>OX453058.1:20720830-21398571 GCA_949699795.1 Spicauda simplicius | reverse complement strand
TTAGTATTGTTTATATTCAAAACATAATATCATATTCTGTGTCGCTTTACTGGATACTTCGAGTTCCCACTCTTGCCGCCCGCAACATTGGACGCCGCCCATCGCATCTTACAGGCTGGAGAATACTAAAGATATCGAATCCGTATTCTAATCCCAGAACTTGAGGGACGATACTAAGTTATACCTAGTGTTGTTATACTTAGTATTGTTTATATTCAAAACGTAATATCATATTCTGTCACCTGAATTATAGTACAAACAACGATTCAGTAAACAACAGGGACTTAAATCTGTAGCGTTTGTAAGCCAAGCCTGCTTTAATTTATTACCTGTTTCTGTCGAGGGTGAAATACGGATTGAAAATTTAGTGTACCCGAAACTTTGAATTTGCTTAGTTACCGCTTACGGCATTTTCTATTCAAATATTCAGTAGGTTTTAGGAGTGTATGATACAGTTAATTCAATGTGTCTCGCCTAAATGCTCTATAGAGACGATATACGTCTAAGTATCTAAGTGTAATAACAAACCTATTTTATCCCAGTGCGTCAAGAGGGTCATGTTTTTCAAGCGTATAGATAGCTTATATAATTATAATGTCTAGCGCATACTATACTTCTCTCCGAGAGAAGAGAAGTACGCTGAATATCAAGAGATCGAATAGACTAAAGAACTTTGTCATCAGGAATAAAACAAGAACTACAGATGTTACAGTACACGTTAAGAGACTTAAATGGAGATGGGCCGGGCACATGACAAATGGAGTAAGAAAGTTACAAACTGGTATCCCAGGGAAAATAAAAGAAAAGAGACAGACCACACAAAAAACGAAATGATGACATCAAGGAAGTGGCAGGAGTGACGTGGAACAGAGTAGCAAATGAAAGATCAGAATGGAAAAAGTTGAAGGAGGCCTTTTCACAGATCTTCAGAAAATTTGCAAGAGACAAATACTAGAATAAGTGCAACTTGTTATATTTATTAAAAATTTAACTGTCTAATGTATTAGGTTATGTTGATCTGAATTAAAGGCTATTATTGTAATTATTATATAGCATACCATTCGAACAGCCTTTTTTTTTGTTTTCGAGGGGGAAACCTTCCAAAGGTACCCGACGCCGTGGGAGCGACGCAGGGTTATGTGGGATTTTTACCGCACTAAAACCCCACCGGCGACCGTCCTCGGTGCTGAAAAGGAGGACTCCGGGATCTCGAAACGACTTCAACCGGAATCCTCCGATCGCGCTGCCCCATCTTGCTCCTCTCAGATGGGCGGCTGGGCCCACCGCTCCGTCTAGTCTTTACGACGGTATGCGACCACACATACCGCCGTCCTTCCCGGGATTGCCTGACCGAACGGTTCGAGCTCCCACGCTAGCCATCTGCAACCCCGGAAGCCCCTTTTAGTCGCCTCTTACGACAGGCAGGGGATACCGTAGCCCTATTCTGACCCCGAGGCTACAGGGACGACCATTCGAACAGCCTAACGGATTTTAACATGTGACGTAGGTATAGGAATCGACTCAGAGTGATGATATATGTATGTACGTGAGTGTGTGTATGTAGTGTGATATGTGTATGTAGGCTATAACGCTTTAAATAGGTCGACTGCGATCAGAAAAAAGTTAATCAACTCATAATATATTATAATTTTTTGTTGCAATATGTTTTATTGTAGTACTTATTTTTCTGTTTTCCGATTAGGCAGTGGGTTTGTTTTTGTTTTTTATAATTTAAGTCCATTTTTTTTAATAATTGAAGTAGAAAATGAGCATGCAGGCCACCAGATGGTGAGTGGTTACTGCCGCCCATGGACATCTGTAATCAACTTCATGTATGACGAACATGGGAACATTCTGTAGAACATGGGGTCTACCTGAAGTCAATCACAGATGCGTTGCTAGTTCCGAGGACTAAGATGCTCGCCTCATATAAAAATGTGCCGGCAAACACACCCTTCCATCGCGCAAAAATGTAGAAAGGAAGGTGAAATAGGTGTGGCGGTGGTACCTCCCCGGTCGAACTACACTGGTTCTACCACCATGTTATGATTAAACCAGGTCAGAAATTATCTGTGAACAAATTTCAGCAAACTCCGACTGACAGTTTTTTCTTCAATGAGAAACACATACGTCTTCAAAGCTTTCGCGTTTATAATATTGGTAAGAAATGATATACAAAATATTAATCGTTGATATTCCAAAATTTGGCAGGTCAAAATCACTTTGTGTCACAATGTATGCACACTAAAATGTCATGTAGCGACTGTAAACTCCTTAAATTGTGTTCGTACTCCAGCTAGACGAATTTCTCCGGACACTTGACTACAAAGCCGAATATCGCTTAGTTACGAAGTTTGTGAGACAACGTGCTTAGCACGTAGTTATCACGTAAATGCATGTTTAAATAAAGAAGCTAAATTATCTTCAAAATGTGTGATGTGTAAACAAACAATAATCTCATCAACTCATTATTATCCCACTGCTGAGTCTGCGGGTCTTCTCTCTGAATGAGAGAGTTACGGGCAATAGTCCACCGTGCTGGCCAAGTGCGAATTGGTGTACTTCACACACCACAGAGAACTTGTTTTTAAAGAAATCTCGGGTTTGTAGGTTTCCTCACGATGTTTTCCTTCACCGAAAAGCAGTGGTAATTAATTTCTAAATATATCAGTGGTGCGTGCCTGGATTTGAACCTCGGACCTCCCGATCGAGAGGGCAAGTTTAAACCATTAGGCTGTCACCGCTAAACAAACAATAATATTGTACATCACAATTCGCTTCACGTATTAATATATAGAAAATATGTTTAGTAAATATGGAACCACGTACAGTCAGCAGCATATAGTTAGTGGCGTTCAAAGTGTCCATATTGTTAGATACAATCAAAGTGTTCAATAATATCGGCACAACCTACGTGTTCTAATTGTTCGCAACATCATAAACTTCCAAATGACAGAACATTCATAAATTCATAATGAACCACTCAAATTGTCACAATTTCAGCATCTGTTACGACACCAGCGGTAACCTAGCAACGAGACTGTTCGTAAATATAGGTACATTTTATAATATTATACCTTATGTTGCGGATATAAGGTTCCTGATCACTTACGGTATAGGACATGCTAACAATGACTCTTCTCTTCTCTCTTTTTTATATTAACAACTATCCTTTTCATATCGTACAATGACGTCATTGACTGTCAAAGTCATATAATCGGTCTAGGGGAACAAGAGGCATGATAAGACAAGACGAGAGGACGGACGAGTAAGACGTGTCATGCACACATACCGGAAACGAAACGCTTTTGCGAGATGTTGCTGCAGCCCATCAGAACCTGCTTTCAAACAATACTCAATGGACCATGACAGTTGATTTACAATCAAATTTAGTTTAAATGCATAATTGATGTAATATTTTTTTATCCTTAATAACTACAGAAACAAGCAAGAAATAGTATTGAATTGATGATTATGTTCTCCTTTATTTTACGTTTTCCTTGAAGTTGATAGGCAATTTTAACACTGCTTTAGTCTTACCGTTATTTCATATTTTCTTTTAACATAGTAATTGGGGCAAAATGCGTAAATGTCACGGGGCATAATGGCATACACCATTATATTGCATTCTAATAATTCCATCGACAGAGTTAGTATCTCATCCGTGCTCAATTGCGTCAAGTGTTGTTAATGTTCTGTATATGGAAACATACACATATATTGCACCTGAAATACTTACCACGTCAAGTTCTACAAACCTACCCTCGTCAAGAAAAAGAAGGCCTAAGTGGGTTCATAACACACTTGAAAAAGAACAAGTTCAATCGATTGAGTCTTCTTCCTGTTCTCTCCGGAAATCAACGTTTGCCAGTGACACTATCTGATGCTGATTCACCACAACAACATTGTTCACAATTATTTGACGTGCAAAAAAGAAGTTCCTCAGAAATTCGTTTTCACATACGAGCTTAAAGTTATTCGATCGTTACTAGCAAGGATGTTCAAAGGGTTTCAAAGGATGTATATTAAAAAAAAAATAAAGACTGATGTATATTTCACAAACAATATATTTTAGCTAAAATATAATAGTTTTTCTGTAACCTCTACGGTTTTCTCATTTTTAAACTGATGAAAAGTATCTTCATTAAATTTTAAAACCCTAAATGAGATAAACATATGTCAATATTATCATTGCTCGCACAGTAAGTGATCCTTATAACATATTCGCAACATAAAGTTTAATATTATAAAATGTACCTATATTTACAAACAGTCTCGTTGCTAGGTTACCACTGACGCCGGAACATTTGTGACAATTTGGGTGGTATTAACATTATGAGTTTAAGAACGTCCTGACATTTGGGAGTTTAAGATGTTGTCAACAATTAGAACACGTAGGTTGTGCCGATATTATTGAACACTTTGATTGTATCTAACAATATGGACACTTTGAACGCCACTAACTATATGCTGCTGAGTGTACCTATATCAGTAAAAGAGATTTTCGTTTACAAATTTTCATAATCAGGTATAAGGTATTTCAAGGGTCTACCGCCACTTTATTTCGCTATGTAGGTCTTTTCACTGTTCAAGAAATACTTAGTTTCATTTGAAATTTCGGGTACCTACTTAGTATACTGAAAACGTACACATGTCCCTTTTGATGAACTTACCAAAAAGTGAACGATTTAACATCTATACTCGGGGCAAATTCGATCCGGAATAAATGTAAACAAACCATAAAAATTCCTATGTAGGGTTATCACCAACTTGCACGAATTTGTACACAAATGCATTTTATATTCAACCAATTTATGTATTAAAGTAATTTAATTAACAAGAGTTGGTTAACTAATAACGAATAACTGTAAGATTATATACTAAAAGTAATAATAATAATAATAATAATAATAATAATAATAATAAGAATAGCATTAGGGCTACTTTAATATTGTAATTTGTATTTCGTCCGACTTTCCCTATGCCAAATGTTTTTGATCATCGTGGATAAGACTTTTGGCATAGCGATATTTCCCGCCAGACTAGATGATCATTCCTGAGGAGTGGCTATAGTAGTCATTTCGAAGCTGGTATATATATGCTGGGAATATTCTGTTAGCGTGTTAGTATACGCGTAACGCCATGTCTAAATTGAAGTCTCAACATATAATGATGAAATAACCGCAATATTTCCGATATAAACTAGGAACGGGTTCTAACGGTAAAATGTATAAACTAGCGTGAAATATTTCTTTCGTTTTGATGGAAGCGTGTGGTTGCCGACAAAATTTCACACTTTTATATCATCTTGGTTCTCGGGAGCAGCAACTAATTTATTACAGATAGAACCCATGTTCTACATGAAGTTTTTTACAGATGTCTATGAGCGGCATTGACCACTTATCGTCAGGTGGATTGCATGCTCGTCTGCCACTTCAATCAGATAAAAAAATCTTAAATTGTCATACAAAGTAGTCCGTTTTAAGATGAGCCATAAGTTTTCGAGTTTTGAAAAACAACTCAGTGTTCAGACTTTACTGTGCAATGATCTTGCTCTAATTTGAGCAACTTTTGTGCGAACTGAGCATAAGTCTTCATTACAAAATTAAATAAAAAACTTCAGACATTTTTATTACTCTTCGTAGTCATTCATTCTAATTTACCCAGACTTATGACATTAGCAACAGGCAGTAATTGAATTTTTCTGGCGTATCTCGTCTTGTCGCACACAATCTTAATAAACATATTTGATTAATACAAGTAAATGTCAGTTCATATATAATACTAGCAGGTTTCGCCCCCGTTTAAAAATACCTAATCAGTGGGTGATCTTTTTTTTTTTTGTTCTCGAGGGGGAAACCTTCAAAAGGTACCCGACGCCGTGGGAGCGACGCAAGGTTATGTGGGATTTTTACCGCACTAAAACGTCCTCGGCGCTATAAAGAGGACTCCGGATACTCGGTCCGACGGCAACCGGAATCCTCTGAGCGCGTTGCCCCATCGGGCTCCTCCCAGGTGGGTGGCTGGGCCCACCGCTCCGTCTTGTCTTTACGACGATGCGACCAGATATACCGCCGTCCTTCCCAGGATCGCCTGACCGAACGGTTCGAGCTCCCACTCTAGCCGCCTGCAACCCCGGAAGCCCCTTTTAGTCGCCTCTTACGACAGGCAGGGGTTGCCGTAGCCCTATTCTGATCCCGGAACTACAGGGACGAATCAGTGGGTGATCTAGTGAATTGAGTTTCTGTATGGGGATGGAGTTAAGCGACTTTGTTTTATACTATGTAGTGATTGATGACAGGAGCCGAAGGACAGCAGTTTCTGCTCACCAGAAGGTGGGCTGTATGCTTGTTTTCTACGTACCTTCCTTCCTTCCTTCCTAGCGGGAAGTAGTTCTGAGGTTTAGAGAAGAGAGAGTTTGCGTGTTGATGCCGTCTGTCTTACTGAGTAGTACTAACTGAGGCACTAAGTTATCAATTCTTATGTAATGTTTATTACATGTTTCTGGGGTCTAATCTGTGTTTTTGGTAATTTTTAACATTTCTACAAAACAAAATATCTAATCGAAATGTCGTAGCCGTCTGAAATTTCATAAAAAATAAATGTATATTGGACTTTACAGTAGTATAAAAAAAACTAGTGACAGTCGCCTTTTACATCAAAAACAATTAGAGTCCCGTCGTACCCATTACAAAACCATTCAAGGGGTGCACAACCACGCGCTTCGATTAAAATAAACTCTAACGAAGTGTGCAAAATAGGGTATTATAATAAAAAGCTAGCAACGCAAATAAGCCACCTGCGGCTGAATGGCTTACACTAGGTACAACGTAATAATAGCTTTCTGAGCACCTTCCACTCGAATGACGTAAATTTCTGTTCATTTTCTTTGTTCGCTGTAATATTTGGTTAGTTTTTCTTTCACTTACCCTAAGATTAAACGTAACAATAATAGGTACCAAAGGATTTTTTCCACCTGAAGGTACTACCGTCACACTTATTTCTAACGTAAGACCTACCGTTTAGATAAATCTGTGGACTCTACTTAACTTACATATAAGGCCATCTTGCTTTCTGGAGTGGCGACTCATCTCTATTTGGAGTTTATACAGGTGTTTGTGTTTTACAGTGACCCCTAACCACCAGGTGGGCTGCAAGCTATTTAATGTTTTAACCATACTCAAAGGAAAGCGGTTATCTATTCGTCACATATATTTTTATATATAAAAAAATCAGAACACTAGTTTAAAAACAATGTTTGTGTATTAATAATATACATATATTATCTTTGAAATTAGACTTGGAAGATAATACTTTGTTAACATTAGGTACAAGTAGTTTATAAATACAAATAAATCTAATAATCAAAGAGTGAGAGTAAGCTTATTACTTTGTAAAATAATTATCTATTATATATGGCTGTGAGAGTTACAATTTATAATTAGATATAATTATATTAGATATATATTTTTTTATTTATGGCTCTTGAAAACACACGAGATAAGTACTATTTCTTAATAAATAAAAATTGATATTTTATTACTTATTTATACAATACCGTCGTATCATACTGCACTTTTAAAACATTTTTTTTATCTCTTGGAATTGGTAAGTAAGTAAAATACCATCAAAAACAATCGGTTTTTATTTTAACAACAAACATCAACACCTAACAGATTAAAGTACCTTAGTCTATCACTTTGGAGATTTAACCAAGGAAAATATATTTTTGAATCAATGGTTCTTTTTGGGCGTCGTATATATCTTCGTCGTAAAGGGTTCCTCGAATTTTAACGCAATTTCATAAATCATATGAACTATAAGAGTTATCACTAGACCCGCTGCTTTCCCTTGTAACAGAGACAACCCAAGGAAAGTCAACGTGGACCCACGATACATTGGATTCTGACAAATGTTGAAAGGGAATTCCGTCACTCTGCTCTTCATCAAAATTCCGAAGTAATCTCCACAGTATGTGCCTGTTATACCCAGCTGGTACATGGAAGTCAGAACCAAGATCTGACCTAACAGAATAAATATCACTCCCAACGCTTTCGCAACATCATTCTCCAACACCATTGATGCGTCCTGTTTGCGCATCGCTTCTTCGAAATAGTAATGCCTCACCATGCCCAGCGTGAAAATAGTAATAGCTAAAATATAGCATCCTCTTCTTGGATTCTTCGTTAATTTCGTTAAGAAATGCGTATAGTATTCTAATCGAGAAATAATATTCCAAAACATAGGGTTGAATATCACGAAGAAGAGTGAAATCTTGAAGGTCGAATCACAGAAATCTATTGACGACACTAAATCTATCGCCGACTCTTGAAACTTGTCGCACTTCTCGGCGAAAACCGTCATTGTGGAGGTTCACTCGAATTGGCTCAGACACGACTGGGTCAAGAACGCGAATTCGCGGGTAGAAATACCCCTCGTGCATCATACGTGACGCGATTAGACATCATACGATGATACGATACCAAGTTCCGGGATATACACTCTGATTACTTATTTGACCAATCACAAAGCTTGTATTGTAGGGTAGAGCGGGGAATGAAGAACCATCCATAAACAAAATAATAAACAACTTTTTCTTTGAAGTGAGAGGCAAATAATTCTATCAAAAGAATACACGAATAACATGTATATGAGCACATTACTTATATGTAAATATGCACATAAAATTTAAATATATCACGCTAACAGTCACCATTTATGAACAGAAATAGAAATTAAACAACAGAGAGTAACACGTTAAACAATTATATTTTACACATTCCAATATTTTCACAGAAACAGAAAAAATGTAAAGACCAAAGAAATCCGAGATGTTATTAAAAATACAGACTTGAGGAAATACATAAGAGGAAACGACAAAAGTCGTACATTAATTTTATACAAAAAATCTCATAAAAGCAAAATTATTTTCTATTTTCAATGGTATAAACTCCTTTGATTTATTATTGTCTCTTGTAATTTTCATTTAGATCGAATAATTTCTAAAGGTGAAAAAAATAGACTTATACCCCGGTGTACCCTTCTTAATTAAATCTTCTTTGGACCATATAGATAACAAAATAGATGTAATAATTACGTGTCAAAAGTCAATCACGCGATGTGCAAATGGTTCATTCAACCGTATATGATGACATTAACTTATTTGTCTGTTGTCATCTATACGTTTAGAGATAAAGTGATAAAAGTTAATTTGATCCAGGTTTATATTTTTGACGGTGGTAGAGCCCTTTATGGTTTAATTTCACCCCAGCCTTAGCTATCTGCCAAATAACAGCACTTTTAAACAGTGTTCTAGTCTGAATGCCATCGTAAGAAAAAAATGTGTGCGTGTACTAGCGTACACTCGTAAGAAGTGAAACTTCTATAAGACGTTATTTTTCAAAAAAATATTTACTATATGCAACTTTACAGAAATTGGTTAAATAAAGTTAAATTAGATAAAGTTTAATAAAAGGCTTTTATTAAACTTTATCTAATAATCTAATCTATAATAATCTATCTAATATCACGCGTGGTAGGGATAACGTAACGTAACGTAACGGATAATACACAAAAAATTTTTCCAACCCCGATAAAGAAGTTTCGCTTCAAAAATGTAACACATCTGTTTAGTTTAACTTCAGAAAACTGTTCTTATTTGGGTTTAGTTAATGTCCATAGGCGACGGTAACCACTTTCCAACAGGTGGCCCGTCTGCTTTATCGTTAGGTACAAATATAAAAAAAAGTTCAAATGTTCAAGGTCAGAAATGGCCACTTACCTTCCATAAACTTTATATGCTGATGATGGGTGTTAGTTTAACGGTTCAATATTTTTTAAGATAACATAAATTGTGTTAATAAATTGATTGAAAGTTATTCTATTTACACCTTATATTTTTCTCCTCAGCGAAGAAAATTCTCTATACCGGGTAGATTAGAACATCAAACGGACCGAAATCAGTAGGACCTGAATTTTATGTCCTACCAGGGCACTAGTATTCCCGTCGAATCTATATGATTTCAAATTGGTATATTTCATTAGCAAATCTATAGTAGTAAATTCAGTAATACCGAATTACTGAATTACATATGTAAATATATTATATCCTACCAGGGCACAATGTTCCCGTCGAATCTATATAATTTCAAATTGGTATACGAGTATTTCATTAGCAAATCTATAAGTAGTAAATTCAGTAATACCGAATTACTGAATTACATATGTAAATATATTATATCCTACCAGGGCACAATGTTCCCGTCGAATCTATATGATTTCAAATTGGTATATTTCATTAGCAAATCTATAAGTAGTAAATTCAGTAATACCGAATTACTGAATTACATATGTAAATATATTATATCCTACCAGGGCACAATGTTCCCGTCGAATCTATATGATTTCAAATTGGTATATTTCATTAGCAAATCTATAAGTAGTAAATTCAGTAATACCGAATTACTGAATTACATATGTAAATATATTATATCCTACCAGGGCACAATGTTCCCGTCGAATCTATATGATTTCAAATTGGTATATTTCATTAGCAAATCTATAAGTAGTAAATTCAGTAATACCGAATTACTGAATTACATATGTAAATATATTATATCCTACCAGGGCACAATGTTCCCGTCGAATCTATATGATTTAAAATTGGTATATTTCATTAGCAAATCTATAAGTAGTAAATTCAGTAATACCGAATTACTGAATTACATATGTAAATATATTATATCCTACCAGGGCACAATGTTCCCGTCGAATCTATATAATTTCAAATTGGTATATTTCATTAGCAAATCTATAAGTAGTAAATTCAGTAATACCGAATTACTGAATTACATATGTAAATATATTATATCCTACCAGGGCACAATGTTCCCGTCGAATCTATATGATTTCAAATTGGTATATTTCATTAGCAAATCTATAAGTAGTAAATTCAGTAATACCGAATTACTGAATTACATATGTAAATATATTATATCCTACCAGGGCACAATGTTCCCGTCGAATCTATATGATTTCAAATTGGTATATTTCATTAGCAAATCTATAAGTAGTAAATTCAGTAATACCGAATTACTGAATTACATATGTAAATACTAGCATACCCGGCCACGCGTTGCTGTGGTTAAAGAAATGTTACATAAACATTTGCAATTAAACCTATAAATTAAGATATAAACTATCCTATCTTTCAAGTTGGATCAAAATGCACACGTTGAGTAAATTTGATTATAATCGGTTCAGAGGTTTAAGAGTCCATTGCGGACAAATAAAGTGACACGTAATTTATATATATTAAGATATTATATCCTACCAGGGCACAATGTTCCCGTCGAATCTATATGATTTCAAATTGGTATATTTCATTAGCAAATCTATAAGTAGTAAATTCAGTAATACCGAATTACTGAATTACATATGTAAATATATTATATCCTACCAGGGCACAATGTTCCCGTCGAATCTATATGATTTCAAATTGGTATATTTCATTAGCAAATCTATAAGTAGTAAATTCAGTAGACTAGACTAATTGAGTAATACTGAATTACTGATTTACATATGTAAATATAGGTATCTTACGCTTACAATTATTACAAAACTTACAAGAGCGCCGTTTTTGTGCTAAATTATGATTCGCTTTATGAAAAAATAACTAGCTCTTAACAATCGCCATAATCGTGATAAGTTTTTCTGCGCGGGCGCAGTTGCAAGCCGCTTCGTGAGTTTTCCCTTAGTGCTTGCTTAGCAACATGTTCGCTTCAGAATCCAGTCCACACCAGATACAGAAGCTGTGAATTTGATAAATGTCAGTGCGCAAAGCCAATCAATTAAAGTACCGAGAGCCAATGGACCGTAAACTATCCCGTCCGGCACAGACATCTGTCTCACGTGGTGCCATTGCGTAAATAACAGATGACAGCATGAGCGTGGCAATTAAGGCTGCTATACATATAACAGAAAATATTATTTATAGCTTCGTGTATATATATGAAAATGAACTGCCTGGTTAGTCTTGCTAAAACTCTTAAATGATTTCATTGATTTAAATATTATGGTCCTGCCTTATTTTATAATACAAGACTTATTTTATCATACAATACAGGTTGGGTATAGGGCATTAAATAAAGATGGAGGAACACCCAAAAAAATCATGATTGATATTTTATATGGAAATTAATTGCATAAGAGCCTTTGTGTCGGATTGAACGCCACCACCGCATTTTGGGAATCATTAAACATTAATACGTTCTACATTACATGCAGAGGTGTAGAAATAATTAAAAAAATATAAAGCCTTCCCTACAATATTCCACTTCATAGGTAATTTTAAAATCTACCAAAAGGTTGTCGAAATCCCTAAAATAATAAGAAGTGCCCTTGTCACACACACAGAAAAGTATCCCCTTCAACCGACGACATACTATGCATTCACAATCCTATTCCCGATCGAGTAATCGAGACGAGTGTAATCGATCTACGTATTGAAATATAAAACGGAACGTAATCCGATGGAGTCGCGACAATGGCCGCGCACACCCGTTGTAAATCTTCCTTTTGCGGTGCCAATGCCAGAAGGTACCTATAGGTATAATAGCTGTGTTGCACGCTATTGAATTCACAGCTTACTCCGCAAATGTAATAGTAATTCTGTTATATATTTTTATTTTTACTTTTTGTTATCTAATATGCATGTAACTTATATGGAAATAGCAAACGAGCAGTCCATATGATTATAAGTGGCTAGTGTCGCCATTTGATATTATCAAGCCCAAAGAAAATCGGAATCTTACCTGAGGATTGCCACAGATTCGTTGCTACCCATGATAAGTATGTAAGAGACACATACTTATCATGGGTCACACCCTTACAAAACACAGTATTATGCGTTGCTACTATTGGCATATAAATGTGGCGGTGGTGCTCCTTGCGTCGAAACCTGTTACTGTAAGAGCTATGGCGGACAATATAACTTTTTAAATTCATGAATAACGAATGGTTTTGCGAACAAAAAAAAACATAATTGCTATATTAAGAAAATAAGGTAACAAACGGAAATATTAATAATTTTCTTCATAACGTATTACGAGAAGATCTAACGAGTGCTGTCCGCCCGGGGACTATGTACGTGTTTATGACGTGAAGCAGTTTTGCGTTTTGGAAGAGTATGGCTGTTAGCTCACTTTCATATAAGGCGACCAGCTTAGTCTTCGCATATGACCCTGATGTTATGATGTCGCTTTCAGATATCCAATAACGGCAATGACCACATACGATCAAGAGGACTGCATGCTCATTAGTGTTCAGTGTTTTAGTGTCAGTGCCCACTGCTGGGCACGGGTCTGCTCTCACAATGAGAGAGTTTTAGGCCATAGTCCACCGCGCTAGCCAAGTGCGAATTGGTGGACAAGTACCTACCTACCATATAACCAAACACCGGACGGCTGCAGGTAATAACCCCATCAAATTGTGACAAGAATTCGCACTCAGAAAGAATGATTAACAGGGTGAAACGGTGAACGAGGACCCTATCCTCAAAGGGAGGAATCGTATTTGTTTAAATACCCATCCATCATGTCACCCTCAATATAAAACTTATTTCGAAACACATTCGCTAAACAAGGAATCTACGCACATTGTCTATCTGAGGTTGGATGAAAGAGATGCGAATTTATAAGTTAGCTTATTCCCGCGTCTCTGTCCACTTGAGTCACATTTACCATGTTGATGAGTATCCTATGTTTTATTTTAGTTCATAGACAATCTGTATTCCAAATTTCAGCGAAATCTGATCAGCAGTTATGAAGTAATAAAGTAACAAACATACATACATCCTCACAATCTTTTACCTTTATAATATTAATAAGATAGGCAAAAAGATTCATTTTCCATTGGGTTTCCAGCAGTGGCGTATCATTTGGGCGAGGGTGATCTGCCCCGGGCGGCACTTTTTGCTGGGCGGCAAAATATTTAGTTTGGACAATCTTTTTTTGTTGTCAATTTGCAGAGCGATAGGTAAAAAGATTTAGTAGGGTTCGCAATCTTTTTTTTCGCCGACAAAAATATCATAATTGATGGCCGGTGAATCCTACTTCCGGGCGGCATGAAGCTACGACACTGGTTTCCAGGCTTAATAATTGCTTTTTCAATTACAGCCATATACATCATGATATTCAGAGTAAAGTGCGTATTAGAAATTAATTATTCATTAAATGTTTTAGCGACTTAACATTACTGAAGGCTGATTTATAGGCCTCTGAAATAGAAGCATATGTATAAATTTATTCCGGTTGAACATCGACTAGTTCAATTCGAACTTGATTCGTAAACAATTTTGTCACGCCAATCTTACATTAGCCTTAAGTAAACTTTATTAATGAAGAACTACTTGACTCAATTTGGATCCAAATTGTCCTCAAAACTAAAACACAACATATATCACACCCTACCCACTTTCTTATGAGTTATTTTTCCTTCAGCGATTTAAAGATTGTCTGGAAGAGACCGCTATTTTAGTGATAAGGCCGCCTTTTATAAGGTATAAATTATTATGTCTTTATTTTTTTGTTATATATCTGTCATTGGTGTACAATAAATTCAACCAACTCGGAAATAGCAACACATCTATGACTGACCTGACGTCAGATAGAACCCGTGTTCTATATGAAGTTGCTTACGGGCGACCATGGGCGGTAGTACCCATTTACCATCAGATGGAGTGCAAGCTCGTTTGCTACTTCAATCGGATAATAAATACCTAGCTAATTACCTATTTCTATTAGGTAAAATAAACAGGGAATAAATAGGGGAGTAAATAGGGAATTTTACCCAGTTACTCGACTGCGGTTAAACCTTACTCTACAGCACTGTCAGTGTCAGTTAATTCAGAGATCCCATTCGCTAAAAGGTTTTCGCAAATGAACCGTGACAAAAAAGAGGCGAAGGGTTCGTAAATTTCGTCTGATAAGTTGAGTGGTGAAAAATTTTATAAGCTTTTAAATCTATTTTCCTAAAAGTAAAATTGGTTTCATGAGGGCTGAAAGATGAACGATTGGTGAGTCGATTTTATATAAAAAACTAGCTGACCCGGCAAACGTTGTTTTGCCATATAAAATTTAAAAAAAATGCTAAGGTGTCCACCCTTTATTTACCTTATTCTCTCAACGATCCACAAAAAATTAATACAAACATTACAAACAGACATTACAAACTAAATTAAAATGTATTTAGTTTGTAATGTCCTTTAATACGACGATAATTAATCTGAAACTTTGCAAAAAATAATAGCCCAAAAATCTATTAAAGAACAATATCCGATGAGATAATGAAAAGCTGACATCTAACTTTCTTATTAGGTCTAGCACTAGATCTCCATTCGGCCTAGCGCATACATACAACTTTTACATTATTAGTATACATAATTATAGGAACTAGTCACCCGTCGCAACGCCAATTTCGACCGTAATTTCAATTAAAAAACTAAACTTCATATTGTTCTAACTAGCACGAATTTTCTTTTAAAAGCAATATCGGGTATTTTGACAAAGACACCTCGCATTTTTGACGTTAAGTGTTTTCGTAGTAAGGCATTGAATGTTTTATTTCGTTCATTATTTATGTGTTTGTGTCAAATGCAAGGTAGTGTGTGTAACGTGTTTTGGTTGATTTTATGTATGTTTAATGCATTATTTGAAAAAAATATTAGCATTACGGAATCCTTCTCTACATCAACTATAACCGTGCGTAATTTCATACTCCTCCGTCTGCGGCAAGTACCTTAAAACGGATCACAAGTTTTTGCTTCACGTATTAATATATAGATATATATACGCATAAGACAAACTAGAAAGTTGCTCAGCTATAAAAATAAAAAAGCTTAGATTGCGTTTTGATGAAAAGATAACTTTGATTAATAGAATACCTGTTGACTTTCGACCGACATTACAATGTATTGCTTCGACTAAACAATCGATCCGCGACTATACAGACGACCCATCAGTAAATGAAACAATAAAACTACACAATAGGTACATAAATCGTCAACGACTGTATTGTCTGTATACGCAATAAAATCGACTAAACTGTTTGGTCGTTATGAAAATGTACAAGTACATAACTTGACTACACTTTTTGCTCGATATAAAAATTGTACATATGCGGTAGTCCTAAATGTTGGTGTTTCCTAAATTACTATAATTTCTTTGGATATTTGTAGCTCATATACCTACGAAATAATATAATGGTAAATTATACGAAAACGTTCACCAAAGTAAAACAATATTTTGAAATCATAATTATTCTTGGAAACATTTGAGTTGTAAGGAATTGTATTAAGCTCGCTTAAACGCAATGAGACTGTTTTCGGAATTGTACGTCCTCGAGGCAATAAGGATGTTTTTAAAATCTGTTGAAATGTTATTGTTATGTATCTTTTTTTCAAGTTTCTATTTTCATCTGACTGCATCATAAGGAAGGTAATGTTTGTTTTTCAAGTGTAGGTCTGAATGTATGTAGGTACATTTATTTAGGACGCGTTACCAAACGACTTGACGGATTGTAACATACCACATATATAGGCTAAGTTTTTAAATGTGGCGCCTACGATCAGACAAAAGGGGGGTAGAAAAGATATTGTTTTATTATCTTAAAAATATAATACGTTTAAGTTGCTATTTTGATGCAAAGTCCATTAAAGCGTTAAATAATTATGTTAAACACAAAACAATCAACTGAAACTGACAGGAATAAGTCGATCTGAAGCAGATATTTTGTATTTGTTTTGGCAATGGTACTTGTGGTTTATCCGAGTTTAGTTAAAGTATCCATTTTTGTTTTATCCGGGAATAATGTAAGCATTCCTTAGCAGGAAATCATTTCCGTTATCAGCAGAAAAATCCTCTTGGATATACTAGTATTGTTCGAAGACAAGTGTGTTGGGATTTATTTCTCTTTTTTTTACAATTTTGGTATATAATCAAAAATATACCATGCCTTAATGGTTTAAGACGTGCTGCCTATTTTTAAATAAAATATAAACGCTTTTATGTGCACCGTGGCAATTTTAAAGAACCCCAATAGCGTTTTTATATAACGTTAGTTAATAAAATACATGATAATTTATCACAGAATTGAACACGCAGCACTCCGCATTACAAATATACGTGATCAAAATACTGTTACAGCAAACAGCCAAATTTCGTATTCAGAACCATAACAATAAACAAGGTAAACGTTTGGATAATTTAAATTTAATGCGTATATTTTTTCATCTTCATCCTTTATAATTCTACGATAATAAATTCTATTTATTTGACAAGCGGAGTGCGGCGAGTTACGTTTACTGCTCGTTATGGTACTTTCAATACTTTAACAGAAATGCTTGAACATTTTAACTACCAGATCAATACCTAACCAAAGCTTTTAATAAGACAATGCTTTAAGTGAAAAAAAAAGCGATGCCGCTAATAAGTTAAACTGAACATAGATACTAACAAACACGAGTCACGCGTCGCATCGGTCGAAATTCGACCTTAAATTAAATTAAAAAACTAAACTTCATATCGTCCAAAGTAGTACGATTATTTCTCTAATTCAAATTTAATGTAATCATTTTCAAGTAATAATGAACGCACCCGTTAAATATAAAAAAAGAGATTTAATTAAATACCTAAACTGCATTTAAAAATAGCATGCATTTAAAAAAATAATAGCGGGTATTTTGACAGAGAACTGACATTTCTGACATTATGTTTTCATAGTAAGACATTGAATGTTCTACTTCGTTTATTATGTGTTTGTGACAAAGGCACGGTAGTGTGTGTAATGTGTTTTAGTTGATTTTATGTGTTTTAAGCATTATTTGAAAAAAGTATTAACATTCTGCACTCCACTATAACCGTGCAAACTTCATACTAATCCGTCTGCGGCATATTACTTAAAAATACGCCCCAAGTTTTTCCTTTACGTATTAATATATAGATAACAATAATCTTTTACTTTGCATGGGACATGATTTGCGTAGATTTTGCAAAGAATTGCTTGTCAGGATAGACAGAACTAAAGTAAGCAAACAACTAATAACAGAAGAAAATATAATTAAAAAATAATTATTAAAAAATATACCTTTGTATGCGTAGCATATGGTCCCTCAATGCCCTATGAATTGTAAAACGGAAAACGATGATAATGTACAAATACAACACACAAATACAGTATACAAAATACAAAAAAGTATCAGCGATCACAGTACATCTGGATTAGACTTCGATGGTGTTAGTTCGCTCGCTCGTTAAGTACATAAAACAATCCGAAATCGAAGCTAAGCTCGTTAGTCCAATTAGCACTGCAACCCGGCATAGGTTGGTAACTAGGCATTTGTTGTTGCGAATATATTTTTTAGATTAGATAACTAGGTACACTGATTCATTCCCCTGCAGTTGGGGAGTGGAATACAGCTTCGATATCCCCTGCCTGTCGTAAGAGGCGACTAAAAGGGGGCTCCCGGTGTTGCGGGCGGCTTGAGTGAAAGTTCGAACCGCCCAGCCAGCAACCCTAAAAAGGACGGCGGCATGTGTGTGGCGGAAGAAGGTGTGGGGGGACAACTACATGTACCTCAAGACAGGAGGCCATGAGGGGTGCCGCGCTAGGGGGCACCGGTGCGCTCCATTGGAGATCCCGGGGTCCCCTGCAAGTGCTGAGAGGCCACCGAGGAGGTTTTAGTGGGTAAAATTAACCACATAACCCGGAGTCTCTCCCAAAGCTTCGGTGTACCTTTTGAAGGTTTCCTCCCAGTCACAAAAAAAAACACTGATAAATACGCTAGTTGGTACTACTATGCTTGTCCACTGGATGTAGCCTCATCATAGTTTTTTTTATCTAATTGAAGTAGCAAACGAGCGACTGCATGCTCGTTTGCTACTTCACCTGATGGTAAGTGGCCACTTTCGCTCATTTGTAAACATCTTTATATATACATGGGTTTTATCTGAAGTCAATCACAAATGCGTTGTTACTCCTGAGGACAAAGATGGTCGCCTCATATAGAAAATTAGATTACAAGTAACCATGTCACTCAATGTACAAGAGGTTCTACTGAGGACTAGATGGTCATATCAAATCAAATCATTTATTATTGTCCAATATGGGTACAATGTAATGGGTATATCAGAGTTTTCGCAATCCTCCATATTCAATTCAATAAATCATACAAGATTAAAACAAAACATAATAAAACAAATACCATTTCAAATATAGATTTAAAATACACCTCAAATATCAGTGAGCCGGTATCCATACGGTTCCATCGCAACGTAGGAACGCTTCACGCTAGAAATTAGCGTGAAAATAGTACCTACCCGATTGGAGCGCATTGCTTGCTTTTATAATATAAGTGTAAGTGGCATTGTTATTGCATCTAATGTCTTTAAAACCTCCCTCGAACCGCTAACTAGCAGTAACAGCTTATGCAGGTTTATTCAATAGCAGGTTGAGTTATGAATTGAAGAGATAGCACGTTGTGAATGTTAACAGCCTTTAAGAGGGAGATCTCGTCTTGGGGGTGAATCGTATTATTTGGTGTAACTTTTACGACGGGTTTATTTAGACATTATTTATTGTCGCCGGCCGGGAACCGCCACCTGCCTCTCATATTTCGTACCAATTACTTAAAGCCTTATTCGTTTCGTTCAGATAGCTGGCAAATGGAAATTCTCCAAAATAATTATAAAAACGATCTTTCTTACTTAAGGGCGATAAGGATTTTTAATTATGGCGATGTTTACTGTATACGTTTCTTGATTTTATATAAATTATGGAACGATAATAAATACACAATAACGTTTGTGCCTTAAATAATAAAGAATCTTAAATCTCGGCACATTATGAAGGACCATAACCGTTTGGCCAAGTGCCTGCCGAACTTGTTGGCAGCCAGACGTAGTAAGAACACAAAGTATTCTCATATGCCATGAGAGTATGCGTTGCTTAAACTCGACGTCTAGCAATGAAACATTAAAAAGGCAGTAAAATACAACGGCTGTGCACAACATGCGAGATTCCATTGAATAAAATGTAACATCTTGCTTGCGTCAACCTGCTGCGAACATCGCAGATAATTTATACGAAGGGATTCGTTTAGGAGTCGTTGTCCGGAAAACATAAAACCTTTTAACGTTGCCTCCACACTCCATACAGATACATGTATACCTACGCAGTAATGAGTTGCGGTTCAAATTCCATTAAACGAATTGTGGACATCAAACAGAGCGATAAAGAAATGTTTTATCGGGATAAAATACCTAACGGGCCGATGAGTTACAAATGAGCCAGTGAAGTGACCGTTCAAACTTCCTTTAATCCAATCGATGAGTTTAAGTGCTGCCTTCACTTAGCACGTGTCACTTCAACTATTAATCTTGCAGATGTTACCCGAAACAATTTATTACGCCGACAGCGGAACGTTAGTCGCGGCTGGAGCAAATTGGGACGTGGAGATTAGGAGGGTCAACACACTTACAATGCGGTTTAATGTTAAGATAGATTGAATAGCGAGAGTTGAGCTCACCTGACGTGCAAATTGTGGACAAAAGGTCTTAGGTGAATATTCATAACATAGAATATGATGGACTAGTGAAAGATGAAGCGTCACTTCGAGCGAGATAAACTTGTGTACGAAGCTCTTATGATGTCGCATTCCCATGGTGGCTCAAGTTGACGGACATTCGAGGGTCTCAGCGTCATAGGACGAATTTTCCTGAGTCATACGAGCACAATTAAAGTTCTCGTTGAAGTTGTACTAACGCCACGAAATCCCGCTTTGTAATGAACTCAAACACGAAACTAATGCCAACACCCCAATATTAATTTACTAGCTGCTTAGTCACTCCCAAACTATACTCAACAAAAGGCAATTTTGCCACACCAAATGTGGCAAGACGACTACCAAATAAGAAAACCACTAAAAATCGTAAACGATAACATCAATTCTTAAGTTCTTTCAGATTACTAAATTAAGTATGCTTAATTACTCAAGATCGGCAAAGGCAGCTCTTTGTCAAAGTAAAAACAAAGTAAAAAAGGATCAAAAACGCACAGTATCTCTAATGACGAAACTTAGACAAGCCTATCGAAACCAATGATTGATGAGAGATATAGTCGATAGGGGTGCAAAAAATTATAATTATTTTCGTAATTACCAACTTATGATCCCATTATTGCTTATACGAATACTTATCATGTGTATTCATGGCCGTTTATGAAGATTTGCACAACACTCCTCCAGATTTGATTTGCAATCGTTGAAAATACTTTGTCGACCTCATAAATCGAGTATGAATATGCACTGCATTTGTCATTTTACGTGTTCTCGATTTTATTAGGCAACCATATTGGTATTTGTTGGATAACAAATACAATGTTGAAGCAGTTCTGTCTGCAGCTCTCAAGATGTAATTCCTTCAAACTGTCTCAGTTGCATACGTTTTATCTATTGGACAATTGCAACATTATTTCACAACTTAGTAATACATACTGATTTATTTATTTATTTTTTAAGGCATACCAACTAAGCACATAAAAAAATCTTATATTAATGTTGCACGAGAAAGACATTTACATCTATGCACTTAAAGGCTTGCACAACATTAAAGATATATCAAAAATCAAACGCGTTAATGTCCATGCACAAAAATAGACAATATTGAATAAAGTAATCATAGTGCACATTTCGAGCTACTAACATTTTTTTATAAATATGTCGGCGCGACACCGCGTATTTATGAAATACACGTCGCTGAAAATAATTATTTTAGTTAGTTTAAAGATCGAAAATTGTTTGTTTATTAAATTTGCAATATTTAGTGATTTTAAGAATTGTAATTTAGTTTACCCTCCATAAATTTGTTATTGTCACCTCACCAAACATTGTTATAAAAAAGCGAGCGAACGCCGGTAGAAAAAGATTTAGGTTTAACCGTCGAAGCTATCGGACCTTCTCAATTGTGAATAAATCGAAGAAGTTTACTCCTGTGTTTTACTTGAAATCTTCAAGAATGGACAGTAATGTAGAAACCGAGCCTACCTGACCTCAATCACTTCGTTATGTATATTATCAATGCTAATGACAAAAAATACTAGAAGTTACTTAATGCTATTAAGACCTTTTTTTGAAATTTCCTATTGTATCAGAAAATAGGTGAATATCTTCATTTTGATAATCATCATTTTATAACATATCAGTCTCGGTTCAACGGTGAATTGATCATACAATAACTCCAATTTTATACAAGTTACGAGATCAACGTCTGTTGATTTCAAAGAAGGTTTTAGTTAAACATACTGAATTATTGTATCAAATTCCACTCACAAGTAAGATATCGTCTGTCAAGCGTTACTTTTTATCTGAGTGCTTCTATTTAATACACTTTGTATTGCTCTGTAGTTATTGCCCGTTTTAAGTAAATATACATAATATATTTTTAATATAATATTTTTATTTAAAAGAATAGTTCACACTATATATTTTTTGACAGATGGGCTTTTGACAATTTCTGCTAACTATGCCAACTAGTTGAAAGATCAAAATTGGACAACTTCTGCCAGCTCCATCGATATATTGTTCGATATTTGACACCTAAAAATGACACCTAAAACTGTCGTCAAATGTACGTAGTTAGTTATAGATGATTATAACGACCATTATTTTGCAATACAACCTTACGTACCTTACGATCTAAAGTTGTATTTACAACGCTTTAAGCCAAAAGCAATAAAATTTCACTACTTGAAATGAGCGCTCAATTTTGTAATTGAGCGCTCATTTCAATAATTATAATTTTGTAATTGAGCGCTTTTTCACCGGAAAGTTTTGAAACGCTAAATGTGTATCTTGGATTTTTCTATATCGATGGCCAGCTCGCAATAAATTACAATCTTTGGTAAACAAATACTGGATGAACTATTAACAATAACGGCGTCAAGCGTCAACAGATTTTAATATGAGATTTCATTACACTAATCCTCATCTGAAAGGACTCACAGACAATTTTACATTAACAGCGTAGAAGTTATCTACAAGAAATTCCACAGCTTTATAATATTTTCCTAAGCAAATGTAACTTAACGAGTTCTGCCACAAAGGCTGACGATGTCGCGAACAAGTCTAGTGGATAAATGCCTGCGCTGATGCTAAGGAACAGTTATTGACGTCTCGAGACGTCATAAAAATGTCGTCGCCACTACTTCCCTGCGAAACAACAGGAGACGGAAAATGGCGACGCATCAAAGACACTCGTACTTAGTTCTTAAGAGTTCGACTGTTCACTAAGTAACAGTAACTTCATGCAGACTAAGGAAGAATAACAGAAAATCAGTTTTCTTATTTTATGTTAAACTTATTATTTTTAAGAAGCGTCTACTATTATTAAAATAATGTATCACTTGATTGATATACATTTTTTTTATTTATTAGTATAAAATTCAAGTACAAATTAATGTTTCTTATTTAACTTCTGCCAAACTGTTGGCCAGTTTGTCGGCAGTATAAACAGTTCTCATGGTCTATTTTAATATAACATTTACAATATTTCACGTGAACTCATATTATTATGAAAATGCAATAAATATATGATAAAATAAATTTAAGTCGAGAAAATTTATTGACAACATCTATTGCAATATATTTAATCTTTATATATATATTTAAGTGTCTGTCTGTTTCTGTTTTAAATTTGTTATAGTTTTCATGAAATACCCATGAATTAATGAATGTGAAAATAAGACCATCAAATCGAACTACCAAAATCGTTTTTCGGCTTTTTGATGTTACTGAGGAATTCCGTCTCTAAATTATAAATTTACGGTAAAATGTAAAAAATAACCAAAAACGTACAGTATCTATTTATCTATTACACGCAGTTTATATACCTAGTATTTTTGAGTTAAAATACATTGAGCTTAACGTACAAATTTCACACAAACCGAATGGATGAGCGAATGTTTGATTTGACAGCCCTTGTCAGCTAAATATGAGAACATGATATACGTGCAAAGAGTAACATAAACTATGGATGAGCAATAAACAAAAGATAAAAAAATCTAAGTCTATAGAATGAACAAAACATTAAATAAAATCGTAGATTTACGATAAATATTGTAAACTTAATATTAACATTTATGATAAACTGACAATACATTTATTTATGAATTATATTATTTACTTTTGTCAATCATAGAGACATACAAAATTGTAACTTGAATGTATTGATTTCTAAACATTAGCGAACGTTCAAAACGTTACGACTGCGACCCATATTTTTAATAAAAAAAAAATAACTAAAAAACACACGCTTGTCATTTTTTCATTAAATTGCATTGTCATCGGTCCTTGATACATGTGCAAAGCTTCGAATTAATCAAATTATTAAATTATACTAAAAAATTAAACTTCATATTGTCCAAGGTAGCACGAATATTTTTAAAATTCAAATGTAACAATTTTCAAGTACCTAATTTTGAACGCGCCCGGGAAATATAAAAAGATTTTTAATTGGCTAAGCCGCATTTAAAAGCAATAGCGGTATTTTGACAAAGACACCTGACATTGTAGCCGTTAAGTTTTCATGGTAACACATTTAATGTTCTATTACGTTTAATAAGTAGGTATGTGTTTGTGACAAACGCACGGTAGTGAATGTAATGTGTTTTTAGTTGATTTTATGTATGATATATGCATTATTTGAAAAAAAAAATTAACATTCTGAACTCCTTCTCTACGTCCACTATAACCGTACAAAATTTCATACTAATCCGTCCGCGGCATATTACTTAAAAATGCACCACAAGTGTTTGCTTCCCGTATTAATATATAGAGATATGCCAATACATAATCCCAAACTATATTTACGTAACATGAGATAAGGTTAGGTTCCACACCGGAAGCCTATTTATGAAGTTCCGTTTGAAGACCTTTCCGTTCCACGTCCACCCTATTAAGTGGACCTCTATGGTATTAAGTAAATAATCTGTTTTCCTAACCATTTACGAATACTATTACATCATTAACCTTTTATCTTCGACCCTTTTAAATAATATTGTTGCTATACAAGCCTCGTATTCATAAATTACGATCAGTCTAAACATTCTTATCAATTACACATTAATTAAACAAAGGTTATAGTTCATTGCTATGGATCTCTTGTATAATAACTTGTTGGCTAAGACAGACTGTCCTGTAATATAATTAAAATCTCGACAACTCCACTACCGACCAATTCGACATTAGCTGTCCTACATTTCAAGCTGGAATCAACCGTAAACGTAAAGAATTTCATTGAAATCAGTGGAGAAGCCTCGGAGATTAGTGCGAAGGATCATAGCAAACATAAACTTATTAATGTCCAGGGCTCTTTTCAGAATAAGAACGATTAGGTCATACTCCTCTGCGCTGACCATGCACCATGAGATTTTTATACGTCAAGATTATGAAAGGTCGAATAACTTGAATTTTTATGTACCTAACTTCTAGTTATTCATGAGCAATATAAATTTGTAGATGCTCATCAACGACTAATGGATTCAACCTATTTCACGTAGCTTCATTCGAGCTAATCCTGATAACTAAAGAAGTATTAGTAATTGATGAAAATCCACAATGTTTTATATTGCCAATTATTGACTTGAAGTTACACTGAAGTACATGATATTTGATGTTTAATAATAATTTCTTAAGTGTTTTTTAAGGGAAGACGGACCCTAATTCTTTTATCGTATTTACTACCCAGTTTATATCGTATATTTGACAAGACGGTGAGATATGCAGCATCAAATCTTCATATCGACGCTTTTGGGCATATATGGGCTATTGGGCTTATAAAATCAATATATGAAAGCGTACCTAATATGTAAATTCTTTATAACAGGCTTGTAGTTCTAGAAACGTGCTAAGTGACACGAATAGCAAATTTCCAAAAGCTCCGTTTTAACTACTTTTAGGGGCGTTTACAGTCACCTTAATAGGAATAAGTAAATAGAACGGTTGCATAAAAGCCATTCTTCAGACAGAATTTCTTTCATTAGCTGCACTGGCCTGTAAGGAGCCTTAGCAGAAGTGACAAGAAAAGGCAACTGGCGGCGGATCTGGGGCGAAAAAAGCGAGAATGATAATGTAACAAACGCTTTTGTAATAAAGTTGTATAAGAAAAGAAAATAACGAACCATGGAGAGAACTAGAATTCAAAGATTTTTACATCTAAGCCGGAAAATAGTTGGTAAATGGAAATTCATGCAAAACCAGTTCTACAAACAGAATTCTTTCATTTACTGCACTGGCCTGTAAGGAGTTGTAAGAAAGGCAACAGCGCGGGCGGATCTAGGGCGGGCGGGCGCGGAATAATGGCTTATTCAAACAGGGTTCCCAACTTAGGGGTTTTTCCCCCAAATTTAGGGGATTAGTAGGATGGGGAATTTTTAGGGGTGAAATTTTTTTAGGGGAATTTTTAGGGGTTTTTATAACTTCAACATATAAGTGTTTCTAAAGGGAAATCTCCTCGCCAGGCTGTAAGATCATGCCTCACGACGAAAAAACATGCAAATAACCCCCAAGACGTTTTCTTTTTTCGTCGTCAGGTCAGGTTGCCAATTGAAGAATTCCAATTAATAATTCACTATGGGGGATTTTAGGGGTTTTTAATGAAGGCTTTAGGGGAATACATTTTTGAGACTTGGTAACCCTGTATTCAAATTTAACGCAGACCGCGGCAAAACGATCGTGCAACACCTGCGCCGGGCGTACAAACTTTAGGAGTTTTCTTCAAACGTTTTACTGGTCACTATTGTAATAATTCTATGGGCGTATCTTACATATTTTAGACGTTATTTGAACGTATAATTTATGGAGGTCTGTAATATGACACAATTCAGATGTAGTTTAAGGAAATCAGAGGTTTGTAAAAAGTGGATTGCGTCCTAAACGTTGATGACGTTGGTGTTGATAAAAATAGACGTTCAAAAATAAAAAATCATATAAATCATTAGTATTCTGATTCTAAGATTGTAAAATGAGAAGAAGTATTTAGGATTACGTATTGCGAAATCCTAAAGACTACTTTATAATAATCTTACCTCAATGGCGCATCTATCATTTATCATTCATGCAGACGGCTAGGGGTACTCGAACTCGTCAACCCATTACTGTCACACTGCTGGGCACGGGTCTTCTCTCAGAATGAGATAGTTTAGGCCATAGTCCACCGCGCTAGCCAAGTTCGAATTGGTGGACTAGGGGAACTACGACCCGTCCCTGTAGTTCCGGGATCAGAATAGGGCTACGGCATCCCCTGCCTGTCGTAAGAGGCGACTAAAAGGGGCTTCCGGGGTTGCAGGCGGCTAGAGTGGGAGCTGGAACCGTTCGGTCAGGCGATCTCGGGAAGGACGGCGGTATATGTGGGCGCATACCGTCGTAAAGACTAGACGGGGCGGTGGGCCCAGCCGCCCATCTGGGAGGAGCTCGATGGGGCAACGCGCTCAGAGGATTCCGGTTGAGGTCGGTCCGAGTTCCCGAAGTCCTCTTTATAGCGCCGAGGACGGCACCGGGGGGGTTTTAGTGCGGTAAAAATCCCACATAACCCTGCGTCGCTCCCACGGCGTCAGGTACCTTTTGAAGGTTTCCCCCTCGAGAACAAAAAAAAAAGGGGTACTACGACCAAGATAGCAAATACTTCTACATTTCACGTAGACAAAGAACGTACACGTGTAGGGGATATATGGATATATTAAACAATACAATTCGTAAGTATGTACTTATCTGCTACATGAACACGTAAGTATATAGCAAAAAAGGGGATATACGATCTGAAACTATAAAATAATATTCTATCTGATACTTACATATTTTATATATACGTACATTTAAATCCGTATTTGTATTCAACCCTATCCCCAAATATTAAAATGTTTGTGTTGACAGAATTGAGCTACTTTTGCCAACGAACCACAGACCCATATCAACAGCTTTCATAACAGCACACAATCCCCGTAAACATTTTAACTCAAACCGTCCCAAAATTTTCTCCGAGGTTTAAAGGAAAGTCATAAGTAATTTTCAGGTGTATTATGATGTCATACGTGACTGGTAAACAGAGCAAGTGCTTGTGAAATTAATGTTGTAATTGCCACAGACGGCAATATTATTAATCTCATATTATTTATTAATGTTACAAATGTGAAAATATGTGAGGATGTGTATGTGTGTTACTATTTCACGTAAACACTACCGATCGGATATTACTAAAATTTGGCACACATATAGTTTATGACCTATATTGGTGACAACCCATTATTGTACCTTCTGCTGGGCACTTCTTTTCTCAGCATAAGAGAGTTTTAGGCCATAGGCTTCTGCGCTGGCGAAGTGCGAATTGGTGGAATTCCCACACCTCCGAGAACATTTTTTTTAAAGAACTCTCGGTGTGTATGTTTCTTCGCGATTTTTTCCTTCACCGAAAAGCAGTGATAATTAATTCTAATCCGCACATAATTTAGAAAAATGGTGGAAAGTGGTGCGTGCCTGGGTTTAAACCTCGGACCTTCCGATCGAGAGGGCAAGTTTAAACCATTAGGCTATCACTGCTCTGATCTAGATTACAAATAGGATATTAATTACCGTGGTAGATGCTTTCGAAGCGGGCGAATTTATGGAAATAACCTAGTTTTTTATAATGAAGTAACTAAAGAGTATGCGGTCAACGTGATAATCTCTGCTGCCCATGGACATCTGCAAGCAACTTCATCTAGAACAACCCCTGTTCTAGATGAAGTTCTAGTTTCTAAAGGCAGTCAAGAATCAGTTCCTACTCCTAAAGATTATTTTTGTTGCCTCATAAGTGAACTGGTTAATACACGTTCTACCACCTTACAAATTCATGTACCTATAGCGGAACTAATCCGAGAACGAATAAACAAAAGGCAATACCTACTAAGTATAACCGATGAGGAATTTTAATACTGTTAAACTTGACCTTAACCTTATACTTATTATTACTATATCGAATAGACGTTCTATTACATGAAATGAAATGTCTTTATTTTCTATAGGCCTACGGGGGCACTTACAGACTGTGTATATCGTGGAATAACATGAATGTACTCTAAATATAAAGGATATCGGTATTACTCGTTACAGAAAACATAGTATTAAACATTTTTTTATACCACATCGGTTATGTTAAATTATGTTTCTACTTAAATATGTGTGAAAACATCACTTTTTGATAACGCAGAAATTGGAATTAGCACTAATTCGAATAAAAATACCTAGATTAACCGTAAATCGTTAACAAAAAGCATTTTCTAAAAATCAACACCCAATGAAAATTGAAACGTACCATGTTTGATGACTAGGTATCCATATGAAATTGTAATTGGACTGTCATTCAACAATATGCCATTACACTGATTAAGTTAAACGAGAATGGACATTTCCTGTTATAGAGTAACGTTTCTTCGAAATATCAAATTACTGGATGACCCACCCATTTATCTAATATCGACAATAAACTTCACAGCAGGACATCCCTTTGTTCATCGTGCAAGTGGATCTTCGTAGGAAATTGAAAATGCGGTATTGATAGCTCGTAGACGGCTGTGTGGCCTAGTTTAGAAAATATTCACACATTTTCTTCATTTCACTCGTTAAAATGCTTTTAAATATATTTCGTGACCTTACCATTTAACTGACTTGTGAAGTATTCCGTTTTCACTATTTTTATTACAGAACTTTCTCTCTCGCGTAAGAATGTTTCGTCTTTTTCCTTTTCGCATACTTTGCATATGCTCAATGCATACAGGATGCTCAAGGCATTATAACCTTATTTTTTAAAATAAATTTGGAAATTCTTTCTCTACAATAACACACATCTATCACACTTTTAATAAAAAAAAATCATTAATAAGTAGCTATACAATAATAAACTGAGACATTTCGAAACGAATGTAGATCCTAGGTATCACAAAAAATCTAATAAATGCTTTGGTAAACTGATACCTATTATGTAAAGCAAAATTGTCTAATCTATGTCGAAATTGAACCGGTCTCAGTAAACAATCCATACCATAGCATTTGACGACCCGCGTGGCGGAGCGGTTAACGTACCGGTCTAATGCGCAATGGGTCCCGGGTTCGATTCCCGGCCAGACAGGTATCTGAATGATGAGTTTAGATTCGTGTTCTGGGTCTGGGTGTTTGTGTATTCGTCTTGTGTGTGTCCATGGTACCCACGACACAGGAGAAAATCCTAGTGTGGGGCTATGAGTGTAGAAAGCGTGTGTGTGTGTATAGTTGCCATAGAGAAGGAGTGCAGAATGTTAAAGATATATGTAAATCGTAGATGCACTATCGCGTGGGCGATATAGAATTCGCGTTTGTAAATTAATCGAATATGTTAAATCGATTGATTCGACAACCTTATTACCGTCAAAAGAAAACAACTCCACCATATTTATTGCTCAATTTATTCTTCGATTTAAGTTGAGTTCGTACCCATTCGCCATTTTAATACCTATCATACCGTTACATCGTAATAAAGGAAACAACCCGCATTATTGACCATTACACTTCAATAAAAGAATAAAACGAAATCTGAGGAACGCTTTTTCCATCAAATTAACAATAAATTATGAGTCGCTAATGCTTTATGTCATTACGGGGCTATTAATCAAAAAGGTTGGAATGAGAAAAATACGTTTCGACGTAATAAGCGTTTGAGTAAATCAACACAATCGTTAGTATTATTACGTTTTGTAATTTATACGATATAATAGTCGATTAGTATACAAATAAATGCGATGGTAATTCGATATTAAATCCAAAGCCATGTAATATTTACAGCGCTTTTCCTTTCGCATGCGTTTACTCCCGCACGTCCCTGTCCCCGACTCCGCACACAAGCTTTTCGCGATACCTATATGTCATTGTGCTTGTGCTTTATAAAACTATAGGTTGCCAATGAAAACGCGTGCGGGCGGGACTCGCGTGCCATTACCCAGAGGCCAGGAAACGTTCGTTTCAAGCATCAATTGCTTGGCGTTGCAATTGTTAGTGCTAAGAGCTAAAAATGTATATAGGTATGTCCATCTACCTAATGTTAACGAAACTTTTTTGCCGCTGCATTAGTTTTTACGCCAACATGTCCTACCCACACACGAATTAATTTGCTGCAGTCTACGCGACCCGTACGCACGTCTGTATGAATCGATAGAATACAAATGGTAGAACTTCTACCATTTGTATTTCGATACCATTATATGCCTATACCGAACCATATACCTATACCATGTATAGAAATTCGTATCAAGGGTACCAACTGCACATCTACCGCAGAAGTGCAGTACCCTTAGTACGAATTTTTTGCTCAAAACAATCAATGTATACTGTAACAGTGTGTTGAGGAGCTTATGTTTTATTATCTGTGGGCGATGAAGAAGCGGTGCGGTGCGGAGAGTGGCGCCAAATTTTCGCGCGCTTTTGAGAGAGAGTTTGACAATTAAAATAATTATATAAAACTAAAAATAAACATTTTCAATTTTAATTTAGTGTTTTAATATTCAGAAGTGGGATTTCGTACCAATTTTAAAATGAAGAGAGTAAAAGATATAAAGGGATATTATGTGCGGTCAAAGAAAGGAAGGAATGATCAAGTAAGCGGGAATTTTTGTAACAAACCAATAAATAACTTGGTAGACGAAAAAGCCATCAAAATGTTAATGAATAGTGAAGTCAGCTTACAAAATACCGCGAAGCTAATACCGGACTTCGATCCTGACAATAAGGATTTAAATGTTAAGAATTGGATAAATAAAATTGAGCAATTAGGCGAAATATATAATTGGAGTGAAGAAGTAAAATCTTTTAATCTTCAATCTAAACTGCAAGGCCAGGCTCGTGTTTGGTTTAATCGCTTGGAGTCATATAATCACTCCTGGGAGGAATGGAAGTCGTTGCTGACAAAAGCATTTCCGCGGCATCACGATTATGCTACTCTTTTAGATGAATTAATGAACAGAAAAAAATATTCAGGTGAAACTATGACCAAGTATTACCAGGAAAAGTTAGCTATGTGCTTTAGGTGCCAATTGAGTGACCAGGCCTCTGTATCTTGTATAATAAGGGGGTTACCAATAGAACTACAGACGAACGCACAGGCATTTCAATGCTCTAGACCTGATGAGCTATACGAGGGTTTTTTGTCAGCTTTTGATACCTATCAACCAAGGGTAATAAATACGCCATTGGTCAAGACGCTTAACGGGCCGCGGGTGACTGGTAATTCTAAAGAGTATAAGAGTCAACATATACCAATTTGTTTTCGGTGCAATGAAAGTGGACATGTTGCGCCGAATTGTTCTAGGCCAGAAAACCGTAAATGTTATCGATGTGGTAAAATTGGTCATGTGGCGACTAACTGCACGCAGGTTACGTCAGAGCTTACCGATGCTGCTAAGAAAATACAAATTTTATCCAATTTAAACGAAGTATATAAGAAAATTGCCAAAGTGAATGATGTTTACGTAAAGGCGTATGTGGATACAGGCAGTGAAATGAATGTCATAGCTGAAAGAGCTGCTGAGGCTATGAAGCTTAAGTTAAATCCTACATCATTTATTTTAAAAGGGTTCACAGGTAGTTCAGTAAAAGCAATAGGAGAAGTTGAATTCAATCTAACTGTGGATGATGTTCAAATCAAAACCACTGCTATGGCGACCGATGTTGATTTGGGAGAGATAGTACTGATTGTTGGACAACCCGTTATTAATAATGCTAGTGTCACGATGAATGTATCAAAGAAAGGCGCAATATTGCGAATGTTATCCCCGAACACGTTAAACTCAATAGATACAATTGAAGAGCCAAATAGTTTCAAAGTAGTTGTAGCAAGTGATGCTGAGATTCCTATTGGTGATAGCCTAATCCAGGTAGTAGTGGAAGGTTTTCCAGGTGGCGATGTAACAACTAAGCCAAGGCGATACAGCTTGGGCAATGTGGTCTACGCAATTGCTAGCAGTATTCTTCGGGACGGCCGCGGCTATTTGCGAGTATGTAATATTGGCAACACTTCAATAACATGGAAAAAAGGCGAGATTATCACTAGAGCACAGAGGTGTGAAGAGATCCTAGAGGTGAGTGGTAACTTACTTTTAATGAGGAGAGGTGAGAATGAAAATATATTGTCGGACAGTATAGGCGGTATTAAATTAAACGAGATCAATATTGGAAACATTAATAATAATGATAAAAATATTTTAGTAGATTTGTTAAAAACTTTTTCAGATTGCTTTGCTAGTTGTCCTCAAGAGTTAGGGTTGACAAATCTAGGAGAAATGCATATTAAATTATCCTCTAATACTCCTATCAATAGAAAACCTTATAGATTAGCTCATGTAGAGAGAGGTATAGTTGCTAATAAAATACATGAAATGTTAGAAAGTAATATTATACGAGAATCGTCTTCTGAGTACGCGTCCCCAATTATACTTGTGAAAAAAAAGAATGGCGACTACAGATTATGTGTAGACTATAGATCACTTAACGCAATTACAGTTAAAGAAAGATTTCCTATGCCTCATATAGATGATCAGTTGTCAAAATTAGCAGGTAAACATTATTTTACGAATTTGGACTTGTACTCTGGTTATCATCATGTAAAAATTAGTTCAGATTCAATTCATAAGACGGCTTTTGTTACCCCTGACGGTTTGTACGAATATACAAGGATGCCATTTGGGCTTGCTAATGCGCCAGCAGTTTTTATGCGGGTCATGCAAAAATTAGTAAAACTGGTAGGTAGCGAAGATTTGGTTGTATTCATGGATGATATGCTACTATCTAGTTGTACCACTGCCAGTGCACTACAATTACTGGAAAAAGTTTTAATTAAAATAAGAGAATGCAATCTGAAATTAAATATTAAAAAATGTTCATTTTTAAAAACCGAAGTGTCATTTTTAGGCTATGATATTAGTTCAAGTGGAATAAGACCAGGGAATGAAAAAATTAGAGCGGTTGATAATTTCAAAGTACCGTCCAATTTACATGAATTACGACAATTTTTGGGTTTATGCAGTTATTTTCGTAAATTTATCAGAGGATTTGCTTTGACAGCGAAACCTTTGACAAATCTTACGAAAAAGTCTTCTGAATGGTCATGGGGAACTGAACATTCAAAAAGTTTTAATACATTGAAGCATCACTTGTGCTCGCGACCTGTTCTGGCACTTTTCGATATAAATTTACTTTCAGAGATACACACTGATGCTAGTAAGGATGGTATTGCTGGAATTTTGTTACAAAAACAAATAAATGGAGATTTAAAACCAGTTTTTTATTTTAGCCGGGTCACTAGTCGAGAAGAATCCATATACCATTCTTACGAGCTTGAAACTTTAGCTGTTGTTGAATCGTTAAAGCATTTTCGTGTTTATATTTTGGGGAAGCCCGTGAAAGTTGTAACCGATTGTTCAGCAGTTAGGTATTCCTTGACTAAGAAAGATTTAGTGCCTAGAATTGCTCGGTGGTGGTTGACTATCCAGGAATTTGACATAGAAATTGAGTACAGGGCCGGGGAACGTATGAAGCATGTCGATGCTTTAAGTAGGAATCCTGTTCAGAGTTGTTCAGGTTTGGGCATTGAGAGTAACAATAATTTCAATGAAAAAGAAAAAGTTATTAACATAAATGTCATAACAGCAGATGATTGGTTTTTAACCGTGCAAATGCAGGATGATAAGTTACGTAACATTATTAAACAATTAACAGAAGGCAATGCTTGTAATGATATCATAAATAATTATAAAATACTTAATAATCGTCTATATAGAAAAACACTGAATGGAAATAAATTAGTTGTTCCTGCATTCGCAAGGTGGAAACTTATGCAAAAAATTCACGATCAGATAGGTCATGTGGGTCTTAAACGTTGTGAAGAAGTAATCAAATCTGACTATTGGTTCCCAAAAATGACTAGATTTATAAAAAAATATGTGCGTTCTTGTCTAGCTTGTGCTTATGGCAAGGGTGAGTATGGGAAGCCTGAGGGAGCTTTGCATCCTATTCCAAAGCCTGCAGTTCCTATGGATACTATTCATATAGATCATTTAGGTCCATTTAGCAAAACGAAATATGGTTTTAGGTATATATTAATGATCGTGGATTCATTCTCTAAATATGTCATTGCTCGACCTAGCCGAACAATTAATTCTGTAGAAACTATTACTATTCTCAAAGACGTGTTCAGTATGTTTGGTTATCCTAGAAGGATCGTATCTGATCGAAATTTGGCGTTTACTAGCAGAGCTTTTAAAAATTTTGTACAGGAGAATCAGTTACATCATACTTTAAACGCTATCGCCTGCCCGCGTGCGAATGGTCAAGTCGAGCGCTATAATCGTACACTGTTGGATGCATTGCGTACACGAAATAGGGATCCGAATATGTGGACTGAATGTTTGCCTGACGTCGTTTGGGGAATGAATAATACACGAAGTGAGGCGATAGGGTTTCATCCATACGAAATTATGTTTAGCCATAGAGGTCGATTGCTACCAAATTTAAGGGGTAATGGAGATTCACTTCATGTAACACAAAAAAGAAATATTGCTTCTGATAGATTGCACAAAAGGGCAGAAATGATGAAACGTAATTACGATAAAATACATAAAATTGAAAAGATATTCAAAAAGGGGGATTTAGTGTTATGGAAACAGGCTCCTACTGGTGGAGAAGTTAAAGATGTTAATACTAAATTGCAAGTTTTATACTCTGGTCCGTATATTGTGCAAGAAGTTTTAAATAATAGTAGATATAAAATTGGTAGTATACAAGGAATGAGAGGGTACAAAAAATTCTCTGGAGTTGTTGCAGCAGACTCATTACGGCCGTACTATAGCGCACCACCTCTAAGTGAACCTAGTAGTGACGAAGAAGTAGTTACTAGAGATGATTTAATTGACCTTTTAGAGAGCTAAGACATATTTTTTCGCCAATTGCGGCGCAATTGTTTCAGGATAGCCGACTGTAACAGTGTGTTGAGGAGCTTATGTTTTATTATCTGTGGGCGATGAAGAAGCGGTGCGGTGCGGAGAGTGGCGCCAAATTTTCGCGCGCTTTTGAGAGAGAGTTTGACAATTAAAATAATTATATAAAACTAAAAATAAACATTTTCAATTTTAATTTAGTGTTTTAATAATATGTTTTGACTCAACATTGCAATGTAAGTATTGTATTGCACGCTTACGTTTCCGTTCATAACTTGTTATGTACTTTGCAATGATGGGCGAAAACATCAAAATTATTGTTTTATGGACACGTAATGAACCTGTCCTAAGATTTCAGAGTACTTCCAATCCTTATAATATCGGAATTCCATAAGACATGTCTGTAGATAACTAGAAATACTTAATATTAGGTGAACCGTAGAATTACTGCACCATGAAATATGTTATTTAGTTAACAATAACTAGGTAAATAAAATGAATTTGTTATAAGAGTTTTTGTTTAATCTCATAGGTAGTTCAAATCTCTAAATGACAATGCATTGAGTTTTTAGATTTGACATTATCTGAGTGATCTTCTACATATATTGAAATCATTGAGAATAATAATATAGTACATTTAACAAATATTACAAATGCTAAAGTTTTTGTTTCAAATGTGAATGTGTGTTTTTTACTTTTTAATGCTATAACTTCTGGATATTACTCAAATTTGCAGACTCATATATAGTCATTACCTAGCTAGAAGTAACCAAAAACAGTCAAAGCCACAGGAATAACCTGTGTTACAAACCAACAAGTAGCTTGCTTGGGGACACTACTGTTAAACTCATGACTACATTAGTTATAAACATCAATAAGAATCTATATAATGATTGTATTTAAATTGATCGTGCAATGTTATTATAAATATCATAAATCAATAGAAGTCACAATATAAATAAATATAAATGGTTATATAAATAAATATTATAAATGCATGTATTTAATTTTATATAATGTAATAGATTAATAGTAATGTTTTAGTCTCTGTGACGGTTTCCTTAACGCCTGCCATTTTTAGTATAAAAGGGAGGGTATTATCGTAATATGGATCATTCTAATAATTCACAAGTGTAAGACATTACTCTGTCCGAATGTATTCTGAAATTGTATATGTGTAAAATCGTGAAAATATACCAGTGTTGTACATAATGTGTCGTTTACTTTGGCCATCCAATCCTACTTCTGGAACACCTGTTAAATAAATTTGATTGGTAAAAGTAGTCAATGTGGTCACGTATATTCGAGTGTTGTCAATAATATATAGTCCCACACCAGGGACTCAAACAAATACTAATACACCATCCCCACACCGAATTTGAATGTAAAACCCACAGTGTATCAGACCAATATGCTGACTGCTTTGCTACACAGGTTGAAGACATTATGTTGTATACAAAGTATTTTCCACAACATTATTACGAATAATTGTAACTGGATCAACTGAAAAAACACTGCCACTAAGTGATTTATAAATGAAAAATCTTAAAAATCTGTGTCTCGGTTTTAACTATGTATCAAAAGGGAGGTATTTAAATAAAGTGTTTCATCATAGTACTCAGGGATTGCAACCAATCTGAGTCCCAACTCAAATAGGATGCAAATCCTATCTATTGCAGACCACAGATTACCATATACCATGTGGATTGTACCAGCATGTATGTGGTCATTTGGAAGTCCAATACTAAAAAAAACCTAACATTAATTGGTGCTCCGGGCTGACAGATTCTATCTTTTATTTTATTTTAATTATGTTGTTTACATATCTATTTTATTCCTCTTTGGAATGAAGTATTTACAAGTAAGAACAATCAATTTATAAGAATAGGACAACAGTATCATAAAATCTGTAAAAGAACACCATTGATCATGGCCTAATGTCTTATTTCTTTTAATTTAACACAGATTTTGTTGCACTTCTAATTCACTTCTATTTATTTGGAGACTTGAAGTGTTTATTAAACTTGTAGGTGTGTTTTAACTAGATTAGTAATCATAGCACACAGACAGGGCAAAAGTGATTGAAATCTGTAACAGATAGTTCTAGAATCGAGCTATAAACATTTGGGTTAAGTACATAAAAATAAAAGATTATTTCTAAAGATTACAGTGCACTTGATCTTTGTGTTGTTTATGATAATCTTTAATAATACTTGTCCTCTAAAAGCTAAAACCCAGCTAAAATATATTGTATGCCAGTAATGATATAATAATACATGTAAAAAATTATATCCATCCAATCCAATTATAATTACATCCTAAAGCAAACTTAAGTGTATAAATACTTACGTACATATATCTCATAGTATGCTATTCTAGTAATGGTTTTGATTCTATTATGACATAACCCAGATACCAACTTATTTGTTTTTAATACTCTAATAATCACAAAGGTACATAATGTTATCGAATTCCGCTAACTTTTTCGACACCCAAGAACAAATATCAATAAAGCTGCAGGACTATAAAAAAATCTTTTAATTTGTAAACATTGTATTCTTTCAGTGTTTGCTTGTCATTTGTCAAGCAGTTAGTACTAAGCAATTTAACTTTACAGTGATTTCTACGAATCAACAAATGGATGTTTAATTCAAATTAGGAATTTCAAAGCTCTTTTACCATATTTTTTCTTTTACTAATAAAGCGCTAAGAAATCAATAGTTTCCAGCCAGCTAACAATGTCGAAGAATGGATACACAATGACTTGGTTTAACCGAATTTAATTGCTGAAAAATAACTTTTAAAGCATTTAATTTATAGTATCGATCTGCTGTTACTGTTAGTTTCTGTCTACAATACTAGTATGACACTATAAACTTACTTTCAAATCTCCTGCAGCCGGTATAGTATTGAATGGCACAAAATGTCAACAAAATACGTAAGCAGCAATTAAAACAAATGCACAACAACACACTGATACCTATACCTTAACAATGTTTTTATATTTTTTCGAAAAAAACAGAAACAAATCGCGATTACAAAACACTTGCGAAACAAACGAAAACCAACTACGGCCTACGGCGGCTCTACTGAGAAACGAGTGCATTGACATTTTTAGTGCGCCTTGCCATTTGAAAAAATAATTCAGCGTAAACGTAGACCTGCATTTTTAATTGCACTACAATAAAAAATACGTTTCATAAACCTACATAAACATCAAAATCGTTACAAAATGATATTTCTCACTAGATAATCCAGATAAGTAAAATTAGTAAACACTACAAATAGTAAACAAAAAAAATTAGACTCGGCCAATTGTTTTGTTTTTATTACGCCTATTATATTAAACTGCTGAATGTAAATAGCTTAGAAACTTTATTTCAATAATTATGTAATGTTACTGTAACATGCACATGGAAAATACCTAACGGTCTTCAACTTTTATGTTAAATACCTACATTAGGTAGGTTAAACTAAAATTTAATAAAACGCGTGACAATTTACTTGTAATATAATTTAATAATCATAAAAAGTACATTAAAAATAACTATTTTAATTAGTAGGTACATATTAATATAGTTCCTCAAAAAAGTGTATCATCACAATTTTAACTTTATTTTTTAATTCAGACAGATCACAGCATATTTTTCAGAAACTTGAACAATTAGTTAAAGCATAATACTATAAACTATAGAACACTAATACTAAAAAGTAATTGGCAATTTGAAGTTTGTTTATTTTAAAATATAATAAACATTACAAAATCATGTTCTATTTTATTTTAACTGACGTTTTTATGTATTCTGAGGATTTCAGTAGTTTTCAGACTTGTAGACGTGCTTTTTTAAGATTATCTGTCGTTGGCTAGGTCTGGCCGAAGTCGTCTATCCTGTACCAGAAACACTAGCCACTGATATAGGCACAGCATTTGAAAAGATTTAATCCAATGTATGAAAGATGTGTTATCACTCTTACCCAACCAATATATCACTTTTCTAGGAACTTTTTTTATATAACATTTTTTTTAAAACTCGCTTTGTATGGAATGATATAGTTTGTTTATGCATATCATAGCATAGCTACATCTTACTACTTAAATAATAGTGACCTTTATACACACTATCCTAATCATAACCATATAAAATGAAATAATAATAAACAAAAATAACATCGATTGGTATCAATTGAAGTGCATCAATATTTTTTTCATATAGCCCCTTGTAAATGTTAAATGATCTTAAATACTTATTCTCATTAAATTTGCTTTTAATCAATTTTTATTTTACCCTGACATACCTAGGCACTTAGTTCAAATCTACTTCTATGAACACATGATATAAATGCAATAACCAATTTCTGACTAAATTAATTTGTACTATTATAAATTTACAATACATTATTACTACAGATTACGCTTATGATAATATTAAGCGGGATTAACCTTTGAGATATTAATTTATCGTCAAGTACGTAAAAAGCAGTAATTGATTTATAGCTAACATTATCGTGGACTTGATCCATTTAAATAATTAACGGGTACCCCTGAAACTTGGTTCATCATGATCATGATCCAAGCGAGTTGAAGTATTGTGTAAAATAAATTTAAAAACCGCTTGTAGTGAGTAGCCATGCAATCTTAATAATACATGAAAAGACTATTATTTTTCTTACACACCTACATAAATACCAGTATATAAGTGATATTTTAAACAATTTTAAGTATTACATGGAAGGAAGATCCTTTTGTTGCACCTACTCTATTGCAGAGTTCTTCTTTACAGAGATATTCTTACAAGTAACAAATTATTGTTGACAAACAATTGTCTAATATGCCTTTGCCATCTTGCAAATACTAAGGTGACCACAACTTTCACAACTACTGTCGAATCGAAAGATCGATATAAATAATTATTTTCAGTAGGAATAACTTACATATATTTGATTATTTCAATAAGTAATGTTTTCAACCATTTCATACGGTAAAAAAATAATGCACATATAAAGTCATGCAAAATCTACCCCAGTGTCAAGCAAATCTCGTATCAATGCTGTTGCTTTGCGCGGCAGAAAACGCAAGATGTGGCCGAGGTATAACAAATGTTTGGGTACGGAAGACTCTGGGTAATTCCGGCGAACACTTTCTAGGATTGAAGCTGCTGCTTTTTCAGGCGTTATTGTGCCAAAGTAACTTGGAATCCTGCAATACAAGAATAATATGGAATTAGCTTTTGAAAATCTTTCAACTCTCAATGTTTTTTCATTAAGTTACTTGAATAAGGTAAGGGGTGTTTACAGAAAATTGTATTGATCTATTTAATGCAAACTACTTTCAGTCACCTACCATTGCAAATTGCAATTCAGTTTGCAAATAATTCTGCAAGCCGTATTTTATGACTAATCTAATGTAAAATATGATTGAACATATCACACCTTTATTCATAAATAGAAATAACTTTAAATTTACATATTGCGAGTTTATACCATAAAGCGAACAAAGTAGGTGATAAACTCGCAAAATATACATTTTGAGTTATTTCTTTTTTCTTTTTATTAATAAAGGTGCGATATACAACCCTTATATCACACATGATGCATACATCACATATAACTTCATTGAATAACTCAGGTAAATTATAAAAGTTTTGGCCATAATGTGAACTAATCTGGATAAAAAGAAGCCTATGATAAGTTAGGTAATATAAATAAGTAAGAAATAAAAGCTCTAATTTTTAGTCTAACTCTAATGGAAGCTTAACATGTAAGATACATTGGTATGAAAATATTCATAAATAACATGATAAAACAAATGGTGTACATACTTCAACCTGAAATCTGAGCTTTCTTCGACAATAAATGGATAAATATGTGTCAAGGTGACATGGACACCATTGTTTTTGCTTCTTCGGAGGTCCTCCATCAGGGACTCGGCAAAGCCTTGAACAGCAAATTGGGCTACACTGAGAGGCATCTGATCTTTGACATAGCTGAGGCCTGCCACTGATGTCAGAGCCGCTATGTGACCATGGTTCCTCTCCTTCATGTCAGGTAAAAATTCATCAATGAGCTGTAAATTAAAATGAGTTGATACTGTTTAAGAACATCTCAAGATTTATAGCAATGATTGATCAATTATGATCGGAATGCTCATTTTTCCAGAAGTTTGGTATAGGATTATTTTATTTTTTTATCGTACTATTGTAATGTTGACATTTTAAAGGCAACTGATAATATTTTAACAAGCATTTGCAGTCGACCTTAAATATTACAGATTCCATTGTAAAAATTCAATATGCTTTAGTCTACGTAACGCAATAATAATAGTAAATACATGTTAACTGCATTAAATGTAATTGAGCTTAGCAGTGATATAATCTTCAAATAATTGGGCTAATTGTAAGACAGAAGAGTTGAGTACCTATGTTTTTGTTTTTCCAATTCTTTTCTTTTATTTTAGTTGAATAGTTATTGATGAGTTTTAGTGTTGTTAATAAAAATAGTATAACAATGTGTATTGTCAAAACCCAGAGATTGAGTAAATACCTCATTATAATCTCAAGCATATAAAAATGAACTTACATAAAAATAGGAAGTTAAAGTGAGATCCAGAGTGGCATGAATATTCATAGGGGGTTGAGTCATCAGAGACCTTGGGCTAGGAATGCCACAACAGTAGAAAAGCATACTGACATAATCTATGCCATTCAGCTGCATTGCGAGGTTTCCAACATTCTCTTTACTAGTAACATCACATGTGAAGCAGTATGCTTGGCCGCCCTGGTCAATTATCTGTTCTACCGTCTTCTGGTTGTTGGTTTCATTGATATCAACACATAGTACAATAGCACCAAGGTCTGCTAATTGTATTGCAAGGGCTTTGCCCACACCTCTTCCAGAGCCAATGACCTGAAAGTTTGATTTTAATATTTTAATATTTTAATTTAATATAGTAGAACATGGGTTCTATCTGAAGTCAATTACAGACGCGTTGGTACTCCCGAGGACTGAGATGGTCGCCTCATATAAAAGTGTGCCGGCAACCACATCCTTCAAATCGTAAAAAAATGTGCTTCACGTTAGAAATAGGAGTGGTGGTGTTACTTCCCCAGTCGAACTAAGTGGCACCAATTACTTGCAAAAGCTTTCAAGTACAGTATTGGCACAAATGTATAAATAATTGCTTTTCTTTATAAGAGTAGTGTTTTAATCTTCCTGGTCAAACCATGTATCTTCTACCACTGGTGGTATATGTATATTCTACACTTGTTCAGGTATGTATTTAAAAAACACATGAACAAGTATAACAAATTATGAGTATTACATGAAAATAATAATAAAATATTTGGATTAATATGGCAGTTAAAAGTTGTCATTCTTTATAATCACCTAATTAATTTATAATTTTTTATTCTATTTATTTGACCTACTACCATTGTTAATGAGTAGATAAAAATTCTTCTTATGTGTGTTATCAAAATATCTTACAATAACAAAATGATTTTGTTAGAATTATGTATGTGGTAACATACAAATAATTTTTGAGTGGCTAATTCTACCCATTGTTTCAATATAAATTCTGAGTTATTACTAGTTAATAGTTTGTGCCCACAGGTTTTCATTACATTTTTAAATAGAGCCAATGAAATGAACTGTGTATTTATAATGAAAAGGACTTTACCATAGCAGTTTCGTGTGACAAAGACTTCATGGGTGGAGGCCAGATTATTTCATATGCAGCTTGAGCTACTGCGTACATGGCATTTACAATGACCCATGCAATGTCCACTATTAAGATACAGAGAGAGTATGTCCGTAGCAACATGTTGATGGGGAACATAGGATTAATTACTGTGCTGAGGATGTTCGATACTACATTTGATGCCTGAAATCAAAGGAAATGTACACGTAAATAATTCAATATAAAAAAACTCAATAAAAACTACTGTTCAATACAACTACTAAAACTAGACTAGCTAGAACACTAATATTGATAGTTATATACTATTGTAATATTATAGCAATTCTAATTCTAACTACCTTACAATAAAATTGATATAAAAGAAGTAATTTATAAGCTTACCATAATTTATACTGGAAAACTAAACATATCAACTGAAATAAGAAATAAATCGAATCGTTAGACAGTTAAATTTTAAGAACAATAACGTACAACGTAACTTTAAAAACTTTATGAATAACTTTTTTAAACCGAAGGTAAATGTAACTTCAAAGTGCAATGTGCATGGTCGATAACCTACAGCGAAGACCGATTAACATTGAAACAAGGATAGACGCTACCGACAAATCAGTAAGATAAGATATTACACCTAATCTTAATCTATAATAAGTATACTCTAGACGCTTTGATATCATTTATTTATAAGTCAATACCTACCTCCTAACAATACAAATAGTGCAGAAGAATGCAGTTTAATTTCAGAAAAATATATTTAAATAATTCTACCGTAATTATAGAAAGTTACAAGCATTCACTGAATATACGTATAGATTAACACACAAAGTTTTAAAATAATATAACCACCCTCTAATAATAACTTAGACGCAGCAAATAGATTAAATCCAATGAATTAATTGTCAATTTATAAAAAGCGCCAAGTCAGCTGGTTTCCGCCGGCCGGCTGACCACAGACATACAATACAACCTGAAATTTAAACCGGTCAAATGACTTTGCGCGATAGTCCTCCAGTTTATCAGCATCAATTATAAAAATGTAAAAATGAAATTATATTTACCAGTAATTTATTTTCGTCTGCAGATCTTATTCGACTACAAATCCGCGGATGCATATCATTGAACTTTAATAAATATATGTAGTCTTAATACCAGTCAATAAAGCAAGAAGCCAAGGCCATTAAAACAATAAAAATATGTCAGATTACTCGATATTTCACCTATGACATTTATCACTTTGTCACTTTCATATTTGTCAAACTTCAAATACCTATATTGTGAAAATTGAATTTGTATAATAGTTTTGTTAATGCTATTCTATTGGGAATATATAATTTTACAGTTTTTTATACAATTAAAAAATAGACGTACCAAAGCTTAATCCACCATGGCGTTTGTGTATCAAGGGGATCAAGAATTAGAAGCCAAAGCTAAGAAAGGTAAATCGTTAAAGTTATTTTTTGAAATATATCAAGATTATCGAATGTTTATACTTTAAAAGGTATATAATGGTATTCAGCTCGTATGCCGTTGCAATATTCATTATTTACATATATACATATTCTTACAGGCTTAGAAAAGAAATACCTTTTTTATTTTTAAAAACAAAATATAGGACTTACGGAAGTATACCTTCCTCATATATTTTAATTCAAACGTTACAGCTGCAGAGCGGATTTCGGAGAACATGCACATAGTTGCCAATGAACCATCTTTAGCATTGTATAGACTCCAGGAACATGTTAGGAAAGCTCTACCACCCATGGTAGAAAGAAGAGTAGAGGTCACGAAATTACAACATGAATTGCAAGGACGTTGCTATGACGTTGAGTATGCTCTCAGGTAAAGAGGTTTATTAATATCTATCTTTAGTTAATGGGTCTGTGTACTATTTATTGAAAAGGTTGGCCTAAATTGAACTCATAGGTGGTAGGAATGTTACAACTGTATTCTATTTATTCCACATCTATTCTTCCTCTCCAATGCCTAAAAAACAAATTTAACTAATTTCATTCATGTAGCATTTTTGAAGATTCAATTCATAGTAATATATTAAAATAATTAAAATAGGATATGACTATATATTCCCTATGATAGTAAGAGTTGACTGCTGCAGAATTGTAATCTTAGAGTTAAGAGTCCTAGTTCAAATTGGCAACAGTTCAGTTGTTACTCACGAGTTCTAAATTGGCATTCCTTGTTTATGTATTTTTTCCTTAGCACCACATTACAACCCTTCTGGTTTTTGGTACAGCAGCATGAAACTCATTCTAAATGTTTTGCATTTTATATCTTATGTAAAATACTTCAAATCATTGCTTATCAATCAACACCAAATAAGTAATTTGACTGACTTTGAAGGTGAATGAGGTAAATTAAGACAAATATTTCATTTCAAGAGTATATAAGACACTTTTTGTTAAAAATATAGATGGTAAGTTATGTTAAATCTGATAGTATGCATCATTCACATTTTATTGTGGCATAGTGGTGTTGCATAAAAACTGTAAATTTTCGAATTGAGAGTTGTTGTTTTATAAGAAATAATTTGTAATTTCTATTGTAATAAAGTTTTTTTTTTGTTTTTTACTTCCAGTGCAGTGAAATCAATGGACGGTGCAGCAACCAGCTTCCAGAACATTCAGGACATGTTGAAGCAGTCAATATTTTTAAAACAACAGTTAAAATATGAGGAAGCAAGACGAAATAAAAAAGACTCAAGTTCTGTTTATAAACGTCTCTCAGCTCATATTGTGCTTGATTTGCCTGATCTGTCAGATTTCTCAATGGTTCGCGAGACCACTCATAGGATAGAGAACATGATGGCGCATGCTAGGGGCTCTAACGCTGAACTGCACAGGTCTCATACCACTTTGCACTAACTGATTCGTTGGAATAGATCATTTGTATATGTATGCACTGGGTGCATGTGTGGTGAAGGCCAAGGATTCACACAAAGATTACGAACACCATACCCCAAAAAAATATTCAAATATGTCTATTTGATCTGGGGCTTTGTTCACTATGACTATATTAACACAGGGCAATTATTCTATATCTCAATATTTTACTGCATGATTTCTATGTTCAAGTGTTCATTTTATTATCAAAATACAATTTTTACAACAATGTTTAACCTTTAAACAACAATACTTTTAAAGTTACTTGCTGCCATATTCTAATACTGAACCTTGTGTTAGTTCATCTATAATTACTTTAAAAAAAATATATGTTAAAGAAAATATGAACTTAGAAACCAAGCCGTGTAATTTTAGGCTGTATAATTATGCAATCTCAGTATGTATTTATTGTTATAAATATGGCCTCCAGGAATAAACTTGGAATTTGCAGAGCCAGACAGGTAGTCAACCATATTCATATAATAGGTAGATTCATGCAATACTATATCATCAACATGACATGCACAAATAGCAAATCAACTATAGTAATATTCTTATCTGAGGCATTCCAACTTACACCTTACAGAGAGCAATGCATCTGTGGCCAATCCTAAGGTATCTCTTCTCTCCTCAACCCATTATTGTCTCACTGCTGGGCATGGGTCTTTTCTCAGAATGAGAGAGTTTAGACCATAGCCCACCGCACTGGCCAAGTGTATATTTGTGTACTTCACACACCTCCGAGATTTTTTTTAAAGAATTAGGGTGTCTAGGTTTTCTCACGATGTTTTTCTTCACCGAAAATGCAGTGATAATGAATTTCTAATACGCACTTAATTTGAGAAAAATAAGTGGTGCATGCCTGGGTTTGTACATCGGACCACCCGATCAAGAGGGCAAGTTTCAACCATTAGGCTATCTCTTAACTGAGATTAATCCCAAATGTATATGGGTGGAATTGGCCACTTACAATCTGGTGGGATGGGTACTCATTTGCTGCTTCTATGTTAAAAGAAAAAGATTCTAGTCTAATCTGTGATCATTCAACATTATCTCATTATGATATAGATAATTAAAATAAATTAGCTGTTAGGTTGCATATTTGTAATATTATTTTGAATAAGGTGAAATTGTAAATCAATTTCTATTTATTACAGCATCATCATTTAGCCATGCTTAATACCAAGTTTACATTAGCAGAGTATGTAGTTTGAAGTGTGAAGCAGTATTTTCGTTTGCTTAGAATACCATGGGTGGTACAGATGTCAGTTTATTTATATACTGTCTGTCTGTCTGTACTTATAGTCTGTCTTCAGGGGTCACATCTGGGACCAAGTCTATGTTGAATCCTTGTTCTGAATGGACTTGGTGTCAGATGTCTATGGACAGCAGCGATACTTACTAGCAGATGGCCAGGATGCCAAATTTTATGAAAACAAAATCTTCAATTTTGTCAAACTACTTTCTCTGGCAATGTAAAACTTGAGAACCATTTCTCTAAAGCTTGCTTCATATCTGTTCTACTTTCATGTGTGTATGATGTAAATTGTATATATGCTTTTTGTATGTAAAACAAGTATTAACCAGTATTACATATTATTAAAAAACTTCTCAATCATCACAACAATCTTTATTATTTAAGTCAACTAAACTATTACCAACTTAATATTAACATAAAGCTTACTTCACAGCTTTCGCTTTTAAACAAATCCTACAAGATTCATCTTGCTTAAAATTAACAAAACATGCTTACATCAAAACTAAACTAAAATTAAGTGGAGGGTAGTTCAAATCTATATAGATGGCGCTAGATATGCCGATTGAAACTAGTATTAAAAACTAGGCAGCAAAAATAACAATTATCTGTTGAATATAACAGACCAAGGGAGTTCCTTAAGTTTGGTTATGTAGTATTTCTTTTCAAACGGCATAAGGGCACGTAACTTCTCCTTCGAGGGCCTGACCTTGGGTTTATGTGGTAAGAGGTATTTAAGGCACCATGACTTGGGCTTTGCCGCTGCTTTCTTCCCGGTCTCGTTTATTATAATTGTATTGTATATGTAATCTATGGGTATCGCTGACACCACATATGAGTAGACCACGTGATGTTCGTGCTGCAGCTGTTCCATTCTCTCGAATATGGTTGCCCAGTTAAGATCACTATCTAATACTTGTATATTGACTAGGACCTGTTGAAATATGATATAATCTATAACCCATATTATATAACTTGGTATTGGTTATTTGTTGTCGGACACCTACAACTTTATGAGGATTGGTTCTATTTCAATTATATTTTAATATATTTTCAAAGGTAAATTATTTTTAAGCGGATGTTATGATGCTCATTTATTTATTAAAGATAATTAGTTTAGGCATTTTTAAGATCAACAAACAATGCACCTGATAGTCTGAATGCTATAATGAGCATGGATATGAGGCAGGAAATAAAAATTTATTTTGAAATTACAGAAGAGTACCTACATTAAAATCGAAAGATGTGTGGTGTCGGTTGGATAGCGTATTGACACCACTACATACAAGGAAACAGAGGACAAGGTAGGTACTGACCTAGTCTTCTGTTTCCATGGATGTAGTAGGCGGTGAATAAAGGACCAATCCAGGATCTTCCTGTTTCCAGTATCTTCCTGAGTAACATCAACATCCGCTGCGGTCACCAACACGCTTATCAGGTGCTCGACTATTTTTAAAAACCAGTGGTCTTCGAAAGGTTGATGGATTGTTGTCATTAAAGTAACATTACGTATTGAAGTATATTATACAAGCAATAGGAATGCATGTAAACTTTGAGGTAATAGAGTGTACCTATATGGTTTCTGTAGCAGGAACCACCGCCAAACCTATTTTAAGTGCGAGGCAGTTACTAAGTGTTTACCGGTACTGACTCCAGGACCCTTGTTCTATATGAATACATACAGATGCGCACGGGCGGCAATGACCACGTACCGTCAGGTGGACTACAGGCTCGTATGACCCTTCAAACTTATAAAACTAGTAAAACTCAAATACCTCCGTGGAATCATTGATCACGAAGCTTTTGAAGTACTTCGCGAATATTCGGGCAACGTCCACCTCGTTCTTCAGATGAACCACCACCGTGTAGCCCTTGGTGCTGTAGCGCTCCACCAAGTTGTCTATTTGGTCGATGTCGAAGATGTGGCCGTCGACCAGAATTGCCAAGCGGTTCGTCACTGGCATGTGACTCTCTACACTGAAATAATAAAGAACATGCGTTTAATTTAAATAAAGGTTAATAATATTGCCTTTCTTTATCGGTAGGTTATTTAGCACTTATATCATTATTTTATTTTTCAACACAAAGTGAAGAAATAGATAACAGAGAAATTTAGAATATTAAGAGTACAAAACGCAACGCTATTAGCTGGACATGGACTGACGTGACGGTTGGTTTCTGTTTTAACCGACTTCCAAAAGGGAAAGTTCCTTCGACTGTTTTTTTATACGATTTTAATAAATCTTCATTGGAATAGTGGTAGGAATAGTTTCTAAAATATCTATATATGGAATCACACGCACATTTAGCGTCACCCACGGCAGCGGAAAAATGTCGGCAAGCAGTGGTAGAGTTGAGGTTGCGATGTGTCAAATGTCGCCAGTGTAAATAAAACTAAACATTTACATAAAATGCGCTCGTTCACAAGCGCCTACGCCTAAAGTATTTTCTAATACGACCACAGTTGCCTAGAAGAAAATAACTACCTTGACTATTTTCAGGATGATGCAAAAAATATAAACCTAAGTGTAACGTGAATTCTTTTAGAGCTTTTAGTTTATTTAAAAGACGACTTGCTTGTTTGGGATGTTTAAACACTTATCTGGCTGACAATAGGTAAAAGTGCTGTCTGGGATTGTCCCATGTTCAGACATACCTGCCAGAGGAAGTGAATATAGCATGTCCACGTCTCCTCAGAAGGTACAGAATATAGTACATGGCCCGTCTGACGGAGTATTTCTGATACGCGGTACATTCGTCCAGGATGATGACAGGCGGAGCTCCAATGACCGCTGCTGCGAAGTTCACACGTTTTCGCTCGGTGGTGCGAAGACGTATGATGTAAGTGTTCGATAAATCGTGCAGCTCTAAGAAATATATTATGATTATAGGAGTAATCAAAAATACTAACAGCATAAATGCTATTAGTATTTTTGATTAAAATTGCTGTAAAAAGTAAAGGTACATCAGTACCTTTACTTTTTACAGAACTACTAGCAGAACTAGTTTGGTGTACTGGGTGAATTTTTATATTTGTACGTAACGATAAGGCAATCGATAACGATAAGGTGCTCGCCCTGTGTAAACCACATCTCCCGTGCTGCCATCCGCATATGTTGTCGATTTGTTGCAACATGTCATTGATATGCAGAATGAACAGTGTGGGAGAGAGAACAGAGCCTTGAGGTACACCGGCGTTGGGACTCGCGTCTGAATAACACCCGTCGACTACGACCCTAATGTGCTGCTCAGACAGAAAATTGGCTGTCCATGTAATCTCTTGGGGAGACCATGTAATTACTTAAATAATAATCCTAATTTTTTTGATAACCCCTACTAGCTAGTTTATCCAACTTTGACCACGAGGTAATTGAAGAAGGTAACCTAAGGCATCAATATATTTGATGAGTTCTGTCTTCAAATGTTCTCTAGGGACCCCGCGTAGCCTTCCAATCATTTCCAAGGCATCGTAGACAGTCATCCAGTGTGGCAAGGAATCCAATTCACAGCTCAGAGAGATATTGCGGGAATACTGGAATCAATTATTAGGTAATTAAATTGCAATGTTTTAAACGAAAAATTACGTAATGGTCATATATTTTATGTTTTTAATATGTATTACAGTTGTATTAACATTGTACATGTAACACTTTTACTACAATACTTATTATAGTAACCCATTTAGACCCAGATTATGTAGACAGGCACAAATGATGTACCGTTGATGTAATTTGATTAAATGTTTATAACAACTTAATTTCTATATCTAATTAAATTAATCGTCTCTAGCAATATCATTTTAACGGAGATTTAAAATTAATTTATCACCTCTACTTACCATATAAGGTTGCATTTGTAACTTCCACTTAGCCATAGCCCACAGCTGGCCTTCGCTGGGCAGCAGGTACCCGGCCAGGATCTGACATAGATGAAATCGACCCTGGTGCCACAACCCTGACAACGCCAGTGCTTCACCCTCGCTCAGTCCGAAACTAATGTTTTGTAACATGTACTGCCCTACGTGCTTGTACGCCACGTTTTGGGCAAGAATGTGGTCGCCAAAAGAGTTTAATTTACCAGCTAGAGAAAAATGAAGGGCTTAGTGAAGTTTTAACTCAATTAGCAATAGAAATTGATAAAAAAATACTAAAGTAAGTTGAGTTTATACTTAAGTTGACTTTATTGTTGCGCGTAGCTGGATTGATGTTTTTCGATATCTTTGTCATATATATCTCACTTAAATATAGGTAGGTACTTTTTTTTTTTGTTTTCGAGGGGGAAACCTTCCAAAGGTACCCGACGCCGTGAGAGCGACGCAGGGTAATGTGGGATTTTTACCGCACTAAAACCCCCCCGGTGGCCGTCCTCGGCGCTGAAAAGGAGGACTCCGGGATCTCGAAAACGACAACCGGAATCCTCCGAGCGCGCTGCCCCATCGGGCTCCTCCCAGATGGGCGGCTGGGCCCACCGCTCCGTCTAGTCTTTACGACGGTATGCGACCACACATACCGCCGTCCTTCCCGGGATTGCCTGACCGAACGGTTCGAGCTCCCACTCTAGCCGTCTGCAACCCCGGAAGCCCCTTTTAGTCGCCTCTCACGACAGGCAGGGGATACCGTAGCCCTATTCTGACCCCGAGGCTACAGGGACATAGGTAGGTACTTATGATAATTATGTCCCTGTAGTTCCGAGACCAGAATAGGACAACGGTACCCTCTGCCTGTCGTAAGAGGCGACTAAAAGAGGCTTCCGGGGTTGCGGGCGGGAAGAGTGGGAGCTCGAACCGTCCGGGCATGCGACCCCGGGAAGGACAGCGGCATGTGTGGTTGCATGCTGCCGTAAAAACCAGTAGGTGCGGTGAGTATGTCCCTGTAGTTCCGGGACCAGAATAGGACTACGGTACCCTCTGCCTGTCGTAAAAGGCGACTAAAAGAGGCTTCCGGGGTTGCGGGCGGGAAGAGTGGGAGCTCGAACCGTCCGGTCAAGTGACCCCGGGAAGGACGGCATGTGTGGTTGCATGTTGCCGTAAAAACCAGAAGGTGCGGTGAGCAGTTCACGCCCACCAGAGAAGAGCCCGATGGGGCACACGCTGAGGACACCGGCGGCGGTCAACTGGAGTTCCCGGAGTCCTCTTCGCAGCGTCGAGGTCGGCCACCGGGGGGGTTTTAGTGCGGTAAGAATCCCACATAACCCGCGTCGCTCCCACGACGTCGGGTACTTTTTGAAAGTTTCCCCCTCGAAAACAAAAAAAAAAAAGGTGCGGTGAGTAGGTCACGCCCACCAGGGAAGAGCCCGATGGGGCACACGCTGAGGACACCGGCGGCGGTCAATTGGAGTTCCCGGAGTCCTCTTCGCAGCGTCGAGGTCGGCCACCGGGGGGTTTTTAGTGCGGTAAGAATCACACATAACCACGCGGGTTACGTGGGATTCTTACCGCACTAAAACCCCCCCGGTGGCCGCTACCACGACGTCGGGTACTTTTTGAAAGTTTCCCCGTCGAAAAGAAAAAAAAAAGGTACTTAGGATATGGAGGACGGACTGAAGATTTCGAATGTATGTTGCAGCTATGATTACCATTGTCGGAGGTTAAATTCAAAGAAAATATTAGGTAAATACCTATACTAAGAGTAACAACACCAAGATTATAGATGTAGCTTCGCAACGAGCGCCGCTATTGTAGATGAGGCAGAGAAATGTCATAAGCCACATTTTTAATTGGTGCATAAAGTACCTAAAGTTTAATATCAGCATCGACCTATAATTTGTTTGGTTGGTGGACCTATGAAGTTTGGTTTTGGTACCGAAAGTGAATTTCATAAGAAAAAACATTAATGTAATATTAGGATTTTCGTGTTCAGTTGATGCAAGGAGCGCAAATGTGAAATGTAGTGTTTGATTGTTGCATTCTGCTTCCCAAGAGTAGATAAATTGTTCCTTGCCGAAGCTAAAAGTAGCATGTTTGATTGAGAACCACGAAACGTAATAGATGGTATTACATATTTTTAGGGAGTAAAGAATAATTTCTAGTAGGTAATTAAACATGCAAATAATATATGATTATGTAAAAAAATCTCACTAGTCCGTGTTCTAGTACGCAGCTCCATCATCCTATTCTGGACGTCTTCTTTCTCCTGTTTCACACCTAACGCATCATCGTCTACAGTCAGTTTTTCAGTATAGATCCAGTGAGACGAGATATAAGTTATTAATCTCTGTATAGCTTTGTATTCCCACAAAAGTAACAGGGTGATGTACACAAGTGCCGTTGTCAAAATAGCGTTCATTTCCATCATGACTCCCGTTTTTTGCGACCAGAAGCTCTTTCTTGAGAAGCATTGTTGCAATACTCCACATTTATCTAAAAGTGACAGCGTTAAGATATGATTTACCATTAAACAATAGAAGTCTATTAATATGCATTTAGCTTGGCTAAACTCTCTCATCCTGAGATGAGACCCGTGCCCACCAGTAGGACAGTAATGGGTAGACGCCGAAACAGCAGGTGACTTATAAAGAAAATGAGATTAAGCGAAAGTTATAATCGCTTTGATATTAACTTCAATGACAGTTGGATGGCCTCATACCTATTAATATTCATATAATTATGTCTTTAACGTCCACCAATGTCCACCAATTCGCACTTGGCCAGCGCGGTGGACTATGGCCAGCAACTCTCTCATTCTGAGAGAAGACCCGTGCCCAGCAGTGGGACAATAATGGGTTGGCGAGATGTCTTTAACGCAGATCTTCTAATACAAAAGATTCAAGAACATTCAGTAAAAGTAATGCTGTTAAGAGACAAACAAACTGGGTAAAGAAGTTACCTGTAAAAAAAATAACGATGGATAATATGGAAAAAAAGGATTGGATATACGAAAACTAACCGCAACACTTATGTAGAGTTTTGGATGTACATAGATTCTTACTCTTGAATACAATACATTCGCTGTTGTAGAAAAATATTTGCTTAATTTTGACGTACGCGTACGCCATGTTGAATTGTGGGGAGAGGCTCATAAAATGCAAAACATAGTTGAGAGCATTTCCATAAAGCAATTTTGCAACCACGGTAGTTTCACCTAAAGTACACATAGTAAATAAGTATGCAAGTAGAACAACAAGCTTCATGGATAAGTACAGTAATACCCCGAACAGAATGATAACCGCGTAAGTCGAATTCGCGTAAGTCGGGGAGAAAAAATACGTAGCACAAAATAAATTGCAGCTATGCGATTCCATCTGTCCACACATGTGTATTACTGAGCAATAGTATGGTATAGTATATAGGATTGTGTGACGCTCAAACAAAAGACGAATCAAAGAGATTTGAAAATCGCGTAATTCCGAGTTCGCGTAAGTCGGGGTAACGTAAGTCGAGGTATTACCGTATAGGTATAAACGTGTTACAGGGGGAGTCCTGCAGCGGTGCTCAGCTAAAAAAATCTTAAATGGTCGGTTAGTCCGTGAAATTTATCTACTGTGAAGGGACGTCAGGAATAAATAGATCTCGAATATTTGTTGATCTCTTTAATAGTGGGGGATATGAATCCTAAATTTATTGTATGTTATGTCCAAAATTTAACAAATCTATGTAGACTATCCACTCCATACTCCCTGTCGCCTTTAACGTTCATAGATTACTTACCAAAAAGAATATTAACAATCACAAACGTCATAGAGTTTAACGCTGACCATTTACTAAGACTAAATAGGTAAGCCTGAGGTATGCATCCTATCCCGTAAAATGTCAGCATAAATGGAATTATCACTGTAAATTAAAATTTATATATTTAAAAATAGAGATAAATTACAGGGCATGTTTATCACTTACAGTGCATAATTTAAGCATCGATAAATCTATGCATTATTATTTTTGTTTCCAATAACAGAACCAGATTCTGAGTTATAATTATTTCTATCTTATTCAACATTCAACAATGAAACGACTAATAAGAAAATGGTCACGACTTGAAAAAAATATTTATATTTTCGTACGTTCGAAATTACTTAAATTTAAAAAGAGTTTATCACAATTCCTTACCAAGATCCGTATAGTCAAAATGTGTTGGCGCTATCAGTAACATGAGCAGAATCATGACAGCCGTCATTATGACCACTAGGATTAAGTACAGCGCCAGGTCACATATGTACAATGTTATCCAGTAGCTGATCGGTGAGAAGTCCATTGCATTGCTCTATAAGCAGATACATAATCACTTTAATAATTCTCGTCAACCCATTATCGTCGCACTGCTGGGCACGGGTCTTCTCTCAGAATGAGAGAGTCTACGCCATAGTTCACCGTGCTGACCTAGTAGGAATTGGCCAATTTAATAATTGGTAATACATTTTTCATTCCTTTTATATTTTATTGGATTATAATTGCGGGGCCACTTGGAAGTTGTTGATATAGGCTTCCTATTTATTAAGACTTTGTGTATAAAAATATCTGCATGCCATAGTCATCTGTAACCAACTCCAGATAAGATTAGAGTGACTTGAGGTTCGCTACAAATGCGTTGCTACGCCTGTGGACTGGTTGGAACACTACGTAGAGATATGTCTCCATACCAGACTTTTTAAATGCCTTAAAAAAGTAGGAGATTCTTCAGTATTTTTCTGCAAGGTATATTAAGGTATATTCTTCAAGTAATTTATAATTTTAGTATCCATAGAACACTGAAGATAGAATAAAATTTAATCTCACTTGCGTATGTCGTATGAGCCCATATTCCTTAGAAGGCAGAAGTGTAATATGAGAAATCGTTAGTATGAGAAGGAATTGTATCATCAGAGGTGGGGCAGCCGCTTCACGTAACCACTAAAATTAACGGAAGATTACTAATTGAATAAATTGAATACAATAGGTATACTTAATTATAGAAAATTCAAAGTACATAATTAAAAAGACGAATTTATTTTTGGTTTAGTATCCATTTTTTTTCATACTTATGGATCTGAATTAGTTTAGGTAGGTACACGCAAGTATATATCGGAAAAAATATTTCATTTCAAACGTTGACTTTATTTTTATGCCATTATAACTGCGTTGACCATTTTGCCTATTGTATTTTGCAATGAATTAGAAGAGATAAGATTACATCGGAGAGGTACTGCCGCCGCACATATTTCTGGCCTGAAACAACCACATTATTCCACCGGAAGAAAAGATGTGGTTATCGTCTTCATATGAGGCGACTATTTTATTTCTTGGGATTAGCAACGCATCTATGATTGACATCAGACAGAACCTCTATCCTGTATGAAGTTGCTTGGCAGATGTGCACGGGTGGTAGTGACCACTTATCATCATGTAGACTGCATTCTATATTCCTATTTAAATGTTATAAAAAAATTAACTAACGTTAATCCTGTCTTGTTTTAGCTGCGATATGGAAATCAAAATGAATCTAAAAAGGTGGGCGTACCGGTGTTAAATCTAAGGCAAGGGGGTCATCAGTGACTTCGATAGTGGCATCCATTGATGTGTAGTGTCGGATGAGGGCCATGTGAGCGCGGGCCAGTGACCGCGCTGCAGCTCCATCGTCAGAGTGCATTGGACTGTATAAAGCTTGAACCTGAAGATATATATAACGAAGTGAATGCGTGAGATGTGACGTCAGGAAGGCCAGGAGTCTTCATTATTTTCCTTTCTTGAAGATTTCAAGTAAAACACAGGAATAAACTTCTTCGATTTATTCACAACTAAGGAGGTCCGGTCGCTTCGACGGTTAAACAAGAAATCTTTTTTCTACCGGCGTTCGCTCGCCTTTTTATAACAATGTTTGGTGGTGTGACAATAACAAATTTATGGAGGGTAAACTAAATTCCAATTCTAAAAATCATTAAATGTTGCTAATTCAATAAACAAACAATTTTCGATCTTTAAACTAACTAAAATAATTATTATCGGCGAAGTGTTTTTCATAAATATGCGGTGTCGCGCCGACATATATATTTTTTTATACTAATGAAGTAGAAAACGAGCGAGCAGCCCACCTGATAGTAAGTGGTCACCGCAGCCCATAGACATCTGTAAGCAACTTCACATAGAACATAGGTTCTGTCTGAAGTCAATCACAGATGCATCGCTACTCCCGAGGAATAGGATGGTCGCCTTATATAAAAGTGTGCCGAATAATTTTGTATAATCAGTTCTTAGAACCAGTGTAGTTGGATCAGGGAGGAAGGTATCACTGCCACCCTTATTTGTAGTGTGAAATATTTCTTGCGTTTCGTTGGAAGAGTGTAGAAAGCCATCTTTATCCATTATGATATAGACAATTTTATTCACATTTGACATCGTTGCCACTTCTCTTTATATAAGAGTTTATATTATATAATATTGTTGAATTTGACAGTATGAAAATAAATAAATAATGAAGGTATTGTTTGTTTACTTGAATATATTTGTACTAAATTATTTGTAGGTATAAATTTCGTCTTTCTGTACTCTTTCTCTATATTAACGCTAATTCTGTCATATTTCATATTTAACCTTGTACGCACAAGGATGGACTTAAAAAGTGTTACAAACATTTTGTCTATTAGTATTTTCCTTATGAATTAGACAGTTAAACACGAACTAACATTAAGAGTTCCGTTCTCATCAGTAAAAACGTCCATTCCGTAAGCGAACATATAAACATAGTGTTGAGGAGAGTCGATAGCACGAGTAGCGAGATATTCTGTTATACTCTGAAAGTAGAATTCAATATACATTTTACACTCAAGTTCTCAGAGGCGACCCGTCAGCATTGGAACTATGATTAATTGACGACATATAGAACACTTCATAGTTCAACTATTAGGGGATCACCGCCACACCTATTTCTGCCTTATAACAGCAGTGTTATCCGCTTCACTTTTCTGAATTGATTGGTGTAATGAGGGAGACATAATTGTCTCCCTTTTATACCCGAATTGGAATACCTTGGATAAGTATCCAAGGTATTTCAATACACATACGTAATAGTATGTGCCATCCATCAGCCCTTTGAGGTCCACTGGCTGGACATAGGCCTCCTTGGGGCTTTTGCCGAGAGATTATGAAATTATTTAATTAATTAATTTATTTAATTTATTTTTATTAGTATGTGCCATAGAGAATTATAATTTATAATGATTTTTATATTTATTTATTAAACCTGGGTAAAAGCTCTCTACTTAGGACGTCAAGTCTCCCACCCAGGCATGGCATTCGGCTAATATCTCCCATATTAGCCGAATGCCACTTTGGTGAAAATCTTTAATTACTCATAAACTATTAATGATTCATTAAACGTTTGTATGAGCAAATATAGATAAATAATGCAGCTACAGATACAATTTATAGAAATAAGCTATTTGTAAGTATTAAAAAAATTGAAAAGTTGAGCATTTTACCCGAAGGTTAGTAATTTCTCCCGAATTCTCCCTATGTATATAGGACCGATTAAGAACGTCCCGGGACTTGCGTGGCCACTAACCTTTAAGTGGCACGCTTGTTTGATACTATTATATTAATTAGAAATAATTCAACGAAAGGAAATGAATATAAACTTATAGTTCTTACTTCATTTTTGTAAAGAGCTGTATAACCCATATTTTCTATTTCCGTTTCTGTCGCTCCTGTTTCTGATAGAACGTAGCTAAAACATTGTAAGATAACATTGGCTAACTTTATCGAATTAAACAAAAAATAACAACCGACTTCCATGTAGTAAAATAGTAAAAATAATCTAAATATGTTGGTTTAGAACATACACAGTAGGTACTTAGTACATAGTTCCGAAGTCGAGTTTAGTTCTGCATTAGTGAATATGTTTTCATGTTTAAGAAAATTTAAAAAATAAATAAGGTATAATTTGCGAAGTACCTAAGGCTTAAATACCAAACATAAATTATTATTACAATGTAATGTCCCTTTTTGTAAATTAAAACAAAATACTTACGCGTTAGCAACAGACAATGCATCGGTAGAATTATCTAAACGGAGCACTAAGGTGGTTTTTTGTTCTAAGGCTTCAACGGTCATTACCTGCAACATAATAAATAAATTACCTTTTAAAGGTTTCCCCCTCGAGAACAAAAAAAAAAGGTTAAGCGATTCATATAGTCTTCTAACATAAACCTACTTTTGATTGGATTATTAAGATATTAAGAATTATTAGGAAAGGGTGCTGTAATGTGGTCTAATCATTCTTGTTCTGAGAGGCAACATGTGTCCAGTAGTGACATAGTAATGGGTTGATGATGAGAAGGCATACAAGTGCTTACAGAGAGAACATCCTTCGTTGCCTGACTGGTGGAAGCTCTCTTCTCTCAGAATAAGAGACCTTTAATTCATAGTCGCGCTGAAAACACTGATAATACATTTCTAAAGAACTTTCAAGTGTACAGGTGTCATTTTCAAGAAATCCATTGAGAGGTAGAGTTTACCATTAGCCTATTATTGCTTACACCGAGAGAACGGCCTCTCTTTACTGATAACAATTTTAGACCATCTAAATTTTAAATTTCAGCAATTACCTGACCATGTAGTAGAATCTTGGTTGCTTGATCTTTTTCCATGTCACTAAGCAATTTGGATAAAGATAATCCGATAAATATGCCAGTCAATATAGCTGATATTACCTGTATAATTAAATTCATTACTAGTAAATTTATCAAGAAAATTATAGCAAACGTTTCGTTACATTTGCTATGATTTGCATTGTTTGTGTTTAAAGTGTTACACATTATTATCACGGTACAAATACGCCAGAACACTCTTGTGTACAACAATAGTATTTTAGCTATCAACAACTTACACAAAAAATTAAGTAATGTATAATCACAATATTTCTATTGGTAAACAGGCATATACACGAGAGTGTATTATTATCCACTAAAATACGCAGCTCAAATTGTACCTAATATTTCCCTTACCGTAACAATCATGTAAAATCGATAGTAGATGTAAAACGTAACATATTTCCAGGCAATGGTCTTCAAGTGCATCTTACCAAGCAAGTTTGGATTCCTTCTCCACGACACAGGTTCTATGAGTAAATTTAGTAAACATGAATCACTTCGATATTTTTTCATTCAATTGTAATATTTCTGGTACTTATGGAGCCTTACCAGCAATCCTGCGTAACGCGGCTCTAGTCAGGTCGTGAGAAGAGGACATTTCGTGTCTTATTGCTCTTGATTGATGAATAGCCCTACAAATATTTGAAAATAAACTGTTATCAATTCAAAATAATCGACAATCTTAAAATTGTGATTGTTACAGGATGCTTCGTTATAACAAAGATATACTCAAATATGGGAAAAAGTTTAATAAAATCTTACTTTAATTTAATCCTAAGTAACCAATACGCACATATATATGTATATGCAATGTTATACGTTTTATGTTTTTGGACAGTATGTGTGTATGCCTATAGCCACGACGACTTGATAGATTTTAGTTTCAGTTTTAATATTCGAGGGCTTATTACCTGTTACAAACTTCTTCAGAATCCGGTAAGCTGATATTCATCGACACTATGCCGTATTTGTCTGAATTGTCGGTTAAGTCTTTTATTAAAGCTGCGGCCACTGAGGTTGGGCTCGCTGGTAATCTCAGAATCAGTAGAGAGCCAAGATGGGCTCTAATAGTCGCATTAGCCTCTGCGGCTCTGTCCAACAGCTCTGAGGTTGTATCCACATCGATGGTGCTGCCATAACGGAATGTTATCCGCACGCGGTATTCACGACCTGCGCATAAATGCTGGCTGCACTACAAACTCTATATAGTCTATCAGTAGTTGGTTCAAGTGTGAATATGGTCTACCAGTAGTTGATTCAACCATCTTTATTCTAACCATCTAACCATCAAATATTCTTTCCATAGAGAAAATACCGATCTTTTACTTTTTTATATCGATATTCTAAGTAAGTAAGGCAAGATACTGGAGCTAACTTTCATTACCATTTAAAAAAAACATGATTGTAATTATATTAAAAAAAATGGATATAAATAGAAAAAAGACAAACCCGCTGAGTTTCTTGCCGGATTTTCTCAGTTGAGGTCGTATTCCGCTCCGGTGGTAGCGTAAGAAAAAAAATGTAACTGACAATTTGTAAGTGCCCCCGTAGGCCTATACAAAATAAAGACATTTCATTTCTGATTTTTTTGTTGAAAATTTGTCGTGTGACGTTTGAATTTCGATCTGTCGTTCATTTTGGCCACCAATTTGCACTTGGCCAGCGCGGTGGACTATGGCCTAAGAACTCTCTCATTCTGAGAGAAGACCCATGCCTAGCAGTGGGACAATAATTGATAAAGGAGATTAAGTTTGATGTAGCGGTTAGCCTCCTCCCCGCCGACTTCTAGACAGTGACGTAGCTAGGCGTGGGCGCAATGGGCTATCGCCAACGGCCTCGTACTGGGGCCTCGCGAAGCCTCTTTGGAGGAGGAGGCGGGGGCATTTTCAAGGGCACCATCCAATGGAATCATGCAAAAAGGCCTCGCTGATAGGAGTTTTCCCACGTCTACATTGATCCGCGCTACGCCATTGCTGCTAGAAGCAGTTATTCTTTCTGTTTTTGAACAAATCGAAGCACCGCAAGCATGTATTCGTTACTATATGTAGATCATAGTTACCGTATTTAAAGAACATGTAAGCAGGGGTTCCACCGAATACTAATAATTTGCTGTCAAACAGAAATACTCGGTCAGCAAATTCTAACTTGATGCTTGATAAACAGAGCTTCACAATAGTTAAGTATTGTTTGTGTTGCTGAAAAAATAGTAAAAGATGTTAAGCTGATAAACTAGCTCTGTTGCATTAAAAGTTATAGCGTAGTTTTAAAGATCTAAGCATACATAGGAACAGACAGCGCGAAGCGACTTTGTTTTATACTATGTAGTATGATGTGTAGTGACTATATAAAACGAACCTTTGCTCTAACTTACCATAATCTTATCTTTTATAACTGACACATAAGATGATTTGTCTTGAAAACTCGGTATCAGAATAACCTGAAAGTAACTTAGCCTGATGTAAATTGTAATCTAAAAATGGGATTTTTAAATTTAAAAAGTTTCACTTCATTAAATTAAGCTGGAACGAACCAATCGTATGAAAAAATACCTAAGGATGGATAAAAAAACATAATTAGAGCTGTATTAATCAAATATTGTCACAAAAAAATATTTTTTCAAATAATATCTCGCAGATGTGAAAAGTCCATAGATTGTCAGTGCGGTGGACGTCATCTTAACAACCCTGAAAAGAGATCCATGCCTCTTAATTGAACTTTAAAGATTCGTTAAATAAAGCAATAGGTAATATAACAATAATATAACTAAAGAGTAACTAATACTAGTAACATCCATGTAATTTTACGTACCTTGCTCGTCTCATACTTATCATTATCACAAAACTACGCAGATTGTGAATTTTAAGTATTGTGTTCTTACCAAGGATAGAATACTAGCACGTATACCGAACCTTGTATTTAATTCTAACATTAGATAAGTTCTCATTATAAGTGTATATAATTTACTATGAGAATAGAGTTCCTAAACCTTTTTTTTATCGAGGGGGAAACCTTCAAAAGGTACCCGACCCCGTAGGGGCAATGCCGGGTTACGTAGGATTTTTATCTTTCTAAAACTCCCTCGAGGCCGTCGTCAGCAACGGGAGGAGAACTCCGGGATCTCCAACGGAACACAACCATTGTCCTCCAAACGCGATAGTTCTTTCAGGCTCTTCCCCATAGAGCACTTTAGATCACGCTACCTCCTAGTGTTTACGACGGCATGCGACTAGACATGCCATCACCCTACCCGGGCTTCGCTTGTTTGGACGGTTCGACCTCCCACTCTAACCGCCCGCAACCCCGGAAGCTCCTTTTAGTCGCCTCTTACGACAGGCAGGGGATACCGTAGCCCTATTCTGGTCCCGGAACGACAGGGACAAAAAATCCTATACCTAAAGCTAGATTAGTATTAGACGACCCGCGTGGCGCAGCGGTTACCGCACCGGTCTAACACGCAGTGGGTCCCGAGTTCGATTCCCGACCAGACAGGTATCTGAATGATGATTTTAGATTCTTGTTCTGGGTCTGGGTGTTTGTGTATTCGTCTTTGTGTGTGTTTATGGTACCCACGACACAGGAGAAAATCCTACTGTGGGGCTATGAGTGTAGAAAGTGTTTTAAGTTTTAAGTTTCATACTCGTGGTTCCAATAGGACAGCCAACGCCCAGCACAGCTGCGCGCGGTAATACTGATCCAGGTTACGGACGTACTCCTGCTGGACCCCTTCCAAGTCGCATTCACTTAACAGTTTCTTCAAACGGACATGCCCGTACTCGATTATGAATTGTTGAGATTCGTGCCATAAACAAATCTGTAAAAAGGTTATGTGTATAATGTTAAAATGGTGGTCGGCTAGAAAAAAATCTCTGTATTCCCGAATAAATTTATGCTCTAAATATGTCGACAATAAAAAAGAAAGAGAATTTTCGTTTCAAGAATTTCTTTTTTTACATTCTTCTATTACAATAAGTCATATCAGTTATTATCTAATCAATATTAAGTGTTATTTACAAAACCATGTTACACTTAGGTTCCTCCTCTATGCGAAATTATCCGAAACTTTTGAAACGGATTCGGTTACAGTTACGAGTAGGTTTTTATTTTGGATATTCGACAGTTTCGGTTACGGATACGGAGCTCCATAAGATCCCTGATACAAAGCTATATTATCGGCAGGGTCGGTAAGCATATACTGTGTGGTGATCACAGGAACTTTCAGATATATTTAATAAGATATATTTAACTATGACGGTAAATCATAATGATAACAGATAAAACCTACTCCCAGAAACAAATTAATATGTTCCTCCACAGTGAGGTCCTCAACGAGAAAGTTGCTGCGGTGGCAGTACCCGGTCATGTAGAGCTTCGTCATTAGGTTCTTGCCGGACTCCATGTTCTCACCTAGAATGTTCACTGTGCCCCTGTCAGGATATGTCAACCCTGAAATAATTTTAATTCGTTGCTTTATTTTTTTAATGTTTAATAGTTATATAGACACACGTCACTGTATTTCAGACTGATATCTATTATTTATTTATTACGAAATTAATTCAAATATCCGTTGGATCTTATGCGTTATAATAGATGTAGAAAATAAATAAAAATAATCATTCATTAAAATATTTTACAAAAAATATTCAATCCATCAATATTATCTTTCCACATTCCGTCTGTATAATCATTTTAACTACGCCAAATCTCAAACTGGTCCGTGCGCGTAGCCATTAAAAAAAGTTTCAAAGGATTTCGCTTCAGGTATTCAAACGACTATATAGGTTGTTCCTTCAATGTATAATGGGCTATTTGACAGGTTTTTAAAATCCATTTTATATTATCTGGCAGATGTTAAGGAACCCAGTAAAAGTTGTTTTTTTTAATTTTGGTACATATTTGCTGAAAAATATCAAATTAAAAATTCAATATTTAAATAGCGCGTAAAAACGCTACTTTGACATTGTTGGTTGGTGACGTCACTTGCCTGTATTGTCATCTGTGGCTCATGTCATCCACATACATTTGTTGTAAACAAAAAACTAAAGTTTACAAGCAAGTGACGTCATCATAAACCCGCCAAATCAGGAGCATTTTGTGTCACGTGACAAACGTTTAAAAAAATGCATTTTTATTTAAGGATTTTTAAATAAATTTAATTATTATTTTCAACTTATGTTAATAAATAACCATTCTTAAACTCATAATATATACTGATAACAGTAATTGACACTTAATTTTTCGCATTGTCAAATAGCCTATTACGCGTAGAAAGATTTAATCATATTCATGTCGAAGTGGTGATGGTGCTATTAACTTATTAAGATTTTACTGTACGTAATATGAGACTGTAGGTGTGTGTAACGTCGGTGGTCATCAATGTAGGTGTGTGAGTGGTGGTGCGTCTATTTTGTGGTTTTGTGGAGTATGAAGGAAAGATAAGATACACACCAATTACGATTTCATACTGATTTATTGAATATTTTAATCAACGCTAATTAATTGTTACACGTGCCTAATAGTCATATTTCATTGACGTATATAATGGTTAGTTGCTAAGGCAAGTAAAGTGCAATGACCGTTGTTGCCACCACAATACGTTTGCGTATTTGCAATAAGAAGGTAGGTATAATGAAATATTCATTTTCTTTCATTTTCAATTTTCTCAGTGTTAGAGGTAAATAAAAGTAGCCAACCTGTCAGCAAATCTTCAACAGTTATGATCATGCGTTGCTGAACTTGCTCAGCGTACAGCATCGTGAATTCCCCACGATATATATCGAAGGTTAGATTGTTCAGTACTATATCTCCCATTATACTCTGAATACAAATTATTAATATCTAGCATTATTTAAATAGCAAAACAATATACATAACATTAAACAATTTTACTAAGTATTGTTCTAAATTCTAAAACGCCCATTCAGGGAAGCCTATGTCCAGCAGTGGACCTCAAAAGGTTGATAAATACGCTTTCTACACTCATAGCTCCCCACTAGGATTTTTCCTGTATCGTGGGTACCATACACACACAAGACGAGTACACAAACACCCAGATCCAGAACATGAATCTAAACTCATCATTCAGATACCTGCCTGGTCGGGAATCTAACCCGGGAGCTATTGCGCGTCAGACCGGTATGGTAACAGCTTCGCCACGCGGGTTGTCTAAATAAATTAATGAATAGAAAACAAAGATCAAAAATTTATAATAAATTTTCTTTCATAATAATTATCATTCGATATGTCATATATAACTTTAGTTCACTTTTTATACAAAATCACACTCAATCTTATATTTCGAGGGGCCCCTAGAACAAAATCGTATGAAAAATACTGCCTAATATACGGTATGAAGCTTAGAAGTTTTGTGGACATACAAACATTGATTACCTATTTACGCCAAGAAATACGATCTTTTGAAAATCATTGCAATAGCTTTTTAGAAACGTATTAAATAAGTTCCTAAATAGCTATTACAATCAACAAAGATTCATACTGTTAGTAATTTTTCATATAGGATTTTGTTCTATGGGCCCGTCAATTTATTACCTTGGTAACGTTGCGAAAGCTAATCGCCTTTGCAACTAACTCATCCACTTCCTGCAACTGGTCCCGCTCTCTCCCAGTGAGAGCATCTAGTCGATGTAATCTGTTTACATCCTTAAATTAAATGTTAACCACTTGAATTCAGTTGTCTTTCATTTCTGATATATTCTAGGCTCTATTTGTCTAATAATCTTAAGGTTATTCTTTGAAAATTTGGAATAGAACAGGAATCATAATTAGGATTGAAATTCTAAGTACTTTTATTTTTCTTAAGGTACTTTTATTTCTCATTTATTATTCTAATTCTTAATATTGTATTCTATATCTGTTAAAACGTTCACCAATTCGCACTTGGCCAGCGCGGTGGACTATGGCCTATAACTCTCTCATTCTGAGAGAAGACCCGTGCCCAGCAGTGGGACAATAATGGGTTGACGACAGAAATATCTGTTGTAAAGATATTTTTTGATTTAGATCTTTTAAGTTTTAACTTTAAATGTTAAATTTGAAGAATAAATTCATCTACGTCACCACACTCCACCGACCAAATATATTGATGCGTATCATAAATCAAATACTTAATTAATTTTAAAATGTATTTTATCTGTGTTTTCATATTTACGATTTTACTATAATAAATATAGGTGACAATACGAAGAATATATCAAGCGGGCCAAGGGGCGCGGGAGGAGTAGGTGACCAGTGACGCTGCGTTGCAAAATCGGTGGTAACAGTAGTATTTGAAAACGAAGACGCGCGAAAGGTGGTAGAACCAGTGCAGTTCGACAGAGGAAGTACAACCGCCACACTTATTTCTAGCGTGAAGCATTTCTTGCGTTTCGATGGAAGGGTGTGGTTGCTAGCACACTTTTATATGAGGCGACCATTATAGTCCTCGGGAGTAGCAACGCATCTGTGATTGACTTAGATAGAACCCATGTTATGTTTGAAGTTGATTACAGATGCCTATGGGCGGCAGTGACCACTTACCACCAGGTGGACTTCATGCTATTTTTACTACTTCAGTCAGATAAAAAAAGCATGAACTGCTCTTGCCTTCCTTTTTATTCTTTCCCCTTTTTTCTTCAAAAGTTTAGCGTATTTATTCAGTCTGATACATGTGTTAAAGAGACTAACTACAGATACTGATTATACTTGCATGTAATTAAAAATCGATATATATATATATTTTTCTAAGTAAAAATTACAAAAACTACGAAATATATTAATTATTATAGTATAGATTGAAACAAATCATACTTCCACTTCCTTAAATATTATAGACTTCCAGGATACTTGGCCTCCTATAGATCTCTCCTTTAGCGTTCTCTGCATTACCATCAATATCCAGAAATAAAACAATATCATTACAATCCAGGAAAGTAATATAAACACTGTAGAATGTCCTTCACCACGGATGCTTCCAAATTCTGCAATTAGGAATAATCTTAGTATTAAGTATATTCCTATCAGAATTTACATACAATGCACTATGTATAATTAATATTATAATATATATATTAGGTAGAGAAGAAACACAGTAACTCAATGATCCAGCGAATAATACGAAACAATAAAATTTGTCAAACCAAAACCAAGACTTGAAAGCAAATATAGTAAATCAGATTTTTTTTATGACAATTACAAAAAATAAACATAAATACTTACTTCCCGTCTGTAAAAGAGCAAATTCGTTAAATCCATGCACAAGACCAAGAGGGGGTATGAGAATGTGCAAAAAAAACGTCAACAATGGGTGCGTGTTGTCAACGTGGTGGTGAACTAGCAGATCGGCCAGGAATGTCTGCAGGAAGGTAAACAGCGCGGTCCAAATGCAAGCAATCAAGGCTAAAATGAAAATAAAAAAGTTTTTTTTTTTATCTTATTGAAGTAGCAAACGAGCATGCAGTCTACCTGATCATAAGTCAATGCCGCCCATGAACACCTGTAATCAACTTCATACAGAACATGGGTTCCATCTGAAGTGAATCACAGATGCGTTGCTACTCCCGAGGACTATGATGGTCGCCTCATGTGAAAGTGTGCCGGCAACCACACCCTTCTATCGAAACGCAAGAAATGCTTCACGCTAGAAATAGGTGTGGCGGTGGTACTTCTCTGGTCGAACTACACTGGTTCTACCACCTTGAGATGAAGTTACAACCTGGCAAGTTTGCCACAGGTGGAATGAAGGGTTTATGAAGTCGCACTTTACAGGTTAAGGACAAGTTTAGTTCACACAACTTTAATTGGCTTCAATTGAGGATGTAGAAATGTTCTATAATGTTTTCCTTCAGAGTTAAAGGCAAGTGAAGTATAATTTGTAAAATTCGTGTAGTTAAAGAAATAGTGAGGTATGATTCAAAACTTTATCACCATGATGGAAGGACGACTACTTTTACAGTTTCAGTCGTTTTTATTTTATTTTATATTACACTTAATTGTTAGCATTTTGATACTTAACTAGAAACTATTACAAAAACAATAACCCGAGTACTAAAAAAATTGCAGACGAGTACTTTTTTATCATTAGTATTGTAGAAGTCGTATCGCAGTAAAATGATAGAGACCAACCCACCTCGATTATGAAACATAGCCATGATGAGCGCCAGCATGATCATGAGTGACGTGTAGGCCAGCACTAGAATGAGGGTGTAGAACAGGTGGATCCAGCGGAACACCAGGATCAGGGTGATGGAGCCGAGGACGCACATCGGCAGCGCGGTGAGGTACGCGTACACCACCCACGCGACGTACATGGAGGAAAATGACACGTCCCGGATGCGGAGGGCACGCTGATTGTTGAGGGAAAAGTGTTAATTTACAAATCACATATATTAAAGACTTGTCAAACAAGTGTACTAAGTTCCACGGGCGCCATAGTTACTAATGTCATGCGCGCTGAACCCGCTCGGAGAAGAAACGGCCGCGGCCGCCGGCAATGGCGGCGCGTCCCTGTAGTTCCGGGATCAGAATAGGGCTACGGTATCCTCTGCCTGTCGTAAGAGGCGACTAAAAGGGGCTTCCGGGGTTGCGGGCGGCTAGAGTGGGAGCTTGAACCGTCCAGCCAGGCGATCCCGGGAAGGACGGCGGTATGTGTGGTCGCATATCGTCGTATAGACTAGACGGAGCGGTGGGCCCAGCCGCCCATCTGGGAGGAGCCCGATGGGGCAACACGCTTAGAGGATTCCGGTGGTGTTTGTTGGAGATCCCTGAGTCCTCTTTTTAGCGCCGAGGATGGCCACCGGGGGGGTTTTAGTGCGGTAAAAATCCCACATAACCCTTCGTCGCTCCCACGGCGTCGGATACCTTTTGAAGGTTTCCCCCTCGAAAACAAAAAAAAAAAAAAAAAAAGTTACTAATGTCATATAGAATTATTATTACGTATTAGGAGCAAAAAAAATTTTTGACAAAAAAATATCCACCGACTTCCATGCCACAAAAAAGTAAAAAATAATTTAAATATATTTTAGTTTAAAACATACTCAGTACTTAGGACATGTCCTGAAGTCGGTGCTCGACATATTTCGCTGGACGACGGTAACTATGTCCTATATGAGCACCGACTTCAGGACTATGTCCTAAGTACTAAGTATGTTTTAAACTAAAATATATTTAAATTATTTTTTACTTTTTTGTGGCATGTAAGTCGGTGGATATGTTTTTGTCAAAATTTTTTTATTTCATGATTTTTAGTGACGATATTCATCTATTTGTATTAAAATAAAATCGCTAAGTTTGCTTTGTGCATACACATATGCAAACATTAAATAAACATCAACTTTAATCACAAATTGGGTTTGCAGTACCCTTGCATCATCAAGCTTGAGAATTTGAGGGTCAAATTTTCCATCTAATATTTTTGTTCAGTAATCTTATAATATACACGTAAGCACCAGGTGGCCAACTTGTATGGCTTAGGCATGCAGTACCCTGCATCATCAGGGCTGAGGAGTTGAAGGTCAAAACTTTCATCTTGTGTCTTTGCTTAGTAATTTTAAAAGATACCCGTAAGCATCAAATAGCCAACTCCTATGGTTTAGGCTTGCAGTATCCTGCATCATCAGAATTGAGGAATTGAAGGTCAAAATTTTCACCGTTTGTCTTTGCCTTGTAATTTTATTACAAACCCGTAAGCATCAAATGGCCACCTCCTATGGTTTAGGCTTAAAGTACCCCTGCATCATCAGGGTTGAGGAGTTGAAGGTCAATTTTTTGTCCCATTAATTTGCTTAACAATCTCATTATATATCTGCAAACATCAAATGACTAAATTTTATAGTTCAAGCTAGCAGTACCCCTACATCATCAGGATTGAAGAGTAGAAGGACAAATTTTTTATAGTAAATATCTGCTTAGTAATCGCATTCTATATTTTATCCAATTGGACTTCTGCAGCTTAGTTTCTGCCGACTATCGCTAATTTCATTAATTTGCTCCAAAAAGTTAAAGATTTCCATTAAATTGTTATAGATCCTATGATCAAAACCTTATCAAACTCTTATCAGACTACCCCTGAAGTACATCCTTTCTAATAAAAAAAGAATCATCAAAATCGGTTGGCGTGACATAGAGTTATTCGTACATTTATCGCGCACATTGAAAATGCAAATTTAAGACTTATGCGTTTTTCTTATAGATGCCATTGTCAAAAGTGAACTAAAAAAAATGGGACCCCATGACACGCACTACCTTTCAAATAAAAAATCATCCAAATCGGTTCACCCAGTCCGGAGAAATGAGGTAACAAATATATAAAAAAAAAAAAAAATACAGACGAATTGATAACCTCCTCCTTTTTGGAAGTCGGTTAAAAACAAGCATATGATCGATGAGCGTCTACTTTAATACAATGTTAAACAACTCTAGAGAATAGTCGAGGACTCATTTCTCCCTATATTATGTCTACATAGGTACCCGTACGAGTGCTACATGCCAACAACGTATTGGAGATCACTACATAGTGTAAGACAAATTCGCTTTCCGCTGTCTGTCCCTATGTATGCTTAGATCTTTAAAAATACGCTACGAATTTTAATGCAGTTTTTTTAATAGATAAACTGTTTAAAGAGGAAGGTTTTTATGTATAACAAATGTATAATATCGTGGAGGAACCCTGATAATTTTAGGTTTTTGACTTTTAGGCGGAACGAAGTTCGCCGGGTCGACTAGTTTATTAATAAAAATAACTCACAAGTTAGGTTACGTAACGTACTTTAAACCTGCTAACGGTCTCCGTGACCACCAAGGCCTCTGTTTCCAGTACCGGCGGCAGCAATGCCATGGTGAAACACATCAGGATGTTCGAGATGGCGCGCCGCACGCGTGACTCCTGCATTAATGGAGATACTGGCATGGAGCGGAGACTTATCTGCGGATAAGGTTTAAATTGACGACCCGCGTGGCGCAGCGGTTAGCGTACCGGTCTGACATGCAGTGGGTCCCGGGTTCGATTCCCGGCCAGTCAAGTATCTGAATGATGAGTTTAGATTCTTGTTCTGGGTCTGGGTGTTTGTGTATTCGTCTTTGTGTGTGTCCATGGCACCCACGACACAGGAGAAAATCCTACTGTGTGTGTGTAAAATCCTACTGAGTGTAGAAAGCGTTTTTTTTTTAAATAAACATAAATTATTTTTTTAATCGCGAATAGTATCGTAGGTTGTGCATATTTCTAATGGTCTACAAAGTTAAGCAACATTGAGGGCGGTCAGTAGTTGGATGGGTAACCGCTAATGGCTACTACAACTTAATGTAATATGAGGCAGGCCTTCCCCAGTTGTGAGAAAAGACCCGTGCCCAAAAGTGGGACGTAAAACGTTGCGGCTAAGCAGATTGATTCCTATTGTCAATAATTGGTAACTTGATCAATAATGTCAGGCGTTTTGCCATTAAACTATATTAAAATACTTAACATACAGAAAAAAATCAGTAATGTGTGTTATGATGTACCTACTAAACTTGATCACAAGAACAAGTTTACCTACTTGTACGTAAAATATATAAATGCCCTTACATTAACATTTCTAAAGGCACAATTTCGCTGAGGCAATTTATGGCAACATGTAGCATATCTCAATGCTCTTTTTTTTTGTTCTCGAGGGGGAAACCTTCAAAACTTACCCGACGCCGTGGGAGCGAGGAAGGATTATGTGGGATTTTTACCGACAACCTCCCCCCCCCCCCTCTAGCCGCCTGTAACCCCGGAAGCCCCTTTTGGTCGCCTCTTATGACAGGCAGGGGATGCCGTAGCCCTATTCTGATCCCCGGAACTACAGGGACGACCTCAATGCCCTAGGTATGCTACATGATGTCTCCTCTCAACATTTTCACTTTTGTAGTTAGGTACCGAATGAAGAATACTAACAATAATACGAGGAAGATTTACGTCAACAGTCAATTAGACAGAAGTATTTGTTATGTATGATGTCGGTCTTGAATAGGATCACTGGGAGAGTGGTACTAATCAAGGCCGACTATTCCTGTTTGTAGATTTCGGGATGTGACTAAGAGAGCGTTCAAGTATTACGTAACGCATTTTCTGATAATTTTATACCACCTTCCCCCCATAAAACGTATCGTAAAGTTTAGTATTTAATAAGGTTTTAGACGTATAAAAACATTTTATATGCGTTGTTCGAACCCCCCTTCCTCTCCTGTAACGCATCATAACATTAATAACCTACCACCCCACCACCACCCCCCCTCTAGTGGGAGGGGGATTGCATAATGATTATCATATAATTATCAAACCAATTGTTATTAGTGCCATTAACTTAATTTCATGCGTTTTAATATTAATTTCTCTGAATCGTTATCACCTTTATAGCAATGCGATATGTCATTTTTTACTACCAGTTATCATCATTCATAATTTTACCATTCCGTTCACAGCCGAAATAGCTCAGTTGGGAGAGCGTTAGACTGAAGATCTAAAGGTCCCTGGTTCAATCCCGGGTTTCGGCAACATGATATTACATCTCTCTTTTACATTTTTTAATGTTCGTAACTTACATTTTCTTAATTTGTTTCAATATAATGTAATAAAATAATTCAATTTTTTTTTTTTTTTTACATAAAAAGATCTGTATTCTCTAACAAAAATAATGTATTGTATATATATAACTCGTGTGGAAAAATCGGCAAATGCAACCAAATATTTTTAAACTATATTTCAAAGTCGTCATATAAAAAGACAAATCAATAAATTAAAATTGACTAATTAATTATTAGATGAAATGGCAGTTATTCGGATACGCGTTTGCATTATTCAATTATGTACTTACTTATTAAAAATTCTATTCGTCTACGCATAAGTTCACGTTCGGCTTGAGAATGCTATTGAGAATATTAAGTGTGTAATTCACTCAAATGTTAGTGTATTGGCAAATAAATCTTAGTATTTTCAGATGTAAGAGTTTTTATAATTATGTGTAGTAACCTAGTAACGTTTGGTTCCTGGGCCGTCGTGTTTCGAAGACCCCGGATTTTCGAAATTGTTATGAACCTAATTATATTTATTCTCAAATAATTGAGTGAAGCGATTTCTTATTTCATGTTTAATTAATGTTTTACTTGATTATTGATTAATTATTTATCTATCATTTTTAATTTAAAAATAAATTATATTACTATGAAAAAACCTGTGATTTTAAAAATTAATAATGTTGTGATTATCACCGATGATTAAACAATAGAATTACTACGTAATAGTAAAGATATTCTGAATTACTATGATTTTCAACTGAGTTACTTTTTTGACTATAAAATTTAACTGTTCTGAAGTGAATCTGTGTGTGATTCAAAGAAATAAACAAAGCTGGTATTAAGAATGAAATTAACATTAAAGTTATTAAAATTTAATTTTCTGTTTCAAAAATGATAATTTTAACAAAGAATTGCCATTTTAATACCTTTACAAGTAACTTACTAAATTCTTCAAAGAAGGTTTACCCTCCTTATAAAAGCTTAAAAAATAAAGTCCCTTTCCCGGAATTCCCGACTTGATTGTAGACTGTCCCGTGTCCCGGTACTTTGAAACTGTCTGGAATCCCCAAACCCTAATGTGTGCAGATAAATTTACAAGTACCTCGTATTTCGGCGGAGTGTCGCTAACATGCTCGAGAATGGCCTTGCTCACAGCAAGCTGGATGGCCAGGAAGCCACTTCGAAGGTGGGAGTTCTGGTTGGAGCTCTGGTCGAGCCTGGTGGCGTGGCGGGCGCGCTCAGTACTGCGTATGCTGAACCGCCAGATGTTCTCAAACTGTGGTTGGATGGTTAAGATGACTGTGATTCAACGTCGATCGTCAGATCTTACCAACCCTCATTAGGTTCCATCGAAAGTTAGGAATTGTGATAACTTTTATGGGTTCTTTAAGGGAGTCCCCCTTTTGCCACACAAATAATTAAACTTGTTTTTTGTACATAAACACCTTTTAATAGGTATAATATAAACACATTTTATTGTTTTTTGACAGAAAATTTTATAGCATAGTTGTTCCTCAATAAAGGGTTTAACATAAAAACAAAGTCACATTATTGCAATTGAGTTCAAAGGTTGAGTCATGTTAAGTAATACTGGTAGCATTAACCTGTCAATAAACTTTCTGCGACTGGGTTTAGATGGAAGACCTGTTCTATAATATAAAGTTACTTACAGAGGTCCATGGAGAGCAGTAACCAAGTATATTGTATGCTCTTTTCGTATTTCAAACTTGGGAAAAAAAAGCAATAAAATCCATTGTTCGAGAAGATTCAAAAAGGTTATCTTTATACTTATAACTTTAGCTCGGCCTTATTTTAGAAGGTAATTTCTCACTAAGTTTACCTATTATTACCTTATTCTCCCTGACCACTTCATGTTATAGTTATGTATACGAATACATAGCTTTTTGCTACCTCCACCTTATTAGACAAGAGTTCTAACCGTTGGTCCCCACACCACCCAAACGACTGGATTCTTCATAGACGTTCCTCTGGAGCGATTGTACAACAGATCATTCAGGTCGTCTTCTGTTTGTGCGCTTAATACTTCTGCAATAGAACAGGTATTGATTGAGTAAATGTTTATGTTAGTGTTTTTATCTCGAATGCGAATGCAAACATTGTTCATACCTATCAGTTTTTGGTGTAGAAGACCGGTGATGGTCTTTTTTTTGGTCGACAAACTGCACTTGTGTCGTCAACCCATTATTGTCCCGCTGCTGGGCAAGGGTCTTCTCGAATTAGAGAGTTTTAATTGCACAGCTGAGTTTAAACTTCACTTACTATGAGTTAATTTTGTATGGATATGGCAATCTTTTTTTTAAAGCACTGCAATTAAATATTGGCAAAACATTCGCACAATTCTTGCGAATATCTAAAAAACATGAGAGGGAATACTTTGAAGACTGTTTGTGTAAAGTTTGTTAATCACACATTCATCACATATAAATTACTCACATCACAAGATTCGCGAATGTAAATATTTTATATTATTTATCAATCTATTTTCTTGTGCTGTTTTTAAATGTCGTTCATTATGAATGCTAAAAATGTCCGTATGTGCTCAATCTTGTAACGGAGCGGTAACAGGTTGTAAAAACAATATCCTTTCTAATTATTGCAAGTGTCAATTACATAAAATGTTAAAGTGACATAAGATAAAAAAAATATTGCTACAAAAGACAATTGTCGCTTCAAAACTTAATTCAGTATAGAGCAAAACTGCTGTAGGACTCACCGATTCCCAAGAGATCTGAAACTCTTTGCATGATAGCGGTGTAGGGTAGTACACTTGGAGCATATCCCAAAACGTTCTTGTTAGGTAAGGTGGCCAGGATGTCTCTAGAGTCGAGGGGTTTCCTCGGCTCCACCTGGAGCGGCGTCAGGAAAACTGGCTTCGCGACGAACACGGCCACAAGGAATAACACTCCTGCGAATAGCGTCTCTACTAAAAGGAGGCGCCATCTTCGTCTGCGGACAAACAAATACTCAGGGCCTGATTAACCTTACGCTAACTAGGCTGCAGCCTAGGACGCAAGGATCAGGGGTCGCGCAGTCATCGTGTTTCTTTGGCATGCAGGTGGATGTAAATTTGGCAATAATTTTTTTTTGGTCGACAAACTGCTATTCGATTTAATGCACTATTCTTGCGAATACGAATGTCTTAAAACATGCCAAACAGGGTTCTCTTTTACTGAACTGTGAGGCAAGATACTGGAGCTAACTTTCATTACCATGTAAAATTAAATAAAAAAGACAAACAAGCTGAGTTTCTTGCCGGATCTTCTCAGTTGAGGTAGTTTTCCGATCCGGTGGTAATGTAAGAAAAAAATTTGTAACTGACAATTTGTAAGTGCCCCCGTAGGCCTATACGCATAAATAAACACATTTTACAAATTTTATATTATATTCGAATATTCGTCACATCACTAACCGGTAGTGTGAACCATGTTAAAATTTTGAAAGTAGTAAACAAAGTAACAATTAATATACTATATTTAGGCTGGCCGTAACAGATCAGACAGGTGTGTGTGCGTTCACATAATTAGCCTAGTTGGGTCTGGACTCTTGATTAATCGCTGCTAATATTTGACATTTACTATAAATTTATTTCGGCAAGACGGTAGAACTAGTATAGTTCGACTGGAAAAGTACCGCTGCCAGACCTATTTCTACCTTGAAGTAATTTTTGCGCCTCATTGGAGTGTAATTGTCGGCTCAATATCATATGAGCGACCAATTTAGACTCCTATCTTATGTGCAGTTGCTTACAGATGTCCATAGATGGCAGTAATAATTTACCAACAGTATGCTCGTTTGCTATAGCAATCCTACAAAAAATATAAAAAACGAGAAATACACAATGAAGACAAAAATCGGTTAAACAAACCAAACGCGAGTCTATCAACAGTTGTCGGTTGATGCAGCAGAGGTGTTAAACGGTCTATTGTAAAGAAAAGGTTAGGAACCCCTGTTCTAGTCTTACATAACACGTCGTATTTTTGTTCCCAAAATAATTTCAAGGTTCTACAAGGTGGTAGAACCAGTGTAGATCGAATAGGGAAGTACCACCGCAACACCTATTTCTAACGTGAAGCATTTCTTGCGTTTCGATGGAAGGGTGTGGTTGCCGGCAAACTTTCATCGTAGTCCTCGGGAGTAGCAACGCATCTGTGATTGACTTCAGATGGAACCCATGTAGGTATGAAGTTAATTACAGATGTTCATGGGCGGCAGTTACCACTTACCATCACGTGGACTGCATGCTCGTTAGCTACTTCAGTCAGATAAAAAAAAAATGTTTTCAAGTTGCGATCAAATCAAATCAAGCGATCAAATCAAGTTTGCGACGTATTGAGTTTTTGGTATAGGTATAAAATAAAGCCATAATGACCCCATGATCATTATGGCTCTATTAATTTGATTTATTGTAACTTCCTATATAAAAATAAATAAATTTTAAAGATAAACAAGATATTAAAAAATAATTAATTGGTACGCAAATTCTTAGATCACGCATTTTATTAGCAATATTGAGATACACTTGTATATAGCGAGTAAATATCGACAAGGCTAATATAAACCACGAAAAATGACGCACCCACATACTTTAAAGTTCAAGGATTTAATAATATTTCCGAGAGGTATTCGTATGTGATATCTATTTTCGTACATATTTTTGAGAAATCGGGACATAGTTCCCTATACAAAAAAGTAAAGGATTTTTTAAATTGAACATTTTTTGTCATAATAATACACTTTATTCTTTTACAATGCACATTTGTAACTGCAGTAATAACAAATAATAAATGGAAATGATATAGTACGGAATCCTCTATGTGCGCATTTACATTTGGTCAAATTTTTACTCGTTTATTCGGAAAAACTTGAAAAAAACTTTGCTGCAGTCGGCTAAAGCAAAGGGCATTTTCTTTCAAGTGTACTTAATTATGTATTTTCAAAACATACAGGAAGTCCCGTTGGTTTCCGCTTCATTGTGAGGGTGAAATATTTATGTCCTAATCAGAACTTACATACATAGAAAAAAAAGCGGTAAGTATGCAGTAAAATTAAAAATTATTTTACCATAACAATATGGATATCAAATGAAAGTTTTTATAAACAATTGACAAATTCCAAAAATATACTTTGCTTTTCTATTTTCTTTTTATGTTGCTGTTATGACTCAAATATCAAATTAACTTAACAGCGAAAAACAATTTTGCTACGAATTATAAATATATTATTTGTACATAGTATACATATATAAATAGACAAATGTGTGTAAAACCCGTCGGGAATAATTGAGGCCTAGCGCATGTATGAAATTATTAGTATAACAACAGATGTACATTAAAGCAAGTAAGACGATGTACGTAGATCCGAATAAGCACATTTTCAAGTTTAAACTTTTGTAGGCGCGTTTACCCATTTTCTGTAGCGGGTAAAGTAATGCATTCGCATTTAGAATATAACTATAATACATAAGCGCTAGATGTGGACGTTTAAAAGAACTCTTCGCAAAAGGGTCAAGGGCCATAAGATCTTTTTTGTTCTTGAGGGGGAAACCTTCAAAGTTACCCGTGACGTAAGGAGGGATATATGGGATTTTTACCGCACCAAAATCCCCCCGGTGGCCGTCCTCAGCGCAACAATGACGACTCCGGGATTTACATAGGAACGAAACCGGAGTCCTCTACGTTGCCCCATCGGGCTCCCAGGTGCGTGGCTGGGCCCACCTCTCCGCCTGGTCTTTACGGCGATATGTGACCACGCGTACGCATACCGCCGTCTTTTTGGGGCCAGACTAACTGAACGGTTCGAGCTCACACTCTAGCCGCCCGCAACCCCGGAAGCCCCTTTTAGTCGCCTTTTACGACAGGCAGATGACGCCGTATCCCTATTCTGATCTCGGAACTACGGGGACAAGTGCCATAAGACCATTAGAAATTGAATAAGGAGAAGGGGTCAAAAGGTTATACTTACTGTCTTTGCAAGTAAGATTTCCATACAAGACTGTTGACGTGTTGGTAGAAACGACTCCGCTTTTGCTTTACTGTTTCTTCTGAAAACATTTTATTTTTGTTAAATTATTTATTGATTATACAATTATATTAATATTGCCATTCTGAAAGCTTTAATGTTTATGCATTGACAATGATATGAAGTATAGCATTGACGTTGATTAAAGATGTGATGACAAAGAAAATAACAAGTTTTTATTGGAAAATAATTAATTCGTATGTATTCGTATGTATTTCGCATGAAAGTGTTTATACACTAATAGTTCGTACTTGCGTACGTACCGCGCGGACTATGGCTAAATAATAATAATAATAATATAACACTTTATTGTACCCAACAAAACAAAAATTACAAAAGAAAAATACAATTCAAAACAAAACAATAGGCGGTCTTATCGGTAATCAGCGATTTCTTCTAGACAACCTTACGGTGCGGAGTTAAAGTGTGGAAGAAAATAATAATAGGTAGGGTGCAAATAATAGATAATTTATTATTAAATACGTAAAAATATATAGGAATAGAATAAAGAAAACAAGTACCTATAATACAAAACTAGAAAAGAGGACAGAGGAAAACAATTTTAGGAGTTAAATGTTTAAAAGCATTAATTAATAATTTATACAACGTTGAAGATAGCTTTGGCATAGGAGGAGGTTATAGGACAGGATTAAATAAGTGAAAGGAATTACAGTTTAAGGTAATAAGACTTAACAAGATGCTTAAAAGAATGTAAAGCTTGTGCATTACTATTAATATGGGTAGTGAGTTCCAGAGACGGATAGCTGTTACGGTGAAGGATTTCTTGTAGAAGGAAGTAGAGTGAGCGGGAGTGTACAGAGCCAAATTTTCAGAGGAGCGAAGGGTTTTATCGTGGGATAGATAAAGAAATTGGAAGCGTTGCTTAAGATAAGGAGCTAAAGCTGGACTATGGCCTAAATCTCTTTAATTCTGAGGGAAGATCTGTGTCCAGACGTGGGATAATAATAGGTTGATGAAGTTTGTACACTATTTCAAATAGCCCAAACTATTATGGCGCCTTCTTAAAGCTTAGAATTCATTCACACTGGGTAATTTAATGTCTTTGGGAAAGTACTTATTGTTAATTTCCATCAAGTAGATTGTCACCTACGGTGAGTGATTTTGCTAGCAAATTAGACCAGCGAATTTAGGAGGTGGTAGTATCAGTGTAGTTCGACCAGGGAAGTACCGCCGCCAGGCCTATTTCTAGCGTGAAGCTTTTCTTATGTTTCGATAAAAGGGTGTAGTTGCCCGCACACTTTCACATGAGGCGACCATCATAGTCCTCGGGAGCAGCAACGTATCTGTGATAGACTTCAGATAGAACCCATGTTCTGTATGAATTATATAAGGCTCTTAGATTCCCATAACTGCTTCTGGCTTCAGTTATTATGTTCACTTGAGAAAATGTTTCGTGTATTGTATGAAGGAACTCCGAAGACAGTTCGTTAGGTACAGCTATGATCCATCTAGACGTAAACATAAAAACTTTTAAATTATGTAAACCGGGTGTCAATACTATCCATACTAATATTATAAATGTGAAAGTGTGTTTGTTTGTTCCTCTTTCACGTCGCCACATAGCTATAATATGATATGGTTTATATGCTGGGAGATAAAAGGGTGGAGAGTGACGTCAGCTACTTATTACCGCGCTCTCTCATTCCCATGAGAATATCGATGTTTTATTCGTTGATACACATTTGGTAGTTCTAGACGTTGTTTACTATATATCGTTAGTAAAATTCAATTGCAAGTTCTGAATCACGCTATCAAATGCTAATTCCTTTTGACCGTGCGGGTGAAGCCGCGGGTAAGAGCTAGTATGTTATAAACGACACGGAGAATAGTTGAGAGGTTTGAGAGTAGAAAACTTATACTTGTTTTTAATTTACAGTTCCTGCAATAACTACATATAATTAATTCCTTCTTCAATCAAACAATAAACTGTAATAAAAAACAATTACTTCGTCTGTGTGTGGTCAGACAAATGTGTAAATATGTTTATTAAACAAATAAGTATTACATGTAAGGGCCGACACACATTAAACCGTTACGATTTCGTACCATCAAGATCGATAATGTCGCAAACCGTATAATTGTATGTGTTAGAGTATAAAGAAAAGTTTAGTCTTCTATGGCTTACAATTTTAAAAGAGGTCGGTGATGATAAAGCTGCTTGCTGAAAAATGTCTTTTTTATTTCTAAGCATTGTTACTTAATATTATTTGTTAGAAAAAGTCTCAGTAAAATCGTCAATAACAGACATCCTTTGGCATATTGACCAACATAAATGGAGGTGGACTGGACATATGCTCCGCTGCCAAAAAGAGAAATGGAGCAAACAGGTGACGGTTTGGTACCCAAGGGATGGTGCTAGGAGTCGGGGTCGCAAATCAAGGCGATGGGAGGACGAACTTAAAATGACCGCAGGACCCTTTTGGATAAGGGTAGCGGCAGACTGTAAGCAGTGGAAAGAGTTGGAGGAGGCCTTTGCCGTAAGACACACCGAGACGAGATATATTTTATAGCGTAGTTTTAAGTTTTATTTGAATATTTAAAAAAAAATGTTTATTTATAGTTGTCTACTGTTTCTGTAATAAAGGCTTTATTATTATTATTAAAATCATCAATATGCGTCGTGCAATAACGCCATGTATTCCTAGAAAAATAGTGTCGGTAGCAGAACGTTTTGCGACACACTGTAACAATGCTAACCGCTCAGCGACGTACTTCTCGCGGGCCACAAAACATTAGCTTGGTTGTAAATGCGGTCATTAGCGAGTTTCGTCAAATTTTCCTAAAATTTGCAGCGTTATTTCTTGACCTTATAAGATTAGATACAAACTAGAGAGTCATGTTTGGCACTGCAAGCATAGTGTTGAATGCGTTTTGTGGCTAAACTTTGCATCGAATTTTCATGGCCTTATAAAATCAGACATCCCGAGAGCAATTGAACATTTGCCTGGCGCTGCAAGCGTTAGTGTAGGGCTAATTACAGCGATTTCTGTACTATTTTGTATCGATAGAAGTTGAGAGATCTACATTTGTTTTTAACGCTAAATAACGCTGACACTTGGAACGTCAAGCGAACAGCGCTTAAAGCGATTATTTCGTGGCTCTCAAGTTGAGACACGGCGCCGCACCGCTTATATGTATGTCGATCCTTATAGTGCGTTCTCAGAAAATTAAGCATGAAGTACCTAGTATTTATCTATTAGCTGTCAAAGTCGTTAACCGGGCATAACAAAAGTAAATATTTTTCAGTTTTGTCAAATCTTTAGTCGGAATAGCCACCACTACCACGAATTGTTCGCAGATTTACTTAACTCGCAAAAAATATATATTGTTAGATAAGTAGTAAAAAGTTCGACGTCAATTCTTCATCTAAGGCTTAAAACAAAATAGATAATTATGAATGTGTATTATTCGTATATTTTTTATAAGATGCTCCTGGACTGTAATTAGAACTGTCCTACCGGAAGCTGATCGCAGATATGTTCCTACTATCAAGATATAAGATAATCGCCACCTCCTACGTCCATCCTTAACCATCAACCAAAAAAATCGGTCGTCTGTAAAGTCAGTTTACTGACAATAGTTTAACGTGACAACGTCATATGAAAATACTAATGGAATGGTGGCATTTATAAAGAAAATTTTAATTTTATTTGTTTGATAGATATTTTGTATGGATATAGAGAAGGAGGTTAATGGAAATCACAATGGAATTGATCAAGTTACATTTATTTTCATGCATAAATAAAATTATCTCAATTTTTTGAAATAATTATATTTATGCGTATTATTGCGTATTGGCCGGTTGTGCCTCTTTGTCGCTCGTTCCGCGCTCTCGTTTCCTCACTTCAAGCCTTAAATGGAACGTCTCAGAGCGAGGTAACGCCGCATGATTCATGATTTTTTTTCCGTGCAGCCGGCTCCATCGAACTATAAAACGTTGTCACGTCAAAATCAAGACTTGCTCGAGGTTAGAAATAGAACAATGGTATATCATCGGTCGAACCATACGCCTTCTACCACTTTTTTTCATCTGTCGTATCGCAAACATACTTTGCAAATGCAGGGTGGTAGATCAGGCATGGTGTAATCGGTACCTATATTTGGAGTAAAACAGTTTTTGCGTTGAAGAGGTGAAGTATGAGCCCTCAAAAAAAACGCATCTATGATTGACTTCAGGTTGAACACCTACATGTGAAGTTGAATACAGATGTCCATGGAAGTGAGTGGCCACTTACCATCAGTAGGGCTGCTTGTTCTTTTGCTATTTAAACTTAAGTACCTATAAATAAAAAATATTAAAATAAAATAAATATTGAATCATACATATTATAATCTTACTTAATTTTTTTGGAGGTTGTGACATTAATTAAGTTCATGCAGAAACAGTCACAGTCAATAATTACTCTCTACTGTACTTATTCATCCTAAATTCTGAAGAGGGTACCGCAAAAGTCCGAGATAAATAAAACTTCCAGCCTCCTTCCTAGTTCAATTAAAACACTTGACAAAACCGCAAAGCCTTAGATCATTTTTAGCGTTGCGTCTCCAAAAATGAAATATCGGAGCCCTCAGACAAACTAAGCCTTTGTTTTTTGTCCATTTGTCATGAGGCTGCATGTGAATTACTATGCTTACTAGAAGAATAAATACTGAAATTAGAAGTACTGAAATAAAGAGGATCCCTTTAAAAGAAACTGTTTTTTAGCTTATATCCCTAAACCTACTTATTAAATATATATAGTCGTTAATTATTAATCTTAATAGATATATAAATTATATATGGTGTCCTCTTTGCAGCACTGGGGACGGCTACTAGGGTTGGAATAAGTAGGATGTTTTGATGACACAAATCTGCACACTGGTCAAATGATTACTGATGCTTTACGAGGTTTCGCAGATTTTAGTAGAAATCACCATAAAAAAGGCGGAAAGAAATATTACATTTTTTCATTCCCCAATAAATTTCATAACAGTTAATAAATGCATTAAAATGAAATTCGCCTAACATTTCTACGGCATCCATCGCTGTTTTTGATCGTAATAATAATGGCAATTTTAACATCTAAAATGATACGGAATGATCATGCCCAAATCCAACTCACACTTTTCGGTTTTTTGTACAAATGTACACTAAAGACAATTTTAATGTGTGTTTACATACGTTTCTGGTATTTGCGGTGCCAATACAGGCTATAAATACCTAATTACGAAATAAACAATAAATTGTAGGTAGGTACATGTGTTCATATAAATTGCGGTTATATCGAGGGAACAACAGTTTTCCAATTTGATCGCTCAAGATGTCTCTCGTGAAACTCGTGTGTTTTTTCGCCTTCGTATATTGCTTCTCGTGTGCAAATGGAGGTATGTATATTGTAATAAATAATCATTAATAAGTCATAAATAGCGTAATATTCTTCGGTATTTAATTTTTAAATCTGTTTTTAAACATGAATTAAATACAAGTACACAAGTACCTATGTTTCTTATACAGTACCCTCTAGCATGATCTTCTTATTCGCTTTATTCGCGAAAATTTAATTTATTAAGAATCCCGTCAATTCAAGTTCCGCTGACTTATGCTATGGCTGGGTCATTAAAAAATAAAAAAGTAAAAAAAATAATCGAAATCAAAGTTTAATTAGTGATTAATATAAGTTCATATCAAACGCCACCCTAAAAGCCGATATAATACAATGGCTTAGTAGGCTCTGACAATCTGATAGAAACAGACATAGAAGAAATGTTAACTCAACATTCCACTGAAGAAAAGACTTCAACGAGTTTAGATGCCTGAGTTCACTCTTATGTCAATGATATAAATTTTTACTTGGAGTTTGATTGATCTGTCTAAGGAAACATAAAATATTTAAAGTAAAATTGTAAATTCCACGACATAATATGTAACGGAAAAACCTTTGAAAAGTGTGAAATCATAATAAGAACCTTAAACTGTTTTTCGTGTTCATTTACGTTCTATTATATTTTTTTTTTATTTTAATTTTACGTATCCTCCGACGAATCAGAAGACTTTACTATTAATAGAAATACTATATACATTTTAATAATCTCTCGTCAACCCATTATTGTCCCACTGCTGGGCACGGGTCTCCTCTCAGGATGAGAAAGTTTAGGCCATATTCCACCGCGCTGGCCAAGTGAGAATTGGTGGACATATACATTTCAATAATATTATCTTATTTAATTTCATTACAAATGTCTTAAATGAATTCAGTAGAGGCTTTGTAGTTTAATGTGAGAAGCACCACCATCACAAATGTATTGCCAATCTAGTAGCGCTTACAGCTGTGTTCTGTAAACTATTTGTACTCGCACAGTGATATTGGAAGTTCGTAGACTTAATAGACCTTTGAGAACATCTTTCCAAAAAAACGATGAAGTTTCTTCACGATGATCATACCAGGGACGAACCCTGGTATAGCTGTAATAATTAATTATTACTATCTGAACCCCGGAGCTTCGCCCGCGTTAAAAAAAACGATGTATCGATTGCCCCGTGGGAGTAAGATATTTTCGCATAATAAAATGTAGCCTATATATTAATCTAAAGTGTCAGCAGGAGGAGCAATATTCATAAATTTTGGTAGGGAGTTACCTACCAAAATTTATGAATATTGCTCCTGCCGTTTTGACGTGAAGTAGTAACAAACATACACATTCGCAACCTTTCGCCTTTTTAATATTAGTATTAAGTATGATAAGATTCATTGAAATGTGCATTGTCCTAAAATGCGAGGATCTTTTTAAGAAAATATTTCTTTTTACAGCGGTTCGAGTAGCCAGATCACCACAGTTCGGAGATCAAGGCCAAGGGGGCCAAGGATTCGGTTTCCCCGGATTATTCGGTAATCTACTCGGCCTGAAACCTTCGTTCAGCTACGCCAAGAGTTTCTCCTTAGGCAGCAACGGTAGCGCCAAGTCCTCTGCTGAGGCAAATTCAGGGAGCGGCGGTGGCGGCAATAGCGGTAACGGGGGCAACAACAGCAACGGCGGTAACAATGGTGGTAACAACGGTGGTAACAATGGTAATAATGGCAATAACGGCAATAACGGCAATAAGTAATAAAAATACGTAATTTTACTGCGTAGCAATACAGTATTGTTATCTGCTGATTAACTAGGTTAAAATGTTGCTATATATTAAAATGTAGAAACAGTTTAATAAATCCGTGAAAATATTGTTTTATTGTGGAGTATTTTATACTATGTATAAATCAATAATATACAACTTGTGATCGGTCAAAAAAGATTTCCTAATTAAATAAAATTAGTTAAATTTTTCATGTTCATTTTTTTCTCCCTACATTTATCCCCACTTATTTCCTCTACTGGTCGTATTATGATAAAAATCCTGGAGTATTTATAGTATATAATTTAAAGCTGGCAAAGAAGACATTAAGAAGTATTAAGAGGTGGTAACACATCAATGGTCAACCTCGAGTAAGCATATCTTAGGTGAGGTAGATTACAGATGTCCATGGACGGCAATGGCTACTTACTATCAGATTAATTACATGTGAGTTTTATATATAATGTAGGTGAAATGTGACTCTAAGCCCTTTAGAGGTATGTGACTCGAGAGTCGCTTCAAATAATCAGATCATATATTATTTGAACCGGATTTGTACCAAATAATTCAATTAAATAAAAATACAACGTTCATGGCGCTCATATAAGATTTAATTTATAGATAATACTCTGTAATTGTTTTATAGATGGCACTGTCAACCAAATTTAGGTACATCTATATTAATACGTGAAGCAAAAACTTGTGATTCGTTTTTAAGATACTTGCCGCAGACGGAGGAGTATGAAATTACGCACGGTTATAGTTGATGTAGAGAAGGATTTCGCAATGCTAATATTTTTTTTAAATAATGCATAACACATACATAAAATCAACTAAAAACACATTACACACACTACTTTGCATTTGACATAAACACATAATAAACGAAATAGAACATTCAAAGTCTTACTATGAAAACACATAAAGTCAAAATTGTCAGATTTCTTTGTCAAAATACCCGCAATTGTTTTTAAATGCAGCTTAGCTAATTAAACCTCTTTTTGCCTTTAACCTCTTTTTGCCGTTCAAAATAACTTGAAATATATTACAATTTATTTGAATTAGAGATATTCGTACTAGTTTCGAAAATATGATGTTTATTTTTTTTAATTTAAATTAAGATCAAAGGGTAACTAGTTCAACGTATTTCAACATTACAGTGATTGATGGCTCTCGTTTCATATTTAAATCATCGAGAATTTCCCGTAATTGTATCTTTCGTATTTAAATTTATATCGTTCGTAAATTGAAATTTGATTTATATTACATCTACTTTTATGATAATTGTCACTTTATATATATTATTTTTGAACGAACTAAAGATGGCATCCGGGCGGCCAATATGGCGACTGGCATTTGCAGTAGAGTTTAACAAAATAATACTCGACAACCCGAATTTTGAGGATATTTTGCCAAATCGAAGTCAATATTTTTTTATGTTTTATCATTCAGATAAGGTTTCAAATTGAGTCTCTTACTACTAAATTTAGATTTTGGCTTGCATAAATTGCAGTGTACGAATATATACATTTTCCCACCGAAACACAAAAACCCTTTTTACTTTTAAGAAATCGCTTAAAAGTGGGACTCCACATTGATGTTATATCATTGGTAACAGTTAACCTACTCGATCAAAATATATTTTATATTTTGGGATACTTAGTTTGAGAATTGGCGAGTCAATAAAAGGTCTGCAATTTTAATGGCTTAATTATTAACTTTTTTACTCAATCCAAAATATCATCATATCAAACACAAATTAAAGGTGGTAGGGCTCAGGAGTTGAGGCCTCACCAACACTCCTATTTCTACCTAATAATAACACTGCAGTGTTTTGGTTTCAATGGTGTGGAAGTGGTACATACTTATCGTTATCCTAATTTTCATACTAAGAATTTGCATAACATATTGAAAAAATCACTCACAAGAAATATTTCAAATTGGAGGAAAAAACAGCCGCATTATAGTGGCACTTACTGAATCTATATTTTCACTTTACTTATTCTATCACACTAAGATAAAACACAGTATCTGCCTTTAGAGCACTTCTCTTAAGGAAATACATTCTGCATTAATATATTAGGTACATTATACACTAGTATAATAAATACCGGTACTAAAATATCATTTTGTAAAAAAGGCCTTATTGCTCCATTTTTTTTAGTAAATTAAACTTCCTACATTTAAATTATCAATCACCCAATAATCCAGGGAAACACTGCTTTTATTGTCAAATTATGACCGTATTTCAATATAAAATACTTTCTTTTTCTACCCGCATGATAACGTTCTTCTGATGCAATTACTCAAAAAAACCTTTGCACTAAATGTTAGTGATTATTAACGAATGTAGTTAAAAGAATTACAATAAATTAATAGGAAATATTTATTTTATTATCATTATTTGAGTAAATTATGACAAAACATTTTATTTAAATATAATATAACCGATCTAAAACTAATACATAACATATAACCTATATAAATAATTATAATAATAAAAAATATACTAAAAAGAAAAAAAAAAGGGAACATTAAATATAGAAAACTTCATCAAAATTGTTGCCCTTGGGAAGCGTGCCCAAAACTAATGTTAGTTATAAGTTCTCTTTTTTGTATTTTGATTTCTTTGTATTTCTGAGCCCACCACAGAATTATCAAAATATTTATGCGCCTTAGAAGTTACTTTTACTGTTTTACGGTGAAGGAATACACTGTGAGGAAAGTTACACACCTGAGAGTTTTTTTAAGATTTAACTCAAACTTATCAAAGGCACATTGCCATTCCTCAGTAGGTACTAATATACCTCATATTGTCCTTCCTCATGAAGTCCCGATTTTGATGGGACGTCCCGATTTTTTAGCTAAATTCAATCTACTCGGGCTCGGTCCCGCTTTTCGGGAAGGACTGGACTATTGCAAAAAAAAGGTCGCCACTTGCAAATATAAGTGGAACTGCAGTTTGTCACCCAAAAAAAAGGACGCGACACCCTTTGTACCGTGACGGTTGCTGTCCCGCTTTTGACTATGAAATCCCGCTTTTTTCACTCAAAAAGTTTCTAAAAAAAAACTAAATTTACTCAAAAAAAAAAAAATTGGTGACGCTGTGTGGTAAGTTCGGTTCGTCCGGTGAAGTACTACTATCAGACCTATTTCTAACCTGAAGCGTTTCACTGGAAAGTTGTATAAGCAGGTTGACTAAATATGACTTGGCTCTGTGCTCGCAATTCATCTGTAATTTACTTAATGCATATATGCTATACACATTGAAGGTGAACCAGTGTAGTTCGACAGGGGAAGTACCACCGCCACGCCTATTTCTAGCACGAAGCTTTTTTTTTGCGTTTCAATGTAAGGGTGTGGTTGGCAGCACGCTTTTATATGAAGCGACCAGTCCTCAGGAAGAGCAAGGCATCTGTGATTGACTTCAGATAGAACTCGTGTTCTACATGATGCTGCTTACAGATGTCTATGGGCTGCAGCGACCACTTACTATCAGGTGGACTGCATGCTAGTTCCACACCCTTCCATCGAAACGCAAGAACTGCTTCACGTTAGAAATAGGTGTGGCGGTGGCACTTTTCCGGTCGAACTACACTGGTTCTACCACTCTTAGTACTCTTACTCTTCTCACAAACTTTAGCAAGGACTGATGCACGCCATAAATAGTTATGGCGTTGATACTTTTGCAATCGAACCATTCTCCTTCTACCTTGTCGATTTTATCACCGAAACGTCAGAATTTAACGCTAAAAATAGGTGCAGCGTTCGTACTTCCCCGTTCGAACCTTATTGATTCTACCACTTATTAACAAAACAAAATCGCTTATGTCAGTTTTGGACAAATTTACCCAAACGGAATTTCAGTTTTAATGTATGTTTACACAGATTTAGTGCTAATTGCCTCGCCAATACAGGCTGTTAATACCTGGTTATGAAGTAGATTATGTACGTATATCCGTGTATATATTGGGTCTATATATTGAGGGAACAACAGTAGCGCGCCGTTCGATAAAGATGGCTCTCCTGAAATTAGTGTGGTTCTTAGCTATTGTGTTCTTCGCGTTTGCACATGGAGGTATGTTATTTGTTCTTTGTAAATCACTCTTATTAATTAGTTTGATGAGAATAAATAATGATCTTTTATTTCTAAAAGAATTTGTACAATTCTCAAGTAAATTTACAAGCACAATGTTATATATTTCCAGTAAGTTTTTTTTGGTAGCTCGCATATAACAAGATTAGCTGAACCCCGCAGCTTCGCCCGCGTTAAAAATCGATGTATCGATTGTCCCGTGAGAATAAGATATTTTTCCACAGTAAAAAGTAGTCTATATTTTAATCCAGAGTGTCAGCTAACTCCCTACCAAATTTTAAGAAATCCGCTCCAGCCGCTTAGCCGTGAAGAGGTAACAAATATACACACTCACAAACTTTCGCCTTTATAGTATTAGTATGAAGTACTACTTGAACCCCGCAGGTTCGCTCGCGTTGAAAAAATCGATGTATCTATTGTCCCGTGAGAATAAGATATTTTCCCACAGTAAAAAGTCTTACGGGGTTTTATTTTATATTAAACACTCACACTGTTTAATCTGTTTTATTACAACTTAAAGTTTTTTAATATTATAAATTTTAATTTTTGCAAACTACTTGCCGACATTTTATTCCACAGAGTAACTTTCTTATAGAGTCTACCACAGAGTAATTAAGTTTTTATAGATTACAAAAGTAATACAGAGTAACACCTTCTCCTATTTTTTAAATTTTAACAACAAATTTGAAAAATACACACTGTATTACTTATTCTTACATTTTTTTAACATTATACACTTTTACCACATATTGTTTTTAAACTACTACAAATTTTTACTTTATACAGACTTTTACAATTTTAAAATTTTACTTATTTTTCTTCTTTACAATTTTATTACAATGAAATTCAAATTTTTCTTTAAACAAAGGCTTTGTAAACATATCAGCAACTTGTAAGTTTGTAGGACAATATTTTATATCTAAATTACCTTTCTTATAATTTTCATGAATGAAATAGAATCTTACATCAATGTGTTTTGATCTTTTACTAAATGAACCTGTCTTTATCAACTGAATAGCACTCTGGTTATCAATATTCAAAGTTATTTTAATATTACTTCCAATTAACTCACTTATAAAATTTTTCAAATATAAACATTCTTTAACACAATCTGCTGCCGCTATTATAACCTTCTGGAATATTCATATAGATATCTTCTGTCAATTCACCATACAAAAATGCAGTTTTTACGTCAAATGTGAACATGTCATAATTCTTTGATGCAGCTATAGCTATTATAGATTTTAATGCTGATTGACTTACTACTGGGCTGTATATTTCTTGATAATCTATGTCTTTTTGTTCGAAACCTCTTGCAACAAGTCTTGCTTTGTATGTACCATTTTCCTTTATACAAAATACCCATTTATTTGTCAGTACTTTATTTCCTTTTGCTTCTTCTACATCCACTATTTCCCAAGTATTATTACTTTCCAATGATTCCTTCTCCGAGTTTATTGCCTTCTCCCAATTTTCCTTTTCAGCTGACTTCATGGCTTCACCATAGGTAAGTAGCACATAATCATGAAAGTAAGTCGGTTTCTTTCTTTTCCTTTTCGTATTAACTTCTTCTTCCTTTTGTACTGTACTATCTTCTTCAATTTGTTCTTCTATTGTAACTGGTATGCTTTCTTCTATTTCACTGCTTTGCATTTCTAACTCTTGTATTGTATCATTTACATTATTTTCTTGTTCATACTGATTTATTTCTTCTTCACTATCTGAAATTATTTCTGGTATAGTCCGTGTTATTGAAATATTTTCTTCATTTTCCTTATTTTCATTAAATATTACAACATCTCTTGCTATTTCTATTTTTTCTTCTTTTTCATTCCACAATCTATAACCATTGTTAGTATATCCAACCATTATTAATTTCTTACTTCTTGGGTCTAGTTTCTTTAAATTATTATGTATTTTTGCATATACTTTTGATCCAAACTTTTGCATGTTAGCTATGTTAGGTCTTCTACCATGCCACATCTCATACGGTGTTTTATTTTTCAATGTTTCACTAGGTAATCTATTTATTATATAAGTAGCACAATATATAGCTTCACCCCACATGTCTTTCCCTAGTTCTGAATCAAATAATAATGCTCTTGTTTTCTCTAGTAGTGTACGGTTTAATCTTTCCGCTTTGCCATTTAACTGAGGTGAGTATGGTACTGTCAAATCTAGTTTTATTCCTTTATTCATACACCATTGCTTAAATTCATTACTTGTGTATTCACCTCCATTATCACATCTTATGGTTGACACTTTCTCACTTCTCTCTCTTTCTGTTTCATATATATAGTTTTTCAATCTTTCCTTAACTTCACTTTTATGTTTTAATAAGTAGGTTTTAGTGAAATGGGTGTAGTCATCCATAACAGTTAATGCATAGACATAACCATCATATGTTTTATTTTCGAATGGTCCACATACATCTGTATGAATTATCTGTAGTGGTTTCTCCGCTCTTGCTCTTACTGTATTAAACGGTAGTCTGGCTTGTTTTGCTTGTGTACATATATCACACTTTTCTAACTTGTTTTCTCCTTGTATTTTTATGCCATCTGCTACCTTTTGTAATATTTCCAATGTTTTATTTCCGGGATGTCCTAGTCTTTGATGCCATTCTAACGCACTTCCATTTTCTTTCATTAATAAGGTCTTTTCTTTTGATTTCTTTTCTTTTACATTTATTGTATATAAGCCATTTTCTTTTTGTCCTGTTATTATTAATTCTTTATCTTTATATATCTCAACTTTATTTCTAGTAAATACAACGGTTCCATTATTATTTGTTATTGCATTGACTGACATTAGGTTTTGTGACAGTTCAGGAACATATAACGTTTTTTGTAGATAGAACCCATCACTATTTACTGTACCTTGGCCTTGTACTTTTATCAACTCATCATTTGCAGTTAAGACAGTTGAATCCTTTTCTTCAAAATTATTTATTATATTAACATTATTAGTCATGTGCGCTGTGCATCCCGAATCTACAATGAATTTTGTGAGCTCAGAGTCTTCCACTTTTGTAATGAATGCCATATCCGATTTCTCATTATCACTTTTATTTATTTTATTTTTAAAGAAACAGTTTTCCTCTTTATGGTTTGTCTTTTTACATATTGAACATCGTTTTATTTTTACCTTACAATCTTTTTCTTCATGGTTAAATTTCTTACATATTACACACATTTTGCAGTCTCTTTTCATATGACCAGTTTTATTACACTTGAAGCATTTAATATTTGTATTAGTTTTCTTAACTTGAAATGCCATCTGGCTTTCTATCTTAATTTCCTTTCTATTTTCCTCGCCGAGCAATCTATTTGTTAGGTTATTTAACGTTTTCTTGTCATCTGGTGTCGATTCCCAAGCAGTAACAAAGTAGTGCATATCACTTGGTAAACATGTTAATATTTTTGACATTAGCATTTCCTCATTAATATTTTCTCCCATTTGTCTTAATCTATGTCCTAAGTTTTCCAGTTCTGACATTAACTGCGACAAAGATCTGTTTTCCAATTTAAAATTGAAAAATTCTTGCATTAAAGATGACTTATTTCTCAATTCATTGCCTTCAAATATGGCGCAAAGTTTTTCATACATATCTTTTGCACTTTTGCATTCTAAAATATGGCCTTTTAATTTTCTGTCAATTGAGTTTATAATAATCTTTTGTACCTTTGCGTCTTTTGTGGTGAAGTCGTCCATTTTTGCCGTTTCTTTGTCTGACATAACCTCACTTAATTTTCCCGCTTTTAAATATATGTTGAATTCGAACTTCCATAACAGGAAACTTTCAGTGTTTATCAACTTTTCGATTTTTAATTCCTCTTTGTCCATTTTCTTTAGTTTTATTATGTATATTCCGGTTTTTATCTTTTTTTCGACAATGTGGTTTCTGGTTTTTATTTTTCACTGATTTTTACAGCACGACGCCACTGGGCAGTCTGGGCCAATAACCTCTTACGGGGTTTTATTTTATATTAAACACTCACACTGTTTAATCTGTTTGCAAAAATTAAAATTTATAATATTAAAAAACTTAAAGTTTTTTAATATTATAAATTTTAATTTTTGCAAACTACTTGCCGACATTTTATTCCACAGAGTAACTTTCTTATAGAGTCTACCACAGAGTAATTAAGTTTTTATAGATTACAAAAGTAATACAGAGTAACAAAAAGTAGCCTATGTGTTAATTCCAGAGTGTCAGCTAACTCCCTACCAAATTTTTGAAAATCGCTCCAGCCGTTTATCCGTGAAGAAGTAACAAACATACGCACTAACAAACTTTCGCCTTTATAATATTTATTTATTTTATTTATAAGTTTTTTTACACAGTGGCCTTTGTACTATTAGTTTGAAGTATGAGATGATTTGATATGAAGTATGATGACAATGCCTTAGTAAAAGTTTGTTACCATCATTATTTATATTTTCACCTATCATTACAAAGACCAACATTTGCCGATGGTAGAACTAATGGTTAAACTGGAGAGGAACCATAGCGCCTGTTTCAACGATGAAGCAATACTTGCGCTTTAGTAGAAGAGTCTGGTTGCCAGTCTATTTTAAGGCGGCATTTACTTTTATTTTAACGACCCGCGTGGCGGAGCGGTTACCATACTGGTCTGACGCGCAATGGGTAACGGGTTCAATTCCCGGCCAGACAGGTATCCGAGTGATGAGTTTAGATTCCTGTTCTGGGTTCGGGTGTTTGTGTATTCGTCTTGTGTGTATCCATGGCACCCACGGCATAGGAGAAAATCCTGCAGTGGGTCTAGGAGTGTCGAAAGCGTGGGCGTGTGATTTCAGGCGACCATCTTAGTCCTCGGGAGTAGCAACTCATCTATGATTGCCTTCACTAAGAAGCCCTGTAAAGTCGTTTACAGATACCCATTGTTGACAGTGACCACTTACCATCAGGTGGACTGAATGCTCGTTTGCTTCTTCAGTCGGATAAACAAAAAATAACGATGGTCCTTACATGCATAAATATTAAATAAATTATACGTAAATATTATATGACCTACAATTAATGTAATGCTATTTGATCCATATTTGAAATTCTGTGTTTATATGCTTCTTCACATTCTGAATGTGTTAAATTTAAATAATAGTAAATTATTATTTCTTTTAAATACATATAATAGTAACATAAATAATAATTAATTTACGTTATCAGGTATTATATTTAAAACTTTAAATTTATATTTAAAACTTTAAGTTTTAAAAACTTCAAAATGATATAAGAAGCTGCATCGAAATTGTTGTAGGTAGGTGATAAATGACGTTTCTAGAATAGAAAAATAAATATCGCGCCTTTATTTATAAAAAGAAGCAACTCAAAATTTATGTTATGCGAGTTTATACCATAAAGCAAACGAATCAGGTGATAAAGTCACAAATCAAAAATTAAAAGAAGTTTATTTTTATGAATTAGGGCCGGCACTCATATGACGGAGCGCAGCGCAGCGCATTTTTTGCTGTCAAACTATTATCGTCATTGTCCCTTTAGAAATAATATCCAAAATTAAATAACAGCAATTTATTTCTGAGGAGCATGGAAGCGCATGCTCGCGCATCCGCGCGCACTCGCGCGCATCCGCGCGCATTCTCCCAGTAATTAGCGCGAATTTCGGCTAGTGTGTGATTCGTTAAGAAAATTTCGCGGGCATGCGCTGCGCTGCGCTGCGCTGCGCTCCGTCATATGTGCGCCGGCCCTTAAGGTGCGATATCTTTAGTTAGCAGATATAGAGCAGTGATAGCGTAATGGTTGAATCTTGACTTCTCGATCGGGAAGTTCGAGGTTCAAATCGGAGCACGCACCACTGATTTTTCTAAAATTATGTGCGTATTAGAAATTACTTATAGCTGTTTTTCTGTGAGGGAAAACATCGTGAGGATACCTACACACCCGAGAGTTCTTAAAAAAAATGTTCCCGGAGGTGCGTGAAGTCCACCAATTCGCACTTGGCCAGCGCGGTGGACTATGGCCTATAACTCTCTCATTCTGAGAGAAGACCCGTGCCCAGCAGTGGGACAAATAATGAGTTGATGACAGTTAGCAGATTTAAAAATGCGATGTACCTATGCTTTAAATATTTTTCTTTTTTTCCAGCGGTCCGAATAGCTAGGTCGCCACAATTCGGCGGTGGAGGTTTCAACCAAGGGGGCCTAGGACAAGGAGGATTCGGCCGTCCTGGTACGTTCGGAAGACCTGGCTCTGGCGGACCTGCCTTAAATAGACCTGGCTTAGGTGGACTTGGCCCCAGTGGACCTGGCTTCGGTGGACCTGGCTTCGGTGGTCCTGGATTCGGTCGTCCTGGATTTGGTGGAAGTGGCTTCGGAGGACAAGGCTCTGGACCTTCGATCAGCATCGCTAAAAGTATCAGCATTGGAGGAGGCAGCGGTAGTGCTAAGTCCGTCGCTAGCTCTAAAGCATCCGGAAAATAAAATATTGAAGACATGTTTTTGTACTGCAAAATAAATGATATACTAATTTGGTATTTGTTTTTATCTGACTGAAGTAGCAACGAGCATGCAGTCCACCTGATGGGAAGTGGTTTCTGCCGCCCATGGAAATCTGTAATTAACTACACACAGAACATGCAGAACATGGGTTCCATCTGAAGTCAATCACAGATGGTCGCCTCATGTGAAAGTGTGCCGGCAACCACAACCTTCCATCGAAACGCAAGAACTTCTTCACGCTAGAAATAGGTGTGGCGGTGGGACTTCCCCGATCGAACTGCACTGGTTCTACCACCTTTTAGAATATTATGGTATTATGAATGCTCACATTCCCTAATGAAGATTTGTATTTGAATGCGATAATTTCATATATTCTCAAAAGAAAACCGGGCAGTTCAACAAACAGCCGTGTTGGTGATTAATAATTGGTTGCCTGATATAAATGTAAGCCAACAATCAAACTCAAGAACTGCTTCACGCTAAAAATAGGTGCGGTGGTGAAACGTTCCGGGGCAAATCATACCTTTATGTTTGTATTTAAATATTCGTAACAAAGATGTAACTAAGATATTGTTTTCGGTGAAGGAAAACATCGTGATTAAACCTACACACCCGAGAGTTCTTTATAAAAAAAGTTCTCGGAGGTGTGTGCAGTCCACCAATTCGCACTTGGCCAGCGCGGTGGACTATGGCCTAAAACTCTCTCATTCCGAGAGAAGACCCGTGCCCAGCAATCGGACAATAATGGGTTGTACCCCAAGATGTCATAGGATTTTGGAAAAATATTTTAATAAAACATGTTATCTACCAACGTCATTTCACATGACATTGAGTATATTTAGGAATCGAAGTCAATAGCATTAAGGGAAATGGATTTTTGAAAGATCCAGTAATGCAATTTGGGTTTTCATTAACATTAGTCCTGTAGCTAATTTGAACATTTTCCCTATAGGTAGTCCAATATTTGGGTCTAATAGACTCTCATTTGGCCCGCCATGTTTACTTATTATACCTAAATCCACCTGTTTACGAAGCAAATTAAGTTACTTTCTTATTTTCAATACTTGTAGCGACATCTATTGAGAATATAGTTAACTTTTTAGGATTGGTCTTACATAGATCAATGATTAGTTCATGTCACGCGTGATGGCGCTGAGACAATTCTAAAAAATCTTAAATGATGTTTCATTATCATGCACGTATTAATTTTAGACGTTAATGTTGTAACAATACCCACAGTTCCGAATTCGAAATTAAATAAACTTCTGGAATTGACTTATTTTTCTATAGGAATTGGCAAATGTTGCTAACTGTTTTTGACCTCCGTACGTACTAGAGCCGGTTTAAGACCATATCCAAAATAAATAATGATTTAGAAAGTAATTATTATTTTTTGTTTCTATTGGGTTATCCGGAAAGTTCGTTCCCATATTTTAAGGCAAAAAAAATAAAAATATTATAGGTACCATTCTGCTCCTCAACTTTTCTACATCTTTCGTGTTCTAGAACTTCCCAGATTTCTCGGCAAAAAACTTGTCCAAATTTGTTGTAATCTCAACCAAAGAGTCAAAATTTTTCCCATTAAGGGAATTTTGTAACGACCGGAAAAGATAAAAAATCTTACGGCGCATGATCTGGGAAATAAGATGGCTGGAATAAGACGTCCCAACTAAACTTCGTCAATTTTTGCCGAGTCCTCAAAGACACATGCGGTCGCGCATTGTAGTTACTTTTGCGTTGCATGACGCCCTTCCGATTCGCAATTTCTGGATGTTTTTGTTCAATTGCCGTTATTTATTTATCTATTGCTAATTGACATAATGTCGAGCGTGGGTTACCTATTCTGGATTCCTGTTTAATAACATCTCTTACGGTGAAGGGTATTTATGGTGAAGGGCCTACCTGAGCGTTTTTGATCCTCCTGGTCGAAATTCACTTCCGCATAGTTTTTTCGACTACAGTATCCTTGCCATAAAAAGTGCATATTTTATTACCCACTTTTGTGGCATTCTGGCATTCTTGCCCTATCGGAAAAAGAAAAGCGTTATGTGCCTATAATGCACTATATTTGCCACCATATTCTAAGGCGTACAAAACCTATTAAAAATTAAAGAATCTTAAGCAAACTGTTTATGAAATATTCTATCTTCTTCAGAATACGTACACATGTTACTTGTTTTCAATAATTTTGATATATTAATCTAGGACCCTCGCGCTACCTACCGAAAATCAGCACGTACTTTCTGGACAACCTATTACTTTATTAAAATACAGAATATATATATGTATAGAGTTTCTTGTGCGGTTTCTTCTACATAGCATAACTTCAGAAGCGTTAATAAGTATGTACGTTGTTGAAGTTTAAAAAAATCTGTAAGAATTTTGCCCAAGCAAGCCTTTGAAGCTTTGAATAATTAAATAAATTCGAATTTGACCAGACTTGGAAGGATAAAACTACTGATCACTTTCCTATAGTTTAACCGAAACATTTCTTTTAATACAAGATTAAGAGTAGCTAATTCGCAAGCAGTCCAGGGTATGTGGTCGCTATTCATTGAATAGTAATCAACCCCGTTTCAGTTCAGGTTCTACCTGAAACCGCACATTGATTCGTAGTCACTAAGGACTAAAACTGTTTCATATGCATATATTTCAACTGCTATCCAGATTGTAATGTCATATCTTTTTTTTTATATTCCCTTCTTTAATTTTAAATATTTTAAATAATAATATCCAAATTGAAACTACACTTCGACAGGTAGTAGAACCAATATAATGCGATCAGGGAGGTACAGGTGGTACGTCACTGATCGCATTATATTGTATTTTAGCTTGAAATTATTATCATCACCTATCTCTTGCTGTTCTTGCGTTTCGGCGGTTTTGGAGGTGGTAGAACCAGTGTAGTTCGACCGGGAAGTACCACCGCCACACCTATTTCTAGCGTGAAGCAGTTCTTGCGTTAGGATGGAAGGGTGTGGTTGCCGGCACACTTCTATATGAGGCGAACATCATAGTCCTCAGGAGTAGCAACGCATTTATGATTGACTTCAGATAGAATCCATGTTCTGTATGAAGTTGATTACAGATGTCCATGGGCGGCAGTGACCACTAACACAGGTGGGTTGCATGCTCGTTTGCTATTTCAGTAAGATAAAAAAAACACACAAATTCAAGTTTTCACACCCTTACACTGAAATGTAAGAACTTTAGAACAGGTAATTTCCCGAACCGTATTGGCGCTGCCAATTTATAAAACAACGTCATAGGTCATTTTTAGACAAATTTACATAAGCGGAATTTTATAATGTACTTACGTTTACTTATGTTTTACTATTTGTCGTGCTAAATATGACTAATAATAGCTAGTTACTAAGTTGGGTATTGAACTTGTATTCGTATATAAATTACGCGTATTTATCGACGGTACATAATTATCGCGTCTCTTTCGAACAAGATGGCTCTAATGAAACTCGTGTCTTTCTCAATTTGTATTTCGTATTTTGTACTTGTATTTTGTTTCGCGTTTGGAAATGGAGGTATGTACCTTTGTAGCATTTTTTTTTTATTTGACTGGAGTAGCAAACGAGCATGCAGTCCACCTGATGGTAAGTGGTCACTGCCGCCCATGGACATCTGTAATCAACTTCATACAGAACATGGGTTTCATCTGAAATCAATCACAGATGCGTTGCTACTCTCGAGGACTATGATGGTCGCCTCATGTAAAAATGTGCCGGAAACCACACCCTTCTATCGAAACGCAAGAAATGCTTCACGCTAGAAATAGGTGTGGCGGTGGTACTTCCCCGGTCGAACTACACTGGTTCTACCACCTTTGTAGCATTACCATTGTAACAATTATCGAGTAATCTAGAATTTGTGTTACATGCAGAATGAATGAAATCTTGAATCGTACATGTAATTTGCGTTGTACATGTACATCTTGAATTGTACATGAGCATTTAATTTGCATAGATAATACACAATTATGAATATGGTGACATTATTCTAATAGTTCATTTAATATTTGATGCTCATGACTCTCAAGGATATTTATAATTAATTCTTAATATAGTAGCGCATATTTTCATTACACGTACTTAATTTTGTATAGGTACGCTATTACGTGGATGAATTCAAGTTGTTTTCTTGCATTACAGCAGCAGTTCGAGTAGTTAGATCACCGCAGTTCGAAGACGGTGGATTCGGTGGTCAGAATGGACCAGGGTTTGGCGATTCTGGCTTCGGTGGACCTGGCATAAGTGGACCTGGCTTCGATCGATCTGACTTAGGTGGACCTGGCATAAGTGGACCTGGGTTCGGTGGATCTGGCTTTGATCGACCTGGCTTTGGTGGGTCTGGCTTCGATCGACCTGACTTTGGTGGACCTGGCTTCGGTGGGTCTGGTTTCGACCGACCTGGCTTCGGTGGACCCGGCTTCGGTGGGTCTGGCTTCGGTGGACCCGGCTTCGGTGGACCCGGTTTCGGGGGATCAGGATTCGGTGGACCTGGCTTCGGGGGAGGTTATGGACCTTCGATCAGCATCGCCAAAAGTTTCAGCCTTTCAGGAGGTGGCGGCAGTTCCAGCGCCAGTGCCAGCTCAAGCTCATCTAGAAAATAAAAAATAAAAGACATTTAGTTGTACTGTGGTGTGCAAGAAGTACCTTTTGTTAGATACAAATTTGTTAAAAAAGTTACAAAATCGTTCTGTATACCTATTTATAACTTATGTTATTGTCAATTCGCAAAACATTAAGTCTGATTTGAAATCCATACTAATATTATAAATGTGAAAGTGTGTTTGTTTGTTCCTCTTTTACGTCGCCACATAGCTATTTTATTATATGGTTTATATGTTGGGAGATAGGAGGACGGAGAGTGACGTAGGCTACTTTTTATCGCGCTCTCTCATTCCCATGAGACTGTTTTGTTACATTATTTAGTAGTTTCAGACGTTGTTAATAGATAATGTTAGTAAAATTCATTTGCAAGTTTTGAATCACGCTATCAAATGCTAATGTAAATTCCCTTAGACCGTGCGGGCAAAGCCGCGGGTAAGAGCTAGTATTCTATAAAATAAACCTATAAAACCAGCCCAACAAACCAACCATAAATAATAGGTAAACGTAATAAAATCTGTTTTAAATTAAATTCACTTGATTTGTTGAGGGAGATTATATAAATCGGTTATCTGGAACAAAAGATAGACTTCTACAAACCATGAAATGAAATGTCTTTATTTCCATAATTTAGCTAGATAAAGATGTAAGAAATATTATGTTAAAAATGACGAAACGGTTTTTAACATAATTTTTCTCGTAGGTTGAAAATGAATGTTGAAAATTTTGCATGAATATTTTTATGCATCATTTAAATAAAGATATTTAATTTTAAATTTATTAAAAAATACACTAAGTACCTATTTTTTTTTGTAAGAACTAATAATAAACATCACGTTTTAACCATTAAAGTAGCAAAAAAAGTTTCCTGATGCTAAATGATCACTGGTGTCCATATGCGTCTTTAGCCAATTTCATACAAAATGGATGCGTTGCCCATTGCCCATTTCATATGTGAATCTGTCGGCGGTCACACCCTGTCACCGGAACCTAAGAACTGTTTCATTTCATAGTTGGGACGATTAGGGTGCATTTTGTGTTTAAGTAAAAATGTAGGTATTTCTGATTAATTAAAATATTTCGGAAGATTCAGAAAATCCATATAATAAAACATACACATACACATAATTATATTCCTAATGAATATTTTTTTCTTTACAACTACACTATGTGCAGTTGGTGGAACCAGTGTAGTTTGACAGCGGTAGTACCACCGCCACACCTATTTCTAGCGTGAAGCATTTCTTGCGTTTCGATGGAAGGGTGTGGTTGCCGACACATATGAGGCAATAATCATAGTCCTCGGGAGTGGCAACGCATCTGTGATTGACTTCAGATAGAACCCATGTTCTATATGAAGTTGCTTACAGATATCCATGGGCAGTGACCACTTACCATCAGGTGGACTGCTTGTTCGTTTTCTACTTCAATCAGCTAAAAAAATATAAACAGAATCCCTAAGGTATCCCTAAGGTACAAAATGTCCATGTTTACATGGACATTTTGTTTACACTACTTACGCGAGACACCTCTATGCCGCCTCCGTAATATAAACTAAGCTCACAAATTCTGTTTGCTCACCATTTAGTTAGGACGACATTAGAAGTGCGGAGAATACGCGGATGCAGGATTATTTACCACATTCTTAATGCTATATAATATTAAATTAGACCGGCCGTTTTTAGAGTTCCATACCCCAAGTGTGACAACGGAACCCTACTATGTACTAACACTCCGTCCGTCCGTCTGTCTGTCAACAGGCTGCATTACATTAACCGTAATAGCTAGATGGTAGAATTTTTCACCAATGATGCACTTTCTTTTATCTTTGTTAATATTGTAATCGTGTGTAATAGATAATTGTGTGTATAAACATAACGATTAAATGATTATCTATCTATCTATCTATCTATCTATTTCTATAAAAATTGACTAATATAAATATTTCAGGAGGGCTCACAAACAACAAACATGTTTTTTGCTCGATCAAAACACACGACAGCATGTTGCCAAGTTGTCTAAAAGGATAACTCTCATAAAACAAACGTCATTTTTTTGTTTTTTTTTTTTAGCTAATGGTACATAACCCTTCGTGTTCATCCGACTCACGCTTGACCAGTTTGTTAACTTTACTTCGCATGTGCACTTCTCATTCACACTTGTTACCGAACAATGTAACTGTTAACACTTTATTTTTGCTTATCATTCTGATGTATGATGTTGACAAACTAAATTACATGATATATAAATATTTGACTCCGAAAAAAGTTATGTTTCCACCAGATTTAATGCCAAACATTTTTTGTAAAATAAGGGCCATATCACACAATCTCGGTTCTATAAAGCATTAATAGCTAAAAAAATAAATAAAAAAGTAAATAAATAAAAAACTAAAAATATACCACCGAATTGATAACGTCCTGGTTAAAGTCGGTTATAAAACTCACTAACGTTAAAACTGCGTTTTAAAAAGTCTACTGGAAAAGATAATTATGTCAATTCAATTAATTTACAATTATAAACTTTAGTGTACAATCTGCTTGTTATCGTGGAATAGTTAGGCATCTTCCACATCATATCTTTTGAATTTAATATTTAGACATGATCAGAGATAAGCGGCAGCCGTATATCAACTTACGGTAAGATTTGTTTATATATCGTCAACCCATTATTGTCCCACTGCTGGGCATGGGTCTTCTCTGAGAAAGAGAGAGTTATAGGCCGTAGCTATATAAGATTTGTTTACAGAACAATAGTTGATATCAGTAGTATAAAAACACATCGTTCCTGTAGTACCTAAATCAGAATAGAGCTACGGTATCTCCTGCATGTCGGAAGAGACAACAAAAAGGGGGCTTTGGGGATTGCAGACGGCATGGGTGGGAGCACGAACCGTCCAGCAAAGCGACCCCGAGAATAAACGATACCGTCGTGACCGTCGAGGACCCAGGGTGAAGCCTGAAGGGTCAACGGGCTCAGAGGTCTTCGGTTGCGTTCTGATGGAGATTCCAGAGACCTCTTCGCAGCGCTGAGGATTGCTACCAGGGGGGTTTAATGCAGAAAAAATCCACACATAACCTTGCGTCGCTCCCATGCAGTCAGGTACCTTTTGAAGGTTTCCCCCTCAAAAATAAAAGAAGGGATAGAAACACATACGTAATTGAGACTAAAAAGTTACATATTGTGTGTAAATATTAAATTAAAATTTCATTTATTTCTTTCTTCGACTTTGCAAGTTAATTTTCGCATATTTCTTTATTAATGAAACCGATAAGTAAAAATCTCAGCAAATTTAACTTCTTATTAACTGTAAGTAGAATTCAGTTATATTTTGCGGTTAAATAACATACATGGCTCTTTACTAAAACTCGTAGATGTACTAAGTTGATTAAGATCTTTTAAGTTTTCATTTTCATTTTTACACTATAGTCTTAGGATATCAATAAGTGGTATCGTATCAATAAGTAAGGTCGTCATTCCTTTCCTTATGACTCCATATCTTGAAAACTACGAAATACATTTAAAAAAAACCTGCACTGATCCCACATGTAAATAAATACAATTGTTGCAATCTGATTATTAGTTAGGCCTGAAGTCAAAATGTTAAAATTATCAGTGTTCCTCCACTATATTATGCATGTCCTATACATAAAAACCTTTCTTTTGAATTAATTTATCAATTAAAAAAAATGCATTAAAATCCGTAGCGTAGTTTTAAAGATCTAAGCATACATAGAGTCGTACAGCGAGAAGAGACCTTGCTATACTATGTAGTGATAAAGGACACTTCGGTTTTTTCGTACGTATGTCATACATGTTATGTGGTTTATGAAGCGCTAATAAAGCCTAATAAGCTACAATAGGCAATTTATTATACAGGAACCCATGTATAAATTGAGGTTGTTTGTTGTCGTGACAACAGTATTGCGTTCAGCTTCAAGATGGCTCTCATGAAATTCGTGTGTTTCGTGATACTTGCATTTTGTTTAGCAATTGCACATGGAGGTACGTATATAGTCTACACTTAGCATTATGTACAAATATAGTATAGTGGGTTGTCATTCTAAGGTTTTTATATTTTAAGTAATCGGAATCGTAAGTGTACGGAGAGTTTTTGTATTACTTAGACTATTTTTTTTTCTAATTCCAATTAATTACTGATTATATTTAAAAGTAGTAAAGTAGTTAAGTGCTGCCGCCATACTAATTCTGACTTATAACATGAGTTTAAAGCGTTGGTACGTTCTTGTCTGAAGGTTGTGCTAAGAGAGTAGGTACTTGTCTTAAGTACTTGTCCCAGGCCTTCCACCCTCCAACTTAGTCCACAGTATAGCAGCATATCCGGAACTAATCCTAGGAATCTGGTCTTATCTTGAGTTGGTTACAGTTGTCAACCGATAGCAGTGGCCACACACCGTCAAGTGGACTGGATGCTCGTCATCTACGTCCTTTGTAACAAGTTTATACACGGTTACATTTCAGTTAACTATACTTTGATATGGCAGGCTAGAATATAAATTGACATATTAAATCGTAGATATTTTCATGTGTGTACATGGCGTACCCATGATCCAGGAGAAAATCCTGGTGTGGGGATGTAAGTGTAAGTAGAAAGCGCGTGTTAAAAAGCGTGATTATGAGTATTGTTTAATATTTATTTTATTTCCAATTCCTCACAGAGATTCGTGTAGCCAGATCACCTCAGTTTGGAGGCGGTGCATTCAGTCAAGCGAGCGCTCAAGCACAAGGCGGTGGTTACGGAGGATTTCATCCTAGAGGATTCGGCCCGCGACCCCCGATATTCGGTCCGCGACCACCCATATTCGGCCCTGGCTACGGAGGACATGGCTTTCCAGGACAAGGACCGTCAATCAGCATTTCCAAGAGCATCAGCATCGGTGGAGGCGGTGGCAGGGCCCAGTCCAGTGCTGGCGCAAATTCGTTCGGGAAATAAAATGTTAAAGACGCTTAGTTGTACTGTTAAAGAAATAAATATTATAAGGTTTTCTAATTAAATAAAATCTAGTTTATATTCTTTGTAAGTTTTTATTCATCCCCTTTTACCAGACTACAGCCCAAATAGCTAAACAGATTTTAACAAAGGATATATTGATGAAAGTGTCTCAGAGTGACATAACTTTACATAAGGCGTTTACTAAAGCAGGTACATCGCAATTTCTAAAGATAACTGAAAAGGGGAGAAGTTTGCTTACTAAATAAGTAATACTTTATTAAATTATTAGAACATACTATATTACCTTCCCCACGAGATAAAGACTTGGTTTTCAAGCACCGCAAAATCTAGTAATCATCTCGTTAAGGTAACTCGGCAAGCTGATCATGGCCGTATTTTAAAAGAAAAGACGTTTACAAGACTATAGAGGTTGAAGAATACTACTTATTCTGAGTTCATCCGTCTGAATGTACTTTCAATTCACTAAGCCGCAAAATGGTGTAATGATATAAATATAAATACAAAATTTGCACCAGGTTTTCTAATCAAAGCCTCGGACAATGTTATTACGAGTTCATTTTAAACAAGTAATGTATTGCCTAGCATAGTAGCATCTAGATATATTTTACGATTGCTCTTTTCTTATAAGATTGTAACAAACGAGTATGAATCCACATGATGGTATATCTGTGGAACTGTCGCCCATAGATACATGTTAGTAACTTCACATATAAAAAGGTTCTAACTAAAGTTAATCAAAGATGTGTTGCATCTATTGAGAACAAAGATGGTCATATCTAATGTGAAACTGAAAAAGTATCTACATACCGCTTATTATTCATGTGATCAAAGTATTATGCCTATATAAATAACCAGCAAAGAATATCCAATTCATCCATTGGATTAGGAACTTCTAAAGTTTTCTGTAAGGCACAGGCCTGATCGATAAAATTGATAATGTCGTTCACGGGTATTGTTATAGTATGTAGGTACAAATACAATGATTTCACCGAGGATGTGCAACCGGTAAGTGTAATTCTGACGAGCGTTCATGCGTTTTGCTAGAAGCGTCTGGAGAGGTCCACTTTCGTAATCGGAAGCAGCAGTCTATGATCAAGATCCTTTCTTTTATGTGGAGTTGATTGCAGATGTCTATGCGACCATTTTCCATCAGAGGAAATACATGGATGCATCGTAGGGATTACTTAACGATGATGGTTCAGGTGGTTTTTACCCACCACATAAGAAACAAAATGTTGGTTAAGTTAAGAAGGCGGCGTTCAACATACTTTTACACCTACCCATTATATATTTTTGTTTGCAGTTTCTTGTTATACCTACCCATTATATTTAATAGATTATTATATGCAAATATTGCAGTTTTAATAATATTATATACGCGTGGAACAGAAAACCTTTGATGTGGAGGCAATCATCGGTGAAAAAATTTACTGCATGCTCGTTTCGGGACGCAGTAAAAAATTTCAGGGAGTCGATATAGCTCTCTTCTAGATTAAATTTTGTAGTCACATCATACGGCAATTCATTTGAAGGGAAATACTGTTAAATTAACATCTGAAAATACTAACTACCAATAAAAATAAATACCAAAATCTATTTAATGTATTTGCATCCAAAATCATTTGATCTTCACATCTACGTCAAAAAACGCATACAAATTCGATTGCATAATCATAAGGATATGATATCATTTCACTTCGGTTTTACCATAGGTAAATATTGCAGTGTAAATAGAACAAATTTCTTAAAAGGACTATATTTGTGATTTATATTATCACATTGTCTCTCTGAGCTACCAAGGACAGTGTTCGTGGAAAATATCCGTATATTATCACTTCGAATCTAGTACATATAAAACGTAAGTTGATGTTTCCAGTCCGTCAGAATATATCGATACAACATGGTCAAAGCAACTGTTATTTGTGGGTTACTCAGCCTTTTGGCTGTCCAGGGCGCAGTTTTAAACAATGGAGGTAAAAAGTCTGAGCATATTGTGCAAAAGAGTGTAGAGTTTATTTTTGAAAGCTAATTTTAATGACCTTGAACAGTTACATAAAATATTTAATAAAATAACATTTAAAGGTAACATAAGATTCGTCATATAATGAGACAATAGGGTTGGTAGAACCCTTCTTCGAAATATCATCTGCCACCTATTCATCTATTTTCCTAATAACAATAATATTAAAGGTTTCTATGTTTTACTTTGAAGGGTGGTAAGAAAGATGAGCCGTTTAGACTCAATGCTCAAAAGTAAAAATTCATCGGTACGCAAGCTCTCGTATTATTCTAATCATTTATTGACTAAAAGATGTTCATGACTCTTCAAAGTGGGTGGTCACTGCCGTCCATTGGTTTATTTGTGATTTCTACGGATATCAAAAAAACAGTAAACAGAAATAAATACTTTTAACGTTGACTAGTCATGATTCATAAAATTATGTTTGTCAATTTCAGATGTTCCATTGCACCGAGAAGCCCGTTCTCCTTACTGTAGCGAGTGTGATCACTACGGGCCCCCGCCACCTCCAGGTCCCCCTCCTCCACCATTCTTCCACACGCATCATTGGACCGGAGTTGAAAGAGGAGCGGATGGCAGTAAAGGGGTGTTCAGTGGAGCGGCTGCAGCAGCTGAAGACGGTCTTCAAACTGCCGGACAAGCATTCTCCATGGCTACATCTGGTGTAGAAGCTGGCTTAAATGCTGGTGCAGGTGCCAGTGCTGGTGTCGGCGTAGGTGCTGGCGCCGCAAGTGGCGCCTACTCTAAGACTGGGGCAGCTGCTCGTTCCAGCTATGGAGCTGATCACGAAACTGGTGCCTCCGATATCCAGTCCAGCTCTAATGGATTTGATCGTGGAAATTCTGGTGGCTTCGGTGGTAGCCATGCATTTAGATCATTCAAAGAATCTCATTACTCTTACGGAGATAAACATTTTGGTGGCCATGGGAGCCAAGGTGCACTAGGTGGCCAAAGCGGTTACCAGGACAGAAACCAAGGCGGTGGTTACCAGAGTAGTAGCCAAAGTGGTGGTTACCAGGGAAGCAGCCAAGGCAGTGGCTACCAAGGCAGTAGCCAAGGCGATGGTTATCAGGGCAGTAGCCAAGGCGGCGGTTACCAGGGCAGTAGCCAAGGTGGCGGTTACCAGGGAAGTAGCCAAGGCGGTGGTTACCAAGGAAGTACCCAAGGCAGCGACTACGGAGGCAGTAGCCATGGAGGTGGTTACCAGGGCAGTAACCAGGGCGGTGGTTTTCAAAATGGTAATTACCAGAGTCAATCTAAAGGTTTTGATACTCAGTCAAGCGCCTCAGCAAAAAGTTCATCGTTTGGAAGCGGTGATGGATTAGGAGGTGGTTACAACCAAGGTCACGGGTCAGGTTATTCCGGAGAGCATCGAGGGCATTACGGCAGGTTGAGTGCTGAGAAAGGATCCTTTTCAAGTGAACAACAAGGAGCTCAGTTCGGGTCTGATGCTGGGGCTAACGAGCAGCAATTGCAGTCAGGGCAAGGTGGTGCAGAGTGGCATTCGGGATCTAGTACGTATGGTTCTAGTCAACAAGCGAACCTAGATACTCAGTCTGCCCTTCATGGGGCCCTAGACCTCGCGTCTCAAGGTTTGCAGGCCGGTCAGCAAGCCCAGCCTGGTTGCAGCACTTGCGGAAAGAGCAACTACGCTCTCAGCAACGCTAAGAGCCACAGTGGTAATGCCGTCGCGGTGTCGGTCGGAGGTTAGTGTGTAACTAAATGCAATGTAACCCGACTACGTGAGAAGTAGGATAATGATTTTGAAGCTTATTTATATTGTGTTTTTTAATTTTAATTTTTAGTATTTTTTTATTGTACGGTATTATTTGTATCTATTTTTTTTACTTTTAATTTATGTTATTTTTGTTGTATGTATTTTTGTTGTATATAATGGAATAAAGCTGTTTTGTTGTTGTTTGTTGTATTGATATGCTCTATAGCTCAAATGGTGTTAACGATTTTAACATAACAGGTGTCATTGGATTCTTCTTAAATCCACAAAATGCACAAATTTTCGGAGACAAGCAAAAACCCAGAAAACACTAAGAAAACTACGTTTAATAATGTGCGGTATCATGTAACAAATAATGTCTATATTTGAATAAATATATTCCGTGTTACTTGTTTTCCTCTGTTCAGTTACTTTTAATCAGTCGGGTTTTTTTTTTATTTTTATAATAATTTATTTAATTTTGTAATTAGAAAATCGATTTGTAAAACTTGATTAATTACAATTTATTACGTAAATGTAATTTAATTATAATGTAGGTATATAAATAGTCAGTTTGTTTTGGAGTTATAAATTAATATATGTTGTTAATAAAAATAGTTTTGTATTTATTATCATTCTTAAATCTGTGTATAAAATGTCAGAGACAAATCTTTCCAACGGTACCCCATGTCTTAAAAATTTGATAAATGTGTCATACTTTAAGTTGATATACGGTCACAGCGTATCTTCCTACTCATAAATAATAACTGTTATATTCCTCATATGTAATGATAAAACCGTAAACCGTAAATCGTAAGTCATACGACTGTTTATATGAAAAAATGGAACATTATGCAAGTATTACAAAGTATACACATATAGAAAATTTTAGGTTTAAAAATATTTTAATAAATTGGTATAATTAAGTATAAAATGTTTACATATTTATATTTACGTGCATTCCCGTCATACATTTAAATAATACGATTCGGGTTACTACTTTCTATTTTTTTGAAATTTCGATCCTGGCGTGTATTCCCCAGGTCAATACGTACCTCTTTTATTTACTTATGTTCTTAATCTACATTCTCTTTACTTTGATTTAATATAATAAAAAATCGGTGGATATTTTATACTAAAGAAACAAACAAGGATTAAAGACTTGTATTAGTAACACACGATCCACTTTAATATTTTGTTTACGAAGCTTTTGCTACAGAGTATACTCTTACAGAGACACACAGAGCAAACGTGCATGCAGTCTCGTCAACCCATTATTCTCCCACTGCTGGGCACGGGTCTTCTCCTACAGTGAGAACGTTTTAGGCCATAGTCCACCGCGCTGGCCAAGTGTGAATTGGTGGAATGCACTGAGGAGAAGTTGTCACTGCCACCCGTTGAAATTTGTAGTCAATCCCAAATAAGATCAGGATTATGATTATCCAATTGAAGTTAACAAAGCAGACCAGCACGCAGACCACCTGATGTTAAGTGGTCACTATCGCCAATGAGCAATCAATAGGTGACTTCACATAGAAAAAAGGGATACTATCTGAAGTCAATGAAAGATATTCCGAGGACTTAGATGGTCGCCTAAATGAAAGAGAGCCGGCAACCACATTCTCCCAATGAGACGCAAGAACTGCTTCACCCTAGAAATAACTGTGGCGGTCGATCCATCACAATAGTTGAACTGCACTAGTTCTACCACATGACAAATAAAAATATTCGGCGACCCGCGTGGCGGAGCGGTTAGCATATCGGTCAGACGCGCAATGGCTTCCGGGTTCGATTCCCGGCCAGACAGGTGACACAGACAATGATGAGTTTAGATTCATGTTCTGGGTCTTTGTATTGTATTTGTCTTGTGTGTGTCCAGAGTACCCACGACACAGGAGAAAATCCTAGTGTGGGGCTATGAGTCCAAAAAGCGAGTATAAGAACTTGAGGTTGGCAACATATACCTAGGGATTAAATTGGAAAGCATACAAACCCCTCAGACCAGAGCACAATAGCCCTGCCGTTTCTAGGCAGAAGTAGGTGTGGCATTATTCCCGCGGAGTCGAACCATAAAGGTTAGTCCTGCCTCCCAAACATGTCAGTGAAGACTATTCCCATAAGATATATTCATTTCTGTACTTAGATATTCACAAAACCTATTAAAAATATGTAATAGATATTTAATTTAAGATGTCTCAGAAACCGTTTGTTTCTTAAATATTGCTATTTGATCACGCAGCACATATATTCATAGTTTTTTGTAAATATGCTTTACTTTGTTACTTTACACTCATTTATAATTATTGTTACGCTTGTCTCCATATTAAGAAGAGTGATACCACCGCCACATTTATTCCTAGCGTGAAGCAACTCTTGCGTTTCGGTGGAAGGGTATTGATGCCGGCTGATTTACACACGGCCATCTTAGTCAACAAGAATATCAAAGCAATCAATTTAATCAGCTTTCAATAGGACCTCTGAGACCTTCTATACGGACTTGTCCATGGACGGCAGTGACCACTTACTATTAATCATTAGTTTGACTGATTGTTTGTTACTTCAATATCGTCATTAAATATTAAAAAATATCAAAAACTGTATTTACAATCGCAATACAATAAGCAAAATAAATGAATTTAACAAAATTCTTATCACAACGGTCAGAAAACAAAATTTGATATTAAGAAACGATGGTGCAGTAAACGTACGGCGAGTAGAACTATTTTAAGAAAATCCGTGGCCCACAAGAAGAGATACTCAGGGCCCAGGCTGCCGACCATTGTCCTAAACCATCGCCTAATTTCCCAGAATGCTTGTCCGAACTAGGCCAATGAGAGCTCTTAACTGGATTCCAATGTCCGGGTGATTATAGCGTCGTGGGATCGCAATTTAATACGTTACTGTACTGTATTCTACACTTCTCAGCAAGTTTCTGATCTTGTGATCTTGCATATCACGAAATGTGGAAAAGTAAAAGCGAAGATCTGACATTTGAAATTAAACCAACAAATTAATCGATGCATCAAAGGCAAAATCAATCAAATGTATATTCATAAAATTTTTCGAAGTTACATAAGTACCTATAAGTTGCGAGTGAAATCGCAGGCTTAGCCGTACATATAATGAAAAATGAATCCTTATGTTTGTCCACATTCGTATATCTGGATTAAAAGACATTGGAGGACTGACGCAAAATAATATTACAATTTCTATGTTTTTTTTTGTTTTTCTGTGTCTGTGAAGTTGATATGGCACGAAACCAAAACTACTAAATATAATTTGAAGAATTAAAAATACACTTTCCAAGTCTTAAGCGATTATTCAGTCTTTCTTCCGTTATATACATCTACTTCATCAAAAGTGATTACAATTTTAATTTATTATTATCACGTTTAGAATTTTTGCCTGTTTGTCTGTCTGTGAATTTGATATTGCATCAATTATAAGATATTGAATTTAATCTAAAGGATTGAAAATATATAACGAAGTGAATGCGTGACATCAGGATGGTAGAGATCTTCGTTAGTAGCCATTCTTGAATATTTCAAGTAAAACACAGGAGTAAACTTCTTTGATTTATTCACAATATAGGAGGTCCGATCGCTTCGGCGGTTAAACAAATCTCTTTCTACCGACAGGCGCTCGCCTTTTTATAACGTTTGGTGAGGTGACAATAACAAATTTATGGAGGGTAAACTAAATTACAATTCTAAAAATCACTAAATATTGCTAATTTAATAAACAAACAATTTTCGATCTTTAAACTAACTAAAATAATTATTTTCGGCGACGTGTTTTTCATAAATACGGGGTGTCGCGTCGACATATATTATCCGTATGTTGAGGGAAAATTTAGTCTTTCATTAAAACGGATCTCTATCAACAGCTATTACAATTTATATTTATGTTACAATTATTAATCACGGGTGAAACCACAAGGCACATGAAGTTCATAAAAAAGACCACGTTTACGTCCGTGATTTAAATATTAATTTATTTCATCTTTCAGTGTCAAGGTTTGTTTAAAATAAGATACAAGCGTTTATTTAGAAAATAACCGGTGCTAAAAACAGTAATCATTTGAGCTGATGCTAGAAAATCCGGGACAAAATCGTCACAACCGCGGGTTTTATCAAACAGACACGTAATATGATAAGATAGCAAGAAAATGGAAATCACCCAAAAATAATAGCACTATGACTTCACACCTCCTGTTTTCGTATGCACAACCTTTTATCACTCGTCTGTGATGTAGGAACCGATTCTCGGTATGTTCAGTCAATTTACCCATCGCATCAGCAACGAGGGTATAAAATTGTAATACTTATTTAGATTCACATCGAATCATCAAAATGTGGCGGACAGGCGCGCTCTTGTTTACGTTATTCCTTTGCGTTCAATTCTCTTCGGCTTTTGTCAAAAGTAAGTACGCATAATCACTTACACGTTCATTAAATTTGAAAATTTAAACTCATCTAAATATCAACATAAATTATTGCAAAGAACTTATATCCTTTAGTACTTCAATCGAACGAACGAATACGAATCTTTAAACGAGTCGCTCTAAATTTTTGCATCGTACGTAAATTATAATTTTATTTCAAAGTATCTGAGTTACTTAAATTAGCATTTATTTTTTACATTGCAGGTGATTTCAAGCTTTTGGAACGCTTAAAACGTTCACCGAATTACTGCGGTCCTTCATACTGGCCCCCACCTCCACCGCCACCACCGCCGCCGCCACCTCCACCATTCTGGCCACCAGGTCCCCCACCACCCTGGGGATATCACCATCACCACCACGGATACGGCCGGTATGAGGCCGCTGCACAAGCTGCGGCCGAAGCGCAGGACAACTCTGAAGCTCAAGCTGCAGCCGCAGCGCAGGCGATATCAGCCGGTAACGTGAACCAGGATGGCAACGCTGGGGGCAACGTCCCTTGTACGACGTGTGGGGGACATGGTAGCTCAGCTGTTAGTAACGCGAACAGTAACACGGGGAATGCTATCGCTGTAGCTATTGCGAAACCAAACAATTAAATGACGTATTGTACAATATAAGACACATTTTTTATTTAATGTTCCCTAAAACTTGCTGGACTTATATGTTATAATAATATACTTCGTTGTTACGTACCTACTATTTATTTTACAGCGAGATTATTAAAAATATGGTTACCTATCTTAATTTACTTTTTATTATTTGATCATTCCGACATTATCTAGTTAGTTTTGTTGGTTAAAGGCTTTCTTAAGAACTTATTACATTGTAGATATCGTTCACAACTTAGGTTTGCTCATTGAATTGATTAAATTAATTGATTGTTAATTAACGATTGTTTTATTTTTTTGTTTTCTTACATTTGAGCATTATTACTTATTAAGGTTTGCTCATTGAATTGATTAAATTAATTGATTGTTGATAAACGATTGTTTATTATTTGTTTTATTACATTTCAGCATTATCACTTATTACTGAGTAGTGTGTTTATATTTTGGTCTATAGAAGTATTGATGAACTTATGTATTAACTATTTTTCCCTCGGCTTCGTCTGCTTGGACGTTTACAAGAATAAATCCTATTCCAGAACATAATATCCATTATACCGAAGTTAATTAATACTTTTTGTGAGAGTTACAAACTTCCATTCATTCAAAAGAACGTTGTAAAGTTTTGGTTTAGTTCTATTTTCGATATTAGATTAACTTTTTATTAATCTCATCATTTTAATAGTATCTTTTTTTAACAGTTTCATCAGGTGGTATAACCAGTGTAGTTCGACCGGGGAAGTACCTACCACTATTTCTAACGAGAAGCATTTTTTTGCGTTTCGATGGAAGGGTGTGGTTGCCGGCACACTTTTATATGAGGTGACCATCCTAGTCCTCGGGAGTAGGTAGTAACGCGTCTGTTATTGTTGTAAACCCATGTTCTATTTGAGATAGAACCCATGTTCTATTTGGAGTTTGCTTACCGATGTCGATGGGTAACAGTGACCGCTTACCATCAGGTGGACTGCATGCTTGTTTGCTACTTCAATCAGATAACAAAAAAAACTTCGGTCAAATCATTGCTACGATCAGTCACGAGTTCAAGTTCACATGATTGAAGGCTGTTGAGCTATCAATCCACCAAAAGCTATAATATCAGCACCTAAAAATATTAGTATTCTTTCCTCGCGAATGTCGATATATGTGATTCTATGTTTAATTTTAAGATATAATTGTATGATTTCTCCATAATATGAGGTTATAAGATTTATTTCGCCGTTAATAACTATCGATGACCGTCGTTTTCGCTAAGTTAAAAAAAATATATAGATAATAATAATTTTTGAGTAGATGAATTTTATAAAATAACGACTTTACGCGATACGAAAAATTAATATATTTTCAACTTTTAAAATAAAATTCAATAATTTTGTCCCCTTGCGATTTCAAACACTGACAAAAACTCAAAAAGGTGTAGCAATGTATTTATTATAGCGATAGCTGTTTTAATTCGATAAATAAGAACTTGGTTCCGTAACTTTTTTTTGTAAATATATGCAATATAAAGACAATTTAGTCATTCTTAAATTTCAGAGACAATTTTAGAAATTATCTTATTTATTATTATATATTTCACTACTGTGACTAAAAGTACAGCATTAACTATAAAGCAATATTTAAGCATACACCTACCCACAACCACTACCTTACGCCATAAAAGTAAAATTGGCAAATTATGCTAATTTATCGCGGAAATCGGGAAAACCAAAGTTGATTCAGTTAATTCACACTTCCGTTATGCAAATACTTGTACTTGTTTATTATTTTATTTGTTTTTTTTTTTGGGTTGGTAGGTAACGAATTGGTCTGTATTTTTTTTCATCGAGGAATGCCAACGGGAGGTTTTTAGTGCGGTATCCCACCTAACCCAGCGCCGCTCCCACGGCATCAGTTACTTTTTGAAGGATTCCCTTTCGAAAACAAAAAAAAACGGTACCAAATTGGTAGCAGATGAATTTTTAGACAATGGTTGTTATTGAAACATGAAATTTGTTAGGACATTCCAGCCCATCTAAACCCTAGTTTCTAATGATGGTACACAGGCTTATGTTTATAGTTCACAAGTGGATTGAGCAAAAATATTTGAAGTTTCCTTTTACGTATGTCCCTGGACATGCAAGAAGTGTTATATGATCTTAATAAATCGAAGTATTTTGCTTTGATAAGCCCATGACTAATCAACACCCCGCTGATTTAATCTATTTAATTTGCATTGAAATTGTATTTATTTACTCATAATGCTTGTTTATATTAAACAGACGGTTAAACTGGTTTGGTTCCTTGGTTAAGGGACCCTAAAAAAATCAAGGTACATTACAAAATATGAAAATGAAGTAGGGAAAATCGTTACGTAATAGATGCAAATCTTCTCAATTTCCATTTACATCCGGTTTTTAAACAGATACCAGATAACTAATAGCCTATACGCCATATAAGGTATTGTTTCCAAAACAACTAAACACTTCCGTGGGAAACATCGGACTACAAAATACTTCCAATGTGCGTGGAGGCCGACCTCGCATCAATTTGTATAAAACCACTTTGGACCGCGAAATATTAACAAGATAACGGTATCAGATCAACATGGCAACAGCATATCTTTCCTTAATACCTTTGCTCGTCATATCCGCTCGATGGATCGCTAACGCCGAAGGTTGTATTTTTTTCTATAATATTGACTACTTCTTTATTCAAAGGATACCAGAGCAGTGATAGCCTAATGGTTGAAACTTGTCCTCTCAATCGGGAGGTCGAGGTTCAAACCCAGGCACGCACCACTGTTTTATGTGCGTATTAGATATTAATTATCCCTGCTTTTCGGTGAGGGAAAACATCGCCAGGAAACCTACCCACCCGAGAGTTCTTAAAACAAAAGTTCTCGGAGGTGTGTGAAGTCCACCAAATCGCACTTGGCTAGCGCGGTGGTCTAAAACTCTCTTATTCTGAGAGAAGACCCATGCTCAGCAGTGGGATAATAATGGTTAGTACCCCATTATTCAAAGGAGCATTTCACTTAATGGTAAGTGTTCAATGTCTGCCATTGACATTTGTAACCAAAGTCATACAGATCTAGAGTTCTATTTAAGGAACTTGCTGATTTGTTGTCATTTCTGGACACTAAGTGGTCGCCGCATTATATGTAAGTCAGCCATCATATACCTATATCTTATTACCACAAGAATTGCTTCATGCTAGGAAGCACGTGTGGCGGTGGTACCTTATCCATCGAATCGGACTGCTTTTGACAACCTGTAATCATTTCACTATTATCAATAAGTTTATGGCGCCTCCAACGTATATTTGTATAAATAGTGGAAAATGCACCAGTTTTTTTCTAATGTCGTGTACCTGTACTAGTTTCATAAACTTGTAAGAAATATTGCCATTTAGTCCTCAGATGTAGCAGTGGGTTTAAGTGGGTGAAACAAAACTTCGTAATAAATGTAATATGTTATACCTTCTCATTTCTCTTAATGTTTTATCAAATGTGATGATCTTCATAAGATTACTAGCTGTCCCGACAAACGTTGTTTTGTCATATAAAAAATAAAAAAAAATGTTAAGGGTGGACAACCCTTAAGGGGTATGAAAAATAGATGTAGGCCGATTCTCAGACCTACTGAATAAGCATATAATATTTGTTAAAAATCGGTCAAGCCGTTTCGGAGGAGTATGGCAACAAAAACTGTGACACGAGAATTTTATATATTAGATGAACATACATTTTGTCGATGTTATAATTGATTATTGTAACCATTTTCATTCTAAAAGATCCGTTACTCCTTATAACACCTAATATCCTAAACTCCAATTACGGAGATTGTATTTTTTACAAATAATCAACAGTTGGGGCAATCTCATCTTAAGATCTATATCTTTATGACTTAGACCGTTACAAATATTATGAACATCGGTAATAAGGTGCAATAAAATTTTATTACTTATTTGTTTCGAAATTGCAAAATTATCTGCTCCGATTGAACCAATACGTGTTATCTATCTTGGAACGGAGTTAGTTATTTAGTTACGGATATTTGTATTATGAAAATATGACTAGGTATGCCATGTTTTTTGTTATGTAAGTTTAATCTCATAAGTCTTAACTCTCTCTGAGAGAAGACCCGTGCCCAGCGGTGGAACAATAATGCGTTATCGAGTCGAAGTTTAATCTACAGAATACATTTTGAATGAGTGCTTACGATTATAATTAACTGATACGTTTTTTCGCAGAACTTTTGGCGGAGAGTAACGCAGTCAGCAACAATCGACAACCACGTCATTTAATTCAGTCTAAACTCTGCTTTAAATTCGGCATCTGTGGAGGTGGTCATAATCAAGGGTATGGTGGTTATCACGGCGGGCATGAAAGCGCACATCAAGGGGGATATGGCAACCAGGGATATCCGAACATAAACATTGGCATTAGTCAATCCCAGTCTTCTGCGAGCGCTGGAGGCGGGGCATACGGTTCTGGATACTTTCCGAACAACTACCAATATAATAACCACCATAACCAAGGATATCCAGGATACAACAGACCTGGAAACTTTGGTAACGGCTTCGGCTCATACAACAATCAATTTAATGGAAACTTCTATGGCGGAGGACCCCAGGGCGGTGGTTATGGATTCCAAAAACCCTACGACAACGGCTTTCAAGGACCCTTCGGCAACTACTACGATGAGGGATACGGCGATGAGAAACCCGTTTACGAAGACCAGGAGGATTATTCCCGATCGGCTAAATCAAAAGACTAAACGAAAAATTATCTGATTATTTTCTGTGATACTTTTTACTGTGTTTTACTAGTTTTGTGTTAGTTGTAAGTGTCGTCAACCCATTATTGTCCCACTGCTGGGCACGGGTCTTCCCTCAGAATGAGAGAGTTTAGGCCATTGTCCACCGCGCTGGCCAAGTGCGAATTGGTGGACTTCACACACCTCCGAGAACTTTTTTTTTTTAAAGAACTCTCGGGTGTGTAGGTTTCCTCACGATGTTTTCCTTCACCGAAAAGCGGTGATAATTAATGTATAATACGCATATAATTCAGTGGTGCATGCCTGGGTTTGAACCTTATTGTTAGTTGTAAGTATTAACTTATTATTAGAGTTTCTTGCCTGGTTTTTATATTATTCGATTTGTATTTACTTATTTTATCGTTTAGCTTCGACGAGCCCATGAAATTGGAGATTTATTGACGTAGATTTCGTTTTTTTTTTAAATAAACTGTACATTTTTCAATTTTTATTTCATTTAAACGATTGATACGTCGTATTGCCAAGTCAATCTACTTATTTAAAACGTTAAAGATTTTAATATTGATATGGTCACTATAAGATGTTGTTAGGTTAGAATATTACGTAAGTCCTTAAGCAGGGACTGAATAAATTAATAATCGACTTAGTATTATAAGGATCTCACAACTTTTTTCGGTAGAAAAACTGAGTTGCGAGACTTGGATTTTTTAGTATTGATTTTTATTGCATTGCTATTGACTTCAAATTTAAAGCAAATCGATCCCATTTTCGTACACATTGCAGATTACACTAGTGGCACTTTGTAAATCTCTAGGTCAGTTAAGATAATAAAGACATGTTATTACATTTAACAATTCCGATTTTTTTCATATTATATAGAAAATAATGTAATAAATTTTCTTTATATCATTTATAAAGAAAATGTACCACAGCCATAGTTTCCTGTTACAGCAGCATCATTTCTGATTTGATGATATATAAAACTTATTATGCTTAAGTAAAACCTCAGTCGTCGTAGTCGCTAACCCATTATAGCCCCACTACAGCCACAGGCGTAAGAGAAGTTATAGCCATTATCCATTTTTTTTTTTGTTTTTGTGGAAAAAACCTTTAAAAGGTACTCGACGCTGTGGGAGCAACGTCGGGTTATGCCGGATTTTAACCTCACTAAAAGCCCTCCAAGCGCGATGCCCCTTTCGGGTTCTTCCCCGATGTGCATTTGCGCTCACCGTGTCCCCTGGTATTTACGACAGCATGCGACCACACATGCTTTCGTCCTTCTCGGGGTTACTAGCTGGGCGATTCGAGCTCCCACTCTAGTCGCCCGAAATCCCACAAGCCTTTCAGTCGCCTTTAGCGACGGGCAGATGCTACCGTAGCCGTATTCTACTCACCAGCTACAAGGGAAGCCACAGCCCACTGCGTTGATGAAATGTGAAGTGGTAGATTCACACACCTTTTGAATTTAATTGTCATGTATATAGGCTTCCACGTTGTGTATTACTTGAACGTTTTAGCAAGATATTAAATGTTTAATATCCTCAGAAGCAAATATATTAGGGTTCTAGTTAATAGGACCATTTATTTACAGTTAGTTACATGTATCTGGCGGTATGACCACTTAACTTAATGACCTTGTTATGATAAATAAGTTATTGATATTCGTGATTCCGTTTTAATACGTTACTAGTACTAATAAAAATATAATTCAAGATGTATGTCCACTATAAAAGCTAATAAGACGTTTTACGATCTCATACTATTGAATGAGGCGGAGATTATAATTTATAGCTTCCTGGTATGTGGTTATTAAATTAGATCGATTATTCTTAATAAAATAAATATAGGTATATGAAATAAATAAATAAAGTAGTACGGGTCTTCTCTCAGAATGAGAGAGTTTTAGACCATAGTCCACTGCGCTGGTCAAGTGCGAATTGGTGGACACTCTTGTACTTGTTATATTTTCGCAAACAATGTAAACAAAATATATTTTTATGTATCTTTTAAAAAATATACACGTTAAAGTTATTTTTTATCTTTAGGAGATGCGTAGTATACTCAACGTATACTCAAAGTATACTCAACGTCTCTAGCAGTCGATGTGGAGATGCCTTGGCCTAGCTTTAATATGTAAAATGACCTGTATAGCCTACCCAAGTCTATAAACTACTATTATAGAGTTATAAGAATTAATAGATTCGTTGTTACCACTGATCACCTCCAAGTGTTACATGTAGTTGTGCTGTGCCACTACATAGTATAAAACAAAATCTCTCCTCGCCGACTGTCTCTATGTATGCTTAGATCTTCAAAACTACGCTATGGATTTTAATGAATTTTTTAAAGATAGAGTGATTCAAGAGGAAGGTTTTTTATGTATAATACATGTATAATATAGTGGTGAAACACTGACAATTTTTTATTTTTGCTTTTTAGGCGGACCGAAGTTCGCCGAATCAACTAGTCTCGTCTCGTCAACCCATTATTGCCCCACTGCTGGGCAAGGGTCTTCTCTCAGAATGAGAGAGTTTAGGCTATAGACCACCGCGCTGACCAAGTGCGAACCTCCGAGATCTTTTTTTTAAAGAACTCTCGAGTGTGTAGGTTACTCTCACGATATTTTCCTTCACCGAAAAGCAGTGATAATTAATTTCTAATACGCACATATTTTTTTATAAAATGAGTGGCACCTGCCTGGGTTTGAACCTCGGATCTCCCGATCGAAAGGGCAAGTTTCAACCATCAAGCTATCACTGCTCTAGTATCTAGTATTAGGGTCAACTAGTATCGGTATAAAATAGATACACTCCTTCTCTTTACGTGGATGGACAAAATCAGGTTACGGGCAGCATCTTCCCGTTTTATGTTAACACCCACTGCAGGTAACACATGCATGCCAGGCACGGTCACTGTTTGTTGAAACCCCCATTAGGGAAGACTTATATTTATAAGTAAGCATTAAAGGACTAATAGATGCATGGCATTAGCAGGTGGTAGAACCAGTGTAGTTCTACCGTGGAAGTTCCACCGCCACACCTATTTGTATCGTGAAGCAGTTTATGCGTTTCGATGGAAGGGTGCGGTTGCCGGCACACTTATGAATGAGACGACCATCACAGTCCTCGAGAGTAGCAACGCATCTGTGATTGACTTCGGATACAATCCATGTTCTATTTGAAGTTGCTTACATGTGTCCACCTGTTTTTTATGTCCACCAGATGTTTATTATCAGGTGGACTGCATGCTCGTTTGCTACTTCAATCAGATAAAAAAAATGGATGAACCTACAAGTAAATAACTGATAAACATCGTCGTTGATTTCACTTAAGTTTATTTAACTAGTTCTTCCAGTTTGTAAAGTTCTTCCAGTTCTTCTAACAGTTGGTAAAAATTTGGCTAAATATAAATAATAGTCATAAATTTTGATATCTACAAAAGAATAAATTCGGTTGACAAAGAAAAAGTAAACTTTGTCTTTGATATTTAGCAGTCCTTTGTACTGTATTTACATTATGTCTGTTTTTATGTATTCTCTGTGTACAAAAACTTATAAATAAATAATTTAAGTATTTGTTGTATTTGATTTCACAGAACACTATACGGCACTTTTATAAATTTCTAGAAAAGCAACGGTCTTTACGAAGACATAAAATAGTTCCATATCTACATTTGGTAGTTGCAACCTATTAAACAAAAAATAAAATGTTTTTGATTATTATCTCTAATGTATACTTTTATATTTATGAGTCCTATGTTTAAAGTAAAATAGTTTTGACCGGGTTGATTATTTTTTTACGATCAGCATTAATTATGAGAATCCTGCGTCGTTTATTAATTAGCCTATTACCTACGTATTTTATTTGTTTAGCTAGATTTTGTCATCGACTTCGTCCGGAGAGGCAGAGGTAATTAGGTAATATTTTTAGACGAATCTTATTTAAAAGATCTGTAATTCAGAAAAATAAATATTAATATTCAGTTCACATGATGATATATTATAATGACAATATTACATTATAAACTAATATTAATCTAAGCATCAAACTTTGTAAATAATTATAACAGATTTTATGTAACCTTATTCTAGCAAATAAACAATTAAAATAATTATTATTATAAACGTAAGAGAATTGGTAAAGAAAAATCCAATGTTTCTAAGAAGTAAGCTAAGGTATTTCATTAATGAAGTCAGGAAATAAAAAACGATATTAAATAAATTCATAAAAAAATTATTATTTTAGACAAATTAAAAACATTCTTTAAACATTTATATGAATATTATCAATTAGAATTTTATTGTGTCAGAGCATCCCGTCATCAAATCTACCGTAATTTTCGAGATAAATTTACGAGTGTCAATGGCTTAAAATGGATCTGTGATTCATAAGTGGGGGTATCTTCCCACTATATATACTCGAAGAAATGTTTCACAATCAATCTTATCTGCCGGCGAAAGGTCCTCCAAAACTTTCTTCTAGTTAAAACAAAATGGCGGCTAAGCTTCTTATTTTAGTTGCGACTATAGCCGTCAGCAACGCGGTTCCCGTTTGGATGGGTGAGTCGATGATCTAATCGTAGTTCATTACTACCAGAATAATTATGTTAAAAGTAATATTTCAAACGATACAGGCGATCTGTTTGCTCAATAGACTATTAGTCTTCATTATGCAAATATGTGACTTTTATTAATAGGTCCTTTTTACTTGCAGGCAATGGATATATTCCTGGTGTGACATTTAGAACGGTTCGCTCACCCAACGTAGCATTTGGTTTTGGATCTGGCTTTAGCAGTAACATAGGAGGGATCAGTCATTCAACTGGCATCAGTTCTTCCTTCCAAAGTGGTGACGCCCAGGCGTACGGCGCAGGCCTCGCTTCAGCCAACGGCAACGTCTTCGCTAGAGGGATAGGATACGCTAACGCTGCACCCTACTATCCATTTAACCACCAACAAGCGGTAGCATCCGCTTTCAACCATGGCTTAGGCCGCTCATTTGGGTCAGCGGTCTCCTCTGCTCAGAACTTCGGGAACTTCGGCACTGCTACATCATCCGCACAGTCGCATGGAGGCTACGGATCTGCTGTATCAGCTGTCCAAGGATCAGGACCCTACCAAACAGCTGTATCCTCAACTCAGAACGTTGGCCGGCTAGGATACAATTCCGCCGTATCTAGTGCTAATGGATTAGGATACGGTTCAGCTGTATCCTCTGCTCAAAACGGCGGAAACTTTAGATCAGCGGTGTCTTCAGTTCAAGGTCATAATGGTTATGGCAACTACGGCACAGCTGTATCCGCAGCTCAGGATGTTGGCGGGTACAGAGCCAGTACGGCACAGACCTCACAGCAGAGAGGGCTATCTTTCCAAAACAGTGGAGCCAGTAGCATCAACGGACCAGGCATTCAAGCTGCTCAGTCCCATGCCGTAAATACCTACTAGAAGATACTTTAAAGAATAGTATATTAAGAAGTGATTATTAAATAATTACTTTAATTTAAGTGGTACAATACGTAATAGTTTTATAATATCATAATATCATAGTTGTAGTACGCAAGGTATAGAGATGACTGTCAAACACTTATCTCAGTATCTTTGTCTAAGAACATTAATAAAAGACTGTCCAAATATATCTTTTGTTATTTTTTTACTCTTATATTCGAACCAAATTAATCAGATCAAACGATAAACATAATATAACTCAAATTAAACGGAAGGAGACTAGAAATAGGCACTTATTTCCCCGGTGTTTTCATTAAAAACTAAATATTCGATACATTTTTCCAAGAATATGATAATACTGTCAAAAATGTTAGTATGCTTAATCTGGAAATAGGAAAATGATTTCACAGTCACACAATTTGTGCACTTTGGCAAAATTGTAGACTTTTCAGAAAATATTATAAATCCATATTTCCATGCTAATATTGTAATTATGAAAGTGTGTTTGTTTGTTCCTCTTTCACGTCGCCACATAGCTATTATATAATATGGTTTATATGCTGGGAGATAAAAGGGTGGAGAGTGACGTAGGCTTCTTTTTACCGCGCTCTCACATTCCCATGAAAATATCGAAGTTTTGTTAGTTGATACATATTTGGTAGTTCAAGACGTTGTTAATAGGTGGCATTAGTAAAATTCATTTGCAAGTTCTGAATCAAGCTATCAAATGCTAATGTTAATTCCCTTTGACCGTGCTAAACCGTGTGGCGAAGCCGCGGTTAAGAGCTAGTGTAGAATAAAACTTCATTAATGTAAAAGTTATTTTAATATATGAAATAAGTAGTACATACCCATTTCTTTACAAATTCCTCATAAGTATAAAATAAATAAATTAAAGATGAAGCCGTTACAAATTATCTTACAAATTGTTTCCAATAATATAAGATAGTACCTAACATTATATGCACTTACACTGATAGATATAGATATTTATTATATTTGATAGATATTATAATATTAGATTGTTTTTTGTACCGAATAATATCTTTAAGCGTAAAAGTTAATATAACGCAGAATATCGTGTTGACATTTTTAATAACAAACAGGTTCTAAGCTGTAGGTAATTTTAGGACAATTTGATATGTCTTTAATGTCTTTACTCTTTAGTTTATTTTTGTATAGGCCTACGGGAGCACTTACAAATTGTCATTTACACTTTTTTTTACACTACCACGGGATCGGAACACGACCTCAGCTGAGAAGATCCGGGAAACTTAGCGGGTTTGTCTTTTTTATTAAGTTGTATTTTTTTTTTCAATCATATACTTATGTAATATAATGTTTTGAAGTGAAACTTCTTTATCGGGGTTGGAAAAAAATTTAGTGTAACATTTTTTCGTTACGCGCCATCTTTTTCTGTTACGCGCCATCTTTATTTTTCCGTTACGCGCCATCTTTTTCTTATCCGTACCAAGCCTGATATTAAATAGATTATTATAGATTAGATTATTAGATAAAGTTTAATAAAAGCCTTTTATTAAACTTTATCTAATTTAACTTTATTTAACCAATTTCTGTAAAGTTGCATAGGTAGTAAATTATTTTTTGAAAAATAACGTCTTAAAGAAGTTTCACTTCTTACGAGTGTACGCTAGTACACGCACACATTTTTTTTTATAATATTGAAGCAGCAGTCGTACATACAGTTCATCTCATGTGGTCCCTGATGCCTATAGGCAGCCTCTTTAATCAATCCTAGAAAAGATCAAAATATTCCTCTGGTCGTCCACAGGTCCGTCAAGCCGGTATGGTAACCGCTCTGTAACGCGGGTCGTCATATTGGGACGCATCGGATAAGATTGACTCCCTTACCATACTCTACACATAACACATAACAATACACTACACTTATGTTATAATACTTAACGTGTACTCACGATATGCGGTTTATGAATTCTTATAGAATTCTTAGTTAGAATCGTGAGTACCCGTTAAGTATTATAATGAATCAATTTCGCGATAATACTAGTCTAAAATCATATACTACACTTATGATTGAATCCCTTACATACCAACTGTCACCGGGCAAGCTCCACAAACATTCGGGTTAAAAAAGTACCCAAGAGACTACTGAGAACCGAAAGTTACATATATGCTTTAGAAAATAAGTTGTGACTTAAGGATCTTGGATTATATATACCTACCTATTTTATATAGTTTCATATCAGATATTGGCAGTAGGCTGCTTATTTCGAGTATTTCTTTATTGCTGATATTTTCAACTCAGATAATGGATCGTGGTCACGGCGACACGAAGTATGACCAATTAAGAAATAAAAATCCGCCTTTCATGAGTGCCCGTTATATGGTAAATAAAATAAATACATCATAAATACCGCTTTCTCAGTCATAGCCCTACATCAGGATTTTCTAATATGTCGTGGATATTATGGATAGACACATACCTTTTTATTGTAGGGGAAAACCTTCAAAAGGTACCCGACGCCGTTGGAGCAACGCTGGGTTATGTGGGATTTTTACCTCACTAAAACCCCCTTCGGGGCCATCCTTGGCACTGCGTGAAGGATTCCGGTATCTCCAATGGAACACAACCGGAGTCCTCCGAACGCAATGTCCTCTTTGGGCTTTTCCCAGTGAGCATTGTACACACTGCGCCTCCTGGTGTTTACGACAGCATTAGACCACACATACCGTTGTCCTACACGGGGTTACTTGGCTGGACGGTTCGAGCTCCCACTCTTACCGCCCGCAAGCCATGAAGCCCCTTTTAGTCACCTCTTACGACAGGCAGGAGATACCGTAGCCCTATTCTGATCCATGAACTACAGGGATAAAATACACAAACACCTAGACCGGTATAGAAATCTAAATCCATGGTTCAAGAAATCTGTTTGATCAGGGATTGAACCTGAAACCCACTGCGTGTCAGACCGATGTGATGACCGCTCCGTCACGAGGTCTTTGATCCTATGATTATATTATCCCCAAAGATATTAGATACCTATTAGGTAGTGAACGAGCTCTATAATTACGTAAAAATAATTACCATTATTCTTGAAGGATTACAGTTTTATGATTTGCTTTCAAAAGGCTTACTAAAATATAGGTATGTATTTATTCTCTTATTTAATGCATTAAAATGAACAGGAGGGCCTTTTTTGTAATTTATTATAAATTAAAAGAGAGTGTATGTTTATCTATTTATTTAATTATTTTGTGCATTTTGCGGCCAATACTCAGCGAAACGTCACAAATGTATAGCGCTTCCAGAATCCAAAAGTGTCTTCTGTCATTACTCGAGAATTCGAGATGGCCGCCCCGCTTCTGATGATACGACGCTCAAGTGACAGACACCTTGTTACTCTTGCCATTTAACACAAAGCGCGTGATATTTAAAAGAAAAGAAAATCAATAAGAAATATGTCACTGACATTTTAAAAATTAACATTTTCTACACTCGCAGCCCCATAGTAGAATTATCTCCTGTGTCGTGGGTGCTATGGACATACAAATACGAATACACAAGTAGACAGACCCAGAAAAGAAATCTAAATTTATCATTCAGATACGTGTTTGGCCGAGAATCGAACCCAGAAACCACTGTGTATCGGACAGGTATGGTGACTGCTCTACCAGGCAAGTCGTCAATATTAACAACTATTATTATCTCTTAACACAAAAAAACTATTAACAAACTAAAATATACTTAATTATTTTTGTCTATTTATTAACAAATACATTGTGTTGTAAATAATATATCATGTGAAATTTATAAATCGATATATGTTTTTTGCTTTGTATACAATACCAGCTTAAACCATCTATAAAAATACTGTTAGAGTTCAAGGCGCTAACACCACGCAAAAAATAAATAGCGTTCACTAGACAGAGTTGGAGTATAAACATTTATCGCGGGTTTGTGTGTGATTATCAAGTTAATAATTCACTCCGATTACAATCTTAATCTCAAAGCTTTAATACTGATATAGTAAAGTAAATAACTAAACCGGTAACAGTAGAGCAGTAACAGCCTATTGGTTGAAACTTGCACTCTCGATCGGGAGGTCCGAGATTCAAACCCAGGCACCAATAATTTTTCTAAAATTATATGCGTATTAAAAATTAATTATCACTGCTTTTCGGTGAAGGAAAACGATCGTGAGGAAACCTAGACACCCGAAATATCTTTAAACAAAAAGTTGTCGGAGGTGTGTGAAGTCCACCAATTCGCACTTGGCCACCGCGGTGGACTATGACCTAAACTCCCTCATTCTGAGAGAAGACCCGAGCCCAGCAGTTGTACGATAATGGGTTGACGAGAGAGAAACCGGTAACATAACGTAACGGTACGTTTCAACGAACTGATCTTAAGACGATGAGGATGGATGTCTTGTTACTAATCCATACAGGAACTACAAGTCGGATTCACAGAAATTTTACCAGGCATATAATTTACTAACAGAACTCACGCGACTTCGTTCGAACAGACTGTAGTAAATGCATTAAAGTAAAATTTTATGCAATTTTATTACACCTTGACCCACTTTACTGAAAGTTTAGCTAGGGCTCCTTATGTATTCTCGTAATAAAATTAGCCTATGTTACTCAGGAATAATGTAGCTTTCTAATGGTGAAAGAATTTAAATTATTTACTTTAAAGAATTAAAATCGATTCAGTAGTTTTTAAGTTAATACATAACAAACATACAAAAATACAAAGTTTTCCTCTTTATAATATTAGTGTAGATGATCTAGTTTAACATATAGGACACTAATTCCTTAGTAAATATTCATAAAATGGGCGGAGCCGCGGTACTATGCAAGTGAAAACATTTAGTGGTCACCCATCCCAAAAACTGATCGCATTAACTATGGACAGATCGACGCGTATTATTTCTTTATATGTACTTTCCATTATATTAATGCAGTGTTAGGAACTGATAACAGCTTTCAAAGCCGTATTCACACAATCATATCTTAATAATAGAGAAATTACACCATAATTCAGTTCGCTTCGAACTGTCGTTGGTTCTATCAATATTTATTACTCTTCGAGTTTTTGTGTCCAAAACTAGTAATTTAAGAGAGAGATATAAAGTGGGATTCGTTGAAATCATTTGCATTTGACTCTCCGTTGCCACCATGGCGACACTTTCGCGTGTATTCCTGTTTTATGTGATCCTAATGATAAAAAACTCCGTTAAATCAGGTATTTGATTTATTTTGTAGCTTGCTCTATCGCCTGCCAGCTTGAAAGACAGTTAATTAATGGGATAGAAATAAATTGACTAGTCTTTCCACTGACTACTTTAAATGACAGAAGGATTAGGCTGGATTTGTTTTATCACTCTATGAAGGAAAGTTTAACAGTCTATGGGTTTAAAAGTGGACGTTCAACGCATTATTGTACTAAAAATACGATTTATTAGTTATTAATTTGTACTATGTAAAATAGTTAATAGTCAAACCACCAGTCATATGTTTTATATTAGATGCTTTGCTTCCACACACACACTTAAAATATTACTAACATTTTTAAGATTTAGTTAATTATTTTTCACAGTTGTACGTTATTGGTTGACATTTTATATATTAACATAACAAATTATCTATTACGCTCCGTTTTCCTATGGTACACGCGTAACATATAATTAACTAAATATAATTGAAAAAAAATACTCATAAACAATATTAATATTATTAAGTAATTAATTAATTCTTCATTTAAGTGATGTTCTTCCTAATATTTCAATAATATTGCTAGAAAACGTCATCGCTAACAAAAATGATAATCTAAAGCAGGAAGTAAGTAACTCTCCAAATTTATTTAAATGAATTCACCTACACTTTTTCCATTTCATTTAGGTTTTTTTTTTAACAATTACAGACAGACATGTCAATTATTTTTCTCCGTGCATTTCTATTTTAGCACTAACCTATCTCGAAAAAGTTCCTTTCATTTCGTGATACTATTTAAATTGTTCGCAGATTCCGGCAAGCCGCAAAATGTATTCCAGACAAAAACTTTCCGCTCTAACAATGGAATAGTGGGCGTAGCGAGCGTAGCAGAAATAACGTCGAGGAACGGCAGAGTGTCTTCTGTGGGAGGAGTGAAATTCTTCCCAGAAATCGACGCTAAGCTAGACAAGAATTCAAAAAACACGCCGTGGACGTTTTCGAAAAAATCCGATGACGGCTTCACGGTGGGTGCGGTGCAAGTTTACCCTGGAGCCGTGTCGGTTGTCTCCTCAGTGAGCTCCGGAAACCTTAAAGATCATCATGGGAATCTTCAAATAAATCCCTTCAATTGGCCCGCAATGAATACATTCTTACCTCAACCTACAATTTCGACACGATCAAATATGTATTCAATGTTCCCAAAAAACGTCTTCAAAAATATAGACCCAATGACACCAGACTTTGACAATACGTGGTTTTATCCTACTTACAACCCGTTTTTAAATATCTGGCAATAAACGTGATTAAACTGCATAGCTTTAAACATATTTCTCCTATTTAATTTATTGTGATCTTAGATATGTCACTCAATAAACATGTGATAAACAATAAACAGTTTTATTTATCTGCCATATTTTACATTTAATGAAACAAGTAATATAATGAAACAGCTTGTAATAACACAACGACATAGAGATCTATTAAATGTTTATTTATATTAGGTGTTTACGCGTATATTACGATATTACTTATATCAATACATGGATTTTATAATTACACAACATAATAACGCTAATAATATACGAGAGGGTATGAATTAAACAACGAACTTTGTTCTTGATTTTTAATTAATGTAGTTAAAAAAATTACAGATAGAGAATTAAGTTTTCAATTTTAGGCGTTTTTTTTGATAAAACTGTGTCTTTATATCATGATTAATTAATTTTGAGATGCGCAGCTATTCATGTAAAGTTGTATTATATTAAAAAACGCTTAAAAACGCTTTCTACACTCATAGCCCCACAGTAGGATTTTCTCCTGAGTCGTGGGTGCCATGGACACACACAAAGACGAATACACCAACACCCAGATCCAGAACAAGAATCTAAACTCATCAATCAGATACCTGTCTGGCCGGCAATCGAACCTGGGCCCCTGTGCGTGTCAGCCGGTATGGTAATCGCCGCGCCACGCGGGTCGTCATACGCATATTCAATATATGAAAAGAATCTGTAGATAAATATTTTGTCAATATAACTTGATAACACTTCTAAAATAAAGTTTCTCGTTTTTTCCAGTGAATTTATAATTTTTATTAAATGACTTACTTAAAAATGTAAAATACCGGTTACTTTTTGTTGCCAAACATAAGAAAAATTAAACCATCTTATGTTATACGTTTTAATACAAATATGTATAATTCTCGTAATAACACCAACACATTTACTGATAAATACAGTGGAATCGTACAAAACAATTATAATTATTAATACATTCCAGACTATTGTATATGTGTATTTATATGTTTTTTTTCTCTTTATTTCTTACATATTCCTATATTCTGTGTTTTTTCCCCTATTTTTGCACCGCCTTCAATTTTTTCTGCACTTCCTTAAGGTTGACTGGGAAAAAGTGCTATTAAGCATTAAGTCTGCCCTTTGTCTTTTGTTTTTTTTTTATGGTCAATAAAGATTAAATAAATAATCTACTAAGAGTAGAACATCCAACAGCTTTTTTAACACTTGATAAAGGATTATCATCAACGCCAACGAAATGCAATACTTATACAGGAGTTTTTACTAATAATAATCAACGCATTTGTCACGCGTGTTGATGACTGCAATATAATTTAATGTTATACAGCTAGAAGTTTCTGCCTATTTGGATCTCATCTTTAGTCATATCCTACGTCGTCCACTGGAAAAAATGGAGTAGTGTTTTTCAAAATTTATACAACACGGCACAACCAACAAGTTTTAAAATTAATACTTTATCTATGTTATAAATGACTGCTAATTTATTCATACGTAAGATCAAACCAAACTTTGCAACAATACTAAACCTCTATAAATCAGATAACTGTAAAATATACATCCTACTAGCTGGGCCCGCGGTTTTACCCGTGTAAAAAAATATTCATATGATATTTTTTCACAAATTCACAATTTAAACAATTTTTTTTTGAAGAAGAAGATTTATGTTAATGTATATTAGTACATTCACAATAAACCAACTGTACCAAATTTCATACTGATCCGTTCAGCCGTAATACACTAACAAACTTACTAAATAACTTTCGCCATTAATTTAAGTAAGATTATGCCAATTATGTTATGACTCTGCTTGCCCCTCCCCACATGAATCACGATTAGAAATCGCACGACCTGTGTCACCACTGAGTTATGCAACTGAAACGTAGGGTCATTCTGACCTTATATTTTTATATATATTACCAAACCATCTCTCAAATATTTTATGGCCAATAAGGTTGAAACAATGTATACTAGTTAACTTCAAATTGGAAAATGTTTAAATGAAAACATTTGACATATTTATTTTAGTTACATTTGTTGGCATAAATGCCTGATTATTTGAGTAAGGATCTAGTTCTGAAACTAAGGAAATGTCAAATGACATAACCGGTTTCGAATGTCATAAATTTATCATTCCTTCCAAGTGTGAATAAACTTAAAACTGGAATTTTGTTTAGATACTCACTCAAATCTTTGTCATCGACCACATATAATTGTTATTTATATCTTAAAGGATGGACTTTGCACATTTTTTGGGTAAAATATCTACTAATTTGCGCAAACTAGACATTTACAAGGTCTGCAGTGTAAGAGACAACAACGGGTAGGTATATAATAATGAGGGAATGTAAAATATTCGAAATTATAGTTATTTTGTGGTGATCCTGTTGAGGTAGGACCCTCGTTCTTACCTCTCCTTGTAAAGTGCTGTATTTGCAAAATTATAGTTTTCAGATTAAGGGAAGTTCGTTTTCGTAAAGCTTTAACTACCCACGTGTATATAACATTTGTTTGATACAAGAAATCAATCTCGCATAATGTTGATTACTGCGTGCGAGAGCAGGATAAAGCTCACGTTATTAGGTACTAATAAAATTAGTGGCTATATTGATTTCACTTTACTTCAACGTACTACATCATAAACAGCGTATTTTATTACAAGTGTTTAAAAGCAAAGTACCAATAATTTATTATAAAACAATGCAAATAGTTCAGAATAATGCTCCCAGGAGTTGACGCGTCACAGTCATTCTCGTGTGTCTGCGGAGCGCACGCGTTAAGATGCGTGCCGTGTTACTCCTTGCACTCGTTGCCATTAACCTCTGCGCCGCTGCACCGCAGTCCAAGCTGCAGTTCTCTAGTCACGGTGAGCATATTAAGTTATTCCTCTTATAATATTTGTAGTTAAACGTGAAATTTAAACTACAGTTCTCTAGTCATGATAAGCATATTCAAGCTACCTATAATTCATCTTATAGTAATACTATGTTGTTCCTAGTTATGAGTAAAATTTAATCCAAACTACAGCTACGTAGTCATGGTAAGCATATTCCAGTTATAATTCCTTTTTATTAATTGATTTTCTAGTTATAAATGAAATGTCTAATCGACAATTCTCTAGTCGCGGTAAGCATAATTAAGTATATTTATATTTAAGCATATTTAAGTTATATAATTCCTCTTATAATCCAAACTATAATAGTCATGTCATGGTAAGCACTCAAGTTGTAAGTAATCCCTTTGGTGAGTTACAAGTTAAGAGTGAAATGTTAGACGTATACAATGTTACTAGTTTGCTACTTTGATATTTTGATACGCAGATGTTTCATGTTGATTTTATCAACGTAATAAGTCAAAGGTTAGCTGCAGCGAACCACTAACGATAAGCGGTTTGAGTTTTTTAATTTAGAATATTTGAAAAATACTATAATTTTAGATAATAACATACAATTTACTTCATTCCCTGGATACATAGGACTCTAATGCACATTAACATACGCACAAGCATAATTTTTACAAGCATTTATTCAATTTTCCTCATTAGTTCGTTCATTGGTATGTGCGGGTCATATTGTTAACAGAATTTTAAATCAGTTAACTTCTATCGATTGACTTGAAATTTTGCAAACACGTTTTATTTGAAGAACAATGAATGTATGCTTAGTGACGTCATTTTAAGATTAATAGATTTTTTTGAACTAGAAAATTACAATCTATTGAATTCGTAAACAGTCTGCAATAAGAAAATACTGTTTTCACCCATCTTGACTCAGTAACAATATGCATTCACATATTTATCATTATCATTTGTAAAGTTACAGTTACAGTTACAAGCCTCTCGATGGATGGCAAATTATTATTTGCACCCCCCATGATATCAAACGAAAAAGGACCCGAGAATAAAGAATACGAGTAATAAAATTGTGTTATTAAATGCTTGTGTTTGTAAGTTTTTTAATATTTTACCAAAAGTTCTAAACCAAAGACGATGCACAAAATATAACCTATGAAAACACAAGCTTATTACTTATTTCTTTGTTCATTGTGCCGAAATCAATTCCTCAGTGACCTCATAAGACCTATTATGCGGAAATCGTCTTCTTTGTTTAAGTATTTAAATATTGTGTAACTTACAGTGACTCACTATAGATAATTAAAACAAGGACAAAACTAAGCAAATATTATGTCCAACATAAACACATAAACCACAGAATTGTTAATTTTATTATCTACATACGATACTCATCTGCGCAATATAGCCTACGTTTTGGAATTTCATCTTCTCAATCTCAAGGCAAAGGCACGGGAACTCTACCAATACACACTTGGCTAGTACGGACTTTAGAAGAGACATAATCTCAAGTATGGGTCAATTATTACTTAAGAATAAATCTACAATTTGGAGCATACTAAAATTAAGTTTCAGAGGAATAAAAAACAGCTCAGCATGTGCTCATTCGTGCTGATACTCCGATACTGTAAGCAACGGTGGAGTAATAGATGCTGATACTCCACATTTGCCTACAGTAAATTGTTAATGTACCTTAGATATAACTTTGTTATTATACATTATGTGGGAATATGTATTATTATTCTTGTTAAATAATAAAGTATAAACATCATTTTAAACTATTCTACCCGAGACATCACTACGCCTAGTAACAACAATATTAAGCCTAGCTGTGTTTTAATTTGATGGGTGTAATAAGCACGACGCGACATCCGAGGTGATCCACTTCAATCAACTTCACTATAAAATAAGCCACATGCTTGTTTGCTGATGCCATATTAAAAAATATATACTGATTAAATGTCAGATAACAATGAATGTTTAGTAGACTGTTTGTAATTCATGTTACGACAAGGTTCAATTACAGCCTACATAATTAAGCTGTCGTGTCACGGTACTCCACTATTGCACAGTGCTTATAGTTTATATTAGGTTTTGACGACCCGCGTGGCGCAGCGGTTACCATACCGGTCTGACACGTAGTGGGTCCCGGGTTCGATTCCCGGCCAGACAGGTATCTGAATGATGAGTTGAGATTCTTGTTCTGGGTCTGGGTGTTTGTGTATTCGTCTTTGTGTGTTTCCATGGCACCCACGACACAGGAGAAAATCCTACTGTGGGGCTATGAGTGTAGAAAGCGTTTTTTTTTTATATCAGACGTTTAAGGGATAATTACACGACACTTATTAGACACTAGCTGCTTCCTACGGTTTTATACGCGATACTTAAAAACTACATAAATGAATACATTAACAAGAAATTACACAAAATTTAAATTATATAGTTCATAAATAAACGTTTAAATTAAATGAAGTAGCTCTGATTTGATGCTATTTATAACACACATAAACTAAAAGATAAATATTATAGACATATTTATGTACTCCGGTTTTGTTTTGCAAATATTTGCAAACATACACGCTGAGACACACAACAGTTTTGATTTACAAGTTAATCTAATAATATCTCACCTATTTTCGCTTTTTACAGAGTAATCGTGACAGCTTCCCTTATTTTTCTTAACTCATTTAGTAAACAATTTAAAAGAATAACTCTCTTTTTAGACAAAACGATTACCTTAAATTATATTTTTTCGCTGGAATACATTATGAGTAACTTTAATGATAGTTAATTACCTTATTATAGGCAATGAAATATTTACAAGAAGGAATTTTACGCCCATTTCATTTAATAAAATAATTAATGAATGCCATTTTAATAGGTACTCAACTTACATACCTGCATTCAAAGCGCCCATTAAATAGTATTAAAGCCTAATGAAAAAGAAAATATAAGACATATACTTTACTCTCTCAAGTTTATTGGTCCAATGACTCGAACTCTTCTTTGTGGTGTGTTCAGAAATATTGCCTATCAAGATGATTAAAGTTACATTAAAAAAATGTGTGCGTGTACTAGCGTGCACTCGTAAGAAGTGAAACTTCTTTATGACGTTATTTTTCAAAAAATAATTTACTATATGCAACTTTACAGAAATTGGTTAAATAAAGTTAAATTAGATAAAGTTTAATAAAAGGCTTTTATTAAACTTTATGTAACAATCTAATCTATAATAATCTATCTAATATCACGCGTGGTAGGGATAAGGAAAAGATGGCGCGTAACGGAAAAAAAAATATGGCGCGTAACGGAAAAAAAAAGTTGGCGCGTAACAGAAAAAGATGGCGCGTAACAGAAAAAGATGGCGCGTAACGAAAAAATGTTACACTAATTTTTTTTCCAACCCCGATAGAGAAGTTTCACTTCAACAAACGAGTTCTTTACAAGCGGACCATAAATTATAGGTAGACATAAAATTATTGACAGTAAAATTGTTGTTGAAATAAAAAATGAGCCAAAATTAAAATGATTTTTTAATAGCCACTGCACCGTTTTAGGTACTATCCACTTTTTCCATCATCAGACAATCCATGGAGTTAGTCCAAATGAATCATATTTTATATACACGATATTGTTGCTATACACCTTTGCTGTTAATTTCGTACTATTGATCTGTTTAATTAAATCACTTGAGCAAAAAACCCTGGAGTTTCGCATCAACCCCCTGCCTGCAGAAAATACATAGACACAATCAAATCAAAATTGATTTTGATATGAAAATGAAAAGCGGGCTAAAATTAGCTTTGTAGATTATATAAAATTGTTTGTTAGTTAGTTAATAGCTAAATGTTTGCTTAAAATACGTACTATAATTAATATAATTTTAATTCTTAGAATAAATCAGTAGGTAGTTTTGGGTTGATGTGATTTCAAACATATAGAGAAATAGACAATAATTCTAATAAAAAATATAGAATTATTCTACTATAACCTATTCTCAGTGCATCAAACAATTTTTTTGCAAATATATGTGTTGTACATGCGCACAGATCATTCATTTTTATTATATGTACGGATTAACATTTTGTCCCACTAACGTACTCTTAAACTTCGCACTGGCTCCAAAAGAAATAAATCGAAAGGTGCAAAACTAGTCGCCAATGAACGCTTAATGATGCAACTGTCTTTTGTAACTCGTAACTTTGCAAACAAGATCTACGAGTTTCGTGTTGGACATAGTCTAATTATATCGCACTAGTGGTATAAAAATATAGTATCACAATGTCGAGGACATGGTTATTACACTTTTGAGAATTTAAGAAATATTTTAAACAAAATGAATATTTTTTGCAATTATCTATATCTGTTATTTAAATATCTATATAATTATATTAATACGTGAAGCAAAAATTTGTGATTCGTTTTTAAGATACTTGCCGCAGACGGAGGAGTATAAAATTACGCACGGTTATAATTGATGTAGAGAAGGATTGCGCAATGCTAATATTTTTTTCAAATAATGCATAAAACATATAAAACATACAGAATATCAACGAAAAATATATTATACACACTACCTTGCATATGACACAAACACATACATAAACTTATAACATAAATTACATAAATATTGCCGCTACTTTCGACAATATGAAGTTTAGTATTTTAATTTAAATTACGGTCAAATTTCGATCGTTGCGACGAGTGACTAGTATTATTTAATCAATGTAAGATGAAATCGACGTAAAGTTTGAAAATTAAAATATACTTGTAGACCAAAGATCTATGATAATCAGAATCTTTATATTGAAGGTGGTAGAACCTGTGTAGTTCGACCGGGGAAGTACCACCGCCACACCTATTTCTAGCGTTAAGCATTTCTTGCGTTTCGATAGAAGGGTGTGGTTGCCGGCACACTTTTACATGAGGCGACCATCATAGTCCTCGGGAGTAGCAGGGCATCTGTGTTTGACTTCAGATAGAACCCATGTTCTGTATGAAGTTGATTACAGGTGTCCATGAGCGGCAGTGACCACTTACCATCAGGTGGACTGCATGCTCGTTTGCTACTTCAGTCAAATAAATAAATAAGAAACTTAACATAAAAATCCTGTTGTATGTGGAGAAGGTCATAGATGTTCATGGACAGTAGTAGCCACTCACCTGAATGCTATTTTAATCTTAAAAATGCCCATGTGGCGGCATTGGTGAAGCGTGAAATAGAGCCCATTGATACTTGTTTGCTGCTACAATTTTATACGAAAACGTATTTTGAACATTGTTCTTATAATTTTCCAGATGCAGACGGAAAGCCGTTCATCGAAGAAGTGGTGGTGCAATCAGTCCTCCACGTGAGAAGCCCAACGTCCTCTGCCAGGCAGTCGCGCACCAACACGCAAACCAGCCTCAAAGATGGCGCCAGAGTCGCGGAGACGAAGAACAACTAATTTTACTCTAGATTACTTAATTTTAGACTAATATCATCGCGGAATTGATATAATTGATGTTTAACAGGTACTCATGATATGCGGTTTTTAAATTATTTTAGAATTCTTTTTTTTTTTGATTTTTCGATGGCAAATGACAAAACGAATTTTATAAGAATTCAAGAACCGCGTATCGTGAGTACCCGTTAAGTATCAAAATGTAGTACTTAAGCTTTCACAAAAGAGCTGTCGACAGTGTCGACAGTGTCTTCGTCGTGGGATAAAATTAGTTATAATGTATATAATATTTGAAGTTACACCGTGTATGGTTTAATCAGAGAGGTAGCCACCCTAACATCTATTGCATGAAGTAGGTTTTGCGTGTTAGTGGCAGTGTGTGGATCACAGTAAATAATAATAAAATGATATCTCTACAATTATTTCAGCACCTTTATAAACACGCACCTTGATTAATGTACTATTAGGGATTGCAATCCGGAAAACCGGATCCGGTAATCCGGCGGATCCGGCACAAATTTACACATACCAGATCCGGTACCAATTCACCACCGGATCCGGACCTCCACCGGATCCGGTGATTGTATATTTTGACAAAGATTCCACATTACAAAAATAATTACCGTGAGAAATCGATCCTTTTTTTACATTGTTTTAACCGTTCGATTAATCCGGCCGGATCCGGTCGGATCCGACCGGATTGAGAAAAAAGCGGCCGGATCCGCCCGGATTGAAAATGAGGCCGGATTGCAATCCCTATGTACCATCCATCGATCCATTAGCTTTTTAAGGTCTCTACCGCTGGATATAGGCCTCCCCTAAATGGCGTCACTCCCAGTGCCCTCTGAATCCAATGGTTTTTCGCTTGCTTCTTAAGATCATTGGTCCACCTGGTGGGGGGGGGGGGCGCCCTGTGCCTTTGCCTAAACGTCGTTGTCGTGATTAAGATAGGTATCAAATGAAATCATTTATAATAATAAAATAAGTGACTTTAAAGAAACGAAATTACAGTTTCAGATAAATGTATTGGACATAACTATGCATTATTTTTTGTTATTAAAAAACACATTGTTTCTGTTCGACAGTTAAATGTTGTAAAGAAAAGTGTGCGAAATTATTGTATTATTTAGTATCTGCCTCATTTTAGGCCGATTTTTTTAGTAAAATATTTGTCTATCGATTAATTCGAATAAGCATGAAAAATAGCTATTATAAAGGGATGCTTTAGGGACTCTCTAGAAATTAATAATTACTTAATAATACGGGGCAGAAAAACATCGAGAGTGAATCGAATATCCTGGGAGTTATTGATAAAAAGATTAAAAGTAGAGTCTAAAAATCCCTAATTGCCAAGCGCGACGGGCTAGGGTTTAGCTATAGTAGAACCGTGTCATTCGAGTTTTCCAACAGTTCCAACAGTGGGACAATTATGGGTTGATGACAAGACGATGTGGTAGGTGGTGGTGGTGTGTGTGTTTTAAGGTGGTAGAACCAGTGTAGTTCGACCGGAGAAGTACCACCACCACACCTATTTCTAGCGTGAAGCATTTCTTGCGTTTCCATAGAAGGGTGTGGTTGCCCGCACACTTTCACATGAGGCGACCATCATAGTCCTCGGTAGTAGCAACGCATCTGTGATTAACTTCAGATGGAACCCATGTTCTGTATGAAGTTGATTACAGGAATCCATGGGCGGCAGTGACCACTTACCATCAGGTGGACTACATGCTCGTTTGCTACTTCAGTCAAATAAAAAAAAAATTAGATAGTAGAATGTATATCATTCTAAGCTTTACTAATGCAAACAAAACTTCCATAACATTTTAAATAAACAGACATATGAACAAAATTCATATGTTTGAAATAAAATGGAAAATCAGAAATACAAAATTAGTAACATATTTTGTTTTATTTATCTCTGACTAGTATGGGTGGTAAAACGATTTACATTGTACCTAACGTTAAAGACTCCTTACATAGCCATTTAATATCTGTAACCTACGAAATTCCTACGAATTTACAGGTGGTAGAACCAGTGTAGTTCAACCGAGGAAGTACCACTGACACACCTATTTCTAACATGAAGCATTCCTTGCGTTTCGATGGAAGGGTATGGTTGCCGGCTCAGTTTCTGTCGCGAATGCGAAATATTATTGTAAGCAAAAAGTTTTATTTGAATTATTTTTCTTATTTTTAAATCTGTGACGTTGTCAGGTTGTCATGGCATTGTTAGCCGAGTAAAAAGATGAATTGATTTTTGTGAGAAAAGGAGAAAGTTTTTTTATATATATACTCAGTGCGAACATTATCAGATGTCTGTTGTGTGTATTATCAGTTTGTGCGACAATAGTATCAGTGAGATAACCGATGCGTCGGACTAATTGCGATCAGTATCAGATTTACAGTATCAGTTCTCAGGCGAGGCACGGGGTGGCTGTAGGGGAGGTTGGAGGCCACCAGGGGCATCTGAGGATGGGATGATATCAGGCAATCAGGTTGAACCAGCCCTGGATTGCATTAGCTCAATATCAGGCAATCAGGTTGAACCAGCCCTGTATTGCAGTAGCTCAGTATCAGGCAATCAGGTTGAACCAGCCCTGTATTGCAGTAACTCAGTATCATTGTATCAAGTAATGTTTATGTGTAGAAGTCAGGCAATTAGGTTGAACCAGCCCTGAATTGCATCAACTCAGTATTAGCGTAAAAAATATTGTTTATGTATATATAACCCAGTGCAATATACAGTTAAAATGTATTCGCCGTGTGCTCAATTAGAGTTCTTGGCGACAGTTTCACATGAGGCGTCCATCGTAGTCTTCGGCAGTAGCAATGCATCTGTGATTGACTGCACATAGAACCCATGTTCTATTTGAAGTTGCTTACCGTCCATACCCGGCAGTGACCTCTTACCATCAGTTGGACCTAATAAAAAAATCTTAACATTGCGTTGCAATTACAACGCACAGTAAACATTAATTTATGCCTATATAATAGATATAAGGCGGTGTTATTGCCAAAAGAGAGTAGATATCGTGTCTTCTCTCTCTTATCCTTTTTCTTCATTTTTTGTACATGTAATGCATGTAAGAAACAAGGAGGTCAACCAAAAAGGTAAATACAAATTTACAATGATAATTAAGGGAAATTTAGTAAAAAAAAAACAATAATTTAAATTCAGAACAATAACAATTAACTATGTTTGTCTTAATATTGAATTTGTTTACTCAAGTGAGCACAATCTCTCCATATAAAGGAATCTTTCATTATTTCTCATAAAATATAGGTAGGTATAGTTTACATATACTTCATGAGTGAGTAGTCTTGACAATTACGTTTATAGTTGAAACGTCTTGTGAAAGAAAATATGTAGAATTAGGAAACCGCCAGAATATTGAGTGTCGTGATATGGAACCTAAAAGAGAAAAACGAACTAGGCGTAGGGTAGATAGGTTAATATACCACTAGTGCTTGTCAACGGTTTCTCCCCGCTACCGCAGTTTGGCCGTGACCACGATCCATGTCAGTTACATGGTTAAAATATCGGCAAAAAGAATTCTATAAGAATTCATACACCGCATATCGTGAGTTAAGTATTATAATGTATCAATTCCGCGATAATACTAGTCTAAAATCATAAAAACGCCAAATGTCGAATAGTCGAATGTTATAATCAAACTACATGAGCAATTCTTGCTTTGTCTCGATTTTTTTAGGATTTTGAAGAAGCAAATGAGCATGCTTTCCTTATGGAAACATCTGTAAGCAACGTCATATAGAACACGGGTTTTATATGACATTGCTTCTCCCGAGGACTAAAAGGGTGGCCTCATATAAAAGTGAGCATTAACACAGAATAAAAAACTTAGCGCCTTAAATAATCTGATAGCAAGATTGCAAATAAAGACAAGTGTGATTTGATATAAACAGAAAAAAAACTGTTTTGACTTAAGTCAGTATTTTTCAAAGTGAAAGATTCTCTTACCGGCGATAAACGTTCTAGAGAAATTTTTGGGGTATTTAAGTAGTTAAAACGTGTAAAGGTTCTTTTATACCGTCACGCTATGTAGTGTTTTTTCTTTCTATGGTTTTCTTTTCAATGGCAGAAGGGAAAGCTCTGGATATTAATTCGAGTAAAAGACTATGATACTGAGATCGTCTCTACTCTTGTAATACAGGATTGTAATAATTCTGTATTTCAATCCCGTCCATACATCAGACTTAATAAATTAACATAGCTCTGATTTGTAGGTACATTAAAACGTAATGCTTGATTTTTTTTTTCTTTCTAAAACATCAACTTCACATGAGACTTGTGAAGTATTTTTATTTCCCAAGCGGAAATATTTATAAAAGAAAAAAAAACTCTCTTTTTTAGCTACGATAAACAGACATTATGTTTGAATATAAAATCCTAATCAATCTTTCATTATCAAACATTTTGCTGCTAATAAATATATAGATTGAAATTCCTTTCGAGGTTTCTTCAAGCGCATTAATGGTGTTTTTTAAAAGAAGTGCAAAAGGGAGTCTTTAAAGCATACCTACATTAGCAACTCCTCTGGCAATGTCTAAGGCGACGGTGACTGTTTCCTATCCGATGACCGACTGTGCTATTGACAGTTGTTGTACACTATAATTTGAATAGCGTAGTCAATTTTACCATGGTTACTTTTATGACTTGTGTATTTTTATTTCAGTAAAACAGTGATAGCCTTTTTTTGTTCTCGAGGGGGGAAACCCTCAAAAGGTACCCGACGTCATGGGAGCGTCGCAGGGTGATGTGCAATTTTTACCACACTAACTTACTTCGGCAAAATTTACAGTTTTGCCGAACACGTAAGTAATAGATACGTACTCGGCCACGATATGGTATATAATAATCAATAATAAGCACAATTAATACAACTTCAGTAGGTAACAAAATTTCGACAAAAATGGCTTTTTCTCAAAACTGTCGTTGTGTGGGTTGATTCTGTTTTACATAAGTAGGTCCAATTAAGATTTTGGGAGTACTTAAAAACCATTAAATTAAAGCGCTTTCTACATGCATAGCCCCCACAGACGGGATATACAAACGGCCACACTCAGAACAAGAAATAAAACTCGCCATTCAGATACCTGTCTGGCCAAGAATCGAACCTGGGACCCACTGCGTAACCGCACCGCCACACAGGTCGTCAAGTACGAATACATCTATTATATTACTCTAATGTTTCCGATAAATATTTATATACATAGACTTAACACGTTACAACCGCAAACTTTTAGTTTAAGATAATGTAATGATAATAACAATAGTACGCAATCCTTGTGCATTTATCTATTTTTTATTTATATACTTCTATATCATACAAAATTTTCTTATTGAGGGATTGCAACAAAATAAGGTTTTCCTGAAAAAAAATGTTAGTCATACATAAATTAAATACTCATACTTTTCGGTCAGATGAACAACTTATCAAAAAACTGCTGTACGAATTGCCTAAATCGCATTGTAAGACATCTATATTTATACAAGACTCCTACTGGTGTTGCTATTTTGTGAAAGGTTCCTGACACCTTGCCAGTAGACGCGTTGCTTGCCTGTAGACCTTTGATGACTTAATTAGAAGGTTTCCAGCAAAGTCTCGTACGATTCGCTGACCTGAAGACAAAGAGAAATTATTGAATCCAGAAATCGCAGAATCCTTTTGTGAGACCAATTAGCGTCAATAAATGAAGATCTATGATCAGTCCTGCACAACAAACACAGCTGGATTAAGAACCTAAGCTTAAAAATAAAAACAAAAATTTAAAACCACGCACCGACATTTCAACTTTACTTATGTAGAAACACACCAGCCTATCTAGGCAGGCATGTGACGCTACGGAATTTTAAAATCGGCTTGTATGATAGATTAAAAAAGTGCTAAACCCGATAATAGTATTCATAGAGCGGGACGCGGCTGGACACGACAATGAGATGCGCACGCGTCGCGCATAACGTCCACCGCGCACATACAGGCTGTGCTATTTGCATACCGCAAATAGCTCCAAATATAAAGCATTAACAATGTTTAAAACAAAACATTGGTTTATTTTTAACTACTATACTACAACTACAAATTAATGTAATAAGATATCGTATGGTAACCTGTTGGCCGTTGGACATCTGTTAAATATGAATTCGTACTTATCCTGAAAATTAAAGAGTCATTATTATAAAGACAGCGTTCTAGTTACTTGACGTGGTAGTCAAAAAAATGTTTTTCTGTAAAGTTTTGTTTTCTGGAATGCTGCAATTCTAGCAATAGAGATGTTATAAGACGTGGAAGTAGTGTTTCAGGGATCAAACGGGTTATGTGGGATTTTCACCGCGGTGACACCCTCCTGCTAGCTATCCTCGGCGCTGCGAAGCTTGGGTTCTCCAACAAGAGTCCTCTGAGCAGATTCTACCATTTGGCTCCAAACAGGTTGAGCAAACTCCATTGAGCCCACCGAATCGTCTGGGCTTTACGACGACATGCCACTAGACATACAAACGTCTTTTCTGGGGTCGCTTGATTAGAAACTTCCAACTTACACTCTTGCCGCCCGCAACCCCGGAAACCCCCTTTTAGTCGTCTCTTACGACAGGCAGGGAATACCATAGTCAAGGAAACGCTTCTCTATCTCCTAGTATCTCTCTCGCAGGTAGAGAATTCTAGTGAAATGATTACAAATATCGCGCGGTGAGAATAAAAGGAACCTTATGAAAAAATTGCATTTTGTACGAAGGAGAAATTTGTGTTCGCATTTTGGTAAGTTTTTTAAAGCGCGCGGTTATTAAAGGGCTATAATATTTATGTATGACATTTGTAGCACGACATCGCCATTTTTATTTTCTGGACCATATCTACTGCGTTATCTTATTGTATGGACTAGCCGTCCGCAACCCCGAAAGCCCCTTTTAGTCCCCTCTTACGAAAGGCAGGAGATACCGTAGCCCTATTCTGGTCACGAGACTACAGGGCCAATACCTATATAATCTAGGATTATAATACAGATTATTGTACAGAGCATGCTGTACAAGTGGATAGAATAGAGCCATATTTGAATACAATCAGTGGCAGGTTGGAGGAGCCGCCCCGTTAGAGGCGCGCGCGCACCATCAGCGATTACTTATACCATGCGTATGCGCGGAATACGGTTATGTAGAGCTCATAGAAAGATGTAGAAGGATAATGATTTACAAAGTACTAGAATAAGTATAAAGCTGTAAAATAAGATACCAGAAAATACTTTTAACCAACATTTTATTCTCAATTCTTTTTAATAATGTCAGCTCTGCCACGTCAATCACCTCTCCTCACCTCACCTCACCCCCTCGCCTCACCGCACCTCCTTCGTCGCCACACCGCACCTCTTGTGTCACCGCACCACGCCACATTAAAGCATCCCATCACTGCTGCGTTACATAAGTATGAGGAGGTACTACTGCCACAGCTATTTTTGGCAGAAAGAGTTGTTGCGTTTCTGTAGATGACGATGAGTGTGGTTAAGGGTTTCACTTTCATATGAGGCGACCATTTTAGTACTAGGTATAGAAATGCGTCTGTAATTGATTTCAGATAAAAACCCTACTATATGACGTTGCTTATAGGTGTCCATGCGTGGCAGTGACTTTTACGATCAGGTGACCTGCAAGCTGGTTTGCTTCTCTAACTTATATTAAATATCTTTACGATACGATTAAAGAACTGTATTTTTGTTTAGGACAACTTCAGAAATATAAGTAACATGTTCCGTAGAAGTTACAGTAGTTTGATGGCGTTGGTGGTATCTTAGGTTCGATAATCAAGTACTAAGTTCTTCTTTCATTCATTCAGTTCATTTGACGAACCGAGTAGCGCAGTGGTTATCATACCGGGCTGACACGCAGTGGGTCCCGGATTCGATTCCCGGCCAGGCAGGTATCTAAATGATGAGTTTAGATTCTTGTTCTGGATCTGGGTGTTTGTGTATTCGTCTTGTCTTGTGTGTTTCCATGACACCCACGATACAGGAGAAAAACCTACTGTGGGGCTATGAGTGTAGAAGGCGTTCTTAAATGGCTTAAAAAGGTGAAAATGTTAGTTCGATTGTATTTTTAATATACATGTATAATAACAAACGACTTTTCTACCTAACATTGAGCTACGGCAAAGGACATCAGTGATAGGAAACTTAAATGCATCAGGTACTAAAATTAGCTATAAAACACTCGCTTGGCGCTGCAAGCTTCGGCGTTGGAAAAAAAAAAAAAATCACTAAAATTTGCAGTAAAGCCCCTATAATAACTGGCTAAGTGCCATTCTGACTCGGGCACGAAGGGTGTCTATTAAAAAACTTCACGTTTGTTTTCATGGAAGCCGCCCTTAAATATTTATTTAATTCTGTTTTTGGTATTTGTTATTTTAGCGCCAACATACACCATATACAACACCTTCTTTTACTATGTAACGGGTACTCACGATATGTGGTTTTTAAATGAATTAATGTACACATTCCGCAATAATATTAGTCTGAAATCATATAATACATTATCTATGAAAGTTTCAACTTCCTAGCTATCACGGTTCATGAGATGCACTCTGGTGACAGACAGATGGACAGAGGAATCATAGTAACAGGGTCCCAATTGTATACTTTGGGACGGAAGCCTAAAATTGGACACAGACTTGTTTCCAACGATCAACGATGCTTAGCCCTCTTACGCACTAGCGGTCAACCGCGTGTCTAGACCTCCAAATTTTAAACCGCCGCGGTTGAAATTTTGGGGCGGTTTTTATATGTAACTGGAAAAACGGCTAATCGCGCGGTCTGCTGCACCTGCGGTTAACCGCCAGTGCGTAAGAGGTCTTACAGCACCAAAGGAAGTACGTTTGATTTATGACCCTTGAAAGAACTGTACCAATTAATTCTCCAGGCACACATACATGATTGGTTTCTGGTAGACTTTTTGTTCCATATAAAGTCGATTACAGATGGCCGGTCACAATGACCACTTATTTAACATATAATACATCGGTAGCGACAAACGAGCATGCAGTTCACCTTATACATGGCCACTGTCTAAGATGAATATATTTTATCAAACCCGAATAATTCAGACTTATCTGAGATTGGCCACAGGTACGTTGCTACCCTTGAGGGCTGGGTTGGAACGGTTTGTATAAGTATGTCTCCTTTACAAAACCCTTCAGACTAGAGCACAGTAACACTTATAACAAACAAATATGGCGGTGGTGCTTTCGAAGTCGAATCAGAAATGGTTCTATCACCTTTGAAACTTACCGCTGCTTGCTCGTTTGTTCCTATACAAGGTACCTTACTGTGCCATCTATAATCTATGATCACAGCTTCTCGGAATCAGCCATCACGCGATTTTCATGCGAGAGCTGTCATTGATTTGTTGTAATGCCCATTTTTTCGTGCAATCCCCTATTCCGTGGATAAGTCGGCACTTCTTGAACAAATTTGTTATAGATTTTACGACTAGCGCCAAAGTCACGTATATTCAAATTAGTGATAGAATACTCTTTTCCACAATCGAAAATTTTAATTCAATTATCGGTACATTGCTCTTTAGTAGGTACACAATAATGAAGTAATCGATCGATATAGTTGTGTACGAAACACGTACCTACTTCAATCAGATAAAAATACACGTGTCCATGTATAGTACACAAACAATATTATATGGTATCAGTGTAACCAACCTCGGCTGAAAATCTTTAAAACTATTTTAATTATAAATTAATGAACATGTTTTTCATGACTGCAAGAGTCATTTAACATTATGGAAACTACACTGCATACGTTTCATGGTCTCATGCGATAAATCAAATAATGAACGATTATAATAGCTTAGTAATCTTATTGTGCTTACTGAAAAAAATCCGGGCTATCGGGTACCGGTAACACTAAACTAAATGCATGGAAAAATCCATCTGGCTTAGGATAATCCCGAAACACAGTGCGGTTTAGTGTGAAGACCACTGCGTCATGCAAACCGAAAAAAATAATTTATGTTTTTGACATTACCGTTTTTTATTGAGAAATTAAAATGTTCGACAAAGCAGCTTATAGAAAACTGCCTGCCTGCAAATCAAGCTAGGTATGTTAATTCAACTAAGGAGCCAATAGAAAACGACCTTAAAATATTTTCCTCCAAATCGAGGAATATTTTTAAAACTGTAACACAGGAAATAAAGTAAGTAACCTATTAATTCATCACGACCTTGCCACAAATCACGCAACGACGTAACCCTTGTGGTGTCCAAAATATAGCGCCGTACCATCCATCTTAGTCTAAATCGTTGAAAAAACGTAGGACAGTACCGCGTGCTTCCGTAAATATAGCAATTAATTGTGTCACCACTATACATAGCCCCCATTTGCGTATACTCGTTTTTTTATAACTAAAGTTACAAACGATCATGTAGCATTTAGTTTTCCCCCTCGTAGTGCGATGTCCAATGTTGTGGCGGACAAGGACGGCTTTGTTAAAGTGGAGCGTAAGAAGAAGCCTCCTTGTCGTAACCAATGTGGCACAGCACTGACCGGATCGACCCATGTTCTGCGTCCTGCCGTTCCTGTGACGACGTGTATGTCTCACGTCTTCACTACAACACAAAGTCTGAAATAGTGGAGTACTTGGTCATAAAATCCAAGTTCCGACTAGTAGTCAAAAGGTTGGTGGCGCGTAACGCAGTAAACTTCACTTCATTTGTAGTACGCGTCCCTACCGAGTATAATCAACTCTGTAAACAACTTCATACAGTACAAAGATTCTATCTGAAATCAGTCACACATACTCGTACGTTGCTAATCTCGAGGACTAGGTTTGTCGACTAATATGAAAGTAGGCCGGCAACCACCGAAACGCAAGCAGGCTTCACGCTGGATATAATTGTGGCGCTATTACAAACGATCCATATACATTCTACCACCTTGCCAATCCCAAGCTAAAAATTATCCAACAGTACTTAATTCTCTGTGTCCGTCGTTTGTACGATAACTCCGTATGAAATAAACCAATATTTATTATTGACCATTTTTAACTAGGAAGATCGATATAAATATTATATTACGGTCTTGAATTACACCTCAATCAACGAGAAGCCGTTGATGTCATAGAAGGCGACTTAAGGACGAAATCCAGATGCATGATTCTGTGTATTATAAACACCTACTGCGGTCACCAACACACACATTAAGCGCGGTGACTATTAGCGCTAACATCATTACTAACTAAGCAACTTCACAGTTCGACCGGGGAAATACCACCGCCATACCTATTTCCAGTGTAAAATATTTCTTGTGTTTCGAGGGAAGGCTGTGGTTGCCAGCAGTTGCAGGACTATGATGGTCGCCTCATATAAAAATATATGAGGCGACCATCATAGTCCTCAGGAGCACGCATCTGTGATTTAATTCAAATAGAACTCCATGTTCTATTTGAAGTTGCGCACCGATGTCCATGGGCGGCAGTGACCACCTATCATCAAGTGGACTGCATGCTCGTTTGCTACTTCAATCAGATAAAAATAAACTATTAGCTCACATTAGGGGAGAGCTGATTACAAACGTGCATGAAAAGTGGTGACTGCTGGCAAAAATCTCTGTTACAAATGGACCTCAAAGAGCTGATATGATAGATAGATGTGGATTCCATAATATAAATTGTGATGACTAAAAAATAACAAAAATAAAATTTTAATGTAAAATAAAATAAATTTTTATGTAAAATAAGAAAAAAAACTAAAAAATAAACAAATAAAAAATAAATAACTCAAAAATAACGCAACGTTTGAGTGGACTGCACATTCGGTACCTACTTCTACATTTTAAAAACGATGCAAAAATTTACATCAATATAATTTGCATGTATAATAATAGTAAGACCTCACAACATGACTGCCTAAATGATTGCGCAGCATACAAATATCTGTAATATCTGATTTGATACAGATTTTGTCTATTTCCTGTTCACTACAATATTTGAATATGTAATGTATATTTAATTTAAATTTCAATAGATAATAATCGTAAATTAAAATGTGTTAAACAGTTACAATAACAATTTTAGTTAATACTAAAACAGATCATGATTTCTTACCTATCAACGTGTTAAAATATTTAACGTGTACATAATAAGCCTTAATGATACGTTCAAGCAATCATCCAAAGAGAGGCATACTTTTAGGGCGATCGCGTACTCGCATAAATCTAAATCCTTGGATATCAATGGTACTTTATTTAATGTAAAGTTATTTAAATATCCACGGTTTTAAGGGCAACAGCTTGACTAGTCACCCTGACGGACTTTGCAGTTTAACAACGATTTAACTAAAATAAATTTTTACTACATTTTTCTAAATACTATATTTGATTTAACGCGTATCTACGAGTACAAAAAACTTAGACAGATAGCCTTTTTGATAATCTTGTCTGTGGCATATTTTTTCATTTGAAGGTGGTAAAAACTTTTATAGTTTGCACATCTCTGCCTGTTAGTGCTACTCGCTGTAGTGGTTTAATAAAGTATATGGTAAAAGATATTTATTTATTTTATTGTTAACTAGAACGACATAAGTCACTTACACTAATTAACACGTCAATCAAATTTATATACTATACAATCTTATTTTAGCTTATTACTTAAATATAAAACACAAATAATGTCTACATAGAATCGTACAAAAAAAATAACAAAAATATACTTGCCCGATAGCCAGGTGATAAAACCAGTGTAGTTCCCCTGGGAAGTTAACACCGGTACACGTATAATAGGAAATTAATGAATTTTTGCGAAGGGTGTGGTGGTCAGCTCACTTTTATCAGAGGCGTTTTTTATTTTTTTATAATTGAACATGATAAGGCAGATGGGTTACCTGATGAAAAGTAGTCACCGTCGCCTATGGACATTTGCATCATCAGAGGAGTTGCCAATGCATCGCCGGCTTTAAAGGAGAGCTCTTTTCGCACCTTTTTTGAAGAGCCCCATGTCATAACGCTCCGGGAATACCTCAGGAGAAAGCTCAGAAAGCGTTTACCTTAAACCTTGGGAGTATCAACGCATGTGTGGTTGACTACAGATAAATCTTTTTCTCTGTGAAGTTGATCACAAATTTCCATGGGTGTCAGTTATCACTTACCTTCAGATGAATTGCAAGATCGTTTGCATCTTCAATAATAAAAATTATGGGTAGGAGAGGAGGCCGGGGACTATAATACACAGACTATATACTCGTTCAACATTATTAAGGACTCAGTGGGTAAATTTCTCGCTATGAAGTAGCTATATTTCACAAGCTAATTTCCGCTAAGATCATGTATATTAATAATGACTATACGCAGATATTTATAACTATAATCGTTATAAAAATACAACATTCAAATTCAGTGTTACTTACTGTTTTATTACATTCCTGTACATAATATTATACTACGATTTGCATACAACTGAAGGTTTTCTAGCCAAACACCATTTAAAATGGACGGCATAGTCCAAAAGGTATCGAATATTTTATTTTGAATAATTTCAACTGCATAAGTAGGGACATGAAAACACCTGCGTAGGTAGGTGTATCGGCAAATATTTGCATAAAAAATTAATGAAATATTCATTACCTAATTGGCCGTAATACCTATTGTCTAAAGGCAATTTATGGCACAGGAGTTACAAAGCTCCATTTTTTTAAACAGAATTCAGAGCGACCTCGGCAAGGATTTATATTCTGCCATCAGTTTGCAGCTGTTCTTACGAATTTATTTCATCGAAGAACAATAAAAATTCGGGAGACGCCACGCGCATCTTAACCAATGCTGTATCAATGAAGTCATAAATTAAAAATGTTGCGCGTCAACCTCAAAGCTTCCGTCCAGAACGAAGAGAGACTAAACAAATAGGCTCCAACATTATATTTTTTAGTTATTATATGACGTAAACTCTGAAAAGGTTGAACAATGGTTCGAACGGGATACCTACCACTTCCATGACAATTTGTAGTGTGATGCAAATCTGTGAATCGATAGATCTTTTCTCTTTTATAAGTGAAAATTCTCTCCATGAAAATTGGTGCAGCTTTCTTAAACTAACTCGTACATTAACTGTAATGAAAATATTTAAAATTCAGAATTACTCAATGCACGCCTCAAAAAAGGTGTATTCTACTGTCTGTCGAAATTATACCCAAGTTTTTTTTTTAATTATAGGTTAAAGATATAGTGAGACCCTTTCGTACCTATTATAATTTCCAAAAACGTGGTACTTATGTAAAATGTATTGGTAAAGATTAGCAGTCGATTTGCTTCCTTCGTCAATGGCCAGGTATTACCGACGACAATGCGTGTGTATCGAGAGTAAAACCCGTACATAATCTATTGTGAACTGTTGACAACTCATCTACTGATGATATAATCGTTTTGGTTTGGCGCGCGAATGCGTCATAACTGGAAGACGCGACGGCAGACTTATTCGGATAATTGGAAAATTATTCTATCACGTACATAATATTTTATCGTTTACATCAAATGGTAATACTTTTTTAAATATACACTACAGATGCTAGTCGCGTTATCATAAAGATATGATATGAGAGAAGACGGTTAGGCTCCAGACCCTCACGTCCCCTATATACGATGACTATTCCAGAGAAAAGAAAATTTCTTCAATCAGACCTTATTTGTATTTGTATTTGGTAGGACATATTTTGGATTGGTCTGTTTATTTCAAATATCTCCTTCAGTATAGGAAGAGAAAAAATTCTTAGACTGGTCGACCATTTTTGTCCAGACTAGGGCCACCCTTCATAAAAAAGCTATAGATAATTTCTACGAGTAGGTACAGGCTTAAAGGCATTTATTTTTTTTTTTTTTTTTTTTTTTTTTTTTAATCTTTATTACTATTGCAATCTATCTAGGAGACATTCAGCAATATTTAAGTTATGTTTAAAATAGAGGCTTGTGAGATATATGTCCATTGACATATTCTCTTAATTCAAGTGTCAGAGTAGATCCTGAGGTACTCTTATTTTTAGTCTGCGCACACTAGGGAAAGGCATTTATGAAAAAAAAACTATAATAAAGCTTGTCAATTTCAGAACGATCTGCTAGACGGACTACTATTATATGATCAAAGTAGCAACCGATTATGAAATTCACAGAACATTAAGTGATCGATACAATTCCTTAATTGAAGAAAAGAAGTTGCATCTGAAGCCGATCATAGAAGACATCTGAGATCAGTCTTGACTAAGATGGTCGGTTCACAAACCTAGCAAACTCAGACGTTACCCACAACCATTTAAAGGACTGCGTGGCATTAGAAACAGCTGTTGTGTTGATACCTCTGAAGACTAGGGTAGTTGTGTCATATGAAATCTAGCTGTTAACCACGTCCTTCAACCGAAACAACATAAAAATAGGCGTAGAGGTCGTACTTGCCTGGGAGAACCATTGCAAATGTGTGTTGATATCCAAAACCGATAGAAATATGTATATATTTCTAGCGTAAAGCAGGCTCGTTTTTGTAAGAGAGTAGGGTTGCCGGTATACTTTCATGTGAGGTGACCATCTTAGTCTTCGGGAGTAGCAACGTAATTGTAATTGCATTCAGATATAACTATATATAACTTATTAGCAGTGATCACTTATAATTAGGTAGTACGAAATTCGCTTAGCGTAGAGTCTGCGTGCCTCGAGGATCTCCTTTTTGCCCGGGCAATTCCCTCAAAGGATACACTGTCAACCGTCAGGCATTGTTGCAGCCTTTGGTTTTCAGGTGACACCCGAATCTCTAGTTTACGAGGGAGCGGACGCCTATCCCGAACCGCGGCGAGAAGCCTCTCAGATGGGCATACCATCAGGTAGATTCCATGCACGTTTACTACTTCAATCCTATGAAAAACTCTAAGTTGGAACAGAAAAATACCGTAAACGAAAACAAATATTTGCAATCAGGTAAATTATTAGCGATACGTTCGGCTCATAAGGAGGTGCTTTAGCTGCGGCCTGCAAGTGTCGTCATTCCGGCTAAAACCGCTCGTCAAATAAATTTGGAAAACGTGACGGATTTTTCAAATCCAAGTTTGTAGCTTACCGTTATAAGAAATGAAAATCAAACAAACACAACGAATTATCATATTATAATCTAATTTTATATTTTTTGGGTTGCGTGCAGAATTGTCTTCCGTTTCTACTGTCTTGTCTTGTGAGGGTTGTATCTTTAAACCCGCAATAGGTAGACTGAATTTTTAACAGAATAATGTAGAGGATGTACTAGCTTTTTGCTAGAATATCCTTCAAAAATCTAAAGTAAGTAGAATCAGTATGGGTCGTTCAGGGAGGTACCATTGCACCTACTATGCGCAGTTATGCGATAATTTTAGGACTTAGGAGTGGTATAAATTTTGTGATCCGTTTTAGATAGGCGTGTTCTATAGAGATAATCTGTTAGTTAATGCGTTCATGAGGTGGCAGTGACTACTTACCATGGGTAGCGAAATTATTAGGAACGTCTTCAATCCATTATTGTCCCACTGCTGGGCACGGGTCTTCTCTCGGAATAAGATAGTTTTAGGCCATGGTCCACCACGCTGGCGAAGGCTGGCAAGTGCGAATGTGTAGACTTCACACACCTTCGAGAACTTTTTTTTAAGAACTCTTGGCTGTGTAGGTTTCCTAACGATGTTTTCCTTCCCCGAAAAGCAGTGATAATTAATTTCTAATACACACATAAATCAGTGGTGCGTGCCTGGGTTTGAACCTCGGACCTCCCGATTGAGAGGGCAAGTTTCAACCATTACGCTATCACTGCTCGCTGTTAGGGCCAGTATACAAAATTTATTATTTTTTTTCTATTTTAATAAAAAAATATTAAATATTAAAAATATCAGTTGCATGACTGGTTTTTATTTTTTATTGTAATAACATGCTATGAAGTTATTAAAAACAGCAAGTTTCATGTGTAGAACTATTTTTTTAAGGTAGTATATAAATCAACCCGAAATTGATAAAAGTAAGGCTTAATATTTTATAGTGGCACTTTATCACAGAATCATGGCTTCTATGCAACGAAGCAAGCTGTCTATGCATAATTTAGTTATATGCTTAGGTTTAGGGATCTAATGACACACATTAATGAGAGTTTCGATGAATTGGCGATTAGTGGTGATCACTTCTTTAGTAATAGCTCTTTTGGGATACACCCACATGTACTCTGTACGGTTAATGTCTGATCAGTTCCCTGGCCAGGGCAAAATGATAATATTTTTGTTAGCTAGTAATGCAGAAACCCTCCGGGCATTGTAACAAAATGCCTGCTCCTGCATAAATATGTTTTTTTCCTTCTGCAGAGAGTCAATGATTGAACCGAGAGTTATCGACTTTGAACCATATCAATGCAAGAATGTACTAGACATTCTTGCATTGATATTGCTTCATGGTTTCATTTGTTCAGGACCTGTGCATCCTTTGCATGTGCTATCAGGTGGACTTCATGCCCGTTCTTTAGTTCAGTCTAATAACAAAAGTCTAGTATATAATCTTATCGCATAAAATCACTATTTTTACCCAAAGATTCATTTACGATTAGAAACAAGGCACTACGCATACTAATAATAAATGTGCAGAGTGCACATAGATAATGCTTAAAGATAAACATCATATGACGTAAAGTATTCTTATCAAAGGTTACACATTCAGAAATACATCCACAATCAAACAAATATATCTGTACGATCTACTAAACAGGAAAATAAACAATGGCGTTTGTTTCGTTCGTCTGGCTCAAGATGCATTGAACGAAAACCAGTAAATAATAACATTGATCGTGAACTTAGGCACGTATACTCGCATGGAGTAAATGCTAATTTCCAGAACAGGGCAACACAAAGAACAGGAAAATGGATCTGTCTCACATAGAGCACCTAGCGGCAGATCATATCCATGTAGATTTAACCCTTTTCTTGACGAGGAACCTTCAATTTTGTGGGGTTTATGTCCATTAAAATCCTCCTGATGGCCTCTTAAACTTTGCATAGTGGAATCGTAAGTATTTAAAAAAAGCGTTTAGATTATCATATTTTGCTATAAAATTAGTGCATGGCTTTATGTTCCTTATATAATATTTATAAAAACAGAAAACTTACAATCCTTCACATACCCATCCATCCGTCTTTTAAGGTTCACTGATGGAAATACGTTTTCCTAATAGGGGTTTTCTACAACGGCCGCCGCACATGGTATGGTGTGAAGTCCCTGTAGCTCCGGGATCAGAATAGGGCTACGGCATCCCCTGCCTGTCGTAAGAGGCGACTAAAAGGGGCTTCTGGAGTTGCAGACGGCTAGAGTGGGAGCTCGAACCGTTCGGTCAGGCAATCCCGAGAAGGACGGCGGTATGTGTGGTCGCATACCGTCGTAAAGACTAGACGGAGCGGTGGGCCCAGCCACCAATCTGGGAGGAGCCCGATGGGGCAGCGCGCTCGGAGGATTCCGGTTGAAGTCGTTTCGAGATCTCGGAGTCCTCCTTTTCAGCGCCGAGGACGGCCACCGGGGGGTTTTAGTGCGGTAAATTTCCCACATAACCCTGCGTCGCTCCCACGGCGTCGGGTACCTTTTGAAGGTTTTCCCCTCGAAAACAAAAAAAAAAAGGTATGGTGTGACATCGCTGTCAACTCCTGGATTTTGTCCCTTAGTTCCCTTCTAGGACATCCACGGGAAGAAAGAGAGCGTGATGCTATTCAAAACTACGTCGCCATCTCATAATAAGCACGACAGCATTTTCTTTAAAATACGCAAGTCTTGTTACGTCTGGAGATAGCTCGCCTATGTTCATTTGTTCACGTGACGTCAAACGACGATATGCATTGAATAGGTGCCCAGCGACGCCATTCCTGGCTGAAAGGGTGCGACTTTGACGTCAGGCTTTGGAAAGTAGCCCGTGGGACACAATACCTTCGCTATATCCAGAGACGATGGCTCGTGACCCAATTGCATTCTCATGTAAATTTTTCTCAAGACTTTTTAAGGGCCGGCGGCTGAGGCTTGTAGATCGTTATGGAATGGTTCTACTGAATGAATGTTCTGTTAACTTGAACATGATGTCATCGGCCATATAAATTGTATTGTGACTAATGATTACGCTGTTACAGATTATACCCCTTCAACGGAGCTTTAAAAATACTAAGGAAGCGTCGGAGGGCTCAATATATTCGGTAGAAAAGACGAAAGTTTGTGAGAATGAATGGATGTTTGTAACTCTTTTACGTAAAAACAACAAGTCGGATTTGGCATTTTTTTTTTCACATGGGTTTGTCTTATAAAAAAAAAAACACAAACTAAACTATAAGAGCAGACACACGCCTTGCAATTTGACCTACTCCTCAGGGTCATTCAGCTAATAATAGTCAATGATATCTGGGTTAGGTCAGATTCTATCAAACATAAAAAATGTAGTCTTCTAGCCATTTTTTCCAATAAAAGAGGATAAATTCTCCGTATACAGATAGGGCGAACCCTTTGAATATAATTTGCATTAAACGTTCACATTCAAAGATTGGACGTCTGTCTAGCTAGTAATTCTTCGAACAGCTTTTACTGCAGGAAACGTTATCGATACGAATGTTTACTAATAATAGAAATAATAAATACTAATACTGACGGCGTTAGTAAAATATACGATTTATATTGTTTATGTTACAAACAAGGATGCAGTCCACTTAGCGTAAATATATTGGTTACTTTGGATATATGTCAACAAGTTCTTATAAAACGTAGCTTTCAGGTTTTATCTGAAGTCAATCACAAATGTGTTGTAACATTTAAGGGTTAAGTTATGAAAGCGAGTCTACAACTACACCCTTCCACCGAAACGTAACACCTGTTTTGTGCTAAAAATATATGTAAGGGTCCCTACCTGGTTCAACAGTACTAGATCTAGCACCTTAAACTAGTTTTTATACCTTGAAAGATAGTTAATGGATTAAAATAATTGCTTTTAATTGTGTATATAGGGCTAACTACACAAATAACTCTTATGTATCCTTAAGTCCGACACTAAGATTAGCACTGTGCGTATGAAAATCTTGTAAATAAACATATTAAATAATTTAATAGCTTTTTTTGTTAATTTAAATTTAATTTAATTTGTTGTCTTTTAATTTGTTGTTAATGTAAATATCAAATCAAATCAAATCATTTATTATTTATTATTATTGGAACATGGGTACAATAAAAGCTATGACAAAGATTTTGAAATCCTCCATATTCCCGCCACAGGTGGGCATACAATAAATTATACAAAATCATAAGACGCTAACATTTTAAATATTAATACAAATACAAATGTTATCACTGATTTGGAATATAAATTTATAATATATAATGTGAAACTGAATTAATTTTTATTATACAATGATAAAAGAAACAGCTTTGTCGGTCAGTATACTATTCATGTAAACATGTATCTAATATGAATATAATAGATACCTAGTAATTTAAAAGCTTAAAGTTTCAACACACCTCGTATATCTATACAAATCTTCAAGTTCTAAAAACATAGATAATCTAGACAATGTGCTACTAATAGTGGGCTAACGGTGGTATTAGGAGGTCCTTGCTCCGCTATCGGACCATCTCGAGTGACGGCCGCGCCGCAGCCAGAATGTCTGCCGAGCTTCGGTGCAAGCGACTGCACTCGTCTTTATACTGTTTACTTTTGGAGTTTACTCCCTAATATATAATAATTATAAGGGCCCGGTATGAGAAAAATGTGAGGAGTAAAATCTACTGAAGAATGACCTCGTTACTTTACAATTCTGATTACAAATTCGTTATGTAGACAAAAGTTTCGTAGTAAGAGACTTGCTTTGCAATTTGGTCGTATTGTTTTTTGCAATAAGGTCGTTTTATTTCACTCTGTGATACTAAGTGTATAACGTTAAAATAAATATAGAAGACAGACATATTATTTCTATACATTTCTACAAGTAAATGGAATTGGTTATGATTTTAAAATAAAGCCAATCCTTTCTAATATTATAAATGTGACTGTCTGTTTGTTACGCTTTCACGCAAAAGATACCGGTCGGATTTCGTTGAAATTTACCACACATATTGTTTATAATCTACATTATAACATAAGATACTCAATATCCCGGCAGACATGACCGAGCGGGTGAAGTCCTGGGAATAAGCTATATATATGTAGAAGCAAACGAAACCAGACCACCTTACGATAAATGGCCACTGACACTCATATAAATTTTCAATCAGAAACAGACATGGTTGATGCTATGGTGCCTCCAGACTCGAATCAATTTCCAAAAATATATTTTTAAATCCGATTAAAGTAGCAAACAAACATGCAGTCCACCTAATGGTAAATGGTCACTGACGCCCAAGACATCTGTGAGCTACTTCATATCCCTAGAGCAGAGATTATTTTTATTTTTTTTTATTTGACTGAAGTAGCAAACGAACATGCAGTCCACCTGATGGTAAGTGGTCACTGCCGCCCGTGGACATCTGTAATCAACTTCATACAGAATATGGGTTCTATCCGAAGTCAATAACAGATGCGTTGCTACTCCCGAGGACTATGATGGTCGCCTCATATAAAAGTGTGCCGGCAACCACACCCTTCTATAGAAACGCAAGAAATGCTTCACGCTAGAAATAGGTGTGGCGGTGGTACTTCCCCGGTCGAACTACACTAGTTCTACCACCTTCAGAAATCCTAAATATTCTATCTAAAGTCAATCACAGCATTACAACTCTCGAGGACTAAGATGACCGCCTTATATAAAAGTGAGCCGGCAACCACGCTCTTCCACCGAAATGCAAGAACTGCTGGGGTACAGCCCATTGTTGTCCCAGAGCTGTGTCTTGTCTCAGAATGAGAGAGTTTTAGGCCATAGTCCACCGCGCTAGCCAAGTGTGAATTGGTGGAGAACTGCTACAAAGTGGAAATAAGTGTGGCGGTGGTTGAACTGCACTGATTCTACCACTTTTTTTAATACACCGCAAAGTAACAAAACAAAATTCATGTCTTTGTGTACTGGATAATCCAGAAATATCAACACCAATTGATATTTTCTAAAAGCGACCATAGCTAGGGAGCTGTTTTATGAAACACAGTATTTGTTTTAAGAAACACTCATCTATTTTGCCATATCATACGTGGGTGTATTATTCATGAATAATGTATTTAATGCAAATTTACATCTAATATTAATATCATTAATATCATGTCCACCAATTCGCACTTGGCCAGCGCGGTGGACTATGGCCTAAACCCTCTCATTCTGAGAGAAGAGTGAGAAGACCCGTGCCCAGCACTGGGACAATAATGGGTTGACGAGAGAGATTAAAATCATATGTTTAAACATAATTACGACTAGAATCAAATACTAAACACCATCCTCGCATATGTTTCTAGTTTTACCTATGGCCTTCTAAAATCACATTTGAAAGAAATAATTAGAAATAATTTCAATTTAAAGGTATTTAAATGTACCATCAAAATGTCTTTATTATGAATGAAGAAGAGATTATTTAACTGTTATTTTTACTGATTGTGAATTAGCAAACATAACAGTTAAATAATCCCATATTTTTGCTGTCGCCAAAAAACCTTACAAGTTTGGTATTTCGCCTTTATATTTTAGTGGCTTGCATATAATGCAAAACAACAAAACATTTTACTGTAGTAAGTCACCTTACCGTCAATTCTACTCAGATTGATTAACAGAGATTTATCGGTATTAGATTTATTATTGCTTAAAACTAGAGTTTAAATTCATTGCGAGTATAAACGTTTGCAATGATTGGATTTGTTGCAAATAAATGCAATTTCTGCTAATAATTCTGAAACATGGTCGCAATTAACATTATGCTTTCTACTCTCATAGGATGAAAATAGGATACCTTGTATGCAGTGGACAGACATAAAGACAAGTACACAAGCATCTTGATTTAAAATCTTAAATATTTCGAAAACATTAAAATATAATGGTATAAAAGAGCCGTACATGCTACCACAAAAATATAAAAAAAACCTTAATTTAGTAGCCGCTGTACGCCCTACCACTAACAAAGTGAATATTTCGAAGAGAACCGAAATCCTCGGTCGGAAAAAAATCGAAAAAAATCTAGAGAGAACTTCAGATTTTTTGTTCGTTCGTTTATAAACAAATCGCAAAAAAACTACTGGTGCAATTCATATGCAGAATTAGAACAAAGTTGACAAAAACACATTACGTGCTTCGAACGACAAGTTAATTTCTGTCAACTTATTTTTTATGGTAACTTAACCAACAAAATGAATTCAACTTGGCAGACTTTTATTTATTTATTTATTTATTTATTTATTTATTTAGGAAACAAACGATTACATAATTCACAGTATTAGTATAGTACATTAAACAAATACATAGATCAGTGAAGTTTCCACTTGTTACTAATACATTACTAGCGCAAAAAGGTTTAAAAAGGAGCAGTACGTTAAAAATTGCAAAATTAAAAAATAATAATAATAATAACACATACACAACTGAACAAAGAAAAAAAAAATAAGATTTTACTTTAAAACATCAAAACATAGAAAAAACTATTTTATTTCTGCGATCGTCTGCCTCACCTTCCTTTTAAATTTTCCAATTGAGTAGCTGAAGGGGTCAAGATTCAGCAGATATTTATTGTAAAAATTACAGGAACGGTTTAGGAACGTATTGCTCATATATCTTCTTTTGCAAAGAGGAACGTGAAACAGCGACTTATTTCGCGAACTTAAACGGGAGCATCTCAAATTAATATTGCGTAGGAGAAAGGGTGAATCGATAAAGTTATTTAAAATTTTGTACAAAAACATCTGATCTCTTTCAGAACGTCTATCAGTAAGATTTGTGGTTTGTGCGATTAAATTAAATCTAAATTTAAGATGTTTATTAAATAACCCGAATTTTAGCTTTTATCTCCACAATCAGCTCACCAATCAGAAATGCGTTTGCACCGAACTTCAAACGGTTGCTACGCAAAAGTTAACGCATAAAAATGAAGCAAAACAATATTTCACCGAGCCCACGCAAAACAAATCAAGTCTAGATAGCATCTAACAGGGAGCAATAACGAGAGCACTCCAGACATACTAATGCTACACCTTCCGGCACACATTTCACATTCTTTGTAACGCAAATTTGACTGTTATGACCACTTAGCGAGCTACACCGTGGGCACAGATGCTATCGGCAGCTCTCGATGGTATCACAGGACCCGTGTTCGAAATACGAATCGAATTTGTACATAAACAAAGAAAATTTAAGTGTCTATCTGTAACGCTAAAATGTCTATACTAAACGGGTTCTTAACAAAACAAAATACAGTTTTTATTCACCAAGCAAGTACAATTTACATACACATACATACATTTCAGGTTTTTGTTAGTAAATGGGAGGTACAAATGAGTGTGCATTCCTCCTGATGGGGAGAGATCACGGACGCCCATGAACATCTGTAAACAACTTTACACACCCGAAGAGGAATATGGTCATTGCATATGAATCTGAGCCGTTAACATCGAATGTATATAACTTTTAAAGCGTTTTATCGAGATTATTACAGAATATCTTTTACCTGACTGCATTAGAAGAAAGATAACGTTTTTCACTATGTATATATGGAAATCAATTTCTTTGGCACGTGTTACAGCACAAACAGCTAAAAGGGTGACGTATGACATATCATTTGAATCCTCTTAGTATATATATATTATAATACGTTTATGTATATTATGTAAACTTCAACAATAATTAAATATATTACTACAAAAACCTCGGCTGCTAATTTCACTCGGGTCTTTTGTTTCCATAATAATTTCTTTTTACACGGAATCACTTTAACTTCTCATAAAATCGAAAAACCGCAAAATAAACGCACGCAAGCAGAACCACACGTGCAAAATCGTATGCGCTATAGTTAAACCTTAATGTGTGTCGCCCGCCGCATATCATTATGCATATCTAGTTCTCGTTGCCCGTTTTCGGGAATTTGAACACCTCCGTCGACGTCGCATGAATGACTTCTGTGCGACCTTTTCTTTTAAATTTGCTTCGAATTCGCTGTAAATGGGACGCTTTTTGCTGCTTATGTAAACACCTGGACAGTATACTAATGTATAGGTACGCTACTATATTTTTTGTTTTGAGATGTCCGTCCACTGTGTTAATCCAAGTTCTTCTACGAATATCGACACTGCCAACTTTAGTAATAGCTAATACTATTAATGAAACAAAATGAAATTAAATGTCTTTATTTTGTACAGGCCTACGGGGGCACTTACAAATTGTCAGTTACATTTTTTTTCTTACACTACCACCGGATCGGAATACGACCTGAACTGAGAAGATCCGGCAAGAAACTCAGTGGGTTTGTTTTTCTCGTATTTATATCCATTTTTTTTAAATATAACTACAATCATGTTTTTTTACACGATAATTAAAGTTAGCTCCAGTAATCTAGCATTACATTTGAACTCTGCCGCCATGTCAGTGCCCTCAGAGGAATTCCACAACAAACATTTTCCTAAGCCATTAAACATTGTAAGATGCCATCGAATGGGTTCCACGAAGTGCTCAAAACAGCGTAAACGTATCAGACGGGTGTTATAAATCGTCATGAATGAACTGCTTGGCGATGCCACGTAGGGCGCAATAAGGGCCACGCATAATGCAACTTTATTTCGCACCAACTTTGTTGGCTAAAGCCTCGTCCATACGACCCTTTCAGTGTGAACTGCAATTTCTATTTACAGATGTACTCTTTGAGAAGAGCAGAACACTTCCAGAACTAAGCTTTAAGACTAAAGCTTAAAAGCTTAGCTACTTTAGCTAGCTTTGTGACCAAAGCTTACTTCTTGAAGTTTTCTTCAATAATGCAACCTGCAACATTTAAACCCATTAAAAAGTATTAAAAACATTTTTTTTTAACGACTTCTCTAAGCTTTACGTTGAAGTGAAACAAAATCTAATCAAAAAATAAAATGTTATTTCCCCTTTAGTTTGTCAAACATTTTTTTCGTTTTTGTTGATTAATGACTTAAAATAAAAAAAAATATCACAAAATGCAATATTGATGGTCGATGATGAATTCAAATCTAATTCATATCTTTTTGGTCGAATTTTGATCGCTGGAATGTCTACTCGTTTAAAAAAATAACTTAATGTTAAATCGACTTCTGAAAAGAAATGGGTTTGTTATAATATATATAACAGATTTTGTTTAAAAAAAAAACACTACTTTTGGTGCAACAAACTTAGTGCGAGCAAGTCTTAATGCTTTATATTAGACCTTTGCACGATCGTAAAGTTAATGTTCAAATTGTAAAGGCGATAAGAGACTTCATTTAATATAAGAAACTGTCGTGCCTGCAGTTGAACTTGTAAAGGATGTCTTGATTTTTGGTAATGATGTGTTATTGTGATATATTCATCGTGTGTACATCTTTGATTTCAAAACAACAATGATTTTCACCGATATTACTTATAATAGAAGTATTATCTACTTATAGTTTACTTATAGGTCTTCCTTGCTGAGGAACACATGGGAGCACCCTTTAAGTAATATTTTATTTATTACATCAACATAATTCACTTTATATTTACAGTTTTATAATTTAATTTTCATATGACCTGCATGTCCCTTTGAACTATGCTTCCCTAAGAACCGCCCACGGCACGCCAGTTACTTCCGACTCTACTTATAATTTAAGTATAAATGGCTTTTATCAAAATATTTACATTCTATTAGTCTAAGAATTCATGAAAATATATAATACTTTACAAGGTTTTTTGCTACGTAGACTGCCTCATTTTCATATGTAGCGACCATTTTAACTTTCAAAAATGGTAACGCATCGGTGATTGACTTCAAATAGAACTTCTGTTATGAATGAACTTACCTAATGTAGATATTCTTTTTAATTTGTTTCTTTTGGCGCAGCATATGCGATTTATTTACGCTGTCAAATGTCTTAGAGCTTTTTTAGAGCTTAGGTACATCTTTCGACGACCCGCGTGGCGGAGCGGTTACCATCCCGGTCTGACGCGCAATGGGTCCCTGGTTCGATTCCCAGCCGGACAGGTATCTAAATGATGAGTTTAGATTCATGTTCTGGGTCTGGGTATTCGTGTATTTGTCTTGTGCGTGTCCATGGTACCCACGACACAGGAGAAAATCCTAGTGTGGGGCCAGGAGTCTAGAAAGCGGGTTTTTTTTTGTTATGTATAAATACAATGTGAATTTCGTTCACAATGTAGAGTCGTGTGTGGTGTGGTATCGATCTTGCAAAGCACCATTTCCTCTCTTCCCATGAATATCGCACAAGGCTACTAGGGTCCAAATCCTGATGACGAGCAGCAACGTCTCCTTAAATGACATCAACACGTACTACGGTCATTAATATGAATTTCAGGCGCACAATGTAGTAGAACCAGTGTAGTTCGCCACACCTATTTCGAGTGTGAAGCAGTTCTTGCGTTCCGATAAAAGGGTATTGTTGCCGGCACACTTTCACATGAGGTCCTCGGGAGTAGCAACGCATCTGTGATTGACTTCAGATGGAATGCATGTATGAAGTTGATTACAGACGTCCATGGGCGGCAGTGACAACTTACCACCAGGTGGACTGCATGCTCGTTTGCTACCTTAGTCAGATAAAAAAAGGTGCCGGGATACAGGGAAGCCTTTACCGTAAAACCTCTCTACAGGAAGCCTATGTTCAACAGTTAACCACAAAAGGCAGATGAAATCGTTATTTAGTGGAACTTAATTTTCACAACTCTTTTAAAAGCCATGTTCCAGCTTAATTCAAATCCAATGGCCGTATAGAAGAGATAATGATGTATTGCTAATACTCGGCGTCGCTTTATAAATATTAAGCACTGGACTCACATTAATCGTGTATTTGTATGATAAGTTTGTACGATTAGTAGAACTCGAGAGATAGTACCTATTTGTGCTATCTGATGTAAATTTGAATGGATTGAATCAACGAAATAGTACAAGATGGATTTAGTTTTTGGAAAAGAAAAGATTGTTTATGGAAGTTAGCTTTTTACTTTATAGTGTCTTTATTTTAAGTGACCAAAGAACAAGTATCGGTTAGTGGTCACTGCTAGACATGAAATTTTGTGATTCGTTTCAAATTGAATTGCATTTCTATCGGAAGTCTGCCCAAATGCGTTACTACTGCTTAGGACTAAATGTAATATTAGAGAATTTAATGTATAAGAAGATTGGAAAAGTTCACAATACTGTTTAATGTTGTTTATGAAAGTTCTTTCAATCGTGCCTCTGTCGACAGATCCCAACAGCCATTCCTGTGTATCTTTACTTTACTTGTGGTGTTTATTGTTCACGAGTGGTTTAACATGCAAACCAAAATGTTGATGTATTCTTCTTGTTTTTATCTTACAAATATTTCTCGGAAAGATTTCATTTATGTACAGTACCATATCAAATCGCAATCTAACAGCGTTACAATCGACCCAATGTTCGACACTAACCATATAGAGAAACAATAAAAATATTAATCATAGACTTATTACGATCCAAAACGTAATAATAAAAACAACACAGAGAACTCTACCATTTACTGTATTAAATTGCTAGTTAATATTGAAAGCGTTCAAATTGAAGTAACATGGACACATTGAACGAAACAATGAGTCACAGTTCCGATAAAATCTGGGATGTAACAGTGCACCGTCTAATGTTACACTTAACCAGCTAGATGAATACGTGTCGAGCATTCACCGGTCTAATAGGATGTCCAGTCCCCTAACGGTTGGGGAGCCTCCGAATTCTGTAAAGACGGTGGCAACATGCGCGGGCGCAGGCTCGGCCGTGCCCTGCATCACAATGAGACTAGCCAGACTGGAGTATATAACGCGACGGCTGCCCCTAGCCAACACTGACTCGATAGCAGCTTACCGTACAACACCCTTCGAACACAAAGGGTACCAGTGCAATTGAAGCGAAATGAAGGTCCTATTATTCGTCCTTGCTTGTGCCGTCTGGGAGGTCACCGCCTACCCCTACCCCTACTATGGAGCTAATATGGATACCTGTAAGTAGTTGAGCTATCACGAAGTCGCATACAAAGGACATCAAGGTTTAATCCTGAGCTTGGAATGACCTCCACGTATCGACTTCTTCATTTTTGTAAAGATCAGTTTGGCTATTATATTTTTCTGATAAATTCCAGACAAGTCTTATAAAAATAGTTGATAAACATCCCACGTCCACATAAAATTATCATGTTGTCATTTTAGCAAAAAAAATAAAAATAATATTTAATTAAATACACATTTTATTAAATAATCAATTTTATTTCTAGATTGTTTGACAAAAAATATGAATAGTTTATATATTAAACTTTAGGTTTCATAAAACTTTCATAAAAAAAAGTCTAATGTGGTGTTTCTTTTGCAGTTTCTTACGGATCAGCCGACCGCGGCATGGTGATGAGCCGTTACTACAACCCATACTACAACGCTCGCTCCGGCGGCGCTGGCATGGCCGCCTTCATGTTCCGGCCCGAGGAGCAGTACCAGCCCAGTAGCCAGTACTACTCGCCTGACAGACGCCGTCAGACAACCCAAGACAACTACATTCCGCCACAACAGAACGAAGTCTACTACCCCCAGGTGCCAGACCAACTGCCAGAACAGCAACCTGAACGCGCAGAGCAGCCCGAGCTGAACCCAGTCCCTGGAACCCTGTCCACGGACCTCGCTGACCCGACAGATAAAACAGAAACCGCCACCTTAAAAGCCACCGCAGTACCGGAGATCGTTGAGCCCGAGGTCGAGGAAGTCCAGGAGCCTCAACCTCCTAAGAAAAGAGTGACAAAGAAGAAGCAGGTTAAGAAGCCAGTAGAAGAAGAAGACGCAGAAGAGGAAGAGTACGCGCCGAAGATACCGACTGGTGCGTACTTCCCAATGTTCTTCGGGTGGGGAGGAAGATCCGGAGGCGCTCCGGGTGGTGCCACAGCTATCGCCAACGCCTTCAGCACGGGACGCGGAGGTGTAGCCACAAGCCACGCAACAGCGTACGGGCCACCGAGACCAGAAACTAAGCTGTAAAATTACGTTCAACACTATTCTAGTTTTATTAGATTAGTTACCAACACGTTTGTTATGAAACGATAATTACCGTCCAGCACCATCTAGTGAGTAAATATGTTAGTTGATCTCGCATGTCGCATACATTATCAAGACCGCTATATTGTAAAAATCATCTTGATTTCATCAATATGTAAAAGATGTCGCTAAACTCAATAAGTTTATGAGTAAGGTTCATTACAAGGTAAAGTAGCTGTTACTTCAAAATACCATCATTTGAGTTGTGACTAAGTCGAATTATTTTAAATGCACCTAATTTTTAAGATGCCATGTCAATACGTTTTAAAAATGATAAGATTATAACAATTGTTGAAATATCAGAGCCTTTTATTGAATGTTAGTCTAATAACAATAAATTAATTACAATGCCAAATATACGGTAATCATAGATTATGTAATTATAGGTTTTATATAATTCTAATTAGACCGAGCTCATTTAATAGTTGACAATTCGTTTAAAAAATATTTAACAACATTACAGGCACAATAATTATTTTTTAAATAACAATTATTATTATACGACGTTCAATTTGTTTAACATCTATAATCGAGTCTATAAGAAGGTATTTGGTACCTACTTATTCTCATAACTGACTCTGACTGAAGTAGCAAACGAGCATGCAGTCCACCTGATGATAAATGGTCACTGCTGCTCATGGAGATCTGTAGGTAATCAACTTCATACAGAACATGGCTTCTATCAGAAGTCACTCACAGATGTGTTGCTATTCCCGAGGACTATGATGGTCATCTCATATAAAAGTGTGCCGGCAACCACACCCTTGCATTGAAACGCAAGAAATGCTTCACGCTATAAATAGGTGTGGCATGCTCGTATTAAATGTAATCAATGAATTTTCCCAATTTTCGACACATCTTCTTCTCTTCTTTATAAAAATGAATGTCTGTATGTCTACTGTAGAATCGTAAACTAAGTATTCATTTGGTCATGTGATGATATTTAGCAAAGTTGTTATTCATGAGCTCGCGAAGGTTTCTGGTGTATTTTTTTGTCGTGGTGTAGCAACGCGCGCAGGGTACAGCTAGTTAATAATAAATAAGTAATTATAAATATATAATGTTGTATTCGCCAGATGGTAGAACCAATGTAGTTGAACCGGGGAGCTACCACAGCCACACCTATTTAGGGCGTAGAGGATTTCTTGCGTTTCGACAGAATGGCGTGGTTGCCGACACAATTTAATATGAAGCGACCATCTTAGTCCTCAGGAGTAGCAACGCATCGGAGAACGACTTCAAATAGAACCTATGTTCTATAAGAGGTTTCTTATGATGTCCATGGGCGGCAGTGACCACCTACCATCAGGTGGACTGCATGTTCGTTTGTTACTTCAATCCAATAAAAAATCAAAAATGGATTCTCACGAATATTAAAGGAAAAACTAAATTAGTTTACCTACGTCACTTGAACAATTTGAAAGAAATCCGTCAAGGCGTTTGCGTTACAGAGCGTTCCAAATATACCTATGGACATAATAATTCAACATATTCACGCTTGAAAAAATACAACCACCTTCTGACGTAGTCGACTAAAAAGTGGATATTAATTGTTATTATTTGGGGAGATTCCACACAAAATACCACTATTAAACAAAATAACATACCAATTTTAAATAAATTTATTAAGATATCTGTATAGCAATTTATCATTTCATTAGATACTATATTTACGTCATCAAACCCGTTTGAAGCGCTAGAAAACAATTTCGTAATAGCCTTTAAGTGTCTCTTTATAAAAACTTGTCCATTTTTGAATGTCTTAAAACCTATGATAAAAAAGAAAACACCTTTTTAAAACCAACGTAAGGCGTTTCTATTGTAGGAACTAAGCTTTGAATTGGTTCTGGCGATGGTTTTGTTTTTGATAGAGACATTTTTCGGTCATCACACACTTGAAAAAGTCTGGTAATATTACTGCTAAGGTATTTACAGAATGCAGATAACATCGTATTTATGCTGCTTGTATTTATAAATCTTTATGCTTTAAATTCTCGCATAATTTGTTTATATTTTCATGCAATTGCTATGTTTTAAATGAGTAAATGTGATTACTATAAATATTATTTTCATTATGTCTTTAACTTAACGATAACTTTTTATTTAAAACAAACATTTCGCGTTGACGAATAAGTAAACTTATAAATATTTATATTAAATGATAGGTACAATTCTAAAACCATAAAACTGTTCAAAATATTTTTATACAGAAATTATTTTAGAAAATAAATACATAAGGAGATCGCCTCATGTGAAGGCCTATTTTACATACAATTTTTACTATTTTTAAAATTGGTTATGTTACAAAACTGTTTATCAAAAGTTTAAGAGAACACCTGTTACCCATTCCGGGCACTGCACCCGTAATTACGGTTTTCCGGAAACATAAGAACTTTGGACAAAAACCCCGAGCTAACAGTAGCTACCGCGGATACATTTAAACAATGGCGCAAACTCGCAAAAACATGGTTTTTATTACATTTTTAATTACGCTTGACATGACTCGTCATACACTAAATAATTTAATTTGTCTATTTTAAACCTAAATGTATAAACACGTTTTAACTAAACCACTATAAATATGAAAAAAATGTTAATTTTTACTAATAAGTTCAACTACAAATATATCTATATAAAATATACAGTAAAGCCGTAAAGTAGTAAGTAAGTAAAGTAAAGTAAATTTGAGTATTTTTAACTTAATGTTAAAAATAATGATCAAATTCTTTCGCTCTATAATAGCTGCCAAAAAAGAGAGAAAGCGGTTGACGAATGTAATAGAAAAGGTACATACAGAACTGTTTTATCCATGCCTGTTTTATTACATATCAGTCCTTAAATTAAATCTTTACATTATATTATTATCTCGTTGTTACCGAGGACTTACTTAACTACAGTTGAGACTTAAAAAATACCTATATAAACATTCTTGCCAATGTCTATTGACATGTTACTTACTAATATTACTCGTATTAATGCCAAAGTTTAGGAAAATTCATGGCATTAAAATATACTTTTAGTAAATGATTAAAAGAGTGTGGCCTTAAAATTAAAGCTTTGTATTGTAACTTTGGCATCGTCAGGCATGTTAGGTACATGTGAGACCATACCAAAGCAACTTGCAACCATAAAAATATGAAGGTTGGCGATTTTAAGAACACCTAAACATAAAAATATAAATTACAACATATAATGTTATAGCCTTGTCGGAGGTTTAAAAAATATCTTTTGACATTGTGAAAAAATTTAAGGGATGACGACGCAACCGGCGGAGGCCTGGCAGGGTGGTACTTTATTATTTAATAAACAGTGAATCAATATTTAGAGCAATGATAGCCTGATGATTGAAACTTGCCCTCTAGATCCGGAGGTCCGAGGTTCAAACCCAGGCCAACCACAGATTTTTCTAAAATTATGTGCGTAGTAGAAAATAATTATCACTACTTTTCAGTGAAGGAAAACATAATGAGGAAACCTACACACCCAATAGTTAAAAAAAAAATGCTCTCGGAGGTGTGTGAAGCCCACCAATTCGCACTTGCCCAGCGCGCCGGACTTTAGCCTATAAGTCTCACATGCCGAGAGAAGACCCGTGCCCAGCAGTGGGACAATAATGGTTTGCCGACGAATCAATATTTTAAAAATCTATATTTATGAGAGAAGGGTTACGGTTGGTTCAGTAGCTCTTAGGCTACTACTCTCTCTTGACTGTGGGAAGGTATTATATACACATCGCCACCACTCTTTGTAATCCTATTAGGCAGACTATGTACAGCTTTAAGAGCATTATCCATACATATAATAAGAAAGGAAGTGCCGCCTGTCTGTGCATTGAATGTATTTTCAAAAAAGTAGTTCGCAGAACTGGTAAACAATAGTAGTTACTTATATTTTTTGAATATTTTTTTATTTTATTCTGTCTGACACACCGACAATGTGTGTACAAAATATAATCAAATCTATACTCCTTTACTTTAATTTTCAGAATTCAAATTATTTAAAATCGCATCCGAATTCAATTCTAGGCATTGAAAATGTGTATATTTAATTTTTTATTTCATAAATACCTACTATCCATTCTACTGAAAGTAATTACAATATATTTTTAATAGGATTTTTTCTAACAATTTTTATGTAAAAAATGGTAAATGAATAAAATTTCCAAGGAAATGCTGCCAGCATCTTGGGAACCTTGCCCAGGGACTGCGATGCGATGCGATGCGATGGTGATAATTTTTTATGGTGGTGTTTTTGTTTATATGTTTTTGTTTTTCTTTTTTGTAAATAGTTTTTTTTTTTAATTTGAACCAAATTTCCATTCATATATATTTTTTATTGCTATTTCAATTATTATCTCACTGCTGGGCACGGATCTTCTCTCAGTAAGAGAGAGTTTAGGCCATAGTCCACCGCGCTGTAGCACCGCGGGTAAAACCGCGGGTTACAACTTACTTATTTAAAGAACTGTCATGTTAGTTTCCTCACGGTATTTACCTTCTCCATTAATCGTGATCAATATTTTTAAAACGCACGTCGCGGGCCATCGGCTGCGATGACTAATTTTTTGACGTTCACCAATATCCACGGTTAGGATGGGATCACACAGCATTAGGCATTAGAATTATTTTTGGCATAACCAGTTGCGGGTACACAAATGTTGTGTGAGATATCCTTAAAAATAAATATATATAACTTTTGTAATTTTTATTTCATGGAACTCGGAAACAATGATGTAGATGTGTAACTCAAAATTTATCTTATTTTATAAATAGCGTATCTATAAAATTCCATTAGCTATATAATTTCCATATATTTGGTTCCCTTCAACCACTAAGGTTTCTGGAAGAGATCGCTATTTTAGTGATAAGACCGCCTGTTGTAGCTTTTGTTCTTGTTACCTATGTTTTGGTGTACAGTCAGCAGCAAATTGTTAGAGACATTCAAACTGTCCACATTGTTAGATACAACCGAAGTGTTCAATAATATCGGCACAACCTACGTTTTCTAATTGTTGACAACATATTTGCTGCCTACTGTACAATAAAGAAATCTGTTTTCTTTTCTTTTTTAAATTTGTTTTTTTTGTGTGTGCATAGATAAATAAATAAATTTTGTATCGTATTGTATTGTATAACGCACCTAGAGATGCGCCGAATATTGGGTTGTTATTCGGTATTCGGCGAATTCGACATCGTTTTCACTATTCGTATTCGGCCGAGTTATTCGGTTTTGGTGCCGATTTTCTTGGCTACACGTCACGGAATAGAACAAAAAGAAAAACCTTTTTACGTAAGATTTATTTTATACCTAAGTTAAAGAATTACTATGAATAGTGTGTTAAATAAAACTATTAATATAAACTAATTAAACTTCAAATCTTCAAATGTCACAGTACTCTCCAATATATTTACCACTAGCCTTTGCCCGCGGCTTCGCCCGCGTGGAATTTAGTCTGCCACATAAAGTTTGCAAGGTGGTAGAGTAATGGTTCAACCAGGGAGGCATCACCGCCGCACCTATTCCTACCGTGAAGCAGTTCTTGTGTTTCATTAGAAGGGTGTGTCTGCCGGCTCACTTTTATATGAGGCGATCATCATAGTCCTCGGGAGTAGCAACGCATCTGTGATTTACTTCAGATTGAACCCTTGCCCTACTTCCTAAGGCGATTAACATACGGTACCGCTCACAGCCACGGTAGGCGGTGAAGCGGATCTCATGTTGTATTGGGGTCTAATAAATCCGTTGATGCCTCACAAACGTACACCGACTGGCCGCGCGGTCCAGCGGTGTTCTCATCACCACCGTGTCTCCGCGCGAACGACAGTGCGGGGGGTCGGCGCCTCACACACGGGCTGGCGCCTAACCGCGCGGATCATCTTTGAAGCAAAAATGCATTTCGATGTCGAAAAGTTTATTTTAATGATCGGTCCATCCGCGCGTACAGGTGCGTAAACCGCCTTACCGCGCGGGGCACCGCTATTCGTGGTGGTGCGCGGTGCCGTGTGTTAATCGCCTAAATCAGTGTGTTCAAATTTCAAATCACAGGCACGTATATTAATTTGAATTAGTTTTGTCGGCAACAGATATTAATGCTTACTCTGAAATTAAAAGTTTTAAGAAATGTTCTGAAAACCCGTGACGGTTACCAACGCGCAGTTGGCTAGCGTGGTCAACTACGACCTAAACTACTGCTAATCTGACATATGTGCCGAGTTGTGTTACATTAAAAGGTCGATGACGATTGAATAACATATTTAACCTTTCCGCTGGTTCATTCTCATTGACTTTTTTTTCTTTTTTGTCGAGGGAGAAACCTTCAAAAGGTACGCCGTGGGAGCGACGCAGGGTTATCTGGGATTCTTATAGCACCAGGACACAGGAACGCAACTGGAGTCCTCTGAGTGCATTGCCCCATCAGGCTCCTCTCAAGTGAGCGGCTGGGCCCACCACTCCATCTGGTTTTTACCACGATATGCGACCACACGTATGCCACCGTCCTTCCCGGGATCGCCTGGCTGAACGGTTCAAGCTCTGTCCATCCTGGCTCTCACTATACCATGCGACCACACATGCTGACATCTTTCCCGAAGTTGCTGACTGGGTGTTTGGAGCGTCTAGCCGCCCGCAACCCCGAAAACTCCCTTTTAGTTGCCTCTTACCACAGACAGGGGATACCGTAGCCTTATTCCCGGAACTACAGAGACGTCATTGACCTTTCACATTTTGCTCCGTGTTTTATAACCATTCAAATATTAATATCATACAACTTCGTTGTATACGGCGGCGGCGCACGGCGCGTACTGCCGGTCAATCAATTGAGTACGCAATATGTTATACTCGTAATATCTTCTAAACTACTTATCCAATTTACATGGTGTAAAAGGCAGATTCAATCTTTATTAGATGCTTGATTTTTTGAAATCATTTATTTTGATAAGGATTAATATTTAGTTTGTATAAAACCCATGGAAACATCAACTTCATATTTTTTAAATTTTCAAAGTATAAAAAGAGTTATTGTGGGTTATACATAAAATATAGACATATGCTGTCGCGGACTTTTATTTAGATCTATGTGAGCCAAACAATCCCACGGTACATTATATTTGGATATCTCCAACGGTTTAGGCAGCGTACGCCAAGATAGCTCTCAGAGCACAACTTTTTTTCCGACTAACCTGATATTTCTCGTTATATTATAACCTTATAAAAAAAAATACAAATTATAGCCCATGTGTTATTCTGATGTATAACCTATACTACTGTAAAGTTTCAACCTAATCCGTTGAGTACTTTTTGCGTGAAAGAATAACAAATACACATACATCCTCACAAACTTTCGCATTTATAATATTAGTAGGATAGGATTTACCTATGACAATCTATTTTCTTTTCAATTCTTTTGACAGGGATCTAAATTTTTATATTGCATTTTACGGCATTGGCTTTTTGCCTTTCAGCCTTTCAATGTATCATAGATCTCAATAATCTTATTACTAAACACCGTGGGAATTCTATGATAAAAAGTAGTAACATTAATTTCGGTTTGGCCGCTCAAGGATTACCTGGACAAACACAGAGTGAAAAAATGAATTTAAAGTGTGTATTTGTGGGTAGGAACGTATTGTTATGTATTTTTTGAACCAAAACGTATCGATTATAAAGATTGATTTGAACTTTTCCGAATGGAAAATACTATTTGAAGTAATTTTGGCGGATTCAAATTTCTAAGTAAGATTATAGGTAAACCTACTTTTAATATTAATTTGTGTTCAGGAGTTCTGGAAGGCATTAAGGAATTCAAAAATTCTGTTGGATAATGTACTGCTTCCTCCATCTCAATGACTGTGTCTACCGAATAGTAGATCTGTGACGCTGCTATAAGTTTGAAAAAAAAAATCATTTATTTTATCGACACGTTCATTGGTGGGTGGGTATATAGCCGTCTTTTGGAACCAATTTATAGTGTTATTGGTTGTAATAACAATATCGGGATATACTTTTTCAACCAACTCCTCCACATTTAATCGAAGACCTATCGATATAAAGATTGATTTTAACTTTTCCGGATAACAAAGCACTATTATCTACTTGAAGTAAATCATTAGAAAATTGGAATATCACTGAACAGCGACATATATTCAAGTTCATATTTTGTTTCATGTGGCCAAATATAAGATCTTTTAAGAGGTGCATCGGGCTATTTGTGTGCGTAAATCCCGCATTGTTCTTTGTAAAGCAGAAGACATAATCAAAACACTTTTACAATTCATACGAACAGGGCGCACCCGCTCGCAGGGCATTACCGCACCCTACTCGCTTATTTTTTATGTTTCCTTTTATGTTCCAACCTAACCTAACCCATCCTGTATAAAAGCTACAGCTAAATCCAACTCTTAACAATAACATGCCAATACTCCTGCATTTTCAGGATTTAGGTATTCAAAGTGACATTTTTCATCATAATGTTCTCTCAACGGGTTGTAATGTATTGTAATCAATAAGTACCAAACTCATACGGCTTAAGTAGGTTGTGTACTTAGATTATCAGGGTTGATGAATTGAAGTTTAATTTATTAATCACATTTCAGTTTAATGAGCTGTCATTAAACTTATAATATATACTAAAAACAACCGTAACCATTATGTGACTACCTTTTATAATTTAGGCTTGCACTATCCCGCATCATCAGGGAGGAGTTGAAGGTAAAAAAAAATATCCCGTGTCTTTGCTTAGTATTCTTATTACTTATACGTAAGCACTTGCGAGCCAACTTCTGTAGCTTGGGCTTGCAGTACCCTGCATCATCAGGCTTGAGGAGTTGAAGATCGAAATTTTCATCTTGTGTCTTTGCTTAGTAATTATATTACATACCCGAAAGCACTAAATAGCTAACTTCTATGGCTTAGGCTTGAAGTACCCCTACATCATCAGGGTTGAGGAGTTAAAGGTCAAAATTTTCATCATGTGTCTTTGCTTAGTAATTATATTACATACCCGAAAGCACTAAATAGCTAACTTCTATGGCTTAGGCTTGAAGTACCCCTGCATCATCAGGGTTGAGGAGATGATGGTCAAAATTTTTATCTTGTGTCTTTGCTTAGTAATTATATTACATAATCGAAAGCATTAAATGGCCAACTCCTATGGCTTAGGCTTGCAGTACCCTGCATCATCAGGGTTGAGGAGATGATGGTCAAAATTTTCATCTTGTGTCTTTGCTTAGTAATTATATTACATACCCGAAAGCACTAAATAGCTAACTTCTATGGGTTAGGCTTGAAGTACCCCTGCATCATCAGGGTTGAGGAGTTAAAGTTCAAAATTTTCATCATGTGTTTTTGCTTAGTAATTATATTACATACCTGAAAGCACTAAATAGCTAACTTCTACGGCTTAGGCTTGAAGTACCCCTGCATCATCAGGGTTGAGGAGTTAAAGTTCAAAATTTTCATCATGTGTTTTTGCTTAGTAATTATATTACATACCTGAAAGCACTAAATAGCTAACTTCTACGGCTTAGGCTTGAAGTACCCCTGCATCATCAGGGTTGAGGAGTTAAAGGTCAAAATTTTCATCATGTGTCTTTGCTTAGTAATTATATTACATACCTGAAAGCACTAAATAGCTAACTTCTATGGCTTAGGCTTGAAGTACCCCTGCGTCATCAGGGTTGAGGAGTTAATGGTCAAAATTTTCATCATGTGTCTTTGCTTAGTAAATATATTAAATACCTGAAAGCACCAAATGGCCATCTCCTATGGCTTAGGCTTGAAGTAACCCTGCATCATCAGGGTTGAGGAGTTGAAGGTCAACATTTTTACCGTGTATCTTTGCTTGGTATTTTTATTACATAACCGTAAGTTCCAAATAGCCAACTCTTACGGTTTAGTCTTGAAATACCCTTACATCATCAGGGTTGAGGAGTTGAAGATCGAATTTTGGTCCCATGAATTTGTTTAACAATCTTATTATATATCCATAAAAACAAATTGACTTCCTTCTACGGTTCAGGCTAGCAGTACCCCTGCATCATCAGGATTGAAGAGTTGAAGGTCAATTTTTTTTAGGAAATATCTACTTAATAATCACATTCTACATTCAACCCAATTGGACTCCTACAGCTTAGGTTTGGCCGAGTATCGCTAATTTCGTTAATTTGCTTCAAAGAAATGGATCCTATGGTCAGAACCGTATCAAACTCATCAGAGTACCCTTGAAGTACATTCTTTCAAATAAAATAAAAATCATCGAAATCAGTTGGCGGGAAATTGAGTTATTCATCTATTTATCGCACACATAGTTAATGCAAATATCAGACTTATGCGCTTTTCTTACGGATGCCACTGTCAAAAGTGAACTAAAAATAAATGGGACCCGATGACACGCACTACCTTTTAAATGAAAAAAAAAAACATCCAAATCCGTTCAACCAGTGCGGAGAAATCGAGTAACAAATATAAAATTAAAAAAAAAATACAGACGAATTGATAACCTCCTCCTTTTTGGAAGTCGGTTTAAAACGATGTTTTAACATAAAAATCAAAGCGAAATACTAAATTTTATTGAGGTGGCCTCAAAATTGACTGACTTTCATACAAACTTACATCTCCCATTTGGGTTAAATTGGGGGGGGGGGGGGATTAGAAAATTCATTCTTAACTGACGTGTACGTCATAAAAGGAACCCCTAGTAAAAATCATATTCGTATCTTTAGCAGTTTAGGCTCTACGATGTTTATTCAATCGATGAGTGAGAGAGCATCCTTTCGTTTTTATATAAGTATACTAGCATACCCGGCCACGCGTTGCTGTGGTTAAAGAAATGTTACATAAACATTTGCAATTAAACCTATAAATTAAGATATAAACTATCCTATCTTTCAAGTTGGATCAAAATGCACACGTTGAGTAAATTTGATTATAATCGGTTCAGAGGTTTAAGAGTCCATTGCGGACAAATAAAGTGACACGTAATTTATATATATTAAGATATAGATATAGGGATATAGATTTGTATAGTATCAAATAACATAGGTACACACATAACCAATAAAAAATACATAACAAAGGAATACATTTTACAGACCATAACATGTTTAGTTTCAACCAATTCAACTATGCATAAACTTATCTTATTAACACTTATCGAACACAGAATAAATACTGCGTAGTTTTAAACTGACATAACTTTTTTATTCGTAAACCGATTTACATAAAATAAACACTAAATGTTAAGTGAAGTTTCCCACAACACACCGGTGAAAATTATATTCAAATTGGATAAGCCGTTTCTGAGATTAGCGTTTTCAAACAAACAGACAAACAGACAAACAGACAAACAGACAAACAGACAAACAGATAAACAGACAAACAGACAAACAGAAAAGATTTCTAAAAACCATTATTTTGGGTTCTATATCGTATTAAAGACCTCTAGAAATGGTTTTCACCTAAATTTATTCCATGTACAGACAGCGACCTCTTACAGATTTATTATAGTATAGATCATAGAGAAGGATAAAAATTATAGTGATAGAAAAAAATATATTATACACACATTATTTATCTGTGCAAGGATCGTACAAAAATATAACATTTTATGTATAAATCACAAAATTGTTAATTATCTATATTATCTAGTGTGTGTGTGCGATATAATGTGAGTGCGACACACACACACACATCATTGTACTATACGTTATTTTTCGTTTCGTTTAAGTTAACCGCAGTTTTGATATGATGTGATAATATGTCCTAATTATATTATAATTTACATTTTAATACTTACAAAGTCGTATAAATACAATAAAAATTGAAAGTTTTAATCAATAATTCAATAGTATTTTACACTATTTACTATAGCTTCTATAATGTACATCATTACGACAATACTTTCATAAATTAGTACTATAGTATCTTCTATAGTCTTTTATCTTCTTTCTTCTACATCCTAACGACACAATAAGATCATTAGTGGCTCCCTTGGTACGCGTACATAGTAAAGTCGGTCTGTACTCAACATGCGTCATTTATCCGTCAATATTAATTCCGCACAAAATCGTGCAGGTTACTGTCATGTAGACCGCATATTAGCGTCACAGATTTACTTCGAATACAATGTCTTTATTTGAATCCTAATGCATTCTTTCAGAGAAGTAATAAAATGTATGGCCAAAGACTTTTAAAATTTCAAATACACTCAAAAGTTCTATTACCAAGAAGACTGGTCGTATTTTATTGCATAACTAATTTTAGCAAACTTCTATTAATACATGATGTAGACGTAACAGAGGGGCACCCACATTACCTGATTTATAGCCACCTGAGACCTAAAATGGTCGCCTCATATAAAAGTGAGCAATGAACAACACCCTCCTACAGAAACACAAGAACTGCTTCACTATAAAAATATACTCATTGTGGCGGTGGTACCCCACCAGTCGAAACACTTTTTAATATTGCAGTTTATTATGGAGTAAGGGAAATATTTATTTAAGGAATATATAGTGGATGATAGATATTCATGTGAGCAGTGATAGCCTAATGGTGGAAACTTGCCCTCTCGATCGGGAGGTCCGAGGTTCAAACCCAGACACGCACCACTGATTAATTATCACTGCTTTTCGGCGAAGGAAAACATCGTGAGGAAACCTACGCACCCGAGAGTTTTATAAAAACTTTTTAACAAAAAATATCTACCGACTTCCATGTCACAAAAAAGTAAAAAATAATTTAAATATATTTTGGTCTAGAACATACTCAGTACTTAGTACATAGTCCTGAAGTCGCTAAAAGACACTTTTTAGTGACTATATTTTTATGTTTGTATTTAAATAAAGCCTCTAAGTTTGCTTTGTGCATCTACATATTCACAAAAATTAAACATAAAACACTTTTACAATTCATACAAACAGGGCGCCCCCTCTGGAAGTACCCCTCCATCATCAGGGTTGAGGAGTTGAAGGTCAAATTTTTCATCTTATATTGTTGCTTAGTAATCTTATAACATATACGTTAGTACCAGGTGGCTAACTTCTATGGCTCAGGCTTGCAGTACCCTGCATCATCAGGGTTTAGGAGTTGAAGGTCAAAATTTTAATTTTGTGCCTCTGTTTGGTATTATTTTTACATACCCGTAAGCACCAAATTGCCAACTCCTATGGTTTAGAATTGAAGTACCCCTTCATCATCAGGGTCGAGGAGTTGAAGGTCAAAATTTTAATTTTGTGCCTCTGCTTAGTATTATTTTTACATAACCGTAAGCACCAAATTGCCAACTCCTATGGTTTAGGATTGAAGTACCCCTCCATCATCAGGGTTGAGGAGTTGAAGGTCAAATTTTTCATCTTATGTTTTTGCTCAGTAATCTTATAACATATACGTAAGCACCAAATGGCTTATTCCTATGGTTTTGGCTTTAAGTACCCCTGCATCATCAGGGTTGAGGAGTTGAAGGTCAAATTTTTGTCCCATGGATTTGCTTAACAATTTCATTATATATTCGCAAACATCAAACGACCAACTTTTATAGTTCAGGCTAGCAGTACCCCTGCATCATCAGGATTGAAGAGTTGAAGGTCAAATTTTTCATAGTAAATACCTACATAGTAATTTTATTCTATATTTTACTCAATTGGACTTCTCCAGCTAAGGTTCGGCCGACTATCACTAATTTTATTATTTTGCTCCAAAAAGTTGAAGATCCTATGATTAGAACCTTATCAAACTCTTATCAGACTACCCCTGGAGTACATCCTTTCTAATAAAAAAAGAATCATCAAAATCGGTTGGCGGGATATTGAGTTATTCATACATTTATCGCGTACATTGAAAATGCAAATTTAAGACTTATGCGTTTTTCTTATGGATGCCCTAGTCAAAAAAATACTAAAAAAAAATGGGACCCTATGACACGCACTACCTTTCAAATAAAAAAAAAATCATCTAAATCGGTTCACCCAGTCCGGAGAAATGAGGTAACAAATATAAAAAAAAAAAATAAAAATACAGACGAATTGATAACCTCCTCCTTTTTGGAAGTCGGTTAAAAAATAAACGTTCTCGGAGGTGTGTGTAGTCCACCAATTCGCATTTAGCCCGCGCGGTGGACTATGGCCATAACTCCCTCTTTCCGTGCCCAGCAGTCGGACAATAATTGGTTGTCGAGAGATATTTATGTAATTTATCAATCAGAATGTCATTATAACTAAAGACGATTAAAAAACATGATGTGCTGTGTTGAAATCAATTCATATGTCCCGTACACATGACCAAATTACGCCCTACGCCTTTTGAATTAATTGCAGGACTTTTCTTTCACCTATTTCTTAAACAAAAGTTTAAACTAATTTCATTTTAATGACTAACAGGCTTAGACCTTAACCTAAGAACCTAATAGAATAAAGTGAACAATAAACACCCGGATGTGGTATTTTTTGCATCACCAATGCATTTATCATACTCGTGACGATGTGAAACGCTTCGGTGTATTAACGATGAAATATGCAACCGTCGGCCTGGGAAGCATTCAATAATAGATCATATACATCTGCCATTCTCAATACTTAGCGTAAGCACGCTATCTCGTTTTCTACCTAGTTCAATTCGTGGAACAACTTAACCTATTCTTCCTTTTCATTCTCACTAACTCCGTGCACTAAGGTTGACTGAGAAAGTCGCTGTTAGGTGAAAAGACCGCCTTTTGTATTTTAAAATGTATTATTTACTTTTTCTGTATATGGTGAAATATATTTATTACCTATTATTAATAACTAAGATTTTCAATCATTGACACCTTATTATAATGTTATTTTATTATAATAATCCATCTTTCAAAATGTAAATGTAGAATCACTCTGGTTTATGTATGGAAGCTATCACGTTTATTTTTTAAATATACCTAGAAGTAGCAAACTAGCATTCTTCTAGCTTGTTGTAAGTAATCTTTGCCGTCCATGTATATATTTAATCTCTCTTATATCGCTGATGTGTTGCTAGCCTTGAAGACTATATTGGAATGCCTTGTAAGTTTCTCTCCCTCACTACATCCTTAAACCAACATACAGTAACACTTTTGTATTAGACCATAAAAGGAAATATTGTTAATTAGTACAAATCGACGGGCCTCTAGAACAAAATCGTATGTAAAAAATTACTAATTTACAGTACGAAGCTTAGAAGTTTTGTGCCAAACAACATCGATTACTTACGCCAATCTTTCTTGGCGTAAGATCATTGTAATAGCTATTAAATAAGTTCCTAAATAGCTATTACAATCAACAAAGTTCATACTGTAACTTTTTTCGTATACGATTTTGTTCTAGGGGCCCGTCGAGATATTTTTCAGGCTTCTAGGTTTCATTACGATGTTTTCTGACCCGGTAAAGAACATGGTTATTATTTTCTATAAATCCCGACCATAGCTGCGTTAAGAAATGATCTGCGTCATGCTCTAGGCCTCCGTTATAAAGGACCTATGCCCAGTATTGGGGCCTAAAACCTTTAGACCTTATATAGTAAGATCTATAGTATATAAGAATCTATAAAATCTCCTCACAATACAAATCTTTATCGGAAAATTTCCTTTACAATACTATCAAAACATCGTTAAATATAATTGGTCAGAGTTGTAATTCAATTAAAATACTTCTCTACTTCTTATAGTCTTTTGGCAATCAAGTGATCCAGCGAATTAATATGGTCGTTTAATCATAAATTACTTCCAACAATATTTTTAGATATCATGAAAAAGTAAAAACCAAAAACTTCGACCATTTAGCAATAAATCTGATCGTGCGATGATATTGAAGTAACATTTTTTCCATAGTTTTTGAAGTAATTTTCCATTGAAGTAACTATTTTTCCACATATTTTTATCAGATTAAAGTTATAAACGAGCATTCAGTGTATCTTATAGTAAGTGGTCATTGCCGCCCGTAGACATGTGTAAGCAACTTCACATAGAACATGGGTTCTATGTGAAGTTAATCACAAATGCGTGCAACTCCCAAGGACTAAGATGGTCGTCTCATATAAAAATGAGCCAGCAATCACAATTTTATATATCTAGTAGAAGTCTTCATAAATTGATGTTATGTTATTGAAATTCTGGATACGAAGACCTGGTTAAAGAGCGTAACTTCATACATCTTCTAGGAAGCGTTTCAACTATTACATTTTTGTGAGCTATGCATCTGTGGCCTATCTTAGTTGGTCTGTAACTTAGGGGCACAAATCGTTGGCTTTAAGCGTAATTTCACATTTTTAACAAATTCCAACAATCCATACAATTGAACACATATTGTATGTTTTTATGTTCAACGTTTACTTTGCCGTGTCAAGCAAATAACGTTTGAAGCACATTTGAAATGAATACTTTGTGGCCTTTGAGTTAAACTGCCATGGATTGAATATACTCGTAGATGTCTATGGATCCTCCCTGTAGTTCTGGAATTAGAATAGGGCTACTGTTTTCCCTGCCTGTCGTAAGAGGCGGCTATAAGGGGCTTTCGGGATTGCGGGCGGCTAGAGCGGGAGCTCGAACCGTTCAATAAGGCGACCCCGGGAAGAACGGGGTTATGTGTGGCTGCATACCGTCGGAATGACTAGACGGAGCGGTGGTCCCTGCCGCCCCTTCTAGGAGGAGCCCGATGGGGCAATGTGCTCAGAGGACTCCGGTTGAGTTCCTTTGGAGATCCCGTCCTCCCGAAGTCCTCTTTGTAGAAATCCCACATAACTCTGCGTCGCCCCCACAGCGTTGCCGTCAGGTAAGTTTTGAAGGTTTCGCGTTAGAGAAAAAAAAGTCTATGGACGGCAGCGATCACTTAATCAATTTGACTGTATGTTTATTTTAAAATAAGCATTTTATTAGAAGTAAAAGTACAAATAAGCAATATTACTTCTATATAATGAAAAGAAGATATAAAACGTGGAATTTATCACGATAAAGTAGAAATGAACTCTGTAATCAATTAATTTGTAATTATAAAACAACAAATATATCAAGTGTTGCTATTGTTGCAATACTGACAAGCTGGAAACCTTAATTTATTATTCTCGAACTCGCTATGTAAAAGGTTAACATAAATTGTACAATAAAGAATTTAATTACATTTATGTTTATTTCTTATTCGACGTCTGTTTCTCATTCAATTAAATAAATGTTTAATGATACATAAAAACAAAGCAAATTAGTTTGAATTAAATGTAATAAAAACTGTTATTAACAAATACAATGCATATCTTATAGCAGCTTCTTAAGATCTAAGTTAAACATCATCGCAGTAGACCTATAACTAGTTAGTAATTAAAAAATGCCAGTTCATTACAATAATAACGTGTTATGGAGTGAAGTGATGAAGCGGAATAGTCATTACGTAAATAAAAATGCTACTTATTTACTTACTAAGTCTCTTTCTTTCTATTATAAAATAATATGCGTATGCAAGTCGTCGTCAACCCATTATTGAACGGGTCTTCTCTCAGAATGAAAGAGTTATAGGCCATAGTCCAACGCGCTGGCTAAGTGCGAATTGCTGGACATACACATACGTTTTGGTATATTGTTTAAAAATATTTATGTTTTTATTTTCAATTATGATCTGGGTTTGCAATTTTACGATGAAGTTTAAAGAACTATTTATTTAACTCATATTTTCTATTTTTTTAGAGCTCGCTTGTCCCATTTCAGTTATTTATTTTTAAACAGACAGATTTTTAAATAGCTTATCTAATTCTTACTCAAGCATTAAAATTCAATAGGGCATCCTGTTTCAGATGCATATTCAAGGGTAATACTTATGTGGTTGAACTGCGGTTAAAATTGTGACGCTATGACGCTATGCTATCATGACGTAACATGATAAAAAAATGCATTTATTGTCACATAAAAAAGACAGTATTAAAACATCTACATCTAGCTATGTGTGACTGATTATATTGCAAGTGTTTTGGACCCCAAAGATCTCAAAATATTAGATGAACAAGGACAATACGACAATATTTGTTTTTATTTATTGCATTACATGCAATCTAATTATTCCATATTGATTTTACTTAATTCCCAAATAATCATTTAAAGTGTAAAAGCGGATCTCTTTTACAAGACTTTCGCTGTCTGTTCGCCTGGCCTTTTTATTTATCACAGAGCTACTATATCAAATCGTTATAGTTAACCATTTGAAATGAGAAGAATATATATGTTTAGACGTTTGATTATGACCGCTATAACAAGAAATACAAAATTAAGACAAAAGTTAAAAATATGATTTTTTCACACGACGTCGATGTTTCTCGGCGTTTTCAGGTAAATCCTTGGCAGTTTCACTATACATGTCGATTATTCATTTTCAATCAAGAAATCCTAAATTTGAATACAAAATAATATGTACTATTTGTTATTGGTGTAAAATAAAGAGATTTGTGGTGCCAACCCATTATTGTCCCATTGCTGGGCACGGGGCAGAATGAGAGAGTTTGAGGCCATAGTCCAATGCGCTGGCCAAGTGCGAATTGGTGCTGCGAAGAGTTTTCGTCTTGTACCTACTATAATTACGGAACTAATGACGTATCTTACGAGTACAGCCGATGCAGTTTAAATCGGTTCAGGTCAAAATACATAACATAAACAGTTCTTCATAATTGAGTATCAACAAAATTATCGACATATTTTCCAGAAATTAATAAGATAACATCTATTTACAAGATCTTCGTTGAATTGTTTACGGCTAGACAAAAACACAAGCAGATATCAGAAGAGATACGGAGAATAAATGCATCTCGGAATTTTCAAACTAGTCGATTCATTAATAAAAGATAACCTTACAAATCACTAGTCCATTCCCATGACTTCATCGGAGCAATAACGATTTATAGGTTACGTATTCGAACTTGTATACTAAGCAATATTGTCGTAAACAATAAAATTATCTACAAATAAATGAAATTTACTCGTCTGTTTGTGCTTTCACAATCGGTTCGTTAGTCTTTTTTTCTATCACTCACTCTTTCTTACATTCATAGCCCCACACTAGGATTTTCTACTGTGTCGTGGGTACCATGGACACACACAAGACGAATACACAAACAGCCAGACCCAGAACATGAATCCAAACTCATCATTCAGATACCTGTCTGGCCGGGAATCGAACCCGGGACCCATTGCGCGTCAAACCAATATGGTAACCGCTCTGCCACTCGGGTCTTCAATTATATGTTATATCATTTTATATTCACGATACTGTAAAAATATTTCTTATAATTTGGTCTATAAAAATCTCTAGTACTATTTGGGTATAACATATCCAACAATAAATGAGCTTTCTGTGTGATCCATGCTACTCTACATAATGATTGGCAGTAGGAAAAATCCAGTAAAGTCACTAATTATATTGAAAAAGTTTATTAATTTATTTATATGGAGTCTTAAGTTACTATTTACAAGCAAATCTAATTATAGGTAGTTACAGCAAAACAGTTGTACGATAACACAATTTAATGGAATATAAGAATAACATATATTCGAAATGGTAAATTAATTTTGTTAATTAGTTGGTTAATTAAACGTGTTAACTTACCCACTTACTACGTACTCTACGTTTGCGTAATTATATTAAGTTCAATACAATTTATTTCATTAACATATTTTATTTCGTGTTAGTAAGCGTTATCGAGTGATATGAAAAAAAAAAATATTCAATAATTGTCATTGTTAATTTTTTACCACTAGTTAAATTAAAATAATTAATTGATTTAAGCGAATTGAAAGTTTCTTAATAATTTCATTAATAAAATGTTTTCATTTCATTAATAAACATAATGAGACAGGTATCTGAATGATGAGTTTGGATTCATGTTTTGGGTCTGGGTATTTGTGTATACGTCTTATGTGTGTTCATGGTACCCACGACACAGGAGAAAATCTTAGTGTGGGGCTATGAGTGTAGAAAGCATGTTTAAAGTTTCAGCTTAGTCTTCATGAGTAGCAACGAATCTATAACCGATACAATATGAGACTCTTATTCTGGCTAGATTGATTGTTAGAAGTCCATGGGTGACAATTGCAACTTACTACCTTATTTATTTACTTACTATCAAGAGCAGTTCCGGCTTATTTGCTATTTATTGGGCATTTGTTTTCCAGCAAACCACTACAACAACCGTAGAATTTCTTACGTTCTAACCCTTAAAGTAATATAACAAAAAACACATCGATAAACAGATAACAGTTAGATTTTAAAAGTATATATCGCCCGTTCAGTAAACAATAACATACAATGTCAAGGCGAGACGTCGAAACCTTGGAAATACCCCGCATCGGAGCTGATCGCTATCTTTCTAGCTTTTATCTGAACCGTCTCCCGAGCTATATCGACAAAAAATTCAACCGGTATATCCGAATTATAACAAACCGGCCGTGGAAATGTATAAAAATAACAAGATTATTCTGTCTCGCAGTGACAAAACACTGCTACTGTCATTTTAATATAACCCGGTCACGCTGCGTTGTGGTTCAGATTTCCCGTAGGTACATTTTTCGCGATAAAATTACATATATATATAAAAAGAACTAAACTTTTACTTGTAAATAAAAAGATATGTAAATTTGAAATGCAACTAAACGAGTACTTTCGTGTTTTGCGAACAAAAAGATATGAATGATGTTTATTTTTCAAAGGGATTGTTAAGTGGCAACAATCTCTTCAACCGTCCTGCACTTACCATTTTTTTTTGCGTGCAGTCTACCTGATGGTAAATGTTCACTACCACTCATGGACATCCGTAACCAACTACATATGGAACATGGGTTCTACCACCTTGAAAACTATGCACTTATTAATTAAGTAATTTATGTTGGCCCTACGGGCATTTACAGTTTTATTGGGTAGTAAAGGCAAGCCTAAAGCTCAGCCGGGATAACGACTATGGATCGGAAGGGGACGAAGGTTTTGGTAGAGATAGGTACTGCAGCAGAGCAAGCGACGGCATTTGATCTTATATTTATGTATACTTAAAAGTTTAAGCAGCAAATTCTAATAAATTTACCCGCAAGTCACTCAAAATTTGAAATGAACTTTCACTCAAAAACACCCCCTTGTATAGTGTTCAGGATTTCGGAGATAAAAGGAGAGCTTACGTCACCCCTAAAAGCTGTCCATTTGCTCATGAAACCGACTAAAATCGATTAGAAATTGAAAAGAAAAACAATATCCTACTTCTAATACAGTTGGATAAGAACAATAGTTTTTACCACTTCTGCTCAGGACAATTAGTAGGTCTCACATTTATGGAGGAATTTTGATTAGACAAGGGTTGGTTAATATTTTTTTATTACAATTACGAAAATTACAAGGAAATTTAATATAATGCTTTCTCCCCTAACATTAACACATTACTGCAAGTTATTTCAATGAAGGTAATCTGAAAGATTACGGATTAAGTATAACGAAGCCATTTTATAAAGCTTTTCCTTCTCGTGTCTTTGTTTAATCTAAACTTTTTAAATAACCATCATGCCATAAAATTAACTTAAATAGAGAATAAAAATTATATGGTCCGTTTTAAACCAATCTATCTTACAATAATGTCTGTTTTCACAATAATGACATAAGTAAACATGTCACAAAGCATCAAATCAAAATAATACACTTTTACACAGAGGTTTCCTTTTATTAAAATATTTTAAAATGTAAAGTAAAAAATCTAAAATATGTTTATTTAAAAATGACAAGCAAACCCGCGACCAGTGATTAGTGCATGATAAAAACCATATGATTTCCCCGTACGGAGTTCTCACAAACTCGTTCACGATTACGTCCCTTTTATAAAGTAATGTTGTATAAAAGGATGCTAAACTAAACTTCTCCACAGTTCAGTGTTAACCCGCGATGAGGCAGTTGTACATCTTGTTAGGGATAGCAATAGCCTTCGGCGATGCCTCAGGTAATTTCTTAGTGTACACTCCTAATAGGTCATGTTATTTATATTTACGTGCATTGCATATTTACAACATTGACTATTCAGTATCGTAATTATATTCAAATTAGTTTAAAATCACATTACTTTATTAATTTTCTTTTACATGGTGATAATGAAAATCATGTAGAATCTTATAAGAACAAGTTACTCCACTTTGATATAAGTTCCTGATTTTTTTACTTGCATACAACAATCGATTTACTTTATTTTTACACTCGTTATAAATTAAAATAAGCACTACTTCTTCGTACTACGTATATTTTTCGTATATTTTTGTTTACCAGTTTTTTACATTTGTATTTTTGTCCTTTGCAGAGAGGGTACGCCGGGGCTACGGCGGCGGCGGAGGCGGCGGTGGCGGTGGCGGTGGATTTGGATTTGGCGGTGGAGGCGGTTTCGGATATGGAGGCGGTGGCGGTGCGGGCGGAGGAGGTGGCCTCGGAGGCGGCTTCGGCGGAGGCCTGGAGGCTGTAAAAAGTGGTGTTGAAGACATTCTCGGAAAAGTTAGCTCTGGCTTCAACCATCTCGCTGGTGGCATCGGCGGCGGACTCGGAGGAGGCTTTGGAGCAGGCGGCAGCGGAGGCTTGAGTGGCGGCAGTGGAGGCAGTGGTGGTGGAGGATATGGAGGAAGTGGCGGTGGAGGATACGGCGGCAGCGGCGGTGGAGGCGCAGGTGGTGGCTTAGGCGGAGGCTTAGGCGGGGGTGGTGGCCTGGGAGGAGGCAAGGAAAAAGTGATATATACAAAATCTGATGATGGCAAGTCTGGCGGATTCGCATTTACCGGTTCCACTGACAATGGCGGTTATGGAGGCGGTGGTGGCTACAGCAGCGGCGGTGGTGGATACGGCGGAGGTGGAGGCGCAGGCTTTGGTGGAGGCGCCGGCGGAGGCAAGGGTGGAAGTGGTGGCGGCGGCAAGGGAGGAAATGGAGGCAACGGAGGTGGATCTGGAAATGGAGGCGGTTTCGGCGGAGGAGCTGGTCTCGGAGGTGGAATCGGTGGTGGAGGCGGTGCCAGTGGAGGATATAGTGCAGGTGGTAGCGGTGGACATGGAGGAAATAATGGAGGTGGATATGGAGGAGGCAATGGAGGCGGACAAGGAGGAGGCAATGGAGGTGGTTTCGGCGGTGGCCTCGGAGGGGGCAACGGAGGCGGAGGCGGTGGTGGCCTTGGAGGTGGCAACGGAGGTGGCGGTGGACTAGGCGGAGGCCACGGCGGCTCAGGAGGCTTGGGAGGTGGAAATGGTGGCGGCCACGGAGGCTCTGGTGGTTTTGGCGGCGGCTTCAGCGGCGGTGCAGGCGGAGGTGGTGGATTAGGAGGTGGTGCTGGAGGTGGACATGGAGGTGGTCGAGGAGGATCAGGTGGACTTGGAGGAGGCCACGGCGGATCGGGTGGATTCGGAGGAGGCCTTGGAGGATCAGGCGGAAGTGGAGGTGGTGCCGGTGGCTATGGAGGCGGAAACGGCGGAGGAGGCGGTGGAGGCCGTGGTGGCGGTGGCGGCCTTGGTGGTGGTCACGGTGGCTCCGGAGGCTTAGGCTTCGGTGGAAGCTTCGGATTAAGTCTGGGCGGTGGAGGCGGAGGCGGCGGTGGACTCGGTGGAGGCCACAGTGGTTCGGGCGGTCAAGGCGGATCTGGATCTGGTGGAAGTGGCGGTCACGGTGGTGGCTTCGGAGGCGGCCTCGGGGGCGGGCTTGGCGGAGGGGCTGGAGGCGGTGGTGGCCTCGGGGGAGGACGAGGTGGATCTGGCGGTTTCGGAGGCAATGATGGTGGTAACGGAGGATCCGGTGGCTATGGAGGCAGTGGCTCGGGAGGCCACGGCGGGTCAGGCAGCGGAGGATGCGGCTCCGGGGGCTGCGGTGGGTGCAGCACGTGTGGAGGTGGAGCGCACGCCAGCTCTGGGGCATATGCTTCAGCCAGCGCCAAGGCTTCCGCATCAGCTAGCGCGGGAAGTTACGGGCGATAAGGACATTCGATCAACCTGTATAAAAATTTAAAAAATTCCACATGCTATAAAAAAAAATGTTAAATAAATAAGGCACTTTTATACTCAAATACAAAATTAAGATCGTGCAAGTGGCCATAATATAAATAAATGTAAAACTTTGAGTAATGACTGTGATCGACTAATGTAATGCATAGGAATTAAGATAGATAATAAATAAACTTATGCAACTTTACATCGTGTTCTATAAATAATGTGTCCATGAACGCTACCGTCAACACAACTTAGTTGAAATTATATAGATAATAGAGGATAACTACACTTCTTACTGCATCTTTAAATAACATCTTATAATGTATGTAATCTCAGTAATAAAATCACAAGCGTAGTCGTTTTTAATTGAGGATATTGGTAATTGAGATCGGAGCTATAAAATTATAGGCAAGTGCTTATTTTGTTATCGATGAGGATAAAGTAACTTATTAGTATCTATCAATTTTTGATGTTTTATCATAATTTGAGAACTTGATCAATCTATCTATATCAATCTATCTATCTCTTGGTTATTACGTTTCTTTAAAACAATCATAGTTAAAGACTTCCTTTACGTGGCAATGTGCAACGCACACTTATGTTTTTTGTTTTGTCCATACCTTGCAATGAATTTTGCAACGACGGTCGATGACGTAAACATTACGAGAAATAATAAAATCGTGCTAATGATTTTTAGTATAAAATTTAGCATTGCTTATCTATGGAGAACATAATTGACAGTTTCTAATTTATTCGAACATCGTAGCACAAGTCTGCCATTTCGCTTTCGATCACAAGACATACAATAGAATAAGCAAATTGTTATATCTCTGCTCCATACCCATTGAACAATTAAGAACACAAGCATGTATAATAATTCTACAGCTATAAGGATTTATAGGACAGCTTATATTTTCGGCTAGTAGTGAGACATCAATGTGTTGATATTGTAGGGATGTAGGGTTATGTTATCATTGGTATTGTGAAGAGAATCTCAAAAATAAGTAAAAGTTTCTTACTTGAGAAAATCCGTCAGCTTTCGGATTATACCGCGACCTTGCCGGGGTTGGACCTCTTTAATAAATTCCTAGGACGGAATTAGAGTTCCTACAGGATGTATAAGTTACTGATACCCTTATTATTGATTTCGTAATTGACCTAGATTCTACAATTATAGGACGTAAATAATGTTATGTCCACCAGACCAGCCAGATTCTCAAATTTTCCATTATTTCTGGTTATGGTCAGTTACATATTATTAAACTCACACATGAATTATAAAAAATCGATTCGAAAAAAACATTTCATATTGCTTAATTAAACATTTACCATTTCAAAGTATATAATTTATTTTTATTTGTCGACCACTAGCAACTTCACAAAAAAGTGATATCTAAAATCTTAATTAACTTTAAGATTGAAACACAAGTTATTTATTATGAAATTCGTATTCCTTTTTTATACTAATAAAATGACGTGGTACATAATTAACATATAAGAGGTAAACTTGAATTGTGTTGAGGTTGGAAATTTTAATTAATTACAACTTGTTCGGAAACTACAATTCATCGTGTAAATATGATACTTTGATTTGTTTCATTAGTTAGACAAAATCTCTCATCAACCCATTGTCGTCCCACTGCTGGACAAGGATCTTCTCTCAGAATGAGAGAGTTTTAGGCGATAGTCCACCGCGCTGGCCAAGTGCGATTTGATGGACATATGTTAGTTAGACAAAATATATCTACTATTTTCGTATTTGCAATGAATTCCATGGCAGCCACGATACAGGAGACAATTCTACTTTGTGTAAGTGTAGAAAGTGTGTGTTTTATTCCTCAAACGTTTTATCACAAACTTACTCAATACGTTTTTTTTTCTTAAAGGGAAAATGCCTTTATTTATATTGTCAGAAAGAAAGTAGTGCTGTACTTTTTTGTTTTGTTTTGTACTTGGCAGCTATTAAAAAGCATGAGATTTTTTGGAAACATGCAAATTGATATGTTGTCTGAAACTAGTCACCCGTCGCATCGGTCGAAATTCAACCGTAATTTAAATTAAAAAACTAAACTTCATATTGTCTCAAGTAGTACGAATATTTCAATAAAATATTTCAAATAAAATGTATTCATTTTCAAGTAATTTTAAACGCACCCGATAAATATAAAAAGAGGTTTAATTAGGTAAACCCCATTAAAAAGGAATAGCGGGTATTCTAACAAAGACACGGACATTTCTGACGTTATGTGTTTTTATAGTAAAACATTGAATGTTCTACTTCGTTTATTATTTATGTGTTTGTGACAAATGCACGGTAGTGTGTGTAATGTGATTTTAGTTGAATTTATGTATGTTTTATGCGTTATTTGAAAAAAATATTTACATTCTGCACTCCTTCTCTACGTCCACTATATCCTTGCAAAATTTCATGCTAATCCGTCCGCGGCATATTACTTAAAAATGCGTCACAGGTTTTTGCTTCACGTATTCAATTATGATTATGGTCAAATCGGCCTCTGGACTTATTCAATCTTGAACAAAATGTACACAAAAAGATTATCCGAGCGGTCATCACACTACATAATTACTCACTGTGATATGTTTATCACAAATAAAAACATTAGATTTTCCTTTACATAGTTTTTGTTATCGTTAGCAGACATTTTAATAGCTACCGACAAACAATTATCCGTGTTATTTAGTTGACATTCCTTGTAGAGTTAGATAAAATCCTAAAATAATTTGGTATATGGATTAAACAAGCCAGCTTCTGAAATATACAGTACGACTGTTGAACTTAGAGTTCAACTGTTACTATTTATGTGTCAAATTAAAAACATCTTGGAGTAGACAAACAGTAAAGTTGGTAGAATATGTTATGGCGCACCTTCGGAGTAGTCCAGAAGCACTACTCACATTTGTAACTGAATCCGTGTAGACCAAGAGTCTGTCAAAGATACGATGTTATTCCCAGGAAAAAGTAACGATATTTTTTTAAAGTTAAACAACGTCGAGGACTGTCAGTAGTTCGATAGGATCGTTCATCATATATGCCTTTGAAATTCACTACTCGATATAGGTTATTGCTAAAGGTTGTTTCTACACAGGTAAATACACAGAAAGATGCTATTGTACATTTCGCGAATTTTGTATCTTACACATCTAAAAGAAGAAAGGAAGTAGTGATATTCAAGACCTCATTTCATACGCGTTTCCGTGCTTAGGACGATAAGCTATCCGGTTCTTATGATAACATAACATTAGTCGCCTTGGACACCTTCTGCCCGCTTTGAAGCTTTCCACATGAGTTGAAAACCCATGTACTTAAGTGATACATAAAAATGTTCATAAAGAGTCCTACCACCTTCTTCGGTAAAATAGACATGTGTAGGTAGTTAACGTTTCTATCATCGACGAAACTAGACCGTTTAATTTCGTTCGTCGACTAATCGATTAACTAGTTGAAATCGTCGACTATTTGACAAATCACACTTGAAGGTCTATAACTAGGCTATATGACACGCAGCTCGCGCTTCAGCCGCCGCGGTTGGCAATTTTGGGGCGTTATCATATTAAACTGGAAAAACGGTTAACCGCTAGTGCGTAAAAGGGCTTAACGTTTCAACGAAAAGCTCGTTTTCGGACCGATTTTAACGAACTTTTGTATTATACAGATGCGTTTAAGGGTCGACGTCGTATTAGACATTGATACAAACATATGGTATCAGCCTGGTAAAGCAGTGATAGCGTAATGGTTAAAACTCGCCCTCTCGATCGGGAGGTCTGAGGTTCAAACCCAGGCACGCACCACTGATTTATGTGCGTATTATACTTTAATTATCACTGCTTTTCGGTGAAGGAAAACATCGTGAGGAAACCTACACACCCGAGAGTTCTTTAAAAAAAAAAAGTTCTCGGAGGTGTGTGAAGTCCACCAATTCGCACTTGGCCAGCGCGGTGGACTATGGTCTAAGCTCTCTCATTCCGAGAGAAGACCCGTGCCCAGCAGTGGGCCAGTAATGGGTTGACGACGACAAACATATGGTATGTATGACTATTTAGCCGTCTATGAATTCAACTAAGCAACGGTTGAATTGGGTCCGTCTCTTCAACGCTCAACTTTGAAGTAAAACGTCTGTTAGTAAAACGATTATGCAAATTACCAGTAGATTCTGTGATATGAATGCTCAGCCTATAAGAATGGGTACTAAAGCATTGTATTTACATGGATAATTAAAGATGATTTGCGTAAATACGCATTTACGTTTCTTGATTATCCGAGCATTTATCAATGCATTTATTATAATCCTCAATAATTGAGCTGGTAGGCCATAAAATTACAAAGCGATGTTACTTTAGTTTTGTTTATCTCATTGTTGCAGCAAACGAGCATGCAATCCACCATGGTAAGTGGTCACTGCCACACATGGACATCTGTAATCAACTTTATATAGAACATAGGTTCTATTTGAAGTCAATCACAGTTGCGTTGCTACTCCCGAGGACTATGATGGTCGCCTCATATCAAAGTGTGCCCTCAACCACTCCCTTGTATCTAAAACGCAAGAAATGCTTCACGCTAGAAATAGGTGTGGCAGTGGTAGTTCCCCGGTCAAACAACACTGGTTACCTTCAATAATTAAAATTAAAGATTTGTTTTTGCATGGACTTATTTAAAAACACGATATTTAGAATAGTGTGGTAAAGAAGAGACATTAATTGAAACTTTTCAACTCAGTCCTCAGAGGTAGCAGCAATGTATTGATCACAGACGACTCAGGAAAAGCTACAGGTAGATTGGATCCTACTTCATTCCTATGTATTGGATGATTTTTTTCATGTACATACAAGAATTTCTAAATCGGAAGAAACGGTCATTAAAACATAGTTTGCAGCTAATATTGAAATCATTCGATATAATATAAACGCATTCATTAATTAAGACTATCTAAGAATATAAATACTTAAAAAAGCTTTCTTATGCATTAAAAGCTACATTATCCGTTGGCGTAGTGTTTTATTTTTTAAATTAAGTTTTTCTGAATCATGTCGTTTTCCGGCTTGAGAAATAGATTGTTTAAATTTAATTATGCAGTTAATCAAAAATGGTATATCGCATTTGACCATCCACCTAAAAAAATCATCCTGTCATTCGATGCCATCGTAAAATATATATGAAAAGTTTCGGACATGTAAAGGTCAATCCATCAATTCGCACTCGGCCAGCGCGATGGACTATGGCCTTAACTCTCACATTCTGAGAGAAGCCCGTGCCCCGCAGTGAGACAATAATGGGTATCCCAAACGTCAATCCATAACTTTATCCTGTTTTAATTATTTTACATCGTGGCCAACCTACGTACATGTTGCAGTTCATTTAATAAAAAAACGTTGATCAAGGCATTGTTGTGTCAATAATGGCGGAGAAACCAGTTTTTATTATTAGTTGTTGCATTATACTTTGTCGTGAATAATAGACATTTGTGTGAATAATACACATTTATAATCTTGATCATTGTATTTGTCATCATTTGTAATTTTCATATGAGGCAACCATCTTAGTCCTCGGGAATAGCACTGATGACGATAGATAGAACCCTTGTTAAGTATGAGGTTGCTTACAGATATCAATGGGCGGCAGTCACAACTTACCATTAGGTGGTCTGCGTGCTCGTTTGCTACTTCAATCAAATAAAAATATATTCTTAGTCAGAGACATTTCAGACCACAGGTGAAGGGTGCAGCCTAACCCGCAGAGTTAGCAATAAATTCAATGATTTAACTCAATTCGCCTAAATGTTGAGTTCGATCGTCATTCTCATTGTCATTTTATGGAAGACAGCGGATTCAGCTTTTTTGTACGTGTAATTCCTAAGGAAGAGCTTTGAAACTATTTGCACTATCGAACTCGTGCGGCGCGAACACTTGTACCTATTATATTCTTACTAAATTCAAAAATATAACTTGAATATGAGTCTCTAACCTAACCTAACCTAACCTAACACTTGTCTTAAGAGAGATATGAATCTCCCCTAGGTTTTTTGAATATGGTAAGGTATGAACCTTACCATATTCCAAAAGCTTCGTGGTTCGACTTCGAAAGCGTTAGTACCACATAGAAACTATTTATGTAATTCCAAAAGTGTTAATATCTATTATACCTACTCTAGTTTAAAAGGTAAGGAGTAAGGTAAGAAATATTCCCATATGATACTTACTCTGGATAAGTTTTCCTTTATGGGGTTCATTTCAAATATTGACGTCATTTGACTACATTGTTGGCTATTCTAAGTACCTATAATACAAAAAAGATTTATTGTGAACCCGACTACTACAACTACCACTATACTACTTTAAGTTTAAATTGCACACATACACGTTTTAACAATTAGGTATATATACACATTTAATTGTTCTACTGGAAAGACTAACAAAACAACAATTAAGAGTTACTCGTGTTACATTTTTATAATTCAACATTAGAATAGACAAATACTGAGAAACAAATTATTTTAGTAAACCTCATAGGTCTAAGAAACAGATGGAACGTTATTTCAATAAACGTTCTATTAATAATGCATGAACGTATATTATTTTACTATACAGGTACCCATAAATATGTATTAGAGATGTACTGAGTTGTAATAGTATCCGTTAGTACGGATACGAATACGGATCATTGGTATTTAGATTCACGCATTCGCATACGCATCTCAACTTCCTTGCAATTTTTACTTACTCAATAAAATATAACACCTGCCGAATTTTTTCTTCTCTTTTTTCTTTCTCGTCAATCCATTATTAGTCCAACTGCTGGGCACCGGTCTTCTCGCAGAATGAGAGAGTTTTAGGCCATAGTCCACCACGATGGCCAAGTGCGAATTGGTGGACTTCACTTCAGAACTTTTTTTTAAAGAACTCTCAGGTGTTTAGGTTTCTTTGCGATGTTTTTCTTCAGCCATAATTAATTTCTAATACGCATATATTTAAAAAAAAATCCTTGGTGCGTGCTTGGGTTTGAACCTCGGACCTCACGGTCGAGAGGACAACTTTCAACCATTAGGCTATCACTGCTTATATTTTATTTCGCTCGTAGATCGCAAAGTACTTTTTTATATAAATTAACGTAACGATAAGGCAGACGGGTTACCTGATAGAAAGTAGTCACCGTCGCCAATGGACATTCGCAACCCCAGAGGAGCCGCCGATGCATCGCCGGCTTTAAAGGAGAGCTCTTTTCGCACCCCTCTTGAAGAACCATAGCGCTCCGGGAATACCTCAGGAGGAAGCTCATTCCAAAACTGGCACGTTCGTGTTAAAAAATAATGGACGCTTACAACTATATGCAATGTACCTCGTAATGACGAGTGAAAATAAGAACGCGCTTATTTTGAGGATATAATAGTCTGGTACTAAGGGAACAGATCTTCCCGCTTCAGATATCCGCGGATACGGATACGAATACGGATATCGTACACATCACTAACACGTGTTCTATTTACGTGGCCACAATCAGTAATTAGAGATGTCTCATAAAAACTATGTGAGTCATGGAAAAATATATAACGAAGCGGCAAACGATGTATGTTTGGTGGCCACAGAGGCATAACGTGCCCTCTGGTTCATCCATAGACGTGTTTTACTTTTCTTGTCAACCCATTATTGTCCCACTGCTGGGCACGGGTCTTCTCGCAGTATGAGAGAGTTTAGGCCATAGTCCACCGCACTGGCCAAGTGCGAATTGGTGGTTCCATATGGCGCCACTCCAACCGGTGCTGTGCCCTCTGAATCCATCGGTTTCCCGCTGTCTTCTTCAGGTCATCGGTCTACCTGGTGAGGGGGCGACCTGCGCTCCTCTTGGCTAAATGTGGTCGCCACTTAAGGACCTTCCTTCCACATCGGTTATCGGTCCTACAAGTGATGTGGCCGGCTGATTGCCACTTCAGCTTGCTAATTTTGAGAGCTTCGTTCGTCTACGGATTTCATCGTTGCGAATCATGTCTCTATTATCACTACCATAAAACGGAAACACATCTTACATAAAATGTAAGCACGGTACTGAAGGGCCCTTAGTACGTGCTTATTACGTTTACTTAAAACGATCACTATTTGCGTCTTACCCCGTACCTACACAGCAATCCATATTGCATGTTTACTTTTTCGTAAATCATTGTAAGGTATACACAACATTCAATTCAATCATTATAATGTAAACATAAACGGTAATTAACTCGTACTATGTAGAAAGTCTCTCCTTAGCCTGAACAAAGTATATGTAACTGACTCAAAAAAAAAGGAACCAGAAATTAAGCACTGCTCATGGTCGTAGCTCTGTTAAGATGGATACGGGGGGATCCAGCATTGACTCAACAGTCCAAAAAAATTCACGTTCATACTACGAGGTGTTTTGTTTCGACAAAATAACAAAAAGCTTATCCCATTAAAAGATTTTTGCTGTCCAGTCTGTACTGTACTGTCTGGACTCATTAACTCGTCGCCTTTTTTATACGTTCATAATTTCTGTACTCTCAAAAATATATACTTTATTGGCATCTCTGTTTAACTACTCCCTCAAACGGACACCTTCAAACAGAATTTTTGTGGATTTTTGTCACAATTTTATCACATCAAATTTAAAAGTAAAAATCTTCCTGGCAATCTATTACTGTCCTATTACTAGGCTCCAGTCCAGCTTCAGTAGTCCATCTGCTGGCCAAGTGCGAAAAGTAGACTTTACACACCCTTCACACGTTTGTTAGAGCACCTACACTCTAGAGTGTCTTATGCCGCAATAGCAAATACACAATAAAAAATATCAGTATATTTTCTAAGACGCACATAGGTTTATCTTTTAAAACAGACTAAGATTCGAACCTCGGCTCTCCAATTGTTTTCGGAATCCAGTTTTCCTACGATAACTGTTTCAATATCGTTACTGAAACTATTGAAGTATATTAATGAGTAGTATACAATAATATAGAAGAGATTAATGTAAGCTTGCCTGTGTGGTTGGGTGGTTTGCCCCGTATTCCCGAAGGTATCCAGACTATCAACGAACAAGTTAAAAAGCCGCCACAATGATTAAACGTCGAAAGCGAAAGTAAAACAGGAACTGTTTGTCGAGATAATCTTTAGAATACTTTTCTGAAACTTGGAATTTAGAATAAATTATCAGGAAGAATCAGTCCTTTATTTTCTTTACAAATATTTACATTAAGTAATTTAAAAGCAATAATGCAAAATGTATAAACATACTCTGCAGGCGCAACTCTGTAAATTTTATGTACCTACTTCAAATACTTTATTTACTATTTACGATTTGTTTATATTGTTAATTTTCCCGCTATCTATGTATACCTATAGAAGGTACAGGTAGGAATATAATACAGCTTAGAAAAACACGGTTACTTTCTATTGTAAATAAATGGATACTATTTCTAGCTACGGCTACATTACTCCTTTTGTTTAAAAGGTCTGATTTAGACTACGAGAATGCACATCTTCTTTTTAAGGGTATTTCTTCTATTTTAGCATTAATATTTTTTTAAGAAACATATCTCCTGTTAGATCGTACCGTGACCAAACTATACAAAAAGTAATTGATATGTTAAAGTTAAGGCACTTATTTAATGTCAAACAATATTAAACCCATCAATAAGATCATAAACTTCATTATGATCTGCCACTGAGATCCAGAATTTTTAAATGTATTTAGACGCACCGACTGTTGATTTCTAGATTTGCAAAACAAATAATTCATATAGGCACCTAATTGTATTACATCACGCGTCGGTAAAATAAAGTACTTCTATTAAAACTACCTTCAGCCTATAACAAATTCTGGATCCACCTCTGGCGTAAGCTGAGACAAATAAAATACATAGCCACTTTCGACTTGGGCGTAAGTGCAATAAATTATCAAACCAGCATAAATTCGTACAAAGAATAATCATCGAACTATATCTGTTAAAGTGTCAATCTGTTGATTAAGAGATAATTGAAAGCACCCTATTTTAAATACATTATCTCCAGTGTATGGTTAATAACAGTGTAATGCTATTAATTACAATTTCTTTGTAAGAAAATATCTTGCGCCTATAACATCGAATAGCAAAATTTGCAACGTACGTATAATATTATTTTCAATGGAGCTATACAAATTAATTTCACGATGTCGAAAAGGAAATATTACTTTTAAAACCCAATGCATTTCTATCCATCCGTCAGTCTTTTGAGGTTCACTGCTGGGCATAAGCCTGCCCTAATGTTTTTTGCCTATAGTCACCACGACTAATTGTGTGTTATTGACCGCTAGTGGTATTGATGTTACACAGAAAAACGTTGCAGTCCATCTACCGAATTTTATTCTTGGGTGGGTACAACCCATTATTGTCCCAGTGCTGGGCACGGATCTTCTCTCAGAATGAGAGAGTTTAGGCCATAGTCCACCGCGCTGGCCAAGTGCGAATTGGTGGAATTTACACACCTCCGAGGCCTTTTTTTAAAGAACTTTCGGGTGTGTCGGTCGCGATGTTTTCCTTCACCTAAAAGCACTGATAATTAATTTCTAATACGCACATAAATTAGGGGTGCGTGCCTGGCAAGTTTCAACCATTAGGCTATCACCGCTCGTAAATGGCAGCTAAGAATTTTATTCTGAGTTGCTATATATGACATAAACAAGAGGACATCCTATTCTAATAATGGAAGAGTGTGAATGATGCTATTTAATACCGTTGCCACACGGCACTCTTATTATCCTTAAACGTTTTATTCAAAAATACAAATTACAGCAACAAACAGCTAGAAGTCGTGAGTAAACGTCGGTTTTATTTTACTCATTTATAATAATTTAACCTTCATAAAATATCAGAAATATCAGACAAACAAATTAATATTAGACAAATAAAATATAACTTACAAAATCCTTTCAACCGTCAAACAATAACAAATGATTACAATGAAACAAATAAACTATAATGTAGTGTATGCATATTGTTATTATGTGTGTATTTCTTATAGTGTCTCAGCCAAGTTCAAAAATGAACTGACTTAAATATGTGCATATTATACGAACCATTGTGAACTTCAATCGATACATCTAAATGTAATAAAATTTTCGATTTTTAAATATTTATAAATTGTGATCGAAATATTTTGCATGCTTTATTTTAATCAACACAAAACTTGATTAGAAAACCTATAGGTAAGGTATGAGGAAGTACCTAATCATTTTGTAAATGAATTAAGGAATTCAGTCCTTCGCTTTTCAGCTCAATTGTCGATGAAGAAGTAATGTTTTTCCCTTTGCATCATTTGTACTGAACTTGGTTCCACATTTGTGACTTGTTTGTGTTTCTATTTATCAATTCATATTCAAAGAAATATTATGCGGAAGCTTCGATCATAAGACATATTGCTTCAATATTTGCAGCTTAGTTTTATCACTAAGGCTATCTGCTAGATTTGATTGGAATGAAAAGGACTCAGAATTTTGAAAGTAAACGGTACAGTTGTTTTTGTGCCGCGTATTTCAGCTGTATCGATATCAGCTTAGATCTACATAGTTTTAATTCTGAAACATTAATTAAAGGAATTACCCGCTCATTACTTTAATGAGGTACGATTATATACATATCTAAGTACTCTAAGTAGGTACGAAGTAATACTTTCAAAATATAATTAATAAACACTAACATTTTCACTACATAGTCTAAAACAAAGTCGTTTTCCGCTGTCTGTCCATACATAAGGAGACCTTTAAAACTACACTACAGATTTTAATGCAGTTTTTTAAATAGATGGAGTGATTCAAGAGGAAGGTTTTTACGTATAATACATGCACAATATAGTGGAGGAACACTGATAATTTTTGATTTTTGACTTTTAGGCGGTACGAAGTTCGCCGGGTCAGCTAGTACTATAGGTACACTAGAAATAAGTGTTTGGGTGGTACCTTCCCTGTCAAATGCACAACTCACAAGCTGGAAAGTTCAAAATTGTTTTTGTGGTTGTCGGCACTATAACTTCAACAAAACCGAGGCATTGGATTCGAACCTGGTAATCTTGACAGAGGAAGCGAATGTCAAATCAGTTGATCACGACACAAACGTGATCATGCGGTACTTTAACATGTTCTTAACCTTTTGTGATTGTAATAACATGTTGAACTAAACCTTTGTTAACTCTTTTTCAGTGCAGTTTTTGTATAAAATTGTGGTTCAAATTATGCTGCAGTTATAAGCATACGTTAAACGCTCGGGCGACTTAGACTCACGTTTCAAAGTCATCATAAAATCCGTTGTTACACCGGTCACGTGCGCCCAGAGTTTTGATTGCATTTTGATTTTGGTTCCCGCCATGACTTGTAGTTTTTTATTCAAGGAACAAGGGCAATACTATGCATCCAATAGTCTATGTATCTAGTTTAACTTAATGAACATTTTAGGTCCACGGCTGTATATTTCTCTCTTTTTTTTATGTAACTGAAGTAGCAAACGAGCATGCAGTCCACCTGATGGTAAGTGGTCACTACCGCTCATGGACGTCTGTAATCGACTTCATACAGAACATGAGTCCCATCCGAAGTCTATCACAGATTCGTTACTACTCCCAAGGACTATGATGGTCGCCTCATGTGAAAGTGTGCTGGCAACCACACCCTTCTATCGAAACGCAAGAACGTGCTTCACGCTAGAAATAGGTGTGGCGGCGGTACTTCCCCGGTCGAACTACACTGGTTCTACCACCTTCAATATTAAGCTCGTTTATTAAGGGTTTTGCCAATATCACCTGGCACGCGTGTTGGTTATCGGAGTGGGTTAATGGTATGCAGGATGAAGCTGCTGCCCGCGTCCTGGATTTTGTTTTGTTTGTACCAATCACGTAAAGAATAAGGATTTCACTTTAAGTCAAATACACATGCTTTACCAACTTAGAGGACTACACACTAATAATAGGTATGACGCTGAAAGCAATGGTCCTTATTTGGCTCAACCATAGTGGCTCTACCATGCTGGTACAATACAGTGGTTCTCGGCACACTTTCACATGAGGCAACCATCATAGTCCTCGGGAGTAGCAACGCATCTGTGATTGACTACAGATGGAACCCATGTTCTGTATGTAGTTGATTACCGGTGTCCATGGGCGGCAGTGACAACTTACCATCAGGCGGACTGCATGCTCGTTTGCTACTTCAGTCTGATAAAAAAAAACATTTAAAGTATTTCTTTTATAATGTTGAAGTAGCAAACGAACGGCGAACGAAAGGATTACCAACTGCCAACATGGACGGCAGTAACTCTAATCTTGGCTTTATTAATTCTGTTTATACTATATTAATCCTTGCTATATTAATTCTGGTCTTATTAGCACCTTAAACCTGCTGTAATTAAACTGCCACACAATCTCTCATCGTTAATCCATCAATGCTCCAACAAGGATCTCCTCTCAAAAACAGATCTGACAGTTAAAACCCTCCCTAAATACTAAAAAACTTATTAACTCAATTTATTATTTGGTCTAGTCAATGCTATGCAAGGATCTCTTCAAAGTACATATGTATAGGTTAAGACCAATCTATCATAATTGGTCATGTTTGTAATAGTCATAAGAAGATGAAAAATAGATTTTGTAACAAAAAATCTACGATAACCCACACACATCACATTAACTTGTACTACAAATTTGTCACAGAAATCTAAATGAATTAAATAAATTAAAGATCAATTACACTTTTTCACCTACTCATTAGTTTAGTATAATAAAAGTTCGTAACCGTATTTTACGTTTTCAAAGTACAATTATGTATTTTCGATTTAGAAAAATCCAATCTCTTGTACATTGGTTAGAAACCGATACATCATCACCGAGAGATCATTGGAGCGTTATTATTTTATTTCCGCGCTTCGGAGATCTCTAATGAAGTTTTTATCGCATAGTTTTTGCTGTAAGTGAGATCATTTATGTACTTGTGTGTACTAGCAGTGAACATTATGATTTTACAGCTGTTTTATTATAACATTTAAATTATTACAAGGATAACTCATCTATTATTCAAACATAAACCAACCTATTATTAATTATTATTGTAATCATCTTAAGGATATAGATGCATCTATTATTCCATTCATAAGACTAGGTAATAGCAAAGTGATTAGAAATTCTTCCTGTCACTTTGAGGTTCTAAGATACAAATTCGGGAAAGTCTTAATGATGTTGGTAATAATTTTTATCATTTGATAAGCCTATATCTTATTTGAACTCCAATATTATGTTTATTTTATGTTCAACCAAATGTTGACTTTGTACGTATGCTCGGATTTAATTCAGTGGCTACACACAAGAAATAGGTCGTATGGACATCGTGGTCAAATACGCTCCAGCTTTCCTTTGATTCGAAGAGATATCAAAGTCATTTGTATTGAACGATCTCTCGACAACCCATTATTGTCCCACTGCTGGGCACGGGTCTTCTCTCAGAATGAGAGAGTTTTAGGCCATAGTCCACCGCACTGGCCAAGTACGAATTGGAATTATTGAAGGATGGTATAGCAAAATGTCAGGGACGACAACTCAAATCTTGGACAATATTGTATTATCTGGAAACTTGCAAATAATGTATAGCAAAAGCAAAACTAATATTTAACATAATGTTTAAGAAAATAAAAACGAATATTTCCTACTCAATTTACATACTGGAGCTAACTTTTATTACCCATGTAACAACAAAATGGCAAATAAAAAAGATATACAAAGAAAAAAGACAAACCCACTGAGTTTCTTGCCAGATCTTCTCAGTTGAGGTTGTGTTCCAATCCGGTGGTAGTGTAAAAAAAATATATATGTAACTGACAATTTGTAAGCGCCCCCGAAGGCCTATGCAAAATTTCATTTCATTGCATTTCATTATGAACAATGAAGAACACAAGCCTGTGAACTATCTCATACGGAGGCGAAAAGCTAAGCTAAATTAGGTGATCTGATCGGGTTAGCTACTTTAATTTTTTGATAACAAATGCACTTCGACACAACAATACTGAGTCATACCGACTAGTACTGTATGCATTTAACTCTACATAAAGATTTATTACTTCGAAATACACAAAACCTTGAGGCGATATCTGTAGCCGAGCGAATATTGACAATCTATTAACTGTTATGTGCAAATTAATACGAGGAAAATTGTAAGATATATAACAACAACATTTCTCAGAACCAACTTTATACAAGTAATTCGATTGTCTTCGTCGAGTTCATAATAAAGAGTTAAAGGAGAGCAAAAAAATGGTTCAGGTTTATCCCCAAACACACGATGTATGTGGATTTTTCAGTGTAATTAGTTTCCATTAAGTTACTCAGACGCCGTGACAGAGTAGTTGTTGTAACTTGGTCTTTCAATCAGAGGTCTGAGTTTCCAATCCAGGCCCGCATCTGTGACGTTCGAAAAATCAGTTATCACTTCCTATAACACTCAAGGAAAACATTGAGGCATAAAAAAATATACACGACGAATAGATAACCTTTTCCTTTGGGAAGTCGGTTAAAAACTATTATTCGTTTTCAATTTTCAATTCAATTTTCAGTTGATTAAAACATGTTCTCAAACTTGAAGTCTACCAATGTATACTAGGCCAGCGCGTTTCACAATGGCCTTAGCCCTTTTACTCTGAGAAGAGACCTGTGTCCAACAGTAGACAGTAGTGAGTTGACGACGACACCATGAAATACTTGAATAATTGACTCTCTAATCATGAAGGTGGTAGAACCAGTGCAGTTCGACCGGGGAAGTACCACCGCCACACCTTTTTCTAGCGTGAAGCATTTCTTGCGTTTCGATGGCAGGGTGTGGTTGCCGGTACACTTTTATATGAGGCGACCATCGTAGTCCTCGGGAATAGCAACGCATCCGTGATTGACTTCAGATAGAAGCCATGTTCTGAATGACGTTGATTACAGATGTCCATGGGCGGCAGTGACCACTCACCCTCAGGTGGACTGAATGCTCGTTTGCTACTTCAGTCAGATATATAAAAAAAAACTGATGTTATATTTCAAAACTTTTATTTACTCGCTATTTCATGTATAAGCCAAATTTGCGCCTTAACTTTTTACCACTTCCACTTAACAGACTGAACTGAAATTCGGAGTACTTATGTAATCGATGACATCACAATAATATGATAATATTGAGTGGATCTAACGATGGACCCGGATGTATGCTAAAACAATGTTTAATGCATTGTCAAGTCTAAGTATTTGCCTGTTTAGGATTACACGATTCAGCTAAGTACCTACCGTTTCTTTTTATTTGATTGAAGTAGCAAACGAGCATGCAGTCCACCTGATTGTAAGTGGTCAGTGTCGTCCATGTAAATCTGTAACCAATTTCATACAGAGCAGGGGTTCTATCTGAAGTTAATAGTAGATCCGTTGCTACGCTTTCTTCTCATATAAAAATGAGCCGGCAACCGCACGCATGTATTGTACATGTATGCATGCTGTGCATGAATAAGCGCACAATAAAAAAATTATAAATTTTAAGTTCGTCCGTCAGTCCGTTCAGCACATTTTTATTCAAAAATAGTTCTAGATTGCATACTTAGTGCTCTAACTACACTGTGGTTGCCTTTTATTATTTATACTAGCTGACCCGACAAACGTTATTTTGCCATATAAAAAAAAACAATAAGGGCGGACAACCCTTAAGGGATATGAAAAATAGATGTTGGCCGATTCTCATAGATACCGGATAAGCACAAAAAATTTCATCAAAATCGGTCAAGCCGTTTCGGAGGAGTGTGGCAACAAAAACTGTGACACGAGAATTTTATATATTAGATTTTAATTATTTTAATTTCAATTATAAGAAGGTATAAGCAAAAAGCATTGCTTAATTTTGAACTGGGACTCCTGTAAAGTTAATGTTTTTGTGATGTACTTATATTGAATTCAAGAAGCGATAACTACAAGTAGTTTTAGTGTATAAAGGAGAGTAATGTTTCCAAGCAAACCTAGTATATAAAGTAAGCTCGACAGCCTTATCGCATATTATTTATGAGATGTCAAATTCGTCTGTTTTTATAAGATTGAAGTAGCAAAGGAGCATGCAATCCATCTGATGGTAAGCGATCACTTCAACCATGGACATGGACATGTATCTTCCACATTGAATATGGTTTGTATCTGAAGTAAACTACAGGTCCATATCTCTCTCGTCAACCCATTATTGTCCACTGCTGAGCACGGATCTTCTCTTAGAATTAGAGACTAGGCCATAGTCCACCACACTGGCCAAGTGCGGTTGTCACTACATGCGTATGTTATTTTTAAACATGGCACCTGCAAAAAAAGGTGGAATGAAGATCCTTCTTTTAATAATATAGATAACAAATAACTGATATTTTAAAGGCTATTCCAAAGTACTGACAAATCTCATTTTACTTCTTATGATTTGAAATAATAACACTATTGGCCTCTATTAAATAAGCAATACGATGGTACTGGAACAAAATAACATTAGTAAGTCTATCTTACAATACGAATTAAGCTACGGAAATAACAGCATAAGCGGCCAAAGAACTTCAAAGGAACGTGCGGTTGAACGCGTGACTTTGCCGCATATTTTTTATCTGTAGACTTGCTGCGTCACAATGGTTTCCTTGCCGGTAAAACTGACTAATCATTTCAACTGATTAAAAAACTAGAATTGTATAAATCAATCCGTATTTTCGAATGCATCAACAGTAAAAAAGAAGTAAAAAAATCTATCTTGAAACGATCGTATGGAAAAAAAATCTAAGACTACGAATTATGTAAGAAAAAAGTCAGCAAAGTGTGTTATGTTTCCTATTTCACGCTTAGCGTAACTAGTCTTACGCTGAGGGCTTATGGAAGTCTTCAACCAACCTCAATAATTTTTTAATAATTAACAGGTACTCACGATATGTGGTTTTTGAAATCTTTAAGAATTTTTTTTGAATTCCACAATCCACAATTGAACACAATCCATGTAAAAAGAATTCTTAAAGAATTCTTTTTACATGGATTGTGGTCGCGTAACTGCGGTGGCGCGGAGAAACCATTGACAAGCACTAGTTCTAGATTAATTTATCTACCCTACGTCTAGTTCGTTTTTCTTTTTTAGGTTCCATATCACGATACACTACACTAACTGTATCTTTACGCACGACACTTTGCACTTTTTGTTATTTTCTTTGAATTCAAAAACCCCATATAGTGAGTACCCGTTAATTATTAAAATGTGTCAATTCCGCGATAATACTAGTCTAAAATCATACAACCTCAATAAAGATGAGCCTTACCTGTGTTTAACTACAAATGTGTCGACTGCCTGTAACGACTCATAATAAGTTTGAATATCTTAGCTAAGTACCTATGTCTCTTTTATTGTACCTATGTACCTATGTTATGTTATTATGTACCTATGTCCCTTCAAAGCAAAATGCAAAAGCACGTAACACAGGTTTTAATTTAAACCGAAATAGATGTTTTACTCAGTATTAAAAAGGCTATTGGTACCAGTAAAAACTTTAATACAATAAAACTACCAAATATATAAATAATATTACTTTAACAAACAACAAAACCAAAACCATTTCATAAAAAAAATATAAAAACACCTAACAGGACTGGCGTGTATGACACGATAACGTCTCTACCTCTTTGATAACTGAGTAAGTATATTTGAGGACTAAGAAGGGTAGAGAATAACAGTCAAATATACATAAGTACACTACTAGTTTTCTTCTAACAGGGGAATACACAAACAAAAAGACTTGATTACCAAGGCTAAAGTATAAAATGCCTGGACTTAATTCCATCGGAAGTGCATTTAAAATTAACCAAGACTTGTTAAAAGCAGATAACTGTTTTTCATGAAAGTATAATGGACAAATAAAATACAAGTGATAGTTTTATTTAAGTAATGGTTTAGTTAAGCAATAGGTTTAAACAAAGCTTATAAGATATATTTAAATCTGTGCTCTCTCTGGTTACGACTATGATAGCATTTGTAGAGAAGCTCCCAACTTTAAGTTAGCAACCGCAAAACATAACCAATGTTATTTAACAACACACTTTTTATAAGATACTTAACAAAGCCAGTGCTCCCCGAATGATCCAATACCAACAAAAACTATCGATCGGCGCGCAGTATATTTATAAATAGATACAAAAAATATTTACGTGGCCTAAGGGGTTCCGCGTTAGTTTTAATTGAAACAATGGACATGTCATTTCACTTCCTAGCTTTGTATTATATTGAAGTAATGGTGGGAGCAGGTAAGGAGCAGTGATAGCCTAATGGTTGAAACTTGCCCTCTCGATCGGGAGGTCCGAGGTTCAAACCCAGGCACGCACCACTGATTCATGTGCGTATTATAAATTAATTATCACTGCTTTTCGGTGAAGGAAAACATCGTGAGGAAACCTACACACCCGAGAGTTCTTTAAAAAAAAAAAGTTCTCGGACGTGTGCGAAGTCCACCAATTCGCACTTGGCCAGCGCGGTGGATTATGGTCTAAACTCTCTCATTCTGGGAGAAGACCCGTGCCCAGCAGTGGGCCAATAATGGGTTGATGCGACAATGGTGGTAAGTGGTTACTGCCGCCATAGGACATCTGTAAGAAACTTCGTACAAAACATTTCTATCTGATGTCAATTACAGATGCGTTGCTACTCACGCAGACTAAGATGGTCGCCTCATATATGAGTGAGCCGACAACCACACGATTCTACGGAAACGCATAATATGGAATATTCACACTAGAAATAAGTGTGGCGGTGATAACTCTCCGGTCGAACTACACTGGTTCTACCACCCGGGCAAAAGCTGTGAACATAAAAGATAAATTTATTACTTAATCTTTTTTATCATCAATATTTTCGGGGAATATTCCATATTATTAGCACCATTGCCAGCAGTTGCAGTCTCAATGTTACATTCACTTGATTTTGTATCAAAGTGCATTTATATTTTATCAGATTTCCGACGCCGAAATTAAATCTGCTAAATATGAAATTAAATACGAACATATTATTGGTAGGTTAGTATTTTTTCTTAGTCCCCGCTTATCTCATGATATTTAATTGGTATTATAATATTTATAATTTGTTATATATAAGTAAATTTACATTACACAAAGAAATATGCTTGTACAGTAGTAGGTAGGTATTTGTTTTTCTCTTTTCAGTAAATTAAATTAAATTAAATTAAATTTTCATTTTCATTTACACTTTTTACCTGACTGCATTCGAAGAAGAGTAATAATATCTTTCGAGTATAAATAACAATAGAGTACATTCAATTTGGGTAACATTGAACAGCGGTGTAACTTTGAACAAAGTTGTGAAAAAAATATATTAATTTATTACATGGAAACTTCTTGTTGTTTCAATATCGTACCTGCGTAAAATGGTTTGCCAAAATGTTGTAATAGCAATGAAAGCAAAAAAAGGTACCTGTCAATGTCATAATTTTAAAAAATACCACCTTTTCCGTAGTGAAGTTGTTGCAAGTGTTTAATGCTTCATTTTGAAATAGCAATTATAATATAAAACTTACCGTAAACAGGTGTGTTTTGGTGTTTATCTTTAAAATGTATATTGTATATTATTATTTTGAAACTGTACTATCCGTATCCCATGTTGAATATTGCGTAAAACTGTTAAACTTTTGACGACGTCGAAATTGGATGTTATATGGGTAACTTTGAACGGTTCAAAGTTACCTGTATCATAAAAAAATATTTCTTTCGGAGGCTCAGGGTCGCTCAGCGTGCTATGGAGAGGGTTATGCTCGGAATTTCGCTACGAGACATTCGCATTCGCAACGATGAAATCCGTAGACGAACGAAGCTTACCGACATAGCTCTCAAAATTAGCAGGCTGAAGTGGCAATGGGCCGCCACATCGCTCGTAGGACCGATAACCGATGGGGAAGAAAGGTCCTCGAGTGGCGACCATGTTTAGGCAAAAGGAGTACCGGTCGCCCCCCTACCAGATGGACCGGTGACCTGAAGAAGACAGCGGGAAACCGTTGGATTCAGAGGACACAGGACCGGTTGGAGTGGCGCCATTTAGGGGAGGCCTATGTTATGTCCATGTTCCGCCCATCCTTTTTTTTTTTGTTTTCGAGGGGGAAACCTTCCAAAGGTACCCGATGTTCCGTCCATCCTATGGATGGATGGAATAAATAATAAAAAAAAAACTAGTATCTTATTTTACCACCAAATTGATCGACCTTGATTCTTATGGCAAGACCAAGTTGTCTATTGTATTTATATATCATAATAAATGTATTTTTTATAGATTTGGTTTTAATTAACAAAAATATGTTAATTAATTTTACTCAGACCTTAAAATATTCGAATAATGACGGATTTTATATCCTCAAAAAATTATATTCAAAGTTACCCAAAAGTAAGGATAACTTTGAATTTGAGTTTTAGGGGTAATTGTGGATAGTTTAATTGTTTTCTCCGTAAATTTATTGTGTTAGATTAATAAACCAGCTAAAAAGGACACTATTCATTTAATAAAAACAAGGTGCAATAAATATAAAACAGATTATAATACACAAATATTGTAAAAAATGTTCAAAGTTACCCAAATCGAGTTTAATTAATATCTTTAGAGTATTAATGTGCATTTCTTCGTCACGCTCTACAGGCCAAATGGCTTTACAAATTTAATCGTTAGTGGAAAGGAAATAATGCTAAAGCGAAAAAATAACATTTAGGGAAATGAGGTTTGAAGTTGTTTTTTACAGAAAAAAAACATGTCACCTTTATTTTTGGTGGGATCTTGTTGTAGTTCGTACTTTACGGGACGATATGAAATCATAATTATCTAATCAGTTTTCAAATTTGCATTGCCTATATTTTTCTAACGCCTGCAAACAGAAAGAAAAGTTAGGAAAGAGACGATTCATTTTATTATAATAACATTATGGGTATCAAATTAACACTACGAAATAGTTTATTTCATAGTGTTAATTTAAATTAATGAATTAATACAGCTAATTAAATAAATTATTATAAAAAAGCCTTGTATTCGTAGCGGCAAAAAATCATTTAAGCTATATAACCTTAAAGAATAAAATCCGTCACACCTCTTAGGGTTAAAAGTGTGTGTACATATCACATATTATGTAATGAAATGAAATGAAATGTCTTTATTTTGTATAGGCCTGCGGGGGCACTTACAAATTGTTAGTTACATTTTTTTTCTTACAGTACCACCGGATCGGAATACGACCTCAACTGAGAAGATCCGGCAAGAAACTCAGCGGGTTTGTCTTTTTTTCTTATTTATATCCATTTTTTTTAATAATAATACATATTCTTATTCCAAATTACGTATATATTCTTATTCTAAATTTATATATTACATGTGTATGTTTCAAATATATATTGTTCATAATTCTGGCGAAGTCATAAAAACGAATAAAGAAAGAGTCTAGTGAAACTATACGCTTATTGGAAGACTGAATTATTTTTCTGAATCTGGTTTTAAAAATGTAAAGCTCACATTCTCTCGTCAACTCATTATTGACCCACTGCTGGGCACGGGTCTTCTCTCAGAATGAGATAGTTTAGACCATAGTCCATCGCGCTGGCCAAGTGCGAATTGGTGGACATCACACACCTCCGAGAACTTTTTTTTTTTAAAGAACTCTCTCAGGTGTGTAGATTTCCTTACGATGTTTTCCTTCGCCGAAAAGCAGTGATAATTATTTTTCCATACGCAAATAATTTTAGAAATATCAGTGGTTGGGCGGGTTGGCCTGGGTTTGAACCTCGGACCTCCCGATCGAGAGTGCAAATTTCAACGATTACACTATCACTACTCTGCCCACATTACTGAAACATTTTAATCTAACTCTTAAGATGTACCGAAAGTACAGCGAAAAAATTCAAGTCTATGAGTACACTTAAAATGTATGTATTATAAGTATAAATAGCGTACCTATGTATTTACTTTTAATTTTATCTATAGTGGTCAGTCTATTAATATAGTTTGATTGGAATATCAAATAGTGATAACAAATTGGTACCTACTTATGTTTTATTTACCTGTATAAAATTGGTTTCAACATTAAAATTGACTAAGTGAATTTATTATACTATATATATTTATATTATATATTTGTGTATTTCGGTGAAGTACCTAAAGTGTAGCTTTAGGTACTTCACCGAAATACACAATCAAAAAATCCCACCTATATTTAGTAATCTGAAAATCAAGATCAGTAAAAACCGTTCTCTGAAATAGTAAGGAAAACGTTAATTTTTACCTACATGAAAACAGGCAAATTATTATGTAATCAACATTGTTAGTAAAACTATTGAAAAATATTTGACGACCCGCGAGGCGCAGCGGTTACCGTACCGGTCTGACACGCAGTGGGTCCCGGGTTCGATTCCCGGCCAGACAGGTGTCTGAATGATGAGTTTAGGTTCTTGTTCTGTGTCTGGGTGTTTGTGTATTTGTCTTTGTGTGTATCCATGGCACCCACGACACAGGAGAAAATCCTACTGTGGGGCTATGAGTGTAGAAAGCGTTTAAAAAAAAGCGTTTATATGTTTGCAAAATTTTACATGAAAATTCTGACTCTCTCCCGAGTGCTCGTTCTCTCTATTGTTAAAGCCATTCAAGTGAGAAGGTACTTACTACTCCTACTCCTTCTTTACTCCTTAACGATTTCTACGCCCGTAACCCCACACACAAAAAAAATCAATGTCATAAATATGACTAGCACGCACAAAAGCCAATATTCAGCCACCCCAAGGTACCCTCAAGGTGGTAGAATCAGTGTAGTTCGACCGGGGAAGTACTACCGCCACACCTATGTCTAGCATGAAGCATTTCTTGCGTTTCGATAGAAGGGTGTGGTTGCCGGCACACTTTCACATGAGGCGACCATCATAGTCCTCGGGAGTAGCAATGCATCTATGATTGACTTCAGATGGAGCTCATGTTCTGTATGAAGTTGATTACAGTCCATGGGCGGCAGTGACCACTTACCATCAGGTGGACTGCATGCTCGGTTGCTACTTAAGTCAAATTAAAAAAAAAATCCCAACCCAAAACAGCAAACTAAAATTATTCAGCATAGAAAACTCTGTTCTGCCAGGAATCGTACCTAGGACCTATATACCTGCGTATTAAACCCTTCTTAACTATCACATTTCATGATACTATAATTTTTTTTACCTGACACCTTGCAATGCTCTTTTTGGACAGAAATATTTGTGATTAACAATCAGTATACAATATATATGTATACTGATAGTATACAATTGTCCACCAATTTACACCCATTCGGGTTGTACCCATCAGTATACAATTGATTTACCTGTTTACATACTTTCTTTTTTAATATAATAAATGTGAAGTTTGTAAGGATGTATTGTATGCGTGTTTGTCACTCTTTCACGCGTATGCTACAGGATGAATTTCACTGAAGTTTGATATATGAATAATTTATGACCACACAACACATGGGATACTCATTACTATGGTAAATAATGTAAATCTAATTACAGCGGGCGGAGCAGCGGGAATAAGCATGTCATATTACATTTAGTGGCGTACCTATTTGTAAAGGTGAAATAAATGAACTGTCTTTTGTATATAGGTGCAAGTAATAAGAATCAAAGCAAAGTTGGAAAGACATCGATTGCGATATTGCATATTGGATACAGGACATAAAGTAGCAATAGATAAATCGATCCCTGCTAAACCACTTGTGAACATTGAAGAACACAAGCCAGTGTATTTCGCAAGGTCTATCCGTAACGGTGTGGATGATGAGGACCCATGTCGGACCAGCGTGAGGAAGTATACATGAGGCTTTTTTCTGTTACGAAAAAGTTAAACCGAACGGTAGGAAATAAACACTATTGCACTGAATAAACAAACTATGTATCTTTATAACCGACAAACACTTCAATTACTTATAGTTGTAGTTGATTTATTATGAGAGTTAAATACCTAGTTCGTCTGCGGTTGAGTTCCGTGGACTTTTTCCCATTAACGATCATTTCTGTCTCAATTCACCTATGAGTTCTTAGAAGTAACTAGTACACGCGTGATTTATTATTGGTTCTTGTTTATAAGTCGATAAGTAGATATTTTGTCTGCGACTACATTTGCCCGCAATATCATACCTAACAATGGAGGGTACATGAAATCTGACCTAAAATACCCATAAACATGTTAACAGTTAACACGCGGTAGAAATGAAAATTTCAGATAACTAAGCTCCGAGGAACGACTCAACTTTGTATTCTATCTCATTCTCCTTAAGGTTAAATCGTATAGGTCTCTGTTTTTGTGTCGCTTTTACGTTATTTTATAATTTTAAGATACCAATGGATTTATAGTCGTAGTAAACAAAAAATAACAAAAATATGTTTAGTTCAACCGTTAAAATGAGCATCTTTTATTTTCTCTAAGTCTATCCAAAATTCCAAAAACCTTGTATCCAAGAATCCAAGTGTGTAAAATTAATGTTATGCTTAAATTTCATCACTGCCTAGTGAACAATAAAGAAACGCTTACAAATAAACAAACGGTTATTACATAGTTACATACTGGTTACATGTAAATAATAATATCAAAAAAGTATCTACGATTATACTATGACTGCCTGAGAACATATTTGCGAGTTGTTTAGATAAACACGAAAAGCCTCCAGATGTAGGTATTATCATATATCTGTTTAGCTCATTGCCTCAATCCGGGGAACATCTTAATTAACTTCAAGCTTTTCTACACCTCAAGCCAAATTTAAACCTCTCATTAGCTTCAATCCGAAGTAACCTAGTGTTAGATTACAGTCGACTGTTATCACGCCTATTAGTCCAGTCACGACAAAGCAATATAGTTAGTAAAAGATATGTATGCATTATGAAAAGTATATGGCAGCCCAATCTGTAAATAGTAGATCTTAGGTTAATGTATAATCGAGTTAGCCTCAAATAGTAAGATGAAAAGCCCTTTGGTGTGGCTTCAGGAGATTAACTATATGATACTTGCTACGATTCAAGGTTTCCTTATTTTCAAGAAATGTATAGGTATTTTGTATGTTATAATAAATTTTCTGTAATTATTTAGGAGAGACCTGTGATAGACTAATGGTTAAGTCCCTGTAGCTCCGGAATCATAATAGGCTACGGCATCCCCTGCCTGTCGTAAGAGGCGACTAAAAGGGGCTTCCGGGGTTGCAGACGGCTAGAGTGGGAGCTCGAACCGTTCGGTCAGGCAATCCCGGGAAGGACGGCGGTATGTGTAGTCGCATACCGTCGTAAAGACTAGAGAGCGGTGGGTCCAGCCGCCCATCTGGGAGGTGCCCGATGGGGCAGCTCGCTCGGAGGATTCCGGTTGAAGTCGTTTCGAGATCCCGGACTCCTCCTTTTCAGCGCCAAGGACGGCCACCGGGGGGGTTTTAGTGCGGTAAAAATCCCACATAACCCTGCGTCGCTCTCACGGCGTCGGGTACCTTTTGAAGGTTTCCCCCTCGAAAACTAAAAAAAAAAAGACTAATGGTTGAAACTCGCCCTCTCAATCGGGAGATCAGAGGTTCAAATCCCTAGCACGCCTCTCTAAATTTTCTAAAAGGATGCCCGTATTTGAAATTAACCTGTGCCCAACAGTGGGACATTAATGATTTGATGACGACGGCAATTAACCAGATATTCGGAAATCATTATGTATTTATTAAAGTGCCAATGCCTAAGTAGCAAAAACTCATTTCTAAGACAAATAAAAACCAAATAACTCAAAAAATCCTTGTATCTCAGTGCTTGGTATCTCAAAACCGATCTTCATTCTCGGAGTCATCCTCGGGACCTTGAGATGTTAATTACATCGATTACATCCCAAGCGTTATTTCATTTGGCTACTCGGAACCTCTATAGCTACTGAACAAAAACTCATGTACAAAAAGTGAAGAGTATTGTAAACATTTTTCCGTTCATGACATAAGCAAGTTTGTATATAAGGCGCGGCCGGCCAGCGTTCAGCACAGTCCAGTCGAGATGGCGCGACTATTGGTACCCGTGTTGGTCTTAGGCCTCGTAGCCTGCATCCATGCCGCACCAGGTACTAAAACTGTTTTTACTTTTTAAATTATTATAAGCTTTTTGAAAGTTTATTTTAGTTTTGATATTTGAAATGAAATTCTTGTTTTTGAGTCTGGCTAGCATTAATTCATGAAACGAAAACTTTTGAAAATGTTATCAGCGTATTTATCGGAGGCGTTCCAGCTTAGTCCTTAAAGATAACAATACATTTGCATTACCCTCTTGTACAACTCTGCTCTTATTTGAGGTTGGTTACAGATGTCCATGGTGGCAGTGGTTGCTTACCAGCTATACTGCGTGATTATTTGTTTCTATAGAAAAAATAACAAGCATCCAATTTGACCAAACTAATTAAAAATCATATTATTGCATATTTCGTATTCTATACTAATATTATAAAGATGAAAGCTTTGTATTTTTGTATGTTTGTTATGAATCAACTTAAAAACTACTGGACCGATTTTAAAAATTCCTTCAACACTAGAATGCAACATTATTCCTGAGTAATATAGGCTATATTATTACTAGAATACATAATGCGTCCTTTCACAAACTTCATTATCGTGAATCAAGGTGTAAAATAATTTGTACCTATATAGGTTGGACAGATTATATTATTCTACTAGTTAATTATATTTTACGAGCGTTTAATCAAATGCAATTTTTATCTCCAGGTTATGGTGGCGGTGGTAACAGCGGCGGTGGCGGTGGTGGTTACGGAGGTGGTGGCGGCTTCGGCGGCGGCGGCGGTGGCGGCTTCGGCGGCGGCCACGGCGGCGGCGGCGGTGGCGGCCTAGGCGGTAAGATCTGTTCTACTATTGTTATGATTAATCACATTTGAAGGATGAAGTGGAGATCCACTTAATCCTTTGAATGTGTGGAGTAGATACTCTACTGAAGTTCGGCTACTAAGGGGAAACACAAATTCTCCGTTTGCAAATGTGTAAAGGACTTTCAGGTTCTGGAATTTTCAAAATTCGATACCTCACTTTTACATGAGGCTACGATTTTAGTTCTCGGGAGTAGCAATCTGTGATTGACTTGATAAAGAACCCCATGCTATATGAAGTTGCTTGCTGATGCCCTGTCATTAATGTACTACATGAAATATGGTAATTTTCTCATGAAAAATATTTTTTTGTAGGTGGCGGTGGACACGGCGGCGGCCTCGGAGGTGGAAACGGAGGTGGTCATGGCGGCGGCCTCGGAGGTGGAAACGGAGGTGGTCATGGCGGCGGCCTCGGAGGTGGAAACGGCGGTGGTCACGGCGGTGGGCTTGGAGGTGGAAACGGCGGCGGTCATGGCGGTGGTCTTGGAGGCGGAAACGGCGGTGGTCTTGGAGGTGGCCATGGCGGTGGACTCGGAGGCGGAAACGGCGGTGGACACGGCGGTGGTCTCGGAGGTGGAAATGGCGGTGGGCTCGGAGGTGGCGGCCATGGCGGACATGGCGGTTACGGAGGCGGCGGCCAAGGCGGATTTGGTGGCAGCAAGGCCAGCGCTAGTGCCAGCGCCAGCTCCAGCTCCGGAGGTTACGGAAAAGGAGGATACGGGTAATCATCTTGTACAAGTATACTTTAATTTGATAATATAATTTATGCTACTTAGCTACTAATGCAATTTAATGTAGCTATTGTTTACCACGAGTTCCAATTGGTCGCCTAAAAACAATTCAAGAACTCATGACAATGTAAATTGTTTAATTTAATTTGTACCTATCTCAATGAAGATTTCGGGTATAGCTAAGTTGCTTTACTACTTTGAATACGACAATAAGAATAGTTAAGCTGGAAGGTAAAAAGGCCAAGGTCGCCAATAAATAAAATGCCGATATGATTAAATCACAGCAAAAAATTAAATATTTCTTACAGATCACCTATTTTTTACATTAGTAACAAATCGTTATGCCATCCTTAACATTGGTTCTTTATTATTAACATTTGCAACCTCACTCCATTAGCAATCTTTTTGTTTCAGACGTTAATGAACTATGAATAAAGGCAACTGAAGACGGTCCGTATCAACTATAAGAAGGCTCAATGTGATAAATAGTTATATATTTCGCCATAAATTTGTACATATACGTATGTATAGAACAGTAATAAAACTACCTTTGTAATTTACCAACATTATATTTTATTTATTTCCCCAATCCTTTAATATCTACTTTCGAAGTCGGTGTTATTCCGTCTGCCTTAAATCAATAATAACAACACATAAGGTGTTAGGACTAGTGTAGTTCTACCGAGAGGGTACCACCGCCACAACTATTTCTAGCGTGAAACATTTCTTGCGTTTGGATAGAAGGGTGTGGTTGCCGACACACTTTCACATGAGGCGACCATCATAATCTTCGGGAGTAGCAACGCATCTGTTATTGACTTCAGATAGAACCCATGTTCTGTATGTAGTTGATTACAGATATCCTTGGGTGGCAGTGACCACTTACCATCAAGGGGACTGCAAGCTCGATGTCTACTTCAGTCACAAAAAACACATTTAACTCCCTATCCCTATCCCCCCACCCTATCCCATTCCCTTTTCCTCGTAATCCTCTTCAGCTGTTCCCACCCCTATTTCGAAAAACCGTGTTGGGTACTAATTCCCCTGTCTCTAGAATGATCCATTTATACAATAAATGCAGTGGGCCTCCCAACATGAGTGCTGATATAAACTCGATGTCCTTAGCCCAATTTAGATGCTCCATTAAATCGATGGAATTATAATTTGCATGCTAGTGTTATTTTTCTTTTCTTTTTATTTTTGTTTGTTTATCACAGTTTTCACTTTGTTTTTAAAATAATATATTTTTATCTATCTTTAAATATATATATTTTTTAATTTTAATTTTTAATTTTTAGTTTTGTTCTCTTTAAATTTAAATCATTATTGCTTACAAAGATTTTTTTACTTTGGCTTGTTATGTTCAACTGTAAGTGATTATACATTTACTGTAAACATCGTTATCTCATACTGAAATGTAATAATCGTAGGCGAACTTTATAAAAATAAATAAATAAAAATTCTACTTCAGATGTTGTAAATTTGTGGACTTTTTGCACAACTGAACAAAAGCTGTGGTTACGTTAAGGTTTTGTACCCTTGCGCATAACTTTTTATTTACATTTTGATTGTTCTAAATCAGTCATTAACTTAATATCGTAATACTTTTTTGGACTACCCTTGGATACCAATGGATATCCTAGTAATCTGTAGACAACAGAGAATTTTGCCGGACTCTTGCCGGGCTAAAACCAGCGCTTTCCATTCTACCGTGGCCTCGAGAATTTTCGATCTCCTTTAAGGACCTTTCTCTGGATTGGAGCTAGAGTTCCTCCATCTCTTCATATTTTAGGAGGCGCAAGGAAACACGGCCTGTGCCTTCTAGAGGCTTACTAAACCGTGGTGATGAATACCGCCGCGTTTACCGTCTAGGCTTCGTTCATGGGCTTAGTAGATCCTCCTCCAACTCGCAAATACAGGGAGAAAGTTTGGTTTTCTCCCCTTTTTCAGTCCTCATCAATGTAATGTTTTTTTTTCTTTTGTGAGTTATTTTAGTTTTGTATTTTATTGTTTTAACGTTACTGATACGTTTTATTTCTTTTTTTATTGTTTTATGTTTAGCGGTTTTTTTTTAATTTATTTTTCGAATATTGTTATTTTTAACCTTAATAACTTATTTTTAATTTAGATGTATGTGCCTATTCTGTTTTTTGTCGATGGACCGAAATAAATGGTTTTTCTTTCTTTCTACAGTTACTTTCACACTTTTACATCTCTTATTCGCAGAAGGAAACCTATGTACATTAACTTCTCGGTTCCATTCATAAAACCTTAGACACTATACCATAAATAAACTACAGCAGATCGATTACTTTGGAGACCTATGTAGTAAAGTTAGTTCTTCAAGTTGACTAACACCTCTTTCCTCTTCATGATCGAAATGAAACGGAATCATCGTTAATAAGGAGTGAGATAACTTTTCCACAAATGTTCCTAACAGCTTTTTGCCGTTTCAACTATTATAGATTAGGAGTTTTTTAGATTAATATGACAATTTACTCTAATGTCTAAAAGGAAATCGATAGATATTGTTCTAGAAAAAACGAAGTTCTATTGATAGATTTCTGTCCTTATTTCAAATGATGTATAAACATCCATTTTCGCTAAAAATATATACCCATTTTAACTAGTGGATCAGAAGTTACGTAACAAAACATACTTCGTGTAAATAAACATAAATCATGAACATTATATTATGTAGTAGCGCCTTCAACTTTTTCCATAGCTACAAATAGTTTTCACGTCTTTATGTGAACTAATAACGCTCTATCTACATTCATTATTTTTGCCTTAGTTCTACATTACCCATTCTTCTACTCTCCTAATCTACTCTCCTACACTCTCCTCATTTCCTAGCTTAATGCATCGCATAACCTGGGGATGTCACAGTATACCCACCTCTAGGGTTAGATAATCCTCCGCGCTAAGAGTCTTATGCAGTTTCACTTAGTAGGAAGTTCAACTATACCTTGTAAAAAAATATTGTTCTCTTTTATACCAGCATTACATTGAGAAAATTATGTATGCTATGTATCTTCATATATTATGTCTGTTATATACTCTATTGTGATCATAGTATTTACATATAGTATTTTGATAAAACTTTCTAAACCTTTAACATTATGCTTATATGTATAACAGATTGTCCTACTTATATTATATTTCATATATAACAGTGATAGCCTGATTGAGGATCGATCAAAGCCTAAAGGATGACGCTGGATTCCACAACCGACGGTCTGACGTTCGAATCCCAGGCAGGCACTACAGATTTTACTAAAAACGATGTACATGTTTAAAAAATATTATCCCGTAATACGTTGAAAGAAAACATCATGAGGAATCCTACATACATGAGATTCTAAAAAAAGTTATATAAGATGTCTAAAGTCTACTACTAATGTCTACTTTTGAAGGTGGTAGAACCAGTGTAGTTCGACTGGGGAAGTTCCACCGCCACACCTATTTCTAGCGTGAAGCATTTCTTGCGTTTCGATAGAAGGGTGTGGTTGCCGGCACACTTTCACATGAGGCGACCATCATAGTCCTCGGGAGTAGCAACGCATCTGTGTTTGACTTCAGATAGAACCCATGTTCTGTATGAAGTTGATTACAGATGTCCATGAGCGGCAGTGAACACTTCATCATCCATCAGGTGGACTGCATGCTCGTTTGCTACTTCAGTCAAATAAAAAAAAAAAAATTAAAAAAACTAATTCGCGATTAACCAGCGCGGTCCTCTACGGACTAAATCTCTCTCATTTTGAGTAAAAACTGGTTGCCACCAGAGAGACAATAATAGGTAGACAATAAATTATCTTTAAACAGGTTCATTCAGTATTTATGTTCGGTCCAGGTACATTTGTTTGAATTTGTTTGAATTCGGGGCAAAAGTTTAGACAATACGCGATTTACGGTTTCAGGCCGGAATAAACAAAAAAAGTTTTTTAAATTGAGGTGTAATTTATTGCGTTTCGCAACTAATATTTCTCGTAATTTAGTAATAACCTGACTATGACAGGTGGAGTGTTTTTCCAGCGTATGACATTTATGTATACTTATTTATGTGTTATTTTCTTTGACACGCGCTACAGACCAAACGGTTTGACGGATTGTAACATAATATGAAAATCATTAGACACCACTCCAAGGTTGCCAAGTTAGGAGATTTTCCCCTAAATTTAGAGGATAAAAAGTAGGATGGGGTTTTTTTAGGGGTGTTATATTTTTAGGGGTTTTATAACTTCACGCCAGGCTACATGGCCTCACGACGAAAAAAATAAAAAAAGGTAGTGCACTACACCCGATGACCTTTTTTTTGTCGTCAGGGAAAAACCTACGACCTAATTCAGAAATACGGGAGGTTGCTGGGAAGAATTCCAATTCGTAATTCATTGTGGGCATTTTAGGGTTTTTTTTTTATGGAGGCTTTAGGGGGATACATTTTTGAGACTTGGTAACCCTGCTCGACTCCGTTTGCAGTGAAAACCTATATAATTTTTAAAAATGGCGCCTGGGGCCAGTGAATCCGGGGGGATTGGTCGACGTTTTTATTATCATTACAATATCGTATTTCGAGTAGGTGTAAAACGGGATACGTCCCCAAACCCCTGAAAATCAGGACGTTCCGCGCGAGTCAGCTTAACTGGTAACGTATTTATTATGTTAATTTAACTAAAGCTATCTTTATCTCTTAACTATTCTTACCTTTTTCGAGTTATAATACGAGGTAATTTTAGATTTAAAATATTATTAGGATTTTATATTTATGACAGAAACAGGTAAAAAGCAATTAATTGCAATCAAATGTTCTGATTCTGCAAGGAAATTTTCTAAAACAGCCAAATCCCTTCATATTTATTACTTTTAATTAAGTAATAGTGACACTAATTAAATATAATTGAATAAAAAAAATGTAAATGTAAATAGAAATTGCGCAAAATGTGGTGCGGTATACAATATTAATCTATGGTGGTGCGTAAGAATACAGATATTGTTGTGTGTCGTGATATGAAACCTAAAAAACAAAAACGAACTAGACGTAGGGTAGATAGGTTAATTTACCACTAGTGCTTGTCAACAGTTTCTCCCCGCCACCACAGTTTGGCCGTGACCACGATCCATGCAACTGGGTCGAAATATTGGCAAAAAGAATTCTGTAAGAATTCATAAACCGCATATTGTAAGTACCCGTCAATTATTATAATGTATCAATTCCGCGATAATACTAGTTTCAAATCATAAATCGAATAAATCCCTAAAACGCCCTCAAACAGTACTATTACGTAAGTTTATTATGATTTTAAAACCATAGGTTGATATAAATGGATGCTATGGTCACGTAAGATTTTAATCAAGACTTAACGACTGATTTAATAAACATATCGTGACGTGCATTGTGTGCTAGTTAGGAATTAATATGCAGCATTTTTAATTAAATGACAATTATTGTATATCCTAGCAAAGCCATTCGCCCTTGGCGTTAACCGGCTCATCGGGTTTCATAATCTAATATATAAAATTCTCGTGTCACAGTTTTTGTTGCCATAATCCTCCGAAACGGCTTGACCGATTTTTACCAAATTTTGTATGCTTATTCAGTAGGTGTGAGAATCGGCCAACATCTATTTTTCATACACCTTAAGGGTTGTCCACCCTTAACATTTTTTTAATTTTTTTTATATGGCAAAACAACGTTTGTCGGGACAGCTAGTATATAGTATAGAATAGATACATACCATAGAATTAATGGCGTCATGCCCATGAGATGTTACACAGACTTGTGTTATTTGTTGTTCCTGTACATCGTTTCAGAAATAGTAGTTTACCTGCTATTTCTGAAACGATGTCACCCTTAAAAAGCTATAAACGTACGGACCTACAGTTAAATCAAATAAGGTCTGAAGTGAAAATTATAGCATATTTTTTTTTAAATTTAGTTTTGATAATATTGTCAAATGGTTTTCGTGCCTGCGACCCCCAAGGAGGGCTGAAACAATTAAAAAATGACTTTTTGCAATAACTCGATAATAAAGATGGAAACGGTGGAAAAATGTGGTTGCACTTTCATATTTTCTTTCCCTATAAACTTTCGAAATAGCAACGCATCTGGGATTGGCTTCAGATAGAACCCTTGTTCTGTATGAAGTTACTCATAGATGTCCATTGACGGCACATTATCAGGTGCATTGCATATTCGTTTGCTACTTCAATGTTAGGTAAACATAATAAGTCTTTAGATTTTTTTGTTTTAATTGACGAAGGGGAAACCTTGAAAGGAGACATAGTACCCTGAGAATATTGGCTTTTCCTTTTTTTTATAATAATGAAGTAGCAAACGAGCATGCAGTCTACCTGAAGATAAGTGGTCATTGCCGCCCATGGATACCTACAGGTGTCATGGACACCTACAGGTGTCATAAGCCACTTCAAATAGAACATGGGTTCTATCTGAAGTCAATCACAGTCGCGTTGCTACTCCCGTACGGGCAACCACACCCTTCCATCGAAACGCAAGGAATGCTTCACGTTAGAAGTAGGTGTGGCGGTAGTACCTCCCCGGTCAAACTACAATGTTGTACCACCTTTAAAATTAACCGTGACATTTCATGTTTCCCATGAGTCAATGGAATCAGGATCAGTTGGCGGCCATCCTTACGTCACGAAGAAAACTTCGATTTCAATGAACGATTTCTCTGCATAACTGCCCGGGAGAGCAATTAGGCTCTTCTAGACCTTCAGGTGCTTACGACATTATGCGGCCGCATATACCGCTGTATGACCCGGAGTCGCTAGCAGGGCAGTTCGAGTTTCCACTCTTGCCGCCGCCCAACCCTGAAGCCCAATTTTAGTCGATTCTTACTACAAGCCGGTTATACCGTATTCTGTTTTGATCCGAAAGTAAAGGGACAATGTTAATTATACCTGATTCAAAAATCCCAACTTACGTACGAAATGTTTTAAAATGCATATACAAGCCTAAGAAACAAACATATTGCTTTAAACGCGTGTACGCGCTAAACATATACCTATAAGGATGACTGACAGTTAAAAAAAAATAAAAAAATCTAAAACCCTGTTAGGTTTGCAATTTTAAAACTATAACCTTTCTGACTCCTCAAAGCTTTGAGATGAGGTACTAATAACAAGGGTTACATCCCAAATTAGTTATTTCATACCTAGGTCTGTAACGATAACACATACATAATTAAACAATTATGGTACTAATGAAGATATACGCATTTGCCGGCTCGTGACATACCTAAGTAATTTTGTATATAAGGCGAGGCTGGCAGCATGGGATACAGTCAGTTAAGATGGCACGCCTATTGGTACTCGTGTTAGCCGTATGCCTCATAGCTTCCATCCATGCCGCACCAGGTACTAATTTTTTAATAAATATTATTTAATGTATACCTATCTCTAGCGTAAAACAGTTTTTGCTTTTGAAAGGTTTAGGTGAATAAGTGTTGACGTCGGTTGACTTTTTAACGTTTTACACCTTCAGTCCACAAAAATGGCAACTCATCTCTGATCGGTCCTAAACAACAACAGTTCTATGTCAGTTGGTTACAGATGTTCATGAGCGGCAGTAACTTCATACATGTTTGCTACTTCGACAATGTATATATTTATTTTTATCTGATTTAAGTTGCAAATAAGCGTGCAGTCCCCCTAAATGTGAGTAGTCACTGCCGCCCATAAAAATTATAAGCAACTAATAGAACAAGGGTTCCATCTGTAGTCAATTACTAATGCGTTTCCCGTCCTGTGGACTAAGATGGTCGCATCCTAATAAAGTCAGCAGGCAATTACGCCCATCCAAATTATTATGTTAACTATATTAATATATATACACTTCACAACAGCAGATAAGAAATCCAATAGCACGGTAGAACCACAGTACTAGTATCTACAGTATTCTAACTTCTTACAAACGCACGAAACGCAAGTTGTACCTACGCGCCACGATTTCGGTATGCACTCGGTACCCAACAGCTAGCGAATGTGCCGTAGTAGCGAGCGGGCGATGAGACGTTTTTTAAGCAGTGGATCTTTTTATTTAAATAATAATGTAGCGAAGAGCAGTTGTAAACTATATTAGGCTGTTTTTGATTGCTTTAATTGTGCATAAACACGTCCAGTGTTAATAATTTTTATTTTGGTTGGTAAAATATTATTCAATGTAAAATTTATAACTATTATTTGTGTACGATTTATTATTAAGTCTCTTAAATATTAAAAGAACGCGTTGTTTTTTACCTTAATCTACTGAATAAAATACATAATAAGTAAGAAAGAAAGTCAAGTATACAGATGTAATAAAATACTTTAGGCGGGTAGCCCTGACGCGAACTCTCGTCCAGTGCGTCTGTAGGTATAAAATTCAAGGACAGGGCAAAGTTAGATTACTGTATGATACTAATACTGTGGTAGAACTATCAAATCCTAGCAACGCGCGGCGTGTGTTTCGACATGTTTTAATTCATTTAATATACTAGTTCTTACCTAATACCGTTCGTACAATTTAAGCGGTGTAGTTGAAAGTAGTTTTACTAACAGTCATTGACTTTATATTTTTTATCCGATCGAAGTAGCAAACGAGCGTTCAGTCCACCTGATGGTAAGTGGTCACTATCGCGTGTGCAGTGCCAGATTGAGCCAGCGCGGGGCCTGGAGCCAATTCTGACAGGAGGCCACCATAATTTGCCTTAAGTAAGGGTATTATATAAAACAAAACTGTTACTAGTAAACTTTTCTGGATTTAATCTAGGAAAATTTAGAGATGACTCTTTATATATCTACTTTCTAAATATTCTTTTAGTGTAGGATTTTTATGATAGCTAAGATACTAAAATATAAAAAACAGGTAGGTGTTGGGCCGCGGGGCTCCTGTAGTTGCGAGGCCCGTAACATTTGCTACTCTTGCTACGTGGCTAATCCGGCACTGCGCATATGGGCATCTGTAAGGAACTTCATGTACTTAGAACAGATATTCTATATACAGTTAATCACAGGTGTGTTGCTACTCCCGAGACTTAAGATGGTTGCCTCGTTTAAAAGTATTTTTTATTTATAAGATTGAAGTAGCAAACGAGCATGCAGTCCACCTGATGGTGAGTGGCAACTGCCGCCCATGGACATCTGTAACAAATTTCATACAGAACATGAGGTTCTATCTGAAGTCATTCACAGACGCATCGCTACCCCCGTGGACGAAGATGGTCACCTCATATAAAAGTAAAAGCCGGCAACCACACCTTTCCATCGAAACGCAAAAACTGCCTAACGCTACGAAATAGGTGTAGCGGTGGTACTTCCCCGAGCGCCACGAAATTACCACCTGCCGCAAATTTTCCAGCCATCTAGGGTTGACTGGTACAGATTGCAATCAGGCATTAATTTCGCCCCATTGTATCTTTTATTTTATAGAGGTGCAATAAATCAAAAAAAATAAGCCAGTGTTACTTAATACTAAACCTAAATTCGTGCAATTTTAAAAGTTGATTTAAACATTATTATTCTATAGGCTATCGAGGTAGAGAAGGCGGCTTCGGTGGAGGTAGCAGTGGAGGAAGCGGAGGCTTAGGCAACGGTGGCAGCAGTGGAGGAAGTTATGGCAGCGGCGGCGGTCGTAATGGAGGAAAAGGCAGCTTAGGCGGTGGTAGCAGCGGTGGAAGAGGCAGTCTAGGCGGTGGTAGCGGCGGTGGAAGCGGAGGCTTAGGTGAAGGTGGTAGCAGTGGAGGAAGCTATGGCAGCGGCGGTGGTCGTAATGGAGGAAGTGGCAGCCTAGGCGGTGGCAGCAGCGGTGGAAGTGGAGGCTTAGGTGAAGGTGGCAGCAGTGGAGGAAGTTATGGCAGCGGCGGCGGTCGTAATGGAGGAAGAGGCAGCTTAGGCGGTGGTAGCAGCGGTGGAAGCAGCAGCCGCGGAGGTGATGATGCCATTTTTATAATAGAGAAGTAGCAAACAAAAATATAGCTTATAGTACCTCTACTGCCTATAGTTAATGGATTAGTGTTTCGACTACATTATTGATCATAATAACAGGTTCGCAGTCTACATACCAGAAGTTGGTAGAACGTATAATGGTTTAGCTCCAAAGGCATGACTGAAACTATTTTAGCTTTATTTTTAATATGACTTTTATGGGTTAACTCAAAGATACTCCCTGTAGGGTTCAAATGCCCTTTTTCAGGCCTGTCTAAAAAAAGGCGTAGAGAATTTCCTATCTAAACATATCTGGGGTTGATGATAACTTACTGATGACTATAGACGGTAGTGGCACCCATACCATACCTACCATACCCATACCCATAGCTTTGGGTATTATATTACACTGGTTATCAAAGTAACGCCTTTGCGTCTTGTTTTGTAACAGTTATTTGATCAATATAACTTTTTTTTTTTATTAACTCGAGTACCTCATTAAAGAACTAACGACATCCATAAAAATTGTTTTTATTATTTGAAGGTGGTAGTGGAGGCGGCTACGGTCTCTCGAAAACCGGGGGCAGTTACTAACGAAGTGAACACAGCAGAACAAATTTTATAAGGGTAATCATGAATACTAACATCTTCTTTAAATAAACACGAATGATCGTCGTACTTCGGCAAAAGTTAAAAATAAACCCGCTTTCTACACTCATAGCCTCAGTACGATTTCCTCCTGTGGCGTGGGTACCATGGACACACACAAGACGAATACCCAGATACCCAGACCCAGAAAATGAATCTAAAGTCTTCATTCAGATACCTGTCTGGCCGGGAATCGACCCTGGAACCCATTGCTCGTCGGACCGGTATGGTTAACGCTCCGCCACGCGGGTCGTCAAAAAGTCTTCCTAGACCTAATAACTTTGAGGAAAATTTTTATTAAATTCTTCTAATCTTATAAATGCTAAAGTTAGTATGTAGCTATGTCGTCCCTAATGTCGTAACGTACAGTGCGAGGAGAAAACACAGTGGAGGTTTAGTCGCTAAGAGTCCGGCATAACCCAGCTGCTTCTCCGGGCGACTGGGTATCCATGAGGATTACCCACTATAAAAAAGGTCTCCTTAATTTTAAATATGCAATATATAACATTGTTCGGTTGCTAATAAGTCGTCGAAATCATTAAAATAAATCGTATTGCTACAAAATTCTCTACAAAAGTCTTTTACGTTTGTAACAAGTTCTTAAACCCATCTTAACCTCACTTCATCAATAACATTTTTTTTCAGATAAAAACTATTGAAGACGTTCCATTTCAACTAAAAGAAGAATAATTGTGCTAAATAATACATTTACATTTCTACAGTTTTTATGTACCTTCAAATAGAAAGCAGTAATAAAATGTTTTTATGAAAAACTTTATTTTATTCTTTTTCCTCTATTCTCTTAGTCTACATAGTAGATAGTTAGTGTAGTAGGAGTTCAACCGCAATTTGTTATATCTACCTAATACAATTTATTACGTAAACTAAATAACTCCTAAACCACCACTATCTTTAACAGTGTTCTTATATATTTTTTGTTACAGCTGTTATGGTTTATTTATTCAGATTCCAGAGATAGCGACGTTTCAAACGGACAGACGGCAAAGGCTATAGAGTTCCGTTTTTACCGTTTGGACACAGAACCCTGAAAACATTTTATTCATACATACATATCATATTGTCAAATCACGTAATATATTTTATCATGTCCAATTTGGATTTTCCGCTATGACTTTTCAGGGACACCTGTCAACTTCATCTATGAACGACTTGACATTGAGCGCGTTCCAGCAGACGCTCACAAAGCCCAAAAGGCCCAAAACGTAGTTCCACAAGACGACTGCGGTCGTTGTGATCGCAGCGAATACGTCGCTCATGACGTCATGACTTACGCCCACGTAAAGCTCATGACGACCCATCTAATATGGTGGGTCGAGGTGATCGTTTCACTAGAGATTATATCAGTAACGCTCACAAGCTAGTGGAACGGGAAAAACTGCGATCATGAGAGTGCGCTTTATGAACGTCTAATGGAACGCACCCTATGAAAACACATAACGTCAAAATTGTCCGATGTCTTTGTCAAAATACCCGCTATTGCTCTTGACTGCAGCTTAGCTAATTCAACCTCTTTTTATCTTTAACGGGTACGTTAAATATAACTTTGTCAATGTCTAATGGAACGCACTCATTATGGCACGTAGGTGCTTGTTACTTTGACAAACACAACTCTATGTGCGTGTTTCTCAATGTGACATAGGTATAGATATCATTCACTGCATATATTTGACTAGTTGACCGAGCGAACTTCGGTCCGCCTAAAAGTCAAAAATCTAAAATTATCAGTGTTTCTCTACATTTGTATACATGTAATAAACATAAAAACCTTCCTCTTGAATCACTCTGTCTATAAAAAAAATGCATTAAAATCTGTAGCGTAGTTTTATAAATTTAAGCATACATAGGGACAGACAGCGAGAAGCGACTTTGTTTTATATTTTTAAACTTTTGTTTTTTTTTTTTAAACTTTAAAATTAACCATTTACTTTTAAAATTAGTACACCCGTGTACGTAGGTACTCATATATGTAAATAAACTAAGTTATACATTATTTTATGATTTAAAAAACTCAAAATAAGAATAAACTCAACAAAAACATTAGAAATCGTTTATTTGCCTTTAATCTTACATCTATTAATAATTTTGCTTATGACGTCATAATCAAGATAATTTTATCACAATATTTTTCCGAAATCAGATGTTATTATGAGGTAAATGTGTAAATTATTTAACAGCCAGCCTGTAAAGTAAAAAACACAACTTTTGGATAACTCTTTACTTATAAATAATCAAACAAAATATTAGTAAATCAAAAAACAATATATTGCATACCAGAATGTTTTTTTCTCCAGCAAAGTATTGTATTTTCTGTAGTAGATACATTATACACTTAATGGAAACTTAAATAGCAATGGATATTTGAAAGCTCAACCAATTAATAAGATTATGATTGAAATATCCTCCTTTCTAATTTAGGTATATACGATTTTGGTCTTTATATTGATACATTCATAACTGTTGCTATTTTTATTATTATTGTCTTACCCAATTTAGCTATAAGAAGAGGCGGATGCCGCTGCGGCAGCTTTCACAGAAGTGGAACTCCTCTGGTATCCGTGGTCTTGCTGCTCAAGGGGATCATATCCGTATTCTGGACTGCCACTGTACGTGAAATGGAAATAAAAAGATTAGCCAATTAGCCTATATTTACAACCTTATTTTGCTTATTTTGAACTTACACTGTTACGTCTACTTTAAGCTTGACTGTTGACTTTATCTTATGCCTTGAGTAATATTTTTCTCGCCACGCCTATATCTACATATAAGCCAATGTAATTACTAAAACTTACACTTTATTTTATATTATGAAGTTTATAATCACTGGAATAGAATATTGTCTAATTAGAATAGGGTGTAGATAAAACAATTGTTCAATTTAAAGTACCTATTTTATACAAGAATTGAACAAGTAGGTATATTAATGCATCAAAGAACAGTGATAGCCTAATGGTTGAAACTTGCCCTCTCTATCGGGACGTCCGAGGTTCAAACCCAGGCGCGCACCACTGATGTTTCTAAATTATGTGCGTATTAGAAAAAAAAAGTTCTCGGAAGGTTGTGAAGTCCACCAATTCGCACTTGGCCAGCGCGGTGGACTATGGAATGAGAGAAGACCTGTCCCACTGCTGGGCACAGGTCTTCTCTCATACTAAGAGAAGACCTGTGCCCAGCAGTGGGACAATAATGGGTTGGCACCAACTAATGCCTCTCCATCACACTATTAACATCGGAACAATGGACAACGATGGCATGTAAGTTAGATCTTACACAAGTACTGGTATAAAACGTGGAACTAATTTAAGTACAAAGCATACACAACCTTTTCTGTAAGAGCCTACAGGGCACATTGTTTTTGATACCCGCGTCCCGTTCCTGGCTCCCCATCCCGTAACCCGTTAGCTCGCTGTTCTCATTGTTGGTATGGCTTCGTTTTAAACTCCCGTCTAAGAAAAACAGATAACAATCGTGCTGTGTTACAAAAGGTTATTGACTTCGTAGTTCGACTTGGATACATCGAAATCACGCCTATTTTTGTCTTCTTACCACAATAGCTGCGTGACTCACTTTTTTATTATCGTTAGGCCGGTATGGCAAGAGAATACCTACCTGAAGGATTATAACTTGATCGTAGTTCAGTCCAGTAAGAATATAAGCCCTATCGGTGGTTGATTACATCTCTCCGTGTGCAGCAGTGGCGTTACCAAATGTATACCTAATGGATAACATACTACTACTTCCATATTAATATGCAAAAAATGGTTAACACTTCCATAATTAAATAAAAAATACATACCAGGCATAGAGAACACGGTTGTACTGAGAAGCACAATCAATAATAAAATGTTGTCCTTCATTTTACCAAACTGACGAGAAATGTACCGAAATCCTCTGTTACATACATTTTATACGACCACTAATAATGGAAGTGACAAGGCACATCAAGAATTCAATACCATGAAACGACATGGCCGTGTATAATGTCACTTTTCGGGATCGAGAGATAAATATAATGCGTGGTGTACTAAGGTCTTTTTTTTGTTCTCGAGGGGAAACCTTCAAAAGATACCCGACGCCGTGAGAGCGACGTCGGGTTACGTGGGATTTTTACCACACCAAAACCCCCCGTTGGCCGTCTTTTACGCTACAAAGAGGCCACCGAGATCTCCAAAGGAACGCAACCGGAGTCCTCTGAACGCGTTGCCCCATCGTGCTCCTCCCCGATGAGCGGCTGGGCCCACCGCTCCATCTGGTCCTTATGACAGTATGCGACCACGCATACCGCCGTCCTTTCCAGGGGCGTCTGATCGTACGGTTCGAGCTCCCACTCTAGCCGCCCGCGACCCCGGAAGCCCCATAAACGACAGGCAGGGGATACCGTAACCCTATTCTGATCCCGGAACTACAGCGACAGGAACTAAGTACTACCTGCAACTTTTATTTTTTTACTCTACTCGATAGATGAGGACTAATTATGAAATAGTGAGCAGTACGTTTTAGTTTTTTTATATTAAAAATAATCAGAGTCTAATTTATTAAATTCATGCTATAGTTGTAGGTGATCTAATAATCAAACAGTGCCATTAATGGTCACAATAGATGCTAATAAGCAAAAATTTAGCAAAAAAAGTTCGCGTGATCGGGAAATCTTGGTCCATATTTCTCGTGACTCAAGAAAAAGAAAATTCATTAAACTACAAACCTTATTTGATACCCATAACAAGAAGTTGTAAATAGTACCTATAGTACATATCATCCACCATTTTGTGGTAGCGGGCATTTTACTTTACATACTTGTTACGTTATCGGAGACCATACATGCAAATGTACTGTATGATCGGGGACTTCTTACTCTTTTACTCTTCGAGTCTTGAAAGACGCTTCTTTGCCCAAGCCGTACTCAAGGGAGTTTTTTTTAATAAAATACATAAACTCCACAGATAGATCGTCCGTGCCTTTTTTCACAATAGTTTTTTTTTTTAACTTAATTAATCCTTCTTTCTTAGCTGTTAGGCCATCGCTGTCACCATCACGCTATCGTTTGCGGTGGTGTCAAGGGAGTTTTTAACCCCCCGGTACCTTAATATTGTTTCACGACTGAAATATTTGTTATAATATAACACAACACTAAAATATAAATACTAATCTTACTTTTTAGTGCGAGGTGAAATACTTGTGTGTGCCATGATTATGTGGTGGAGTTTGAATTTACAACAAGGTATTTTGACGGGTTACACTAAATTGTACTGTCATAATTAATAGTGTGGTACCTGTCGAGAATACCGATGAACAGGAAGGGCGTTAAAGATTTTTTCACTATATTTGACCCTCACACAAACAAGCAAGGCAACCAAAATTAACAAACTTTTTAAAAATAACATACAGCCCCATTCATACGTCGCATCACACTTTTCACGCGGTCCCCGAAACATGACATTTGAAACGGCCGTTTCGCATCATGGTTCTGAAAAGTTAATTTGTCTCATCACCTCCATCCTGTTAGTGGTCGTATAAAACGGCCATAACAGAGGGTTTCGCAACATTTCGTTTCAGTGCACTAAAATGGAAGGCAAAATAAATTTGTTTTTGATTGCGCTCCTCGCTTCAAACGTGATCTCCATGCCTGGTACGTAAGAACATGTTTTATTGTTTTATGACATAAAGTACCTAATAGTATGATCTGATATGTATGTACTGATCTGTATTTAAGAAGACACTGCTGAAGCTACCGCTGAGGTTCAGATAACCCGTGAGTTTCAAAATATTCGCTTCAAGCGTTTTCGAATGAAACCCATGTAGATGTATGTATGTATATGTCCGCTCTTATAAGGTCAAGAAATTTCGCTGCAAATTGAAGCACAATTATCCGAAATTCGCTCAGCGCTAACGCTGAGCATTAGGTTAGATTTTCGCGGACCTCAGATAAATTGAATACCTCGTGTAGAGACGTCCTTAACACAGCGTTCAAACTAGAACATGACGCGTGATACAGAAAAATGCAAAAAGTTTATTTTTGCTTTTTGGAATCTGTGCCGTTAAAGTCGAACTACTGAGTCTACATTTCATCATACAATAGTTAACTTATTTTTTCAGAAGGCAGGATAAAACGTAGCTTTAACAACAATGAGCACAGCATTCCAACTGGTTACGGGTTATTGAGCGAGGAACGGGACGCGAGTGTCGAAGACAATGTTCCCTGTGGACTCTTACAGAACAGGTTGTGTATGCTTTTAGTTAAACGTGTTCCTTATTATACCAGTACAGTACGAGTATTGATTACGAGTATGATAAAGGTATCTGGCATAACATTGTAGTCAATCAGATGTGAAGTGGTCGTAATTCCACCTATAACTTCATCTTAAGACAGGTGGTATTACTTGAAAATCGAATGTGTGCTGCAACAGGCATCAGTCTCTTACACACACATAAAAAAAGAAAGAGAATATTCCATGTCTGCAAATATATTTAACACATGAATTATTAAATGCTTTATTAAATAACTCTACTATTGAACATACACCACTATTAAGTGTATGATTTAATAATGGTATACCTACATACTTTGGTATTTGGTAATAGAATATACTTCGTATCGGGATGGCAAATCCCTAGTTCTAATGACGTTTCAACTATCGTGCGCCTAATTGTTTTGGTCGAGTAGTACAATAGGTGTACTGTACGTGTACCTAATCTAATTGAAAGGCTACCTGACAGATTACGCGCCTACGTCCGTTAACGATTTTTTGGGAATTTCAGTTATATAAAAATATTTTTTCCCTAGATATAAAAATATAATAATAAAAATAAGTCTATGCACAGAGTTAGTCATGTATGGGCTCTATATTACCTTAAGGCTCAGACGGCTCTACTTAAGCCTTGCTCTACAGTAATGCAAGGCTTAAGTGACAAGTTATATTTTCTTTCTAAAACCGAAATAAAACTATCCAGAACTTCGGACGAAATTCGTCAATACAAGGAGACCGTCAGAATTTTAAAATCCATAACAAAAACCTTTACTATTATAAAAATTAAGTATAAAAGACAATACACGTACAAAACTGGCCAATTGCGACGAATCTCGAAATCAAATAACCGCACCTTCAAAGCACAAATTCAAAACATTAGGTAGATATAAAACATTTAATTCTGACTTACATAGCATAATGTTCAGATAATGTGTTCCAATATTTTTAGCAATAAAAGACAAAAACCCTTTCACACCATTCGTAAAAATGTCAAATGTAATAAAAGCGTATTAAATTTATCTCACTTTTTTGTGAACGCGTGAGATGACAAAAAAAAATCGATAAAAATTACCAGTCGCTTGTCTTTTATGATCGGTCGTGAATTTTCGATCGTGCGATTGTGCGAGTGCGATCGTGCTTTAAAATGTTTGTACTAAGGGTACAGTTTCCATTTCATGTACAGTGGCAGTCGAGAATACGGTTACGATCCCCATGAGCACCAAAACCACGGGTATCACAAGGGCGGCTCTACTTCTGTGCAGGCGGCCGCAGCGGCATCCGCCTCTTCCTATAGCTAAATTTGGTAAGACAAAAATAATATTAATATGATCTTCTAAACGTTCCAATTATAAGACTTCAAAGAGCATATATATATCTTTAAAAAAACATGTGAAATAAATCTGATTATAATTTTTATAACGATGTAGTTTCTCATACGTCATATGTTGCCATTTCTACATTAACATTTTTTAATCCCCACTAACTGCACTGAGTCTCTACCGCACACTGTAATGTAAATATACGTACTTGATATACGAGAACAACTACTACAAATGTATTAATGAACCCGTCAATATACGGGTAATATATTTCTTTAACTACTTTTTTTAAAATATATAGATTAATTAAATGAAAAATACAGTAAAGATGTTCTTAAAAAATTGTACAATATTTATTGAGATATGTATAAGCCCAATATATTATTCGGATTCATATTATGTTACCTAATCTTTATTTTTTTTCACTTTCAGGCTGACTGTTGAATAATTTTCAAATACTCAGAATGGCATTTGATTAAGGACAAATATTGTGATTAAATTTTCTTGTCTATGACGTCATAACAAAACAATGTATAGATGTAAGATACAACACACCAATAAAGATATTTAAAAAGTTTTGTAGTTGTTATCTATATTTCCATTTGTAATTATTTATAGTATTTTATCTTTGCACAAATTTATTTATATCCCTCAAAGGAAATATAATAAATCATATTATACATATACTTGGATATGCAGTAGCAAGGTGGTATAACGCGTGTATAGTTCGACTATGGGTATGGAGAAACCACTATTACACCTATATCTACCGAGGGGCAGTTCTCGTTAGGTGGAGGTGTGTGTGACGGCGTACATCCTGGCTCTCTTTCATTAACTCGCGAGTAGCAAAGCGTCTTTAACTGACTCTAAAACTCCAGATAGAACCCCTTTATCCTTAATCCTTATAAAGTTGCAGATGTCCATGCACGGCAGATCACTTAACATCAGTAGGTCTGCATACTCGTTTGCCAATCTTTTAAAAAATCTAGCTTTTTAACGTAGCGGCGGTAAGATGACTTTATGTCGTGAGGTGCGGTGACGTGAAGGATAAGGAAAGGCGAGGAGACATGTGTGGTGATTGACATTAGCAGAACCATCATTATTCAAGTTGTGAATTGGAGTTGAATTGGAATTTTTGAAAGTGTATAAATTTATTGCATGTCCTATATATCGTTATAAAGTAATTATAATTAAGTAAATATACGAGTGTGTAAAACGCCACCTAGGAATCTTAGATTATATTTCAACATTTTTCCGAGCCATTAGTCTTTGGAAAATAAAAAATATTTTTCTACTTGATTTCAATCTTATTCTATATAAAATTAAAACAAAACAATATCTCAATAAAGTTTTTATTTACAAATAATTAAAAAATACGTGACGCGAGTCACAGTAACAAATCTACAAGACATTTCATAGTTACACTTATTATGTTACAATATTTAACATACAATGTTAACTTTGTATTCGTAATAAAATTACAGGAATTTGAAAATAAGGCAGACAGCGTGAAATACAGTCACAAACAAAATTTATATAAAGTTTCATTGCTACAGAAGCATAAATTCAAAATATTAACAATAACCACAAATGTATTATGCAAGAGTGTCTATAATATTTATTCTATATAACAAGTCAAATTCAAATGAATTTTCCCAATGTAAATTAACATGCATTTTATATGCATAAAACTATGCAATATTACCGTGATCTATTCGTCGATGAAACGCACAGTTCGATTCACGGTTACGTAGGCTAAACGCTTTTGTGATGTGTTTAAGGCTTATTAAATAACAAAAATAACTTTGTATACATTACAAATTGTTGCACTATTCAAATTATCTTGTACTGCGGTTTAATTTGACCGCGAAACTCATGTGTATGACGGCATGTTCCACTAAACGATCGAAACGACAATGGTCATATTAACCCTCGCATGCACGAGTACAACAGATCAGATTATTATTCCAATATTTCCTTCGCCGGATCTGATCAGGCAGCGCGCAATTGATATTCAAAACTATATCTAACTATAAACAGACTGAATATTGCAAAAAAAGTCACGTTAGATATTTATAATATTTTTACATAAATAAAAAACAACGCAAGGGAACAGTCATTATGATGGTCAAGTGGAACGCCGGGAGAGGTATTAAAATTTAATATTAAAATTACAACTAAAACATAGACTAGTAGCATTGTGTTCACTATTGCCGGAGAAGTTACATTTACACCTAACTACATTTATTTGATCACTAAACATACAGCAACAAACAACAAATTAGCTAGACGCTAACATTGAGACGTAAGATAATTATAATTACACGAACAATAAAATTGAAAAACATTTTCTAAGACGAACATTTTATAAATTAGTTCAAGAAGTTTTCACGAAGCGTTAGTTTCGCGTACGTATTAGTGAAACACTAATGAATATCTTACAAAATAATTATTATTACGAAAATGTGATGTCCGATTCAACTTCACCTAAAAATGGCACGCTCCCTACAAAAGCATAATCACGTTGATTTCTACATTCACATGCCGCGTATTATGATTAAAAATGACGATTAAATATATAAATTTAAATGTAAATTTTTACTAATAAAAATTGCACAGTAGTAATGCACAAGTTAAAAAAGTTAAGTATTAATAATAATTTTCACTAGGCATAATATAAGTAGACGTTTAGTACAAAGAATTAAAAAAGAAAAACAGAAACCTAACATGCAAGTGCCATGACAAATCTTCCTGTTACACGAGGAGAAAGTTTTTAGTTTTTAAGATACAGCAAACATACATCTGTAACTTTCCCCGGAGAGGATTAGAAGCTAAGGTTTGCCACAGATGCTTTGCTACCTCTGAGAACTAAGTTGGATGATCTCCAATAAGCATCTTACCACCCTATATAATAGAACGGACGCGGTAATATTTAATTCGTTCCTATTGAACGACATAAAATTAGTCCTCCAATAGGAAATTAGTATTTGTCATGTAACATCTTAAGAAAGTTACGCACTTGGGACTGTTGGTATAAAAAATGTGAGGTATTTACTTAGTTTACTTTATTATACTTAATATTGTTCGTTTTGATTTGGCAGTGAAGTGTTTTCCTCGACTATTATTGTTCTTAAAGTCTCAAAATAGATGTATTTATTGCACATGCAAAACTTTAAAAAATGGAATATAGAAATTAATACAATAAAATTTAATATACAAATTACAAGTTAATATTTTTATAAATTCATAATATAACGTTTAAAATATAAGTAAAACGTGATAAAAGATCACAGATCTTGTAATGTTGGTGTGATTATTCCTATCGTATCGCCAGAGCGACTTCTTATCCTAATATTTGTAAACCAGCCATAATAACTCTAATTTTACTAAAAAGTTACACATGACCCAGCCTTTTTATAAAAAAACAATGAAAACACGTTCATCTGAAACTATATACGGTAAAACATTTATAAGCTATGAACAAACATGTTATTTAACATGGAAAATGTTATTATTAATTTATTTTACGATGCAAAATAGTATATCCATTTTTTTAAAACTACGTAATAAAAATCAAATTAAAATGTATAAAGATACAGTTTATAGTTTCAGAGAGTGTTCAAAACAAATATTTAAGAATACAAAAAGAACGTAGAAATTGTATAGCATTTCATAATATTAAAAATAACATCTTAACAGTCTAAACAAAAATGCTTACAATCCGCGCTAATATTATGTGATTATACGATAAATTCAATAATATGTACAGATTTTATTATAATTTGTAAAAAAAACTTTCTTTACTATACTAATATAAATGTCTAATCACTAGCCATGTAATTCGCAATAATAATAAAAAGAATTAAGCTAAATGTTTACTATATTGTACTAGACTTTTCAAAAATTCCTCGTGGACGTATGATTTTCAAGTAAAATATGGAAAATTTTCAGCTTTTTTAGTTATATTTGAACACTATCAATTGTACGAAAATATTAACGATTTGTGGCATATAACTGCAAACTGCAGAAGACATATCAAAAATATTTTTAGATTTTTAAACAGCATAGTAAACATCTAGTCACTGTTATAGTCAGTCCCGTTACATGATTTAATGTAAAACACTAATATATTTTAGATTAAAAATATATTATAAGCACTTTCAAGAATAAAGCAAAAATATTATGCCCGGAAACTGTTTGTTTAAAACAGTGCTATCAAACTGCCCACAGCATTTTGATTCTCTACTAAAATATTACTACATTTAATTGTTTACAATTGGTAATTGTTATTATATTTTATGAATTTATACATATAAATTATAGCGTTAAATTCAAATGGGAAACTGGGAATATTATTTTGACCAAACCGCAAGTTTGCACACAGTCCAATGTCAATTAACCTTTCCAAAAAAATCGTTTCCAAACGAAAAAATATTATTATATCTCGATAATTAGTAAAAATAAAAAAAAAACACTTTATTTTTATTCGTATAAAGATTTCATTTACTAAATTGATTGGTTTATTTTTCTAAATTTGGATCTACATAAAATTCTTTGTAAAATTGAGCGCTTATTATATTTAGTTAAAATAAACTAGGATAAAAATGCATCAATATATTTGAAATGCAAACGTTGACAATTATCATTTGCCATATTTGTCAAGTTGTTATATTATATATATTTAATATTCGATAAATAAACTATTAACACCTTTGATAAGTTGTTGTAAATTATATTATTATAAAGAATCAGCAATGTAACATGTACATTTAAAAAACTTCATTGAAAAACGAATAAAAACAATACACAAGATATTCAACAAAAATCAAATAAAAATATGTATATATATTATAATACACTAGTTGTATTTTTCAAAACATTCATTTAACTGCATAAACATTGACTATTTTATCCCAATAAATTAGGTCTAAAAATATATTTTATCATTCATCTACTCACTGTAGTAAGGGCGATTTTTAGCGTAGCATTTATAAACTTGTATCATTTTCGAAACGAAATTAACAACAGTTTACAAAAAATAATTGACATGAAAAAACAACGGGACATATGGACAAAGCCAATTTAGACTATGATTAAGTGTATATACTTATATATCGCTAGGTCCTTAAAAATGTTTCGCTGCTGTGATGAATCTTTATTCGGGTTTAAGATTACGACACACCTCAATCCATTATCCTTATTTAGGTAAGTCGGAGATTATATTAGTGCTGGGGTAAATTTATTAGGACGCTTACTTGACATTTGTTTCTTCAGAAATCAAAAAAATATAGCCGAATTAATCTGCAATTTGATTCACAGGATTTGAAACCCAACACTAATATTACCTCACAACTTACCTACGTATTATGACGGTTAATATTAACCAACTTACCGAACAATCCTCACATCTATTTACAAATTTGATTTGCAGTATTGATATTACAAATCGTTTAAAGCTGCAACTTCAATTAAAAATCCTTTAACATTTACTATAGAAAAATAGAAGGTGATCCGAAGCCGTTAGCGCTAGAGTTACATATACGTAACTTATCATAACATTAACTCAATCGCTACAAAAAATAGTAAATATCTGTCTAAAATGCAATTTAGTTAGAATTCATTTATATATATCAGGTGTGGAGTGGCCACACCTGATATATATAAATGATTTAGAACGTAGTCTCAATATGGAAAGAAGGATAGTTGTATAAGTCCATATATTTAAATCATTAGATGTACCTCCCCATAACTACCGAGGTATACAACATTTAACCAATATAAAGTCACTCACTATTTTCCAGTTTATAGCACATACTGACTTTGTTCTTATAATTTATTTACAAAGTCCATTGATTACTGTTTATTTTGCACTACATTCGTTTATTTTCGAGACTTTACTTTGGGTGCGTTGCATTAGACGTTCACAAAGCGCACGCTCACGACCGCAGTTTTTCCCGTTCCATTAGCTTGTGAGCTTTACTGACGTATTCTCTACTGGAACGACCACTTCGACCCACCTTGTTAGATAGGTCGTCGTGAGCGTCGTGTGAGTGTAAGTAATGACGTCATGAGTGACGTTTTCGCCGCGACCGCGGTCGTCTTGTGGAATGACGTTTTCGGCGTTTGTGGCTTTGTGAGCGTCATCTGGAACGCGCCCTTTGTGATATGTTTTGGGACTAGACCCAACGTCCACTTCATAGGTCATCAATACCGATGATAAAATAGATAATAATTGCATTGGGGGAAAGATTTTATTTTATGGCATTTTTAGTGTAAATATTTTCGAGACTAGACGATCGGTAAACGACAGACGAATGGTAGAAGTGAATGATTGGGAACATAGATATTTCTGTTTAGTAGCACTTTTGGTTCGAACGTTTGTAAGACGTACGTGATGGAGGTATATATCTTGGTAGTTATATAGAACGGAGAGGGCAGTTGAAACTTATTAATAAAAAGTCTAATAAATGATAAAAAGAGACACATTTAGAAAGCGTTATTGTAAGAGGTTCTAAAGATTTTCATTTTACTGTAGCATTTTATATTCAGACGATTTCAATACGAGTAGGTGACTATACGTGGGATCATACCAATTTAGTCATTATTTTCGATTTGTAACACTTTCCAAATTCGATAGCACTTTTAGTCCAGTCCGTCGCTAATGCCACGTTAATTCCAGGCGAGCTTACACGTATGTCTTGTAGGTGTGCGTGTCGTGGTGACCGTAGCGGCGAATGTCCATATATGTATGCGAGCGCGTGTCAGGCCTACACGTATTCTTAGTGAGAGGTCAGAGCTGCGTATGCGGCCAACACATGTCTTCTAGGCGTGACGTCACGCTACCTATGCGATTTACACGTGCACCATATTCGTATAACGTCAAAGCGCATGCAGGTCCTGCACGTGTGACTTCACAGCGTATACGGGTCCTGCACGTGCGAACGTCATGCCAAGTGCGGCGCGTGCAGTTCCTATACGCGCGTCGCACAGTTGCCGACACGCTACGTGTGCAGCCAGCACGCGCAACCCGTAAGTATGGCGTCATGGCACGTGCAGCTCACACACGCGTAACGTTACGGCGCACGGGTCCTGAAAGTGCGACTCGAACACATGACGTAACGAAACGCGCAGCTCACACGTGTGACGTCACGACGCGCGCGGGTCCTGAAGATGCGACTCGAACACATGACGCCACTTCACGCGCAGCTCACACATGTGACGTCAATTCACGCACAGTTCACGTTAGACGTCACGCGCGCGTCCTGAACGTGCGCCTCAAACGTATGACGTCACTTCACGCACAGCTCACGTTAGACGTCACGCGCGCGTCCGAACGTGCGACTCGAACGTATGACATCACTTCACGCGCAGCTCACGTGCGACGTCAAGCGCGTCCTACACGTGCGACTCGTACGTGTGCCGTCAGAGCTGCGTGTCGGTCCGCGGCGGCTGCAGCGGCGAGTGGTCCGGCGGCGCGTCGCCGGGGTTCATGTCGATGCGGCCCGCCTTGCTCCACACCAGCATGTCCATTATGAACGCCAGGAACATCAGGCCCGCGGACAGACCTGCGGAGGTAAAGGAGATTACACTTGATACACAGGTGATGTGAGACAAGTCGTGTTCTGGTTTGAAGAGTGTGAGTAAGATGTGTAAACTTTAGTACCCAACTTAATTTACCGGAAGAGCAATGCAATTGTAGCTGACTTTTACAAATATGTCGTAGATCTAATGCAAATATTCAGTTCCGCAGGCGGCACGCCGCGTCCACGCACGCGCGGAACACCACCGGACACGGCACGTTGCCGAACACGCCGATGACCTAAGCCACGCCATTACCCCATTCCCTACACCTGTACCTAAGAAGGATGTGCTGGATATGTCACTCCGTTTGATACACACTTACCTAGGAAGGAGTACCGGAGACATCTCTCCGTCCCTTACACATATACAAAGGAAGGCATCTCGCAGACGGCACGCCACGACCACGCACGCGCCGATAACCACCGGCGGCGGCACGGCACGTTGCCGAACACGCAAGTACCCGAGACATCATCCCGTTACATAACAGTGCCGGAGCAACACATAGAAGTGCCGGAGTCGGTCGTTGTCGTACGACGCGCAGACAGGCAGCAGGCCGCACGCGGCGTCCTGCAGGCGGCATGCCGCGGCCACGCACGTGCCGAACACTACGGGGCACAGCATGTGGAAGAACACGCCAGTACCCGAGACATCACGCCATCTTACACGTACCTAAGAAGAAGTGCCTAAGTCGATCGTTGTCATAGGACGCGCAGACGGGCAGCAGGCCGCAGGCGGCGTCCCGCAGGCGGCACGCAGCGTCCACGCACGCGCCGAACACCACCGGGCACGGCACGTTGCCGAACACGCCGATCGCGAACTGTATCACCCCCATCGCCATCGCCTTGTCTGTGACACACGACGATACATTTTACGATTAGAGGTGAAATAGAGAGTTTTAAGAATATATGTGTGTTGTAAAAGTAGTATTGAAAACATCGCAATGACATCTTTGGTTGTTAGGTTAGACGTGAAAAATGTACAAATGGTAATGAAGCTTGAGAAGTAAATTTTATAACTTTACAGCTATACGCTTTGATGGAAAAAAAGCGATAAAACAACATACGAACAGTGACATCTTCTTTTATCTCTAATTATTATTTTATTTAGTGTATCCCGAAACGTAACTTTTTATTTTTAAAAGACATTAAAATCAGTATTTTTTTTTCATTCAACCTTAAATTCATTATTTTGTAACGATCAAAAAGGCAGCACCCGCCGTTTACCATCAGGTGGATTTAATTTTACCTTGAGTTACAGATGTTAACGGCAGTAAATAAAATGTCTTTATTTTGCATAGGCCTTCGGGGGCGCTTATAAATTGTCAGTTAAATATTTTTTTTTTTTACACTACCACCGGATCGGAATAAGAGTAAGCATCAGGTGAACCGCATAATCGTTTCCACACCTTAACTTTATAAAGCATACCATACTCACCATGTTTATCCGTGCAGCGTATGATAAGCAGCACGGCGCCCACCTCCCCGCTGGCGTGCACGAACATGATGGCGGCGAAGATCGCAATGAACGCGTAGAACTGCGTGCACGCGCCGCCGCACTCGCCGCTGACGGCCACGCCGCGCGCGCCCGACACCACGCGCTCCGACGCGTTGAACAGCCCGTAGCGCTCGATACTGAGGAATTACATCATAACATACAGTTATTATATTAAGAGCAGTGATAGCCTAATGAAGAGCAGTGATAGTCTAATGAAGAGCAGTGATAGCCAAATAGCTCTCGATCGGGAGGTCCGAGGTTCAAACCCAGGCCACCACTGATTCATGTGCGTATTAGAAATTAATTATCACTGCTTTTCGGTGAAGAAAAACATCGTGATGAAACCTACACACCCGAGAGTTCTCTAAAAAAAAAGTTCTCGGAAGTGTGTGAAGTCCACCAATTCGCACTTGGCCAGCGCGGTAGCCTATGGCCTAAACTCTCTCATTCTGAGAGAAGACCCATGCCCAGCAGTGGGACAATAATGGGTTGACGAGAATACAGTTATTATTATTAATTATTATAACATTTTATTGTTATCATAACATACCAGTTATTATTATTGATTATTATAACATTTTATTGTTGTGATAACATACCAGTTATTATTATTAATTGGGCCTAACGATAAGGTAGACGGGCCACCTGATGGAAAGCAGTCACCGTCGTCTACGAACTATCTGTACGCCAAATTTAATGGAAATTCAATCAGTAGTTTTTATGCAAAACGATAACATACATACAAACTCGTCTTTACAACAGTAGTAAGATGCTAAATATTAGCTTCTTTATATATGATATAAACTTTAGAACCCGAACAACTAATGTTCGCCTCCGCAAGCACCACTGCCACGCATATTTCTGCCTTATCAAAATAGTTTTAAGCACGGTTGTACTCTGATGTGACTAGGGCATACTTACCCAAGACAATCCTACTAAGTTCTTTCGTTTAAAGGATAACACATTTTCTAACTGGCCAGCATTTATTTACGAATGTTCACATTAGAGGACACTTAGCATCACGTAAAAATCATGATTCTTTATCATAAAGTAAATACTGGCATATTAGCCAGTAATATCTTAAGGTTCCATCATCCTCATAATATTGAAAATCTAGTTACTTAAACCTTAGTATAAAATGTGTATATAAATGCATTTTAATAATATTAATAAATCAATAGCAAATTTTAAATAAAAACGAATACACTAGTACATAAAAATCGAAAAATTATCTCACGTGCTAATCGCCTTAATGCCGCGCTCGTTGGCATCAACGCACGTACAGTTGTAGTACAGCCACGTGCTGTTGTCCAGCCGCCGCGCGTCCATGCAGCCCGCCTGGCACGGCGACAGGTACGTGAACGAGTCCTGCAACGATAATACGACACTGGTTTTAGCTACGCACACACTGATCCACAAATTTACGTACACACACATGCGTGGACGGGCGTACGTACGTACACGAACAAGCACGCACGATTAATTGAGATTCACTTTAAAACAATTTAAGTTGAACGCATATTTTGTTTAATTTTACACACATAAATATGTCCCTTTAGTCTTAAAAGAAGAATAGAGCAACGGTAGTCCCTACCTGTAGTAAGAGGCGACTGAAATAGGGCTTCCATTATTTCGGGTGGTCATAGTTGGACCTCGAACCGTCCAAAGGACCCCAGGAAGAAATAAGGCATGTAGGCAAAATGCGCGGCGAATGCGAAATACGGCTTAGCTATTTAAACCTCTTTTATATTTAACGGGTGCGTTCAAAATTACTTGAAAATTATTACATTTTATTTGAATTTGAAAAATATTCGTACTACTTTGGACAATATGAAGTTTACTCTTTTAATTTAAATAACGATCGAATTTCGACCGATGCGACGGGTGACTAGTATATAGAGATAGTGGAATTTGGAATATTGGACCCACCTGCCCACAAACAGGGCTGTAGGGCGCGCCGTCGCACTGGCACGAGGAGCTGCACGGCAGGCTGCTGTTGGCCGCCTCCGTGTGCAGCAACCTGAAGTTCTCCTCCGGACAGCTCACGAACATCAGCACTATCATACCTGTAATTCACGAACATGTTATATTTATCTTTTTGTTACACTCTTAATACGGAATTTGGTATGTACCAGACACACCAAATACAGAATAAATAAATTGCACTTTTTATATGTGATGTTAGGTAGAAAATAATGTCTTGTCCCTGTAGTTCCGGGACCAGAATAGGACTACGGTACCCTCTGCCTGTCGTAAGAGGCGACTAAAAGAGGCTTCCGGGGTTGCGGGCGGGAAGAGTGGGAGCTCGAACCGTCCGGCCAAGCGACCCCGGGAAGGACGGTGGCATGTGTGGTTGCATGCTGCCGTAAAAACCAGTAGGTGCGGTGAGCAGTTCACGCCCACCAGAGAAGAGCCCGATGGGGCACACGCTGAGGACACCGGCGGCGGTCAATCGGAGTTCCCGGAGTCCTCTTCGCAGCGTCGAGGTCGGCCACCGGGGGGGTTTTGGTGCGGTAAGAATCCCACATAACCCGCGTCGCTCCCACGACGTTGGGTACTTTTTGAAAGTTTCCCCCTCGAAAACAAAAAAAAAGGTAGAAAATAATGTCCAATAGAACATGGTTCTTGCCTAAAGGGTATTACGTTCCGCTAGCTAACCTTTAAAGTGAGTTCCAACTCACTCGAACAGAAACTCTATCCTCGTTCTTTCTCTTTATTCCTTTCAATTTTTCTAATCTTTACTTTTCTATTTTCTGTCTCTCTAGGTTCTCCCTCTCATTTCACTATATTTCATCCTTCACTTAACAAAATCTGTTCTTTCCCAGCATTTGATTTTGCGGTAGAGATGGCCAAACGACCACTTACAATGTGGGGGCTCTTTTTCTTCTTCCATTTTTCTCTATCATCCCTCCACTATTAAATCAATTGCCCTCTACCTCTTCACACACCCTTTGCTTTTTACCTATATTTTTCAACTCAATTCTTTTTCTCTTTTCCTTCTCCACGTTCCTTCTCATCTACTGCTTGAATACCCAATACATTCCCCTCATCCTCCGTCTTTCTTTCTAACTCACCCGCGCTGTATATGGCAGCGGTAGCAGCAGTCCACGCGGCCACCTGCCGCGCGGTGGGCACCACGCGCAGGATCACCACGCCCGACGTGATGATACCCAGGCCCATCACTAGGATGCCGCCCAGACCTGGAATCAGAAACAAATTGCCAAATTAGAAATGTAGCTCATTTTATACGTAAGTATTTATTTTATAGTAAGCACACAGAGCAGTGATAGCCTAATAAACTAAAATAACCTATTAAATAAAAAGAATAGCTTCAAGTTAAAAGTAGTAGTGATGGTGATATCCACCGAACGATAATCATTCTACCTAAAATTTATGACTTATACTTACACTTGATACCTATACCAGAATGGCATACTTTAAATCATTTTTTGCAATTTCCCTTCAATGCCATTACAAGCGGATTCTACTACATAAGCAACGGAGGTACTTCTGGAAAAACTTAAAAACAAAAACTGCAAAACTGACTGACTTAGCTTGTCCTAGTCAACAAGTGTCAGATTGCCTACCAACTACCCTAACCCTTACTGACAAAAACATGACATTACATAGTAACGGGTTGATATTTGGCAAAGGGAGATCTCCCGCCAGGCTAGGCGATCATGCCTGGGGAGCGGCCGTGCTCCGACAGTCGTTGTTCGGAACTTGTATATATGCAGGGTATTGAGAATACTTCGATAGCGTGTTTCAGAATACTAGTAGCGCCATCTCTTGATGAGTACCGGGAGGTCGGCACAGATAGATTCTTGTTCTTCTCAGTTTTGTTCGTCTTGCGATCGGTAGTTGTAACAGACATAACAGACATTTTGTAAGTGCTCCCATAGACCTATACAATACATAGACATTTCCTTTTTACCAATACATCGTTCATCTTAGTACCTCACCCGAGACAAGGTTGGCGTCGTGCGTGGGCAGCCGGAACTGTTTCTCCAGGTACTTGGGCAGGAAGCTGTACACCCCGCTCACCGGCATCAGGTGAAGGACCGAACTGGCCGTGCGCCACATCAGGATGTCGTTTGTCAACTGGCGTTTTATTGTCGCGAAAAAGTCTGTAAATTACAATTAAATAGTTGCAACATAGGTCCACCAAATCGCACTCGCCCAGCGCGGTGGGCTATGGCCTAAAACTATCTCATTCTGAGAGAAGACCCGTGCCCAGCAGTGAGACAATAATGGGTTGTACCCGAACATAGGTACTTCTTCTACAAAATTTTCAATTACTTATCAATATTCTTTTTTTAGAGTTTCATTACCTTTTTTTATGATTAAAGTAGCAAACGAGCATGCAATCAACGTTGTAGTAAGAGATTACTTACTGGCTACCGCCCATTAACATCGGTAACATGGAACAAGGATTCTATAATTATAAAGTTTTTAGATGGACCTGTCATATGCAAGTGAACCGACAGCCACACCCTTCAAACCACTACCAAAAGGCAAGACCTGATTCATGCTAGAAAAAAGGTGTGGCGGAGGTACCTCCGCGGTCGAACTCTTTGGGGGCCATCGATTAATTACGTCACACGTTAAGGGGGTAGGGAGTAAGTCGATAAAGTGTGACATTCACGACAAGGGGTGAAGAGGAATACAAAATATTGTATGGTCACATGTAATTTTAGAACTACCGTTTTTTATTTAAAATTTATATGTGAAGGATAGCAAAATATGTGACATCACACTAGCGTGAGACCCTTGTGAGACCCCTCACAAATGTGACCAGTTGTGCTTGTGACAAAGGGGGGATCAAAAAAATCATAAAATTCGCGTGACTTAATTGTGTGATGGCCACTTAGTTCTACCATCTCAAGAATAATTATCACTAATTTCTTCCTAAATTACACCTTTTTGAAACTACCACTTCATCACGGAAGAGAACTAACGAAAGGTAAAAAAAAGATAACCAAATTTTTTTCTTAAAAGTTGCATATAGGAACATTACATAGAGATTTACGTATGTAGATCCGAAGCTACTTCAGACCCAACTATTATAGAATCAAAACTATTTTATCTTTAAAAATCAAAACTATTTTAAACTTCAAAATCTAAACTAACAAGTTTAAATAGGTATACCTTTGAAGAACGGCTCGCTCTTCTGTTTATTCTTCTTGGGCGGCGCCGGCATCAGGTTCTGCTTGATCTGTCGCGGGAAGAAGAACATGAACACCGACAGGATGACGATGAAGCCCGCGATGAACACCATACCTGCGGTCATACATACCATTCATTATTACTTGCATAATGATAATTTAATCCGCGGTGTCATCTGCATTGGTACAATCTTATTAAATTTACAACGCAGAGTCACAAAAAATGTGTTTTTTTTTTTAATTTATGATATTAAAGTAGCAACCAAGAATTCAGTCCATGTGGTAGTATGCGGTCACCACTGCTGATGGACTTCAGATTGAACAGAGGTTCAATCTGAAGTCAAGATGAGTTGCTACTCCTGAGATCTTTTTTTATAAGATTGAAGTAGCAAACGAGCATGCAGTCCACCTGATGGTATGTGGTCACCGCCGGCCATGGACATCTGTAAGCCACTTCATATAGAACATAGGTTCTATCTGAAGTCAATCACAGATGTGTTGCTACTGCCGAGGATTAGGATGGTCGCCTCATATAAAAGTGTGCCAGCAACCACACCCTTCCATCAAAACGCAAGGAATGCTTCACGTTAGAAATAGATGTGGCGGTGGTACCTTCCCAGTCGAACTACACTAGTTCTACCACCTTTAAAATAAAGTAGTCCCCTCATATGAAAGTGAGAAGCAACCACACCTTTCAACCAAAACGCAAAAATTACATCACGTTGAGAATAGGTGAACATTTTATCATTAATACAGATTAGGTTTCATTAGATCATCTAACATGAACAAAACGTATTACTGGCAAATCGTGATAAAGCGAATCGTCTCGGGCTAAACAAAAAACCGGATTAATGCGAGTCGGATTCGCGTACATAGGATTCCGTATCATCACTACATAATATAAAATAAAGTCACTTCTCGCTGTCTGTCCCTATGTATGCTTAGATCTTTAAAACTACGCTACGCATTTTAATGCAGTTTTTTAATAGATAAAGTGATTCAAGACGAATTTTTATGTTTAATATAGTGGATAAAAATGATAATTTTAGATTTTCGACTTTTATGCGGAATGAAGTTCGCCGGGTCAACTAGTTATGTATAAAATGCAAAAAAATCACGTATGCGGTATAAATTAAATGTTTATTTATTTTAATCCGATTATTCAAGTTTAAATTGAATATATAACTAAATATTTTGTGTGTATTTCCAGCTACTGCCTGTTGCCGTTATTAATTTTGAGCAATAAAATCTCGTTTGTTAATTGCAATAAATATTTATTTCATTCTATTTTAGTACTTGTTATTATGGCGGCAACAGAAATACATACATCATCTGTGCAATACATTATCATCATGATAATTAAAACTGTATAGGTATCACGGATCTTATAATACAGTCTGGCGACAGACAGACGTATAGCGAAGTCTTAGCAATAGTGTTCAGTTTTCATCCTTTGAATACGGAACCCCAAAAAACGTACGTTCACCTCGCACCCTTGTATCAAACCTAACAAATTTTTGTTCCGATTATCGCTATTAGAACGAAGCTAATGAATTCGGTACACCACGTCGAAACTTCTATTATTTTCTCAAATACGTTTAAGGCAAACCATATCGCAAAAAATCGCTAATACGCAAATAAAGCAGGATTGTATAGACGACCACTCATCCATTGTTTATTCAATCCATAAGCGCCGTAAGGCCGGGTGATATGGAATATTCTAATTATGCCAATTATCAAGGTAGAGTAAAGAACAACTGTAATTACTGTGAATAATCCCCGTATAATGAACTTTACTGAATTAATCATTGTATACGTTTTCACCCATCAATGCAAAGTACATTGCAAAGTATTACCGAAAACAAAAACGTAATCCTGCAATGTAAGCTGCAATGTATGTATGTAAGTGAAGAAACTCTAACAATATTTAGTTTTGAGGGAACGTAATAAACTTCTTTGGGGGCCATCCATAAATTACCTCATGTTAAGAGTTAAAGAGTTAAGAGGGGGATAAAGTGTCACATTGTGTGACAAGGAGTGGAGAGGAATACAAAATTTAGTATTGTGTCATGTAATTTTGGTACAACTATTTTTTTTTTAATTAAAATTTATATGTGTAGTATAGCAAAATATGTGACATCACACTAGCGAGGGGTCCCACAAATGTGACCAGCTGTGACATGGGGGGGAGGGTCCAAATATCATAAAATTCGTGTGTCGTAATTTATGCATGGCCACTTGTGAGATTTTTTTTAAGTTCTTGATGTTAACATTTCTATAGTTTTATTGTGTTCTACACTTATATTATCGTAACCAGAAATAAATAAATTTCATGAAAGCGACCGTTTTATAACAAATATAACTTATATTTACAATGTAGATAATGAAATCGTTGAATATTCAGATAGAGCGCCAATGATATCGACGATCTAATAATAAAATCGATTTGAATATCGTGTCACGTTTTTATCCATAGGAATCTTATCGAGAGATAACAGCCACGTTGTGGTCTTTGGTGTTACAAAGAAACCCACTTATATAAAACGACGAAAAAAATCTGAGTCAAACTCAAATAAACTTTGTAAGTTCCTACATATAAATGATGAAACATTTTTGAACTAAATTTAAGTAGGTAGTAAAACCTTTGCATGAATGACGAAAATTATCTCTTTTCCTATGTCCATAACACTCAGAAGTCATTAATTTTAAATACAATAGAGGTCTAAAAATAACTATAAAGCACCAAAAAATGTACGGAAATGGTTATATTCGCCAAACATTTAGTCCCGATAGATCCAAACAGAAACATTTGCGCGGTTACAAGGTCGCCCGGTCGACGCTGAGTCAAGGGCGTTCGCTAGACATAGTACATAGGTACCAATACAATTTAAATTGTTAACGCCCCGGCACCAAATAAAGAGACGGTTGTTTCAATAGACCGATGCCGCTTAAACAATAACAGATAAGACACACAATGAAGCAAATAGGGAGACAACGAAAGGAGCCAGCGCCCCCAACCTCTTGACATAGAACCGACAAGAGGAGACGAAGGTCGACGCGAACCGGTTTAAAAGTAAAAGTGAGCAAAGTGGCGGTCGCGTGTCCACCCACTAAATCCTCATTACGGGCAGCGATGGCATAATTGTCGACAACAAGGCACGCAGCCTTGGCCGTGACCGTCGGTGGATAGAGCGCTTATTTTAGCTGTGGTGACGCAGCGTGATGTAACACGCATTATATAACGCAGAGCGTGCGCCGGCGGCGTGACGGAGCGCCGAGACAAGCGAAAAGCGAAAGCCGAGTGAAAATTGCATAGCGTCGCCTTGACAACGCAACAGCCTGACAAATCTATACTTTTCGCGGCTCGCTAACATAAAATTTAATGCAAAAGCAGACGTTAACACTGAAAATAGACAAAACATCTTAATTTAAACATTACGAAAAATGGTAAATAATATTCAGCAACTCTAAGCATTCCAACAATATAATTTACATCAGATAGTTATTTAACAGAGAACTTCAGATTCAGATATTTCGGAGTACTTATACAGTGTCGTATAAGATTCAGTTTCGTATTACCCATATCATTTTCCGTCAATTGATCTTAGACAATCAACTGCGAATCTACAAGTAACGTATGACTTACTAACGTTAACAACTAAAGATGTAACAAATGATAAGCATTTCGATTATCGTGAGTATACATTTATTAACCCTTTGGATAATGTAAAAGTAAGTGATAAAATTCACGTCCACATACAAATTATAACAGCATAAACTTCAATAAACGAGCTAGACGACACTGAATGTTAATTCAATATTGGCAGAGACCACTTCAAAATGAGCGATAAAAACTGCATAGTGTATCTCAGAAATAGTAGACCGGTTCAAATAAAGGGACTGTTAAAAGCTGATTAAAATTCAGAGGTCCATTCATAAGCTTATGGCATTCGCACAATAAGGAAATACGCGGAAACCATTCAACGAGTATTCGCGAATTCAGTTTATTGCTAGTCAAAGCACGCCTGACAAGTTTTCTACCGCAATACGCAATGTTCTAAAACAAACACCAATGGATTCCGAACCATGCCCTGTAAGCATTAGAGATTTTATTGTTATTAGTCAGTTGCAAATTTTACTTCGTGGTCATACGCACGCATACGATTGGTACTTGGGTCACGTGCGTGCTTTCTTCGTGGATTTTGCGCGCAAATCTGAACCAATGGTTTTGTAACGGTAAGTGACAGTTCCGCGATGTGTATTGCAAAATTCCAGGACGTCGATTCTGAATGTTTTGCGACAGAACTTAAATACAATGAACAACAAAGTGGCTCTTAATATTAAAACTACTTTACTTATTGAACGGTTAGTCGAAACAATGTAAATTCATAAACTTTATAGCCAACATAAGTATTTCAAAGATTTTCTTTTAAGTTCTTTAAAAAGCATTTTGGAAACCCCCTCTTGACACAAAAAAGACCTAGATATAGTCGTCACTTATCCAGATTTAACTTTTTTTATTTTAAATATTTCTTTATATTTTTTATTATTCGGTTAACTCACCCAACCACCAAGCACCAACCCATCTTGGATCGGTGGAGTCATAGCCAGGATTCGTACGAGGATCAACGTACAGCCTTGTGCAAAGGGCTCCCAGCAAAAACCCTAGCGCAGGTCCAATGACCCTGATTCCAATAGTGATAGCTGAAACAAAGAAAATAAAATTATTAGACAAAGGAAACAAGCTATGATATCACACATTTTTTTAAGAACTAGTATAGTCCGAATCGAAAAATGATGGATATTTTTTCGCCATTAATGTCATCTATGGTACTGCACATAATTATACACAGAGACGCTTAAATAAAATGTATTTTACTGAGACCCTACCGCCTGTCGTACATGCACCGTTTAAATGTGTAGGTAACTACTTGAATGTATTGATTCTTCTGCAACTATGTATTTAATAGAAAGAATAGGAAAATTCTACATGTTCTACTCCATATACTTTGAAATATCACTAATTCCTAGAATAAAGATAACGTAGTTGATGTATGATATAAATACATTGTTGCAGTTCCCTTTATAACATTTAACCCTTTTGCAGATAAACAAATTATCAAACCAAACATACAAAGAAGTATAAGTTGAACACTTATAAAGACAGTTTTTTATTCAATAAATAATCTTAGGCATCCCACGACACTAATTTAGGTTCATACAATCTTGCCTTCTAAGAATTTGACACATGTACGTAGCTCGGTTTTCGTGGTGATTATTACGGCACAAATAAACAAAGAATCCAAGGTATCAGTAATTTTATTAAAATATTACAAGGAAACGTGAAATCGAGAATCATTGATGTAGTAAATATTAATGGGCATAATGAAGCCAGCGAAGATGGTAATTATGCAAATGAAGCTGGTCACTGAAACGCAAAACGGACACCACTAGTTGATCTCAATAGGGCTAGGAGGGCTCGGGGAGAACTAATTGAGGGTCGTTCAACCGGCAACGATAAATTATCGTGGGACGGTCGCGACTTACTGCACTACCCCTAGGAACGACTTCATGCATAAAACAACAAAAACGCAGGTCTACAATGAGCTTTTACGGAAATTTATTTTAAGAATGTGGAATATTGATTATGAGTAACGATGTAAAGGTCATTGACACCCGGTTGTTCCACTTTTCGATATAAAACTGAAAATCTATCATAATAAAAATAACTAAGGACCAGCCAAGGGTGACTGACCGAAAGACAATCAGGTACTTAGGCCCCAAATGTAATCGTTCGCAGAAATCGACCGTTGCGCTTGCCAAAAAACACAGTGAGCGTTTTTGGCTCGCGTGCTTCACATCGAAAGGAATATTAAATATACCTTCCTATTATCAGCGTGCACTTTTGTAATAAATAATGGCCTCGTCAGGATCGTTTTTCAAAAACGAGACGCGGCCGCTGCTCGCTTCAAGTTTTTATTATCTCGTAAGTATTCGTAACACACACGGCGACTCACGCAAATGTAACATTGAAACGAGTCAAGCCTGGCGTAACGAACTTATTTTAGATATAATTAAGACCCATTTTTGCTTGCATAACACTTGTTACAAGTAAATTTTGAACTTTGGCTCTGTACCGTCGCTTCTACCGGTTCAGATGCATCATTAAAATGTTCAAGTACTGCATCTTCGTTACAACGTATTGATTTTAAGTGACACATTACATTATCATTAGTCAAAACTGTTCCACTGCTGAAACCCCAGATAATACCATTCTCTTAAAAGGAGAAAAATGTAAAGTCTAAACTTTTCTCAGTTACAACAATATATTGCGTAATAACAAATAAATTAGGGAATATGTAAAATACGTTGTCAGTTATATTCATCTAGTACTATTAATATTCACATTTATAAACTAATATACTAAAATACATCCATTCACCACATACTTGAATAAAACTAATAAATCAGAATTATCAGTGCGGTTAAAAATTTGATTGTATGACGGTAACACAGGTAAATAAACAGGTACGAAGGCAATGTGCATAGGTAGGCTGTACATAGTATGTAGTACCAGAGATGATAACCTTGCTACGTCCGCTATTGTAAACAAAATCATCCAGGTCGTAATCATTGCCAATAAAATTTTACAGCAGAAAAGGAAAGCCGCTTATATCGAGAAGACGTACTCACTAAATTAGTGCAATTAGTAACTGAGATAAAAGAAGCAAGTGAATTGTAATTTTCACTCATTATTTTATGGATAGTAATTATTTTGCATAGATTACAACAGTCATATTATATTACCGTTGAAGGTAGATTTTTATTTTTCATTATGACATTAAAACTTAAAGCTCGCCAGATTTCTGCCAATGATAATCTATATTAAAATAACAAGATATAATATTGGAATGAAATACATTCGGCATGACATTTACAATGCAATTAAAGTAATCCACGGATAGATTACGAGCGTCAGATTACTTGTAACCTGTTGCTAGATCAAATTGTCGGTTGTAAATATTGAAATTAGTCGCATAATTTGGCATTTAATGGCAAAATAATTTTCGAAACAATTATATGTATTGTTACAAATTTATTTGTTCAAAATCCGATTGAGTTAAAACTGTTCTCCTTAAGGCTTTTGTCATTACAGTTTCTATAACTCTCCAGTCTGACAAATCAAATGACAACATCTACAACCCCACGCATTTGTTATTTGTTTAACATAAGTTTTATAATTCCATCAGCCATATAAATACTAACAGACAAACATAATATATGAAACCAATATGAGGAGACATGTCTGGTCATTGCACTCATATAGAGAAATAGGTTTTGGAAGTGTGACTAATGTCCATCCGATGCGTCTGACGTCGCTACGAATTCACCTGTTCAAATAATGTAAGTAAATGTTGCTATAGTCTTTTAAGTTGAAACAAACATTAAACAAAGTTAAAAGAAATTTGTATAAATAAAGAAAGAATGTAGCGGGTACACAAGTTATATGGAATACAAAATGTACAGATAAATACAAAGCTAGAACGTGTCTATAAAATTCTTGAACGACAATCAACTTCCGTTCCCGAAAGTGTTGGTTTACCGTGAAGCTTTAAAAGACACTGTAAAGGAACATGTTACAAAACAAGAAAGAATACTTAACAAATAGAAAAGAAATAATCATCGACAAAGCGACATCACCCTTTTCTTTTTATTTGATCGCTCACCAGACTCAGAATGAGGAAAAGTCTTGTAGAGATTTGGGACACAGTTCAAGTTATAGCTGAAACGTTGTCGCCAAGCAAGGCTCTAAAAGTAAAAGTCGCTGAGCTAGTAAACGATACACTAAACATTCCGAATGAATCGGTTTCACTGCAACCCATATCTAATCTGTTACTCGTAATCTAATCTCGCCGGTCGATGATGTTAGGAAACTGACCTATGCCAACCACCGCAACGACTGATTACAGGGTAATGTGATAGCTCGGCACGCAAAAAAAAATGCATAAGTGCACTACATTGCAACGTGGAGTGTAATCATGGAAGAACGCTGATTGCACACGCTACATGAAACTGAGTATATATAATTACATACACTACTTTGAAGCTCTTTTTAAATTAAGGCAAAGAATTTTTTTCCTCTGTTGTTTATACAACCAATAAGACCGCCCAAAAGTTTCGTCGACCGCATTTCGCAAGATGAATTTCCGGCAAACTGAGCTGATTCATAAAGAGGAAAGTCACAAATTTTTGGTAACCGCAACCAAACCTAGTTTGATACGAAGCAAACAAGTAAAAAAGAATAAAAACCAGTAAAAATTTAAAAGGTATTGTATATCAGGAAAGAAACACTACAACTGATGACCTACGTACAATCGTTTGAATTAAGGTTTGACGCAGCTATCAAGCTTAGTACTACCTATCTTGTTTGATTTGAATTGCTTATCAAACACAAACAGGTGCGGCTGCAATTTAAACAAGAACAGGTTCAATAACCTGCAACCTGCTGTTACGCTAAGGTCTCGAGTGGCAACGTGGCTCGCAACTAGTTACATCCTGTCTCGCTCGGGCGCATTATTGATGACGGGTCTTAACGAACATTGTCTTAAATCTTGCTAGTTTGCAACTGTTATGTGCTATATTATTTGAGTTACGAGCTATTATTTATTTTCGAACAACAACGTCATAAATTATATCGGTGGCGGCACAGCAATTACATTATCAGAAGGATGTCCATATGAGGCTACTATGTTAGTATGACGTTTCGTTGAAATGACGATTTGAATTCATCGTACACAGTAAATTTTATCTAAATCTCATGAAATCATCGGATATCTTACATTTAATCATTACTTACAATCATCCCACTAGATATGACCAAAACGTATGAATCCTATGTCACTCATATAGTCTAAGAAGAAATCGCCTGAATTTTGAAAAATCTGAATGTAGTAATATTTTACTACGATTTATTTATGCAAATGTAAATGTTAATGTATGAAAGAAATAACATGGATCATAAAAAAATTGATAGATAAAGAAACAGGTTACACACATAAATTATCAAACAAACATTTTGTGTCAATAACGCTGTAAATCTACACATAGATCAATTTAACGAAACGCACAACCAAATCCATAAAGAACGACAGTCACATCGCGTATAAGTGAACCAATTTAGACACGAAGCAGGCAACGAGACGAAACCAATGACGAGACATCCCGCCCCAGTGACACAAATACTGACCACTTCTGAAATAGCAAACGCGAAACGCAACTAACATGCACACGGTGCATCTGACACATTTCGTCAGCTAGACGCCGCACGCGCATCAAATTTAAATGGCTTCAATTTATACGGCAATTCCCTTGCGCAACCTCTTAGATCATATCGGCTAACTATTTTTGAAATGAAAAGTCTTTATTTTGTACAGGCCTACGGGGGCACTTAGGTACAAATTGTCAGTTACATTTTTTTTACACTACCACCGGGTCGGAATACGACCTCAACTGAGAAGATCTGGCAAGAAACTCAGCTGGTTTGTCCTTTTTCTTATTTATATCCATTTTTTTAATTTAATTACAATCATGTTTTTTTACATGGTAATGAAAGTTAGCTCCAGTATCTTTTGTAGGCTCATTTCAGTTTCTTATTCACGTTTATCCTTTTACAAAAATTGATGTTTCTGTTCACAGTACGGCGCCTCCTATCATCCCAAATAGTAACATAGTGAAGTCGAAAAACCAAACTCAAAATTTTCACAAATAAAGTTGAATGCTTGAAACCACTCCTAATGATGTAGTCTATTATTTTGTGTTTAAAAATTAACGATTTTGTTCTAGTAAATAATACGAATGTTACTCTCCAAAAAACTCCCCAATGTGAATAAAATTTTATTACGTTAAGAAGACGCAAATTTCTCATTAGCTTCGTTTTTTAAACGACCTCATCTCAATGCCATATGTATGTATAATAATGATATTTTGATCGTAACGCAGAAGCGAATAGTTAAATAAATTCTGCGGTTATTATGTAATACCTAGAAATATAAAAACGAAATCAAAATTAGCTTCTAACCACATCGTTATCAATCATTAAGCAACGTGAAATTAAGTATCAGCCATAAAAACTGAATTGAAAGAACGTGTTAAAACCATAGATATATGACTATCAGTGGAATATTATATTTATGGACAAAACTTAGATTTGCATGTCGGCGCGACACCGCGTACTTATGAAAAACACGTCGCCGAAAATAATTAATTTAGTTAGTTTAAAGATCGAAAATTGTTTGTTTATTAAATTAGCAATATTTAGTGATTTTTACAATTGCAATTTAGTTTACCCTCGATAAATTTGTTAGTGTCACCTCACCAAACATTGTTATAAAAAAGCGAGCGAACGCCGGTAGAAAAAGATTCTTGTTTAACCGTCGAAGCGATCGGACCTCCGCAATTGTGAATAAATCGAAGAAGTTTATTCCTGTGTTTTACTTGAAATCTTCAAGAATGGATAATAACGAAGACCACGACCATCCTGATATCACGCTATCACTTCGTTATGCATTAGATATTTTCTGATTATTACCTTATTATGGATACCTAATCCCTGTAACATTATTGATAGTAACGAATAATGTTATGAAATCATAATGTTATGAGAAATACGCAATGAAAATCATTATGAAATATTTTATCAAAAAAAAGAGCTTTGATATATTGAATTTGGTTTTTATTAATGATTTATCGATAAGGATTAATTATAACCTCCATCGCATATTTCATTTTTCCATTTTTTTGCGAATAAAGCTTCCGAAATCCATACAGGGATTACTTAAACCGGTAATGAAATGTGTTGGTAAATAAAATGAATTCATCAAAAGCACACCCGCGGCAATTATTACGCAAAAGAGGACAACCTTAATCTTATGATTATGATAAGACAACGCGTAAATAAATGACGAGCCTCACTAATAAATAGGGTTGTCACACGCAAAATCACGAAGACAGAAATTACTAATTGCTAGTTTGGAGTCAGCCAATATTTGTCTCGCGGCTGGCCAGTGAGATGTGCTATGGCCTTAAACTGTCTCAGAATGAGATGGTTTTAGACTTGGTAGAGTTAATTACTAGGTAATTCAAAACAATTTTACTCTAAAATGGAAATCTTTGAAAATACTAATGTGATACTAAAATTTTAAATGCTACAATGAATATACCTACTTAAAATTATAAACAAGACAAGAGTCTGGCACGTAGGGTTTCGTAGGGTTTGTGGCTTGGGAGCCTCCTTAAAAATTTATTTTATTTTTATTCTTTATTTTTTATTTTGACAAAATACTCTGTGAAGCGTCTACCTATTGCCGTTATTCAATTCAAGCAAAAGATCACGTTTATTTTACTTACTTATTTTATTCTGTTCTTAGGTACAGTATGGTGACAAGAAGGATCGACGGACGGTGGGCAGACGGACACCGAGTTTTAGTAATAGAGTCCCAATTTTACCCTTTAGCTTAAGTTAGCTTTTAAGGTACGTAAGGTACCTTAAAAGCAACTTTAACTTAATATCACACTTTTAATGGAGTACACTTGCACTTAACGTCATTTTCAAAAGAAAAATCTCATTACTGACAACCCTATAAAAATCCTAAATTGGGTCAACAATCATTACCACAAATTGGTTTTAATTGCGATATAAATTAGCGATTTGGACCGTCTCGGTCGTGTTTTCGTATAAGGGTACCGCGTGACTTGCCCGCATCAATTATATTCATTACACGTTATCTGCGAGTCATCTTTATGCATAATTTATTGCAAATTTAAACGAGTAACGAGATGAATATATCATTTTTAATTTGCGCTAGATTACAATGGTTTTCTTCTGCAGAAAACCTTGATAAAGCAATCGACAAATAGACGAAAGTGAACATTTTCATGTTATGATATTAGAAAATGCTGTAAGGTCGTCAGCCGAAATTTACTATCTGTTGGACACCTGTAAACTTAGTACGTAGGTATTACGTACTAGCTTAATACGTTTACATTTCCTCAAAACAATATTTCTCCGCGATTTATTGCAAAGGAAAATTAAAGGTACAACCGCAAACTAAAACATCAGCGGGCAATGTACATTGCAATGTATGGACAGATAATATAATAATTGTTTCGAAGAAACATCATAAACTCATACTAACAATACTATACACGACACGTAATGAACGGAAGTCTTATAAAGTCCAAAAAGCCTTATATATTTTCGGAGTTAACATAGATCATCATGTTTATTTGGTGTTCAGTTCACTCAAAGATTTAAATGATGGAAGTGAATATCAACAAAATTAGTTCAGCTTTTGAAAAGTACTTAAACCGTAGAAAATAACTGATACTTATACTTTAATTTCGATCTTAATATTCGAACGCAAGATTCTTAGACGAATTTTTGGTGCTCGCAGTGCTCGAATATGATGGTTGGCAAACTCGGTATAACCACGAGATTTACCAAATGTTACGAACCCAATATTTTTAAGGTCATAAAATTTGGACGCCTACGGTGGGCTGGACATGTGGAAAGGATGGAAGAAACCCGCGTACCCAAACGTCTACTACATGGTAAGCCGGACGGACAGAGAAACCGAGGAAGGCCAAAACTCAGGTGGCTAGATGGAGTCATGCAAGACCTAAAAACTGTGGGCGTGAAAAGATGGAGTAAGAAAGCCCAAAATAGACTGGACTGGAGAAATATTCTGGACCAGGCCAAGGCCCACCCGCGGCTGTAGCGCGTTAGATGATGATGATACTTTAATTTCGACATCGTTATGCATATATACATTCACGTATTTTAAGAAAATAATGAAGTGCCAGTTATCTCGAATTCATAGAGAAACACCTACTTCAATTTTAATCATTCATATATTTTCCTTCGAAGCTTGGTCATAATTTTGTCGGACGCGTTGTTTCTTTTGGATCCCCACCAAAACCGCAATGCCTCTCATTCTATTTTTATTTCCTTTAGCCGAACAAAACATTCAATTAAGATTCCAATATTTATGTTATCTCACGAAGACATCTTTATAACATAAAACGAATTAACTTTTAGGTAGCAAACTTACACTTAATTTGGTGTCGATTTTATTGCAAGTAACACTTAAAATCGCTTAAAGTAAATTGATATTAAATACTACATCACTATCTTTTATAGAGACTACGGTATACAATGGAGTCCAGTGACCAGGAATCGAGCAAAGGCCGATGGAAAAAAGTGCGCTTTAAAGACTTCAGTGACGTTTTCATCAGGTTTGAACTTGGTAGAATCCTTCATGTTTCGATGCCTGTGTTACCGCTGCCGTGTTATTTCTGCGTAATAATGGCGTGTTAAGAAACGCTAAGTTCTGGTTTTAACGTCCAACTTAGTTTTGAGGGTTAGCAACACATCTTTAGCTCGGGTAACGCTCTTATCTAGGGTTGATTATAGTTGTCTATAGGCGTTTACTATTAGATGTAATGTTGATGTTTTGGTTAGCGGACTACATGGTAGCAAATACTTGCCATTGCTTATTTATATTCGTATCAAATAAGTCGCATCATTTATGAGTTTAACAAATCTGTGCTTAAATAAAAGTTACCAGTCAAGTAAATAATTAACAGCGAAAAAAAATTAAGTATAGCACTTTCAATAATCATTGTTATGATTGATTCACAATTTCATCATCCAGTCCACCTTCGCGTGATAGTGTGAAAACAATGATTTTATATATAAATAAAATTCACCTTGAGTCAAATAGTTTCTTATCAATGTCACGATATGTAGACCGGCAAAAACACAACAGGCGTGCAACTCACGTGCTTGAAACAATCTGCTTCGATAGACGGTAAGCAATCGTAGTTTCGTATATTTTTTATGTCATAAAAAGTAGAAAAAGAAAAAGATTGTACAATGCATCCAAAGGCGGATTTTAATCTAACTTAACTTATAGCAGACTTTAATGGCGAAACAAGGCCTTCTATTAGGAGAAACATATAAGCAAACTTAACAAAAGATGCAGAGGCAGATGAAAAGGCTGACCAAGAAACCAAACTGCCTGAAGGAAAATTAACGGAACAAATAACTATTATCTTCCACGTCATGTATTAAAATATCAAAGAACTATCAGGCAGAAAAAAAGTTTCTTGACAGATGTAAAAGATATTTTTTTAGATCACGAGATCGTTACATCAGGAGAAACAGCATGACACATAAGACACATATGAATAGACGTAACGCCAAACGATCTAATCATAAACAGAATAAAACTTATCGTAAAAAGGGGAAAGATTAAATAAATTACAAGAATGTTTTCTACAGAAACACACCTTTTAAAGAGAAGCCTTACAAATATGGAGAGTCACCGCAAGTCGTACCACGATTTGGTAGGTACCAAGTTATTATAAATCAGACAACATGAGACGACACATCTAACAAAAAACAACTTCTTTTTGTGTTCATCTAACATACAAGCAAGTACCTATACTTTTTGTGGTATAGGTAAACCATAGCGTTTATTGTTAGCATATTGACCTGCATGTTTCCTTCGAAATAGATTAGGATGTTTTAAAACTAATTGTTGTAAGCTTCGTACATCAAGGGAATAACTCAGTCTGATTTATTACGATAAATTGCATTATGTATTTTCCGTTCATTATCCGTCTTACTACCAGATTACTACTCTATCTTCAATAGACATTAAATAATTAACATATTCTGTATATGAATTTATATTTTTATTTTCCCTTATATTCGCTGCAGTTGAATAAATTGAATGAACAGACCTTTTAAGACGAATTAAATGTAAACTTGCCGAAGCTAGGGATAAAATTAGATAATGATAACAAACTTAAACCCGTTAACATTTTGATATTTTTAGAAACAAGTCTAATTCCGGTTGTCCATGTTATAGATAACGCAACTAAAGTCGTGGGTACAAGTTATAATAAACAAGGCTTCCTTACAAAACTAACTTTATTTTGGCGTGTCAATGACATTTGTGTAGATACTAGGCACCCACACTTTACGTACTATGCAGACACAGGTGTACAGTTGTACATACTCGGAACCTACGCATTCGCCTAAACCTTGGTGTTGTAACCAAAACAATGTTTACTTTAAACTACCGGGGGAAATAACAATAAAGTACATGTCGAATTAAGAAATATTCCATTTTGTAATTCTAATTCTAAGAGCATTGATAGCCTAATGGTTGAAACTTGCCCTCTCGATCGGAAGGTCCGAGGTTCAAACCCAGACACGCACCACTGATTTATGTGCGTATTAAACATTAATTATCATTTATCACTGTTTTTCGGCGAAGAAAAACATCGTGAGGCTACCTACACACCCGAGAGTTCTTTAAAAAAAAGTTCTCGGTGGTGTGTGAAGTCCATCAATTCGAACTTGGCCAGCGCGGTGGACTGTGGCCTATAACTCTCTCATTCCGAGAGAAGACCCGTGCCCAGCAGTGGGACAATAATGGGTTGACGACGACAATTCTAATTCAAGGTACGATGTACGATAGAACGTATATGGTTCGACTGAGATACCAGCGCCACACCTAGCTCTAGCCTGAAGCAGTTTCAGCGTTTTGATGGTAGGGTGTAGTTGCCAATATTTTTTGTCGCAACGCATATGAGGTTGGCTTCAAATAGGACCCTTGATCTGTATGAAGTAGCTGGAAGTGAACAGATACCATCAGGTGGACCGTACGCCATTTTCCTAAGTAGGGAAATGGCGTAAGTCATAATCATCAAGTGTCATCTAATGGTATCCGAATTAATATCAATATAGATGGTATTTAAATATTGAAGTCAATATAACATAAAATATTCACCAAAACAAAATAAGGAAGGGTTCTTTAAGAATATCAAACCCTTAAAGACAGCAAACCAGTACTTGTCTGCGCGTACTAAAATGACTAAAACTCATGAGATTAAAGTAACGAAATCTGAAGTCAATCACAGATTCGTTCCTACTCCCGAGATCTAAGATGGTCGCCTCATATTAAAATGATCGGCAACCATACCCTTCCATCGAGACATAAGAATCTCTTTACGCCAGAAATAAGAAACGTCATAATATAAATATACGTTTAACCACCTTGAATTGCACCTTGCATTAATCACATGGATTTGACGAAATATAGAGACGAAACAAGACAAATAGATAAACTAAATACCCGTATCATTTCCGTCTAGTAATATCGTAGTACAAGTAAGTAGATATTTTCCTTGTCCGGGTTGACTAAACTCGTTCGGAACGCAAACAAACAATGGGAATTTCGAGTCGATATTGCAACTAGCCCTACAGTGCCATTTTTTGTCGAAATATGGAGATAGAACAGGACAATTACAAAAAATCAAACAATAGTATCAACTGAAGTCAGTTATTGTAGTACTTGTTACGAGATAGTGTTCTCCGGGTCGACCAATCTCGTTCCGAACTCAAACAGAAACAATGAGAATTTTGAATCGGCAAAAATGACTATAGTCCGACTTTTAATTCGATGCAGTAAACTGACATAAGCTAATGTCACTTAAGAAAATAATGATACCACATTTAACTTAATAGTCATGAGCTCGTTCATTCAAAAAATTGAATGAACTGTTTTTAATATGGTTCACATTCTAAAAATAATTACGTTTAGTTTTATTAAAATCTTTTTTTTATTGATGTTATTAATTAATCCAAACTTTTAATAATGGGACACTTACATGAAAATAAATGGGTTAGTTGCCTAAATAAGTAGTACAAATTATTTAATAAAACAATGAAAAGAAAAACATTCGGTTCTGCCATTCGCCTTTACTTCTTATTCATAAAATACCATCAAGAAAACTATAAAAACATAACCTTCCTTCAGGTACAAATATGTAACTTATCCGATATTTATGGTCTTTTTATTTATGGCACGCGCGTGCATAAAGTGTCATTTTGGTTCGCTTGTCATTTGACCTCATCATCATTTTCATAATCATTTTTACATAATTATTATTAATCAGGTTACATTTATTCACTTTAGGATAACAAAGTGGGATATATTGCTAAAAAATATTGAACTGAAATTGAATCATTCATTCTCTTGTCACATGACTATTTAATTATCACCAAAAACCTGCAACATTGGAACTGTCAGTTTACTGCATCGAAATAAAAGTTGGACTATAGTAGCCCTGCTGCCCTGCCAATAAAATATTCACGGAAATTTGAAGCGCAACATGATAATTACAAAAAAATCTAAACATTTTATATATAGTAAAAATCAAAATCTGTTATCGCTTACGTTTACGTTTAGTTACATTATAGTAAAAGTTACAACCGAACGAATACAGGAACAATGGGAATTTCGAGTAAGCAGAAATCGCAACTAGCCTAATACCCAACAGTACCAATGAAATAAAATGAAATGAATGTCTTTATTTTGTTTAGGCCTACGGGGGCACTTACAAATTGCTAGTTACATTTTTTTTAACACTACCACTGGATCGGAACACGACCTAAACTGAGAATCCGGCAAGAAACTCAGCGGGTTTGTCTTTTTGTTGTTGTATTTTTTTCAATCATGTTTTTTTCACATTGTAATGAAAGTTCCTAATAAAAGAAAATAAAACTTTTTCACGAAAATTGGAGATAAAACAGGACAATAAATTGAAATCGATGTCAGTTATTGTTTACGTCTAGTAATATAGCAGTACAAGTTACTAGATATTCACCTCCGGCTTGACCAAACTCGTTCCGAACGCATACAGAAACAATGGGAATTTCGAGCGGACAGACATTGCAGCGAGCATCGGGCCGCAGTAACGTACGCACAATTTATGCGGCTCATTCAAAAGGCCAGCTCGCTAGATTTATTACCCTATTGGCTACAAGATGAAATTGAAATCTTAACATCTTATGCTAAAGAAACTTAACACGAAATGTTTTGCGATATTATTATTTTATTTATTATTTTATTTTATATTATTATTTTATTTATTATTATTTTATTTATTTATTTAACCATTATACCATATATAAATTGAAAATGAAAGTTCCGTATTTCTGTACATCTTATTTTTTTATCACTACATAGTATAAAACAAAGTCGCTTTTCGCTGTCCCTATGTATGCTTAGATCTTTAAAACTACGCTACGGATTTTAATGCAGTTTTTTAATAGATAGAGTGATTCAAGATGAAGCTTTTTTTGTATAATAGAGTAGAGAAACACTGATAATTTTAGATTTTTGACTTTAAGGCGGAACGAAGTTTGCCGGGTCAACTAGTTTATATTATAAATGTGAAAGTTTGTGAGGATGTATGTATGAGTGTTTGTTACTCTTTCACGCACTATAGATCGAATTTCGCTGAAATATGGCACACAGATATTTTATGTTTAACACATAAGCGGGAACAAGCTACTCGCGGTAGTAGCGTATTTTTGAAAATTATACTTTTGGGGACTGGACATAAGTAAAGATAGCAATTTCTATATTTTTTATAATTCTGTCTAAAAACGCATCAAACCATAACTGCCTAACTTTAATTAAAATATTGAATACATGTATTTGGTCCGTGTCTTGGTATAACATTATTTATTTTTAATAAAATATTGTTCATTAAAAATAAAAACCACCTAATTTAACAAAACTAATTTAAGTTTATATGAACTAAGCAGCTCATCGTTTACCGCCGACGACATGACAAGTATAACTGTTTCGAACATCATATATGCAAGTCACATATTTATCAATACATGAGCATAATCAATTTATAACGTTACGCTCAAAAAGCTCGAAACGAAAAAAGCTCACGCCGCGATGCATAGCTGTATATATAAAAACTTTTTAACAAAAAATATCTACCGACTTCCATGTCACAAAAAAGTAAAAAATAATTTAAATATATTTTGGTCTAGAACATACTCAGTACTTAGTACATAGTCCTGAAGTCGGTGCTCGACATATTTCGCTGGACGACGGTAACTACGTCCTATATGAGCACCGACTTCAGAACTATGTACTAAGTACTGAGTATGTTCTAGACCAAAATATATTTAAATTATTTTTTACTTTTTTGTGACATGGAAGTCGGTAGATATTTTTTGTTAAAAAGTTTTTATTTTACACTTTTTAGTGACTATATTTTTATGTTTGTATTTTCATCTTATATTGTTGCTTAGTAATCTTATAACATATACGTTAGTACCAGGTGGCTAACTTCTATGGCTCAGGCTTGCAGTACCCTGCATCATCAGGGTTTAGGAGTTGAAGGTCAAAATTTTAATTTTGTGCCTCTGTTTGGTATTATTTTTACATACCCGTAAGCACCAAATTGCCAACTCCTATGGTTTAGAATTGAAGTACCCCTTCATCATCAGGGTCGAGGAGTTGAAGGTCAAAATTTTAATTTTGTGCCTCTGCTTAGTATTATTTTTACATAACCGTAAGCACCAAATTGCCAACTCCTATGGTTTAGGATTGAAGTACCCCTTCATCATCAGGGTTGAGGAGTTGAAGGTCAAATTTTTGATTTTATATTTTTGCTTAGTATTTTCTTTACATAACCGTAAGCACCAAATTGCCAACTTCTATGGTTTAGGATTGAAGTACCCCTCAGGGTTGGAGTTGAAGGTCAAATTTTTCATCTTATGTTTTTGCTCAGTAATCTTATAACATATACGTAAGCACCAAATGGCTTATTCCTGTGGTTTTGGCTTTAAGTACCCCTGCATCATCAGGGTTGAGGAGTTGAAGGTCAAATTTTTATCCCATGAATTTGCTTAACAATTTCATTATATATTCGCAAACATCAAACGACCAACTTTTATAGTTCAGGCTAGCAGTACCCCTGCATCATCAGGATTGAAGAGTTGAAGGTCAAATTTTTCATAGTAAATACCTACATAGTAATTTTATTCTATATTTTACTCAATTGGACTTCTCCAGCTAAGGTTCGGCCGACTATCACTAATTTTATTATTTTGCTCCAAAAAGTTGAAGATCCTATGATTAGAACCTTATCAAACTCTTATCAGACTACCCCTGGAGTACATCCTTTCTAATAAAAAAAGAATCATCAAAATCGGTTGGCGGGATATTGAGTTATTCATACATTTATCGGGCACATTGAAAATGCAAATTTAAGACTTATGCGTTTTTCTTATAGATGCCCTTGTCAAAAAAATACTAAAAAAAAATGGGACCCTATGACACGCACTACCTTTCAAATAAAAAAAAAATCATCTAAATCGGTTCACCCAGTCCGGAGAAATGAGGTAACAAATATAAAAAAAAAAAAAAAAAAATACAGACGAATTGATAACCTCCTCCTTTTTGGAAGTCGGTTAAAAAAGGAAATGCATTACCGGCTACCATCTGCGAAGTGCGGTAAGTTATTAATATAAGATATTTATCGTGCCTATATAATGGACCAAAAAATTATGAAACATTAATAATAACCGGCTCATATTTAACAACAAACTGGCTCTCTGCTCGCGACGTCGTCTATACTTATTTAAGATTTCGTACGTGTGGAATTACATATTTACCAGTGTTATAAGTTAGGTTGGGATAGGTTATTATTTAACAATAAACAGGCTCTCTGATTGCGATGTCACCTGGACTTACGCGTGAAAGTAAAATTAATTATTTGAAATCTTGTACAAACAGAAATACATTATAAACACATAGGTTTCAAATTTGCGACTACAATACCAAAAATAAGCTATCATTTCCAATAAGAATTTTACGTAAATACCGGTTTTATAATATCTTCGCTTATTAAAATAAGATTATCCTAATTTCCACACAAAATCACTAGATGACTCGGCGAACTCCGTTCCGCCTAAAAGTAAAAGATCTAAAATTATCGGTTTTTCTCTACTATATTATACACGTATAACATAAAAACCTTCCTTTTTAATCATCAAATCGAATAGAAAAACTGCATTAAAATCCGTAAAATAATTTTAAAGATACAAGCGTACATATGGACAGACAGCGGAAGCGAGTTTGTTTTAAACTATGTAGTGATTTAGTAGCAATCAAATTTAAATTTCTAGCAAATGTTAATGGACGGCCAGGGCGTAAACATTTTAAAAATATCTTCAATGAACGAACAGCTTCGCAATTTTATAATTTAGACAATAATTTCGCGGAAAACATCAGAGTAACGTAATGTTCGGCCTTGCGTCGACAATCCAATTATTATTTTTTCGGAACCAACAATTACCGCACTATTATCTTATACATATGCCGTGGCACGGCGCATTACGAAGATAAAGAGATTCCTTTACACCTCGACGGTTCATGTTTTTGTAGCGCGGACCATCATTAAGACCTATCGCATATGAACAACAGCGCCTTTTATTCCAACACTTGTTTTTAGTTGACGGACTAGATTGTAGCTTGAAAATATCTACTGTCTAGCCACGGTTTATGAGATGCAGCCTGGTGACAGACAGACGTACAGAAAGACAGACAGCGGAAACTTAGTAATAGGGTTCCCTTTTTACTCTATAGATACGGAACCTACGAATAAAAAAAAACACTTCAATCGCTTTTTGATAAATAATTTAACAACTATCGACCGACAGTTTAATGTGTTTTACACCGACTTAACAATCGATCCGCGACAATTCATAGACCATCAATCAATAGACGAAACCAGAAAACCTGTACAAACATCGATAACGATTGGATTGACTATATGAACATTGATGTCGACTAAACTGTTTGATCGTCTGAAAGTTGTACGAGTAAACAACTCGACTAAACTATTTTCTCGATATAGCCATTACATGATTGCGGTCTTAACATGAATTAGGAGTATTACGAAAGAGCCTTAATTCTCGAGTATTATGAATTCTCATGCTAGGTGGTCGTTGCAATGCCCAGGGGTAGATGTAGATAAAAATAACAAGGTCATAAAATCTATGTAGCTATCGGATAAAAGAATACTACGCATTAAATGACAATGTAAAAGCTGCACCATCGTAAAGATAGTAGTATCCGTACTCCTTGTAAAAATCTCTACTAAAATTGACAGAAAATAGGCGATTTATCGATAATTTTTTATGTATAAAAATCCAACTTATATATTATACCACATATAAGTTGGCATATATAATCCATACTTTGGACAATATGAAATTTAGTTTTTTAATTTAAATTACGGTCGAGTTTCGACCGTTGCCACGGGTGACTAGTAATGATAATATGTCAAACGCGTTCAATGTGAAAGCCCTATAAAATAATTTTTAATTGTTAATTAACAGGTTTTTAACAAAAGTTTGTACTAAAAGTAAAAAATACTTTTAGTACAATTTTTTGACTTATATATCTTCTATAACCTTCCTACCTAGCTACTTGCATACCTACTACTTAAAGTATCTACTAAAGTCATATACAACAAACATATTTTCTGACTATAAGAAAAAGATTTGATTGTTAATTTAATTCAAAATGTTTTATTTGTAACTTGAATATAACGGTAGATATTTTAAAATGTTCCACCTAGTTATTATTAAACTACATTTAATAATATAATAAAATATTTAAATTGACTTACCCATATATAACGGCGATTGTCTACTGCCCACGTTGTCGTCAACATACGGTATGCCCAGCGTGGCTATACCAGTTTGTCCAACACCCACAACCAGGAGGCAGATGAAGAGCCACGGGATCACCACGGCGGTTATGGAGGAGCGCGTGGCGGTGCTCTGTACTTGGGACTCGTCGCACATGGTGGTGTTCCCGTCGATCAGGCACACCGGCGCCGCACCACCCCTGTTCGAATCCAGGTGCACGTCCAGCAGTTGCGTGCCGTACAATATGTGCGGCAGTACGCAGCCAATAATGCCCACGGCCAGCACCAACATCATACACGCTATCCACCTCGGCCGATGCCCGCGGCCGGCCAGGTAAGTCAAAAACAACGCTGTACATATCTGCCCTATCTCAGTCGCCGCCAACAACGTCCCCGTGGTCTTTGACTCCACTTTAAATAACTTCTCCACGGTCGTCGTTACGCTCACGAAGTACGTCAGGAACATGCCCTGCAAAACCCATCCCGATAGGAACACCAGCATGAATACTCTGGTAGAATGAAACGCGGAGCGGGGCACGGGCTCCTGCGGCGTGGGCAGCTTGCAGTCGAGGGAGCCATTGTTGTTTCCAGTCGCTAAACGTTCCTGTTCCTCTGGAGTGGCTTCAACGCCTTTCATGGCGCCGTCCTCCGGTACGGGGTTGGTGGGCCCCGCCTCCCCGCCCGCTGAGACTGTGGTGACTGTGACAGCGCTGCAACAACAGAAAATGGTAATTAAAATAGGTTTCACAATTTTACGGTAGGTTTTTGTTTTATTTGTACACATTTGAAATTATTAATTTAGCGAACTCACGTCATGATCGTGACCGCGGCTGACGCTTAATACTAGACCACCCCTAATACGACTAGCGATAATTCGAGCGGAAACGTTGCGCACGCGAAGCTTCACCGAACGCTTCCTGATAACGGAACCGGCACGGAATGTTGATCAACGATCGCGAAAACGAGGAGCGAGGTGGAAACGCCGCGGGCGACTCGGGCGCATACTTTTGGGAGACTGCTCAACTTGTAGCGGCGGCTATGGTGAGGAATGGAAGCTGCGTGCGCGCACACAGCCCGGCGCAAGGAGACTGCACCATGCAATTGCGGCCGCAGCGCACTGCACCCGCTGTGCCCGCCCCTCGGCTTCTCCCCACAGGGTTTTTATTGGCCGCCTATCCATTTTTTGTGCGGCACGCATTTACACACGATGAAAGCCGTCTGCACGCCGCCCTCCTCGGAAGATTCCCTCTCGCCTCGCCACTACGGAATGTCTTTGTCTCTTCGACGTCGCTTTTTAAGCTCGTCTTTATTTACATTTTACATACAATTCAAATACAGGCGGACGTGGAAAGTTTTTTTGATCTGGCTCTCTTTCAAACGTTTGCAACGCTCCATTCAAAACGGAACGTGATTTCCTAAAAATACATTTCGTTCACGAATAATTTCATGAATATAGTATACGAATGGTGGACAGAAATCGATTATTAAATTGCAAGCGGTTCGTTACGTACTTACGGACACAGAGGACGCGAACGCTAGATTCGCAATAACAACCACCGTGGAATATTAATGAGAGCTCCTCGTACGGTTAACTGGACTTGCGCAACGCAGCAGTGGAGGCCGATGACCACCGACGACACGAACAGCTCACGCCGGACTGTTCCCCATCGGCCAGCTACCAAAGGTAAACTATTAACGATAACACTAATAGCCGAAGTCTTAACGAACACAAATATTCACGAGATGAGTATTTTTTCACGACTGTCGATAAGGAGGATATATTGGTAACTGCATTCTGAGATAAGCACGCATAACTTGTGCAACGGCCGGACTATCGTCGAATCCCTATCGCTCTAGTGATAACGGGACGCGACAAATAGGCAGACTACTTGTGAAGCAGGTTACTGGCCGAACAACCTTAAACGGAATGTCCTATTTGTGTTGGCGCACCATCAAGCAAAATCTTAAAACGAAAAACATTGATCACTACACAAATTAAACACAACATTGAAATTTACGATCTTGTAATTTATCCTGTAGATACCACGCAAAATATTGCATTAAAAGCAAAATTACGATCGTGCTCTTCTGAATAATTGTATTTAAATTAACTTTCACTTTCCCTCGCGGGACATAATTATGAAGACGCCAAGATTACTATACTTGAACAGTCAGTAATAATTGAGGTTTATAGCTTGGATAATCGTTGCAAATAAAAGGGAGTCATTGATATGCCCTAGGCATCAGATTGGACCGGACCTATCCTTATGTGCGATGTCCGTGAGGTAAGATCTAATTCGTGACAATGTATCAGATTCGAACCCAACAATGGCTACGACAATTTCGACGCTTCGAATACAATCACGGACAGTTTATTTTATCCGCGATGGCGATTGAGTGGCAATGAATCATATGACTTCGGCGTCAGAGGGCTTATTGGTACGAATTGAATAACTATCGTTTCGACACAACAGCCATAAAAAGAAGTACATTTAAATTTAAAGCTCGTGTAGACGAAATCGGATAACAAATTATACGTGTGGCAGGAAACAAGAAGATTGCCCAAGTCGCGTCATCGCTTACGATTCAGTGACATTCCAAAATGAAGAAGGATCGAACGATCAAAAATAACTACAGCGTGGACCCACATCAAAATTCGTCTGTTTGTCAGCATGAAAATACAAAAAGATACTGTTGGAACACAAATAAGCCTCGGCGTATTCGGAACAAACGTATGGACTCATACATACATTTTGAAATTCATGCCGGCTCCTGCGCACGTCATAACGTTTTATGACAAAACAAACGAATAATAAGTCTCAAATCGAATTCACACACAACGGATAGGTTTTTTATCAGCAAAGCTTTTCGGGAAAATCAACCCAAAAGAGATAAAACAGATGTCAGATCTTGCGTGTAATAATAAGAACAAAACAGTATGCTTTTGTCCAAAAAAAAAACAAACAATAACAACAATGAATCCTTTAATGAGAAATGAACAACAATCGGACCAACACCAATATATTAAAGCAAAAAATACGGTTGCATTGCGAATAAATTATACTAAAGAAGGTAAATTCATTATCTACTTATTTCTAGTATACTTTTATTATTGGTTTTATTTAATTATGTTTTGAAATGGTTACCGTATTTAATGAAAAAAAACTTAACTTAAACATTAGGGTGTCTTCACCTATATGATATGGCCATTGATTTTGCAAATTATGGGTAATGTTGATTATCATGACAATTCAATAATTAAAATTTTACAACAAATTATTCATTAATTTCCAATTAATATTTATTCGTCATGTCGCGTCGTAAGTTTACACATTACAAACCAAATTTTGTTAACATTCATTTAGATTCAATGTCACACGAATCTAAGCATACGATAAGCGTATTATTTATTGACTAAACTTTACTATACAATACAAAAACGATGTGTTATCTGAAGAACCTATGAGCAATAGAGCAGGGTCCCACGTTATGAGGATCTTTAACGTATACGACACGACATTCAATCATTACAAACCATTAATTTTCATTTTATACAAGTGACGGGTATCAACTGTCACTTTGGATACAGACAAATAATGGAAAATTTGAATAGTACTCTAATAACATCCTGGAAATATCCCAATGTGGCCCATATACATTTGACAAAATAGATATTGAGTTTTATTTGCTTACTGCCATGTTCTATCTATCAATTGGCTTTTGAGGTCTAATTGTAAGCCTAAGTCCCCATAATAGGGGTTATTATCAGTAGTCCTCATGCCTAACATGCGTGTTGCCCGAGGCTTCATATAAACAAGAGTAAATTGCTCTTGGGAAGATGCGTGTTTAGCTAGACCAGCGGCATGTATTTAGAAGTGTTCATAACATAACATATTATCCTCTTGTTACATGTTTGATAAAAGTTCAATAAATTTGTACATTCTGACTTATTTATTTATTTATTTATACAGACTTACGTCTATCTTTACAGGTAACAATACGACAGCGTAGGCAATTTTATATTTTTTTGTCATACCTTACACACTTGGTCTAACACTTTGCTAGGTAGAACAAATATGATCAGATACCACATCTATTTTCAGCATATTTATTATTGTCCCACTCTTAAGGTTCCGTGAAAGGGTGTGGTTTTCTACACACTTTCATATGAGATGAAAATCTTAGTATTCGAGAATTTCAACGTATCTGTGAATGACTTTAGATAGAACTCCTGTTCTCAATGCCGTCTTTACTACAAGGGCACTCGGCGCCAGTGCCCAGGGTCCCCATCCTCAGAGAGGCCCGAAGGACCGGCAATTTTTGTCACATTTAATATCAAAATAATATGGTCGGGCGTATTGCATTCTTCTCGTTGCACGAAAGTCGTCGGGTCCATTTTATGAAAGCACGATGTACTTTCTTTACATTCCAAAAGGGCACCGAATTCTTGTGTGCCGTGCATAGACGGCCCTGCCTGTTCTATATAAAGTGGCTAACCGATGTTCTTGGAAAGCAATGACAACTTACTATCAGATGGCCTGCACGCTCGTATGCAATTTTTTACGAAAAACAAACTGTAGAATCCTCATCAATACCGCTTCGATAATCAAGATTACCGCGTCCAAGGAAACAGCATCGGAAACTTTCTTCAACAAACCCATTCAATCGTAGGTCGTAAAGACCATACGCTACGTCAGTGGAACGAGCATCTATCATTCTATAAGTGAGAGGACACCGCGCGGTCAAGGTGAGTAGCAGGTACCTAATGCCGATGACACCGTGCCCTCGAGATTAATCGCTAATTTATATCCATCTCTACGTTGGTACTCCACTTGCAAATGATATTGACGAAGATTAATTTAATTTGACGTTGCGGGTGGGAACTATGCCCAACAGAGGAACACATGAGGAGTTGCGGCCACACATGATATTTAGGATATATATTTATACAAGGAATTTCTTGTTTATTTTCCTAAAGTAAAATTTAATTATGTAATGTGTTCTTGATTTACGTGCAAACTTAAAGAATATTAAATAGCACGCATTATATCACTTTGGATTACACGGCTAGAACTACGTTTGTAAGTATACAATAATATATCCACATGGAGAATGAAAGGAATCATAGACCATATTGTAAATATATCGCACATTGTGAACGAATGAGGAAAATTTTCTGCAACTTGAGTTAAATATTTAAAATTGCTTCTAATAACATTGTCTATCGCCTAACAAATAAAAACGGGTTATCTCACAGAATGAGTGAGTTATAGGCCATAGTCTACTGCGCTGGCCAAGTGCAGATTGGTGGACTTCACACATCTGCATATTTTTTTTTTGAAAAGAATTCTCGGATGTGCAGGTTTTCTCACGATGTTTTCCTTCACCGAAAACAGTGATAATTCATTTCTAATACGCACATCATTTACTAATATCAGTGGTGCGTGCCAGGCTTTGAACCTCGCACCTCCCGATCGAGAGGGCAAGTCAACCATTAAGGCCATCACTGCTCTCTACTATAAATCTACTACAGAGATTTAAATTTACAGTATAGCTTCAAATGTACATACATACACTCAAACCACATTAACTCCTTGTGACATAGTCAGTTAAAAGTAATCTCAACGCTTAAAGGAGCCGCTTCAGACAATTAGTACGTAAAAAGCAGGAGATTCAAGAAAGGATACAGGTAAAGTTGATCATATTTCGCGGCTGTGCCCAGTGGTTTTGTCAACGATCATAAAACTCGCCACAACCCGCGACTCGCTGTTAATTTATAATGTCGTTGTCGGAATGCAATTGAACTTTATTGCTTGTACGCCCATTAATGTAACGGCCACCGGAATAATGATGCGATAGCAATGAACTTTATCGGATTGATGATGCGTCTCCTTCTTGCTGTTTTGCGTATCCCATTATGGTCTCATTACTGGGCACGGGTCTCCTCTTCGGGTAAGAGGGTTTCAGGCCCGTGTCCACCACTGATCAAGTGCGAATTGTCAACGTATAGATTTTAGAAACATTTCAGATTTCAGACCCGTCTCGCAATGGTCGAAATTCGACCGTAATTTAAATAAAAAAACTAAACTTTATATTGTCAAAAGTAGCACGAATATTTCTTAAATTCAAATAAATTGTTATTTTAAACAAGTTTCAGTTTTAAAGTTATTTTAAACGCACCCGTTAAAGGTAAAAAGAGGATTAATTAACTAAGCTGCATTTAAAGGCAATAGCGAGTATTAATATATAGATATCTGAATACGCCATTAGACATTAGTAATCAACTAAACACACAACACAGAGGTTCTACCACCACTTAATTGTATTATTTTAATGAAACGTCATCATTAACTACGGCCAGCGGTAGTACAAATGTTGGACGAATGATTCACGAAAATGGAACGAGACGGTATTTAGGAAGTTTAATTACTACTAGCTGTCAACAGGCATTAAATTTAGCCGCGCCATTCAACTCCGCTCATTATTTACTTTCAGCGACATTTAATTAATCAAAGACGAAAACCGATGGTCTGTGTGACAGAGCGATAACCACATCGCTGAAATTATCGAGCTGTCGTATCGATTACAAACATAATTTGCAAGTGTAATTTAAATTTTTATTTACAAACCTAGTTGTTCGAGTCTCTGGTTGGCTTTTGGGTTTTGTTGTTACAAAAGGATTGTAATGTATAAACTTATAGTTTTAATTTTTGTATACTACCCATCCGCATTTAGCCACATTTTGTATTTTGGCAAAGGGAGATTTCCCGCCAGGCTAGGTGATTATGCCTGAGGAGAGGACGTGCTCCGAGAGTTGTTGTTCGGAACTTGTATATATGCAGGGTATTGAGAATACTTCGATAGCGTGTTTCAGAATACTAGTAGCGCCATCTCTTAACGAGTTGCGGGAGGACGCCACAGTACGATGTAAGTTGATTACTACAGCTTATAGATATTTGCCTGATCTGGGATCGAACCTAAATGCTGCAGTATATCAGACCAGTATGATACACTGTTTCTACGTTATTACGCCCTTGCATTTTTCATAATGATTATTATATTAAGAAAGAAATAAAATTCAATTTTAATCTACCGAAGTTTTATAGTATTTCCTTTGTTCAAGTTCATAATCGTCTCTTTTTATGCTATCTAATAGTGGAATCGGCTTGGCTTAACGGCTAAACCGCAGATGTGTTTTTTTGCCTTTAAGGATTAGGTTGGATCGAATACATACAAGTGTAGCAATAAGAAATCCCCATAAGAAACCCTTTTTTTATCTGACTGAAGTAGCAAACGAGCAACATGCAGTCCACCTAATGGTAAGTGGTCACTGCCACCCATGGACATCTGTAATCAACTACATCCATGGATTCCATCTGAAGTCAATCATAGATGCGTTTCTACTCCCGAGGACTATGATGGTCGCCTCACGTGAAAGTGTGCCGGCAACCATACCCTTCTATCGAAAGGCAAGAAATGCTTCACGCTAGAAATAGGTGTGGCGGTGGTACTTACCCGGTCGAACTACACTGGTTCTACCACCTTGAAATACCCTTTAAGAAAAACCCATAAACATGAAGTCCTTTAAACCAAAACCCAACAGCGCTTAACATTGTTGCTATAGTTAAGCAGCATTATTGGAAAAGACTACACAGCTTACACTCCACCAACTTACAATACACGAACAACCTCAGTCCCACACTGAAGTTCAACGTAACGAACGTTTTAATTAAGATTCAATTAGTATTTAAAATTCATATTCGGTACACAGTTCAGATTCCTAGGAACGGGTTCCAGTAATTGCGATCGAACGTGTATTTAACGATCACGATTATTCAGAACTCACTAGTTATACCAGGACACGCTATCCGAGAATGAAATTGTATACAAATTTGATTTAGCAGAAGCACGATGAAAATAAACCACTGAAACGCAACGCTTCAAGTTACATTGTACCTATTGCTCGTAGCTGACCTACGAGTTTAGCTTTTACTGCATAATTTCGGCGTTTTCGTGGCTAAGTGGACTGTACCACACATGGGAATCTTTAACTAACCAACAAAAAGATAAGGGTACAAAAATATAAGTATATAAACTACTACACCTACCATTAACATCTAATTAACAGGTCTTACCTAAAATATAAAACTACCTGTTTACAGCGCCTATTACGCGCCTATTAAGACTGATACAGAACCATACAATTAAAAGATACATTGCTCTTTAAATCTACAAGGATTTACAGTTTAATTAAAGATTACGTAAAAAAACATCTACGAAATTTTTGTTCCATTTTTGTATACCAAACCAAAAAAGTATGCCAAAATGTTCGAACGTATAACGATAAATTCCTAAATCCTTGTCCATTACAAATACTTTCTCCATCCACCAAGTACTAAGAGGAATTACTTAAATACCTAATGCAGTAACGTATGCCAAGACCGCAGACAGCCACAAATCAAGTTTGATTGGCTGGAATCCCCGCTAACTGCGATTGATGCAATAAAAATATGCAACAAACAGACGGTCCTATATATAAACGTTAAGTGAAATGCTTGGGATAGTTAAAAGATTTATTCTATGTAAAAGGCGTTGTAAACAGGTTGTTTGGTTTCATTACGTGATCACTACTGCCTTTAGACGTCTTTATGTGAGAGTATTTTTTATAACATTGAAGTAGCAAACGAATATGTAGACCACCTGGTTGTTAGTGGTCACTACCGCCCAACGACATCTTCAAGAGAAATTTCTATATAACAGTGGTTCTATCTAAAGTCGGTGTGTAAAAGTGATGCGGCAACCATATCTTTCCACCGAAACTCAAGGATAATGCCACAAATAGATGCGGTGTAGTTCCCCGGACAAGCCATACTCATTTTATCATCTTTAACCGTCTCGTCAACCCATTATTGTCCAACTCCTGGGCACGGGTCTTCTTTCAGAATGAGAGAGTTTTTAGACCAAAGTCCACCGCGCTGGCCAAGTGCTAATTGGTGGACATTGTGAACAAACACTTTAAAAGCACAAAAAGCAAGCCAATTTCATACGCAACTTACATATGCAGGTTCAAACAAATCTTCATGTCAACATCTGTTTACAACCCCCATTAAATGCATGGATTTTTCCTATCTGCCGCCAACAGCTCACTGATGTCCTGTTGCTGGCAGATACTTAAAGGTACTATATGTGGCCACAGTTATCACGACACGTAGCATCATATGAACTGCATGGTCGTTTAATATCACCATTACCAAAGAAGTTAGCGCCCTACTCGATACTGTATCACTTGACACGACAACTTAACACCACCAATGTCTCAGTCAGTCAAAATCAAATCAAATTATTGCAAAATCAGCGACTGCCGTATTGTTAATCAGAACTGCAGTCGACAAAGCTTAGTCCTTACTCGCGTGATCACGAATTAATTTGCAAATCAAATTCCAATTAATGCTGCACGCGTTCTTAAAGAGACGAATTGACAAACGCGACTTGCACTGCACTGTAGGGTTGTCATGGCATTGGTAATGAAGTGAATTTACGAACGTATCGATATTGTAGTATATGTGGCATACACTAAGTATGAGAAACGTTCGAACCTAATCGTCAACTTCGACATTAATAATTATCTAACATTTAAATTATTCTGTATCTAAATACCTAACCTGTAAGTACGCAAAGAAATCTCCATGTTCAATATATACTAGAAATTATATTCTTTTTTTTATTGGTGATATTCCAGTAATTCGAGTCAAGTGGCAAATAAAGGGAACTCCGTAAATTCAGAATTTTACCGCACACACGATTTTTCTAATTTCTTTTGTATACACAATTGTCCTCTTAAGTTTAAGCCATGTCTGCGCAAAATGTTTATCTTATCACTGCAATACAGTAGGTTCTCGTCAACCCATTATTGTCCCACTGCTGGGCACGGGTCTTCTCTCAGAATGAGAGAGTTTAGGCCATAGTTCACCGCGCTGGCCAAGTGCGTATTGGTGGACAGTAGGTTGATGACTTCAAATAACGTTTGGAAGATATAGGTATTCTTTTTTTGAATTTCCTCAGTGAAATTAACTAAATCAATTAATTATTTACTAAAATATGTATAACTTATTTTTTATCTTAAAGCCAAAAACGGAATTACATTTATTGCTTTATATAGTAGGAGGACTTAAAGTATAAAACAATTTCTAAATATGTTCATGTAGATATAAGTATGTGTGCGGGCGTATGAGTGTTTGAGTATATAACAGAGATAATCTATTTCAGTCGCAAAAGGAGCACAGGTCGAACCAGGTGGATCGATGACCGGAAGAAGACAGCGGGAAACCGTTGCATTCAGAAGGCACCGGACCAGTTGGAGTGGCGTCATTTAGGGGAGGCCTATGTCCTGCAGTTAACCTCAAAGGGCTGATGGAGGGATAGCTCCTTGTTTCAATTTGGCGATAGAACTCTATGACCTGCATTCGTTAATTATAACATATTATAGATTTTACTATACCACACCAGCCCTAGCGGTCTAGACTATCCTTCGTTCAGATCCGTGTCGAAGGGTGCTGTTGTCCTCGTTGGTCGTGATTCAGAAACTAACACAACATGAACTTACGTAAATCTATTCATACCTGAAAGACACGGAGACAATTCACGCAATGAGCACAAAAATATATCTAAAACTTTCTGTACTGCTTTATGAATAATGATAAAAAATATATTATAATCTTTTTAATAGCATTTCAGAACGTAACATAATAATATCTCTGAAGTTTTTGTGCTTATTTATAAAACAAATTAAAAGCTGCATTTATCAATTTTTGGATGCGATTTCCTTTTAACTTCAGTTAATTGACCAGTTTTATTTTTATTTCCTGCAACTGATGATAAATATTGTAAATAAACAAATAAATTATTAATCAAGGTATCAATAGTTACTGCCAGCAAATGCGTGCAACGCTTTAATCAGCACGCTAGTAATACCCACATAAATATACACAAAACAGAAGGACGTCGAGATAACAGAATGATTTATCTCTTTTGATAACTATGCGAGTAATTACTTAGCGAAAACAGTCCCAACTCACACTCGATGTAACCTTAACCGCTTTAATTAACATAGACTACAACTTCATTTAAATAAAAGTAATCATTATTTTAATATTCTACTTGAAGTCCATAAATTGAAAACAAATAAGACAATGTGTGTTACAAGTCCAGTGAAACCCAAATAAATTTAAGCATTAAGAAAATAAGAATCTACAGGCAATAAAACGTATTGAATTGGTATCGAAACTTATTAAGTGAGAAACAGAAATAAATAAAGAATTGCGATTAAAGCGAATAATTTATAAAAGGGCGGTTGTGCGAATAAATCTTTAGAGAGGTGGGCACACATAAACCAGCATTTGACAGGAGACGCCCTGTGGTGTTCCAGTGCTGATGGAAGATACACAAACGCCAACTGAATTCCTCGTTTCAATATAAGGACGAAATGGCGATGCATTTGGCGTAAGTCCAAAAAGAAAGTCGCGCAAGAAACCCAAGTTGCGAGAACTTGTGCGAAAACATATAATTGGTTTTTCAACAATGTGGGGATTACGTACAGTGTTAAGAGTATGAATAGATAAAGCGCTTGATACAAACTGGACATAATATTATTTCCTTCACCTGTCGACCGACTTGCGCAACGTGACATAACCGTGCCTTGACATTGTTGATCTCATACGCGATGCGTGCCAAAGTCGTTACAATACAAGTAGCTGTATCTATCTAAGGATGAATGTCTTAAGTGTTGAGACTATTCAGGTGCTTTAAACTTCTCTCTATTCTAAGTCTCTGTTTCTCTATTCTCATTTTTCCTTCGAGGTTTATAAATTGTATTTGTCAATCCTTTTATTTCAATGGCCGTTTTAAAGCGTATCTTAAAACATTCCTATTACTAACCATTATTGTATAGGAAATGAACAGTACATTAAATATAATTTCTATGGTATTTCTATACAAAAGATATTAATCAAGAAGTGTATCCTTGATCAATGGAAAACTACAACATCGGACGCACTGGATCGTTCCTGACAAGGTCGTACAAATCACAAGTACTACCAATTTGACACTACTCACCTCCACTTATTGAACAAAGTGGAACGTGTAAATGAAGAAGCGATACGCCACCCTGCAACCGTTTAACAAGATGACCCACCAATGACGAAACAGATGTGATATTTGAAGGTAATATTCATTCAAATTTAATAAATCATACGGGAGATAAACTGTCGCGTTTATTTTAAAGCCACTGTAGGCATCGACTATTCCAGTATCATGTGCAATATATCATCGACTTTTGACGTTCCGATCGATCGACCCGATTTCGTTATTCAGGTCACGTTGGTTACCACTAGAGCCGATCGAATTTGCAAATCGAGTCCGAACATCTTATTAATTATAATGTCCACATAAATACACTTTGAGTGCTGTTGCTAAATATCTGTCGTTCAAACAAATGAATACTAGATGCAAATTAATCACCGGAAAAGTATCGTCGTGAGACTGGGCGTGAAATGCGACGTGAAAGTGATATGACAACAATCATGAAATTCGGTTCAAAGGAGCGGAGTGATAATACTGTCGTATCAGAAACGCCTCCGGACTGCGGACTGCGGGATTTGCATACAACGATTGCCTGAATTCGCGTGGAGAAATCTCGACACACAACTTTTTAAGAGTCCGCGAGCATTGTATGGTTAAACGGTGTTGTTTCCAATTTTGTTTGGATAAGCTCAATGTTTTAAGGTCAACGCACGGATGTTTCGAGACGTGAAATCGATAACCACGGTGGTTAGGTGGTTCGATGTAATTTGGAATGGGGAGTTACGTCGAACCAAATATACACCTAATGTAACTACCTAAGGATTAGAAACTTCTTGGTAAGCAAAAAAGGTAAACGCCAAATTAATTTGAATGTTTGAACAGTTATAACAACCACCTTGAACAACGTTTGTCACATCAGTTATAAATAACATTAAAAATAAGAAGTGGGAATACGTACGTATTCATTGAAAGTTGAAGAAAATTGATTTCACTAAAGCTTAAATATGTCTTTCATTTCAGTATTAGCTATATTGAGTCTTGACGTTATATAAACTTACTCAAATTTAGGTACGCCGTCACAGAATTGCAAGATAACGAATTAATAAACCACTAGAAACCTCAATCATTTTTATATACATAGAGAAATACAGAACAGAATTATACAACAAAACATCATATTGAGTCACTAATTGATAATAACGTCGGCTAACATACTTAATATATGTAAGACGAAAAGAGACAAGAGAGTCTTATTACAAGTAATGCACGACGCGAAGATTAAACATCTTAATGTACGAAGCGTAAATGACCATGATTTAGGGGAAACGATGAAAGTAAACAAAAAGCAGTAAACATAGTTGGACACCAATGACTTCCGACTGAGGTGCGATAAAAATAAAAAGCTGACTTTGAAGTGTGCTCGACGCTGCTAATGGACAAAGCTTCACGGATACGTCGCGCTGAGATAAACAAAGTGCTTGTACCTCGCATATTGGTTGCATGCAAAGACATTCGATTATTACATATTCAATCTTTGGTTCCGTGTTTCTTGTGGAATATGAAATAATATTCGCACTTTTTGACGGAGACGATTATGGAAGGCATAGAAACTAAGACTTTTTTGCAAACGATATAACGATTTTCGAATTATTCTGCAAATATAAATCTCTCTCAATCCATGAGGGATTGATCTAGTCTAAATAACTTCTCAGAACAGTTCGGATAAAAAAATATACATCTGAAGGCTACTGTCAGTTTCAATAAACAAAAATAAGTAAATTTGTTCTCTTGAGTACTTTTGTCTGACTACTTTGAACTCTTTGGCTGATACTAAAGAGTTTTCAATGAGAGAAACGGAATGTCTCGTTATTGTTGTTTAAGTTTAGTAACTAAACAAGAAGCTGAAGAGAAGAAGGAACGGCTGAAGAGGAAAATAAAAGTGTCGAGCAAACACACCCATAAGCTTAAAGGTGGCGGTGACTAACAAAGCTGTACTCTGTGATGTATATGACTTTTAAGGACACACTTTTTACATTTCTAGTAAGCTTTAAAGAATATTTTTAACAGGAACCGTGTTTGATTCAGCTTTATCTATACTTATAATAAATCTGTAGAGAGGTCAATTCTGTACATGAAATATATTTCCAAAATAACTATCAGGGGGTGATAAGGGATCGATACTGACGCCAAAAATGCAATCAGTAAAATTTTTGTCTGTCTGTCTGGTCTGTCCGTCTGTCTGTCTGTCTGTATAACCGTTATAGAAACAAAAACTACTGGACGGATTTTAACGAAACTTGGTACGATTATTCTTCATACTCCTGAGGTGGTTATAGTACACATTTCATCACCCTACAAGCAATAGGAGCAGAGCAGTAAAGGGATATGTTGGGAAAACGGGAGAAGAGAGAGAGTATGCAACCTTAATGGTTGAAGCTACACAGAAATCTTGTATGACGGAAATATTCTCCTTAAAATTATATAAAAAAATCCATGACAGCATATGTGTATCTTTTATGGTTGATTCACAATAACACGTGTAACTCCCGATAGCGTAGCAGTTCGAAGCTTTTTGTTTATATTTGTCTACTCTTACGTTTATAAGTTTTACTCAGTCAGCCCTAATTAAAAAAAGTTAACATTATTTAGGCGGAACGAAGTTCGCCGGGTCAACTAGTGACTAATAAGATGAAGCATAAGAATAATCGAATCAATGGCTGCAACTTTTTTATCGCATTGCTAAGCACTGAGCTATCCACAATGGAAAAATGTAACTCTAGGAGGATAAAACTTATTCACAACTAAACATTAAGATTCAAACCGGAACCCTTTAAAATGCAATGTCAATTTAAACATTAAATAAAAAACGTACAAACATTCATGAAGGTACTCCCTCAATGACATTAAGCACCATCAATCATATTTGATTTTCTTATCCCTCCTAAAATTTCTAAAGGCACTTTACCAAACACATCACGACTTATTTTAATGATTGTTATCGTATTTAACTCGAATGACCTTTCCTGCTCATTTCAAGAAGTGTTATCATAATGAACTTCCTGTCCTTAGAAAGTTAGGATTTTACTTACATTATCAACATACATTTCAAATAAATCATACATCTGACAATTAAATATTATCATCTTCTTCTTATATATGAAAAATGAATGTTTGTCTGTATGTCCTCTAAAGAATCGTAAACTATTCATTTGATCATGTGATAATCTTTAGCAAAGTTGTTATTCATGAGCTCGCGAAGGTTTCTGATTTTTTTGTGATGGCGTAGCAACGCGCGTAGGGTACACAGCTAGTTTAAATTATAAATAATAAAACACTACACTAAGAAAACCGAACCATCCGATATTGATTGATATTAGTAATATTATACGATATCGTTATCGGTTCGCCTAAACTAGAGGATCATATATCATCGTGAGATAAAACTATCATTTTCTAATGTTTTATACTATACTATTACTAATAGATAGAACTAATATTACTAATAGATAGAATAGGAAATATAACAGGTTTTATGAAAAAAAAGGTAAAAACCATGTAGGAACCTAAATAGAATGAAGATTTAACGTTTATTAGACGTTGTTATAACAAGTATCCGGGCCAACTCTCAGATCACCTAATTCGTTAGTACATGTAAATAATCCCTTCATCCTAATGTGTTCAGGAGAATATGTAAAAACTTTGTTATAAGATTTGACGTTAAATTACAAGATTGCAAATTAATAAAATGCTTGTAAGCAAATACGACAGAAGCTATTCAAGGTACTAAACTATACAGATTTTCACTTTTTTTTAACTATTTAGCCGCGTTTAGAACAAAAAATTTTAATTGAAAAGTTATAGTTAAAAGAAAAGGTATTTTAGATACTTTTCACTCTCATTTCAGTATTTGGAGGTCGTCCATAGCGTACATGTAATACATTTGAAACGTACAATCTTAAATCATATTAGGTATAATAGGCACGCTCTATCTCTGCTGTAAGTAAATTTGTCTCAAGCCCGTTGTTATCGCCTAGAGACAAAATTTCAAATACTTTCCATTCGCCGACTCTGGGGTTATCTTCGGATCATGAATCAACGAACCCGTTTGGACAGACATTTCACTGGCAAGGTCAATAATCAGAAGCCAAACGTACCGCCTTGCGCAAATGCACGAATCGTACATACATACAAATATGATTTGCGACGACTAAATTTAAAACGATTGATAGCATTTCATTAGCTCTGATTTTTTATTATTTATAATGCTCATACATTCAGAAGTCATTTCGTTTTTTACCATCAAATTTTGTGGTATTTTTTTATTATAAGAATACATTTCACGTGAAATTCAATTATGTTTCAATAATTACATGCGAATTAGAAGCACCAACCCCACAAAATACAGGCAAATAAATCATGATAACAATTTTCACTAATAAAGTAATCAAAATAAATACTTTTTGTTTCATGCTTTGTTTTAAAGAAAGACGTTAGGTAAGTCTCCTTTTTAATAAAACTAAACAAGAATAATGATTTTCATTGTTAACAAAATCTACGTTTAAAGGTTATCATTTTGATAAAAGCTAAAAAGATTATTTTTATATATGTAATGATACACAATAAAAATAAAATGAGAATAAAAATAAAATTACAAAATCTATTTATAAAAAAACTAACTATTATCTTCTGCGAGTTAGTTTTTAAGAAGACGAAGAAAAAAACAACTCCAGTTGTAATTGTGGTCACGAGAAGCTATATAAAGAACAGGTAGCGTTTGTGGTAATATATAGCGATTATTATCGTGATATCCTACTTGCTATATAGGTATAGTTAATTGTTATTGAATCAATCTTAAACAGAAATGGGATGAATAAAGTATTTCAAACGGACATGTATGCTAAATCAATTAAGCAACCAATCCTGTTATACATAGTTTACATGTTCCTACGAAACCTATAAAAAAGTTACAAGGCACCGCACAACTGAGCTTCAAGTAATGACATGTACTTTCTTAGAACGCAAGGCCTTTTCATCTATAACCATAATTAACATCAGTAAAAACACTCGACGCCCAAGACGAGGATAAAACCTAGTAGCTACTTGTCACACGAGCGACGAAAAGCAATTGATGTGCGACACAATTGCGTTACACATAAAAAAATCAACTTGTATCTAGCTATCCAGTCGATAAGCTAAACTTGTATATCCACACTTGACATACATGTTTTTATGAAGTAGCAAACGAGCTTGCAGTCCACCTGATGATTACTGGACATTGCCGGCTATATGCATCTGTAATCTCGAATGTGATTCTAGTCATAGAGGGCCATGAAACGAAGCTTCAAGCGTCAAGTGAATAGCTTCAAGTGATAAAAACAAATGAATGTCTAAGATCTTGTCTAAGGCGACGAAGTTTGCTGCTGTTGCCATTTTTTTTGGTAATATTCGGGCAACGCTGACACTTGCAACGTCAAGAGAATTTTTCGTGGGCCTCGAGTTAGGATTGGCCACATGCATCATAACACAAACACAATAGCACTTAATACAGCTCCCATAAAATAAAAATAGGAGTGTCGGTGGTCATGCCGTCGAATTATAATAGAATATACGTACGCATATCTATCAAAAGCATATAAGCTTTGCAACTACAAAGTTACAAGATGACATTTTTGCTCATTGATTTACTAAAATTAGATTACATAGTAGTTTATACGAGTAACATGCTATCAAATTAGCTTGCAGATTTAATCTTACACGGTTATTAGAAGGGATTTTGTCAATGCCACGACGAACATGGCTTCACCCTCAGGTGTACACTCCATCAAGCTATATATTAGCCTTTCCATAAAATGATGCAAATCAACAAAATTGTTATATCACTTAACTACTAAAACAACCTTAATATACTTGAAAATGTCAAGTCATAATTATAAAACAACTCGATACATTAGCAACAACGGCATGACCCAAATAAGTTTAAAAACCTTGTGTAGATACCATTTATGCTATGTCTATTCAGCAGCTAGAAATAAGTCTTGGCTATCAAAGTACTTGTAAGCTCGGTGAATAGTTTCGTTATCTGCACAAAAATGCCTTTAGTAATGCAGTAGCTAATGATAACCATAACATAGATATAGAGAACGTTAACCAAAATTACACAACCATGACTCCCTTTTACGGAAGGTAAATGCGACAACTATTCAATAAGTAAATTGATATACCTCGATTCTATAACATTCACATCGTTACTTACCTAAAACATGTTTGTAAAACGGTTTTCGGCCTTTTAAAAGTGCCCTTAGTATGAGTATTTTACGTTTCTTCGATGTATTTAAGTCAAGATACCTAAATATTAAAAGTGACGAGAATACCGGACAATTACTTTGAGACGAGCTACCGGCCACCAGAGACATTTAGCTTTATCTGCATAAAAATGATTTATCCGACGATCAATATTATCACACAACACTGTCAGTTATAATATATCATAGCAATTGAAGCGTTTATCATGTAAAATGATATAGAGAATCCTTCACAAAAAGACAAGACGCATTTTTACTCCTCAAGCACAAGTTTATTTACGATGACAGGAAATTACTGAATCGAATTTCATTGTGGTTTCTTCTCTTCACTTACTCGTGATGATGTTTATTTAAAAGCACGTCGTATTCTTTGGTTTCGTGTTCACAATCATTATTTTTTCTAGATGCATCACTTCAATAACCTACATTGTTGCTATTACTTCTCTATATGAATGTAATTTGTGACCGCGAGTTGAATGTCATTAAAGCTTACTAGGTCGTTGGTTATTTCAAGTAAAATATCGCAACAAACAGTTACGAGGTATTTGAAAATGGAAACGCTCGGGTTTGGTACATTCTGAATGGAACTCCCAAAAAAATCAGAGTATAGGTATATTTTTTGCCAAGCAATCACGACGTGAGCGGCACCGTAGTGAGCACCTACTTAATTTGACTACAGTCGTGTAATCACTATACATGAAAAAAGGCCGACAGCCTACACCGGCCATGAACCACGAACTGATTCCGGAACCAAGAAAAAAGCAACTAACAAAATAGCTGTTACTCGACCCACATTAGTAACCTCGTTGGGGCGAAATCGCAATGTAATTTCGCGACTTACATTTTTCGGAACACTTTTACTTTGGCCCCGCAGCGACTACAGTTGGTTTCGGTGATGACACAAATTTCTCTTTCGATAACTTGTTCGCTTAAAGTCAAGAACCATAAAGAATTCAATTGAAAGCCCTACAATTCAAAGTTAATCCACTTCATACGAAGGCAAAAAGTCCAACAGCATAGCACATGATGCTCTTAAAATGAAGATGTTTTCTTTATTGGCTTTACTAACAAAAGAAAAGCCTTCTCTGAAAATCGTTAAGATATATTAGAGGTGACAAACCAATAACAGTTCAACGCAAGAAATGTTGGAAATCTCCTATTCAGTGTATAGGAGATTTCCATTTCCATATTAAGCCATTTTGTGGTATATAAAATACATGAAAACATACAATTAAAAAAAAAAATGAAATTAGAAGATAAAAATACCATAGTTATTTGTGTTCAATAACCAAGACAAGGTTTTTAAGAGCATTTTAAGATGTATTTACCTCTAATTTTGCAACGTAGACCACCCTAGAGGACGCAAGAATGTACATGACAAGGACTTTCGCTATCGAAAATAATCACAGCATATTAAAGACGTTTTTTGCAATTTTCATACGTAATAAATTGCACCGACTTTATCGTTATATTTGTATTGATCACCCCAATCGTAAAATGATTGCCTAAAACATTTTAACATACAAAGTATAGCAAAGCTTTATTTTGAGACAGCTTTTAATATTCTAACAAGTATCTATTGAGACCTACGTATATACTTGTGAACAATAAAATTCCATAAGTACAATACAACAAAACTCTAGAAACTCTCGTTTCAACGTAGCAACAGGAGATATACACGAAACCTAGTTAGAGCTAGCGAGAAAATTGCCCAGAGAAGAACGCGTAGCCAAGCTGAGAGCGAAACTAATACAAGCTAGTCACTCGGTGGATTACTTTCATTTGTTTGAGATGCCGAAAGTGGACTTTTACTTTCTGTATAGAAATATATGCGTTATTGAATTACTACCGCAGTAGAGAATACGAATGCAGATTACCGATAGCTATACGTTCACTACGACTCTATTGCGGTTGCGCACGAGGTCCGTCAATTTCTTCAGCTTCATTGAAATGTGAATCGAAGTCCATAGCGTATCTCCTGTGAGGTTTTGGTTTTAAAGACAGTCAAATGTATGAAGCAAACTATTAAATAATCCTATAATATCATTAATGTATTCAAATATTTCTTTTCTTCCCACCAAGTTCCATTACACAGAAATCATTTTCATAATAGCACAAACTGGTACGAACATAATTGACGGGACCAAAATAAATACTTATTTTTGAGACATCAGTCTCATTCAGAAATACGTCTAAAGTGGCAGACGGAAGGGCGATATAACTTTGAAAAATAAACAAATCGAAGTAAAAACCCGTGAAATCCAACTCCCGAATCAAAAAACAAGACATGAGCTCGCAATAATAAATTCTCTCAAGCTTATTTAATGTGCCTTCAATGCGATTTATTCGAGCGAAATGACCAGCAGACCGCAGTAGGACATTGCACCATATTTATCACCTATTCCTTTGTAGCAAAAACCAGCCGAGGGACAAGGGATGTCGACCATTATTCGCTTGTTACACCGCCAATGAGCAAACGGCAGGCGATAATAGATTTGTTAAACAAAGTAACTAGGGAGGATATGAATCATGTGAATAACACACGATCACATGAATTCAGTTTCTCCGCGAATTTAGAACGTTAAATATATTGGCTAATTTATCAAACTAACTAAAAACAAACATACGTGCAAGTCGAAAGGGGTTTTACCTATACTTCAATCATATGTGCGTTGCTATCCCGAAAGACTAACTATGTTAGCCTCATACGAAAGTGAACCATTAAACTACACCCTTTCAAACACGAGAACTGTTTCACGCTAGATATAAATGTAACGATGGCGATATGGTATGGTCGAAACGCTCACGATTTACCACCTTGAAAACTTTCCTCCTCTCCATCTTCCACCTCCAGATGGGCTGTATGATCGCACTAATTCTCTTTGGCCGTTTCAACGAGCCATAGTAATTAAATTTACGATAGAACTAAAACATTTTAGGCCCTTCATCAAAATTTTTAGCTAACCATAAATCTGATCAGACTTCGAATTCGAATCAAACTATTTTTATAAGTTACTAGCTGAAGCTTCGCCCGCGTCAAAAAAAATCGATGTATCGATTGCCCCGTGGGAATAAGATATTCTCCCACATTAAAAAGAAGCCTATATGTTAATCCAGAGTTTCAGCTAACTCCCTACCAAATTTTATGAACACAGTCACAAACTTTTGCCTTTATGATATTAATATGAAGTATGATTAGTATGATGATTAAAGTTATCATATACACGGATATAGAGCACCAAGACATTCTTCTTTCACAGTCGTTTATCGACACTCTTTAGCAGTAGAACTAGTCGCTTAACCCCAAGAGGCAGCACGACAGAAAAACGACAACAAACATGTTGGTATTTCACTAGATCCATGCTCCGTCCCGGGAGGGTAACGTACGAACAGGTGAACATTTCTTTTTCCTTTTTAATTATACATTTTTGTTCCGAGAGTCCTCGTCCATTGTTAATGATCCGTGAACTTTAAATAATCAATTGCAGGATGGCAAAAAACGTTTAGTACCTAAAGGCAGAATTGTACTATTTTTAAAGAAACAAAATGGCAGACACTGTTCTGCTAATACTTACTATACCTTGTTTTATAATTTGCTGAGGCCAATATTGAAATATTGAGTAGTTCCTTGAGCATAAAAGTAATAAAATAAAAATAAAAAAACCTAAATATAAAAGATTTACCGAATTACCAATTCATTGAAATAGATAAATAAAACTTTAGGTAACAATTTGTTGTACATCGCTGAGAAAGCAATTTTTGTAAGGAGAAATAGCTTAAAACGATAGCATAATATCTTATCGTTAAGTAACCAATTCTTTTCTGGGTCCCTACTTCACCATCTTTTGAAAAGCCAAAACATAAAGAATATATAACTAGGCTCTCAATACGAATGCAAAACTGTTAATAAAGAAAAAAATATAATTTAACCAATCCCAATTTAAATATTAATGTAAATTATGAGTAGTGAAATAGAAGCAATCAAAAAGCAAATAATTATATGGACGGAAATCTCATTAATGTTACGAATATAGAAAATTATGTCAACAGCGTTCGCCTACGAGAACTGGTTGGATGAAAGCGAAACTCCTCTAATTACTTTCATTGGTTCGAGAACCACTGTTAAGCTTGGCACACATTTAAATGGGTTGTTTAGTATAAATGATGTTAACGACATTTCATTTAATTCATCTTATTGATTGTGCCGACTTCTAGTTTCGTACTGCTTACAAATACAACTATTTGTATTTAGGTGTGTTTAGGTTCTCGTCAACCTATTATTGTCCCACTGCTGGGCACGGGTGTTCCCTCAAAATGAGAAAGTTTTAGGCCATAGCCCACCGCGAATTGGTGGACTTCACACACCTTCGGGAACATTTTTTTAAAGAACACTCGGGTGTGTAGGTTTCCTCACGACGTTTTCCTTCACTGAAAAGCAGTGATAATTAATTTCTAATACGCACATAAATCAGTGGTGCATGCCTGGGGTTTGAACCCCGGACCTCCCAATTGAGAGGGCAAGTTTCAACCATTAGGCTATCATAGCTCTTGTTGTTGTGTTTAGGTTATTTGGCGAAATTATTATAAGTTTTTTCTCATTTTATATGTATAACCTTTGTTATGTTTAATTATAACAGGAGAAATCAATTTTAATTTAAAAAATTAAATTTCGGATCAAGATCCCTTTAAGATACATTAACATCTGAATTTAAAACAACAACTGACCTTGATTGTTATCTAAAAATGTTCAACTTTATTGTTGAACTCTGGTTCTTGTCTTACTCACCCCACTCACAGCTATTTCCATACGCTCGGCTGACATCCTTTAGATAGTTTTCCCATTTTTAGATGTAACATAAAACGCCATGACTAAAGGATGATAGATAAGAATAAGATATGATCATTCATGTTTTCCTGGACAAAGACAAAAATATGCTTATACAGAATCACAGAGAACGTTACGGGTTTTTAAGAAAAGTACTTACGTCTTCTGTTCCACCGAGAATGATTCTATAACGAACACCTGATCATTAACAAGTTAATGCCACGTCCATGGCTGTTACGTTGCCTCGGTCATTACAGAATAGTGATTCTTCGGCTGGACTCCCAAATTAATTAGTTTAATTTACTCCGTGAACTGGACCGGCAAGAGTAATTTGATATTGTTAAAGATATTAGCCATACAAAAGTTACATATTTTTCTGCTTCTCCAACCCCTCGTGTGGCAAATTTTCATGGCAATAATTATGGTGGTCATAATTTTAATTGTAAAATCAAATGTTTTAGGTAAAATCATATTTCTCCACCGATAGCTGTAATTTCTAGTACACACCGAAACAAATGTAACGTGGTTAAGAGTAACAGAAATATTTTGATGGCCAATTCACTACTTTCTATTTGATCAATCAAACTGTCAGTATCATATGATAACCGCTTTAGAAATAAGACTTCCCAAGACATGTATTAGAACGCGCACTCTCGACAAAATAATCAATCTGCGACTATTAGCTTTGCAGAGTATACTTGGGAAAGGAGTGACAAATTCGAAAAAACAACAGGTCAAAAGGCGAGACTTTTTTATCTTAATGAAGTAGCAAACAAGCATTTCGTCCACCTGATGGTAAATAGACACTGCCGCCCACGGACATCTGTAATCAGATACAGATACAGAACATAGGTTTCATCTGAAGTCAATCACAGATGCGTTACTACTCCCGAGGACTATAGTGGTCGCCGTATGTGAAAGCGTGCCGGCAACCACACCCTTCTATCGAAACGCAAAAAATGCTTCACGCTAGAAATAGGTGTGGCAGTGGTACTTCACCGGTCGAACTACACTGGTTCTACCACCTTGAAAACTAGGAAATTAATTTGATATTAATATACATATAACGGGTACTCAGGCTACGCGGTCTTTTAATTTCTTCATTGGCAATATTAGAAAACTGTAAGAGCTTCACCGTCGATTAAACAGTTTGGTCGTCATGAAATCTTACATGCAACTCGTAGGCCTTAGCGTTGTACAATTTGTTAGCTTTTGTAACTTGGTTACAACCACTCATCAAAAACTATGATATAGTGCTGTAGATAAGTAGAAGTCAGTGTACTCTGACAGATTAGATATTAACAGTACATAGCTTTTATGGTGAGCTTTATGCGCGGCGACGGAACAAGAATTCCGTAACGAAAAAATCTAACATGTACCGCGGCCGAGCGTTCGCTTAACGTGTATGTATATGGTACGACATCACGAAGGTCGCACGGACCGAGACGAGCTGCTCGGAAATCGGACGAATATGTAAGCAGCTGTTTGTGAGAAAGAATATAGCATCAAACTTATAATAGCTACTTCTAATTAATCCCTACATAATCCCGACATTAACGACCCGCGAGGCAGAGCGGTCACCACACCAGTCTAACACGCAGTGTGTTGCAGGTTCATTCCACGATTAAAATTACATATTTAGATTTGTTGCTTTGGGTCTGGGTGTTTATGTATTTGTCTTTATGTGTGTCCATGGCACCTACGAAAGGAACAACCCCAATCTGGGGTCATGAGCTTAGAAAGCATTTAACATATTATTATTAATGAAGCCAATAGAGGAGCGGTTTAGAAAAACACAACAGCGGTGAACAACCGATAAGGCGTACGGCTACGGTTATCTCGAGTGATATTAACTGAACCGGCAAGAGTTCGCGGTTAAGTGTGATCGCTATCGCCGCAGACACGCGACGCCGCCTCCCGACCCTATGCATTATGATACAATTGATAGCTGTGACAATCGCGTGTTTGTTTAATTAATTTCCAAAAAATAGGGGATGCAGTATTATCGTAAATCTTATTTTAGCAGGTAGAACCAGTGTAATTCAACCAGGAAAATCAGCGTCACACCTTTTTTGCGCTTTAGTGGAAGGGTGTGATTGCACCTGCACACTTTAAAATGAGGCTAGTATCTTAATGCTTAGGAGTAATAACATTTGTGTTTGACTTCAGACGTATCCGTTGTTCTGTCCCTTGTTCTGTATGTAGGTGCTTAAAGATAATGATAGGCGGCAGTTACCACTAACCAACTGGTGCACTGCATGTTAGTTTGTTACTTCAATCTTATACAAAAAAATGTAAACCATGGACAAACAGTATACCGATATTGATTGGCGACGGCCAAAGCATCTTCAACGAATTCCCTACGACATAGGATATCAACATGAAATCTATAACATTATTAAAGGTAGGACAACTAAGATGCCTTTAATACTTATACCCTTAAGATAAGGATAACAGCGCAAACACGACTATAATACAAATAGGCGTGACAATAGTTCAGTCACACTCAAAACGCAAACAACTCTACATGTTCAATTAAACGCCTTACGACTCCGTCCATTATGTGTTTTAAGAATGGGCAGATGTATATAAGTATGTAGTATTGTACACATAATTATGTATTAGATATTTATTTATTTATTTATTTATTTATTTATTTATTTATTTATTTATTTACATACACTTAAGGTATAAACATTACAGATATAAATCCAATTCGTTTATAGGCTTGCAATGTACATTCCTGCCGTCTCGCGAAATATATATATATATGAGTCGAGTAGCAAAGAAGCATGTAGTCCATCTGATGATAAATCGCCAATGTCGCCAATGCAATTAATCTACAAGCAACTTCATAAAAATGTAACTAAAATTGTGAATGTGTATATCATAGTATTAAATGATAATTAAATGTATGAACTAAATATACTAACACAGTTTGTAAGCAACATAGTAACTAACAACTATGGACCATGTCTAAAATAAAAGTATTATTATTATTATCATAAAAAACAGGGATTCTACCTGAAATTATTACAACTGTATTGCTATGCTACTCCCGAGCGCTAATATGGTCAGCTCATTTAAATATTTTTTTTTAAACTTCAATCAACTTCATACAGAACATGGGGTTCTATCTGAAGTCAATCACACATGCGTCGCACTCGCTACTCCCGGGGACTATGATGGTCCACTCATATAAAAGTGTGCCGGCAACCACACCCTTCCATCGAAACGCAAAAACTGCTTCACGCTAGAAATATGTAGGTGTGGCGTTGGTACCTTCCTTACAAAACCATACTTGATTTAACACCTAGCAAATCCCTCGATTTTTTATTTATATCCAAAAAAATCTAAATATTTTCGAGCCATTTTTACATTATGTATCTTTAAATAAATATTTCGTCTAGATCAATGAATACATTTTAAGAATAACACAAATTGATGGTTTTTTGTTTTGGGATCGTAAAAATGTAACCTGGCAATCAATTTGAAAAGTTGAATTACTATTTTCCCAATTATAATTAACAGTGACAGCCGAATGGTTAAAACTCTAACTCTCAATCGAGAGTCCGAGGTTCAAATTCTAACCACGCACCACTGATTTTTGATGTGATTTACACAAGTTCTTCAAAAAAAAAGTTCTCACCAGTGTTCACAGTTCGCACTTGACCAGCGCCGTGGACTAAAACTAGCATAAAACTCTTATTCTGAGAGAAGAGCCGTGCCCAGGAATGGCACAATAACGTGTTGACGACATTAATTGTGTTCAAATAGTTCATGTAATCCAACAACAACATAACATAAGATATGACGCACTTTATAAAGCGCACTTAAAATATATTACAGGCATGATAAGACGAAAATCTTAGATAAGTGTTATATGGGTCAAATTGAAAGTCGACATTCGACATGTTGTGTTCACAAATTCAAATTAGAGGAATGAGAATAGTTTTACACTTTTTTATTTATCGTTTTGATATACTTTATAAAAAAATACTTCATTGTAAAATTAAGTAATACTTCATATAGTATAGTATCATACAGACAAATGTATTGTATCGCGTGATAACAATGACGCATCTAATTGACAAATTTCGTTCAATCCCGATCAGAAGTTTTTAAGTAAAATAGTGACAAGCGTCCGTCCTTTCTATTTACCCCCACAAACTTTCAATATTATACAAACCTTTTTGTTTGTTCGAGAGGAAACCTGCTAAAGGTACCAAACACGTTCTAATTGTGTTTACGAGAATTTAATTCCTGTACCGTAATCCCTAATCCTAAATCAACTTACAAGTTGGAGTATAGAAGTCTCTACCAATCTTCGGGTAAGTCCCAGAAACAACAGATGACAAAAAGGGGGAGGGCCCAACGTAATATTACGTAAATATATTTTGAGCATCGCAGTTTTGTTCTCTCTGCAATAAGTGTAAATAACGTTTTGACCTTTAAAACCCAGTTTGAAATGTCAAAATTTTAATTTTAATAATGTTGAATTTTGCGTAGCTTCCATTTGCATTTTGTTTATATCGACTTAACCTAATAGTCCTAATAGTCATTTGAGAGAAAATATTAAGATCATGATGAATTTTCCTTAACATACATATATCAAATGTTACTGATGCACACAAACGCTTGCAAACACTCATACATACATACTTGAAACACAGAACTAAATAGACCGGACATTAAAATCCATGTTACAGTAAAGAAATTAAATTTGTCAAACTTTTATTTTTTTACAGGGCACTAGAGCGAATTTTTAATATTTAAATAGGAAATGAGCATGCAGTGTACATAGATAGACGTACATAGGTCGCCTCATATGAAAGTGGGTAAGTAACGCTAGAAATAGGAACGGCGGTACCTTCCCTGTCGGATTCTAGTTCCACCATGCACATCTCAATATTAATACGTGAAGCAAAAACTTGTGATCCGTTTTTAAGATACAGACGGAGGAGTGTGAAATTACGCACGGATATAGTTGATGTAGAGAAGGATTACGCAATGCTAATATTTTTTTTCAAATAATGCATAAAACATATATAAAATCAACTAGACACACATTACACACACCTTGCATTTAAATGTTACCTTGCATGTAACACATAGGTACATAATAAATGAAATAGAAAATTCAATGTCTTACTATGAAAACATATAACGTCAAAAATGTCAGATGTTTTTGTCAAAATACCCGCTATAGCTTTTAAATGCAGCTTAGTTAATTAAACCTCTTTTTACCTTTAACGGGTGCGTTCAAAATAACTTGAAAATGATTACAATTTATTAAAATTAGAGAAATATTGGTGCTACTTTGGACAATATGAAGTTTAGTTTTAGAGTTAAATTACGGTCAAATTTCGACCGATGCGACGGGTGACTAATTAGATGAGCCGCGTGGCAGAGCGGTTACCATACCGGGCTGATGAGCAATGATTCCCGGGTTCGATTCCCGGCCGGACAGGTATCTGAATTATGAGTTTAGATTCACGTTCTGGGTCTGGATGTTTGTATATTCGTCTTGTGTGTGTCCATGGTACCCACGACACAGGAGTAGATCCTAGTGTGGGGCTATGAGTGTAAAAATCGTGAATAACAAAAATAAAAAAATAATAATGATAATTAATTAAGCAATCTAGACCAAATGTACTTCCAGTAACTGATACTGTACAGGCTGGTTAAAAGATAATGTATTAGAGTTACATTATGATATCTATAATATCAAAGATATTATAGATAGTTTCAAAAAATGACAAAGAGATCAACTGCCTAGGATACATGCGTCACAATTGAAGAGAAAAGGTCGATCGTCTAGAGGTCGTAGGGAGACAAAGTAGAAATGCCTAGACGTAAAAAAATATAAAAGCACTACAAATATGGTAGTTTTTTAGAATACGAGTCAGAAACAAATAAGTAAAAATACCTGAAAGTTAATTACATATAAAGATAGCAAATGAGAGAAATCACGCATAATCTACATTTTGATCGAAACTGAATAACAAGCAATATTAAGTATGAAATATTTTTATATTAATACCTACTTCAAAACACTGAGAAAATATGTAATTACAAAGCTATCATCAACAAACAGCTTCAATTCAGATGTGCGATATAATACTAAATTGTAGTAATTGGATGTAAGGTCTATTGTAAAAAGGTAAAAAAAAAAAACAAAAAAAAATTGGTCCTATAAAGCCTAGATATGTACACTTATTTACCCCGCCATCAACACCGCAGTCACACTTGGTCGCCACGACCAGTGTATCGGCGATGGTGAGGGCGGGAAAATTAGTGGAGCTAAGAAAAAAAAACTTGTTAACTATACATAAGAACCTACAAAAGGCACGGACGAACAGTCCGTGGAGTTGTAATTTTACAAATAAAAAAAAATAGCTATCATCATGTAGCGGCAGTGCAAGTACCGCACAATATTTATATTTTTACTACCCCCGGCTACGGTAACAATGACTTGCATCAAGTACCAACATAAAATTTATTATGCAACTACCCCGGCTATGGTTACAATGATGTTTTGATTTCTTCCGAAGAGGAAACCATCTCAAGACGTTCTGAATAATTTGTTTTCGAAACAAGAAACAACTTCATCGTCGGCAAAATATCTTCAGCTTCAAGATTATCCATATAATCTTCATCACGCAGCATCATCGCCGGAACTCGCCGCCGCTTTCTTGGAGCACTCGCCGCCGCTGAGAGATGTCCACACGTCGCCGCCGCCGATCCGAGGATGCGCGCGCTAGCAACCCGCGCTATATTTATAGCAAGCCGGCAGCACAAGCGAGACGGCCTAGATTTCTATTTCTTTCTAACATTTCTTGTAACTACCTTATCTATTATTTACATTTTTATTTATTCATTATTTATAATATTATTTACTTAGTTACTTAAGAATTATTGGTAAAAATTCCATTCAAACCTCAGCCTTCTGAAGAACCAGTAGTTTCATTTAACCGCCACTACAATACCTGGAGTCAGTAGGACACCGCTACACCCTACAGTGGTGATCCTACAGTGGTGACCCCGACGTGATCAGATAGTCGCCAGCTTCAGAAACTGCTGTCAGAAATAGAACTAGGAGACCAGAAACCATCACAACTACTACGCAGAATGCGTACATTGGCAAGAGATAAAGTCCCAGATTCGACTCTTCGATTGATGTGGACAAGCCACTTACCCCCGCACGTCCGTTCAGTCCTGGTAGTGAGCGAAACATTTAGCACGCAGACGAAACTCGATGAGCTCGCACTTCTAGCAGACCAGATGATGGAGAACAGCAACTGCTCACAAGTATCGATGGTTCAAGGCACTTCACCCAAGACCAACGATACCCAGTTTCTTGTCGAAGAAATTAGGCGGTTATCGTTAGAAGTTGCCGCGCTGAAAGCATCGCAGGAAACCACGTTTAATCAGTACAACACGCAAAATCACCATCACAGAAGACCACCCTATCGTCGCAGCCGTTCTACAAGTCGAAGTCGTTCAAGCTCAAGAAATTCTCTTTACTGCTACTACCATAGTCGTTTCGGTCATGAAGCAAGAAAATGCACATCTCCATGCTCATTCAAAACTGAAAACATGAAGACGAAGTCGGAAAACTAACTTCCACGCTCGATGCGACGGGATCTGGCGTCACGGAAAAATCCTACCGTCTATTTGTGACCGATAAGCGAAGCAACCTCAATTTTTTGATCGACACTGGAGCGAATATCTCAGTTATTCCGCCGCAACAGAAGATGAAGCCACTGGAATTCAAACTCTATGCCGCAAACAATACAGAAATTCCAACATACGGAGAGAAGACAATGGAACTCGATTTAAATCTACGTCGACCATTCAAATGGAAGTTTATCGTGGCGAAAGTCAGTAAACCTATAATCGGTGCTGATTTTCTAACGCATCATCACCTAGTTGTCGACATTAAGAATCGCAAGATCATCGATGGGAAGACCAATCTTTCGTGTAACTCGTTCGTGCAAGCAACAAACCTTCCTACTATAAGAAGTATAGACGTCGAACAGCCATATCATAAGCTACTAGCTGAATATCCCGGAATAACAAGATTAACTTCAATGAAGCTCACACCGAAGCACAACGTGGAACACTTCATTGAAACAACCGGCCCACCACTTCATTGTCGCGCACGTCCAATCGCACCACACCGCTACGAGCAAGTCCGAAGGGAATTCGAGAATATGATAGAACAAGGATTATGCCGCCCAAGCAAAAGCCCTTGGTCATCACCACTTCACGTCGTACCTAAGAAGAATGGCGAACTACGAGTTTGTGGAGACTACAGAAGACTCAACTCTGTTACAACTCCTGACCGCTACCCAATACCGCGAGTCAAGGACTTCACTCATCATCTGTCGGACAAGAAGATATTCTCCACAATCGATCTCAACAGAGCCTACCAACAAATTAAAGTACGCGATGAAGACATAGACAAGACTGCAATAATCACACCTATGGGATTATTTGAATTTCCACGAATGACACCTGGATTAAAGAACGCCGGTCAAACCTTCCAAAGATTCATACACGAAGTACTTCAAGGACTCGATTTCGTATTCGCATTCATCGACGATCTTCTAGTTGCAAGCTCAGATGAAGAAACTCATAAGAAGCATCTACGTATTGTTCTACATCGACTAGAAGAAAATGGAATCACTATCAACCCGTCAAAATGCATATTTGGACAACAAGAAGTTCAATTTCTTGGTTTCACCGTTAGTAAGGAGGGAATCAAACCGCCTGCAGAAAAAGTCCGAGCAATTGTCGATTACGCCAAACCACAAACAATTGAAGAACTCAGAAGATTTCTTGGAATGTTAAATTTCTATAGAGAACACATTCCGAATGCATCCGAAATACAAGCACCGCTTCACGCCTACCTTCATAATACAAAGAAAAAAGATAGAACTATAATCGAATGGAACGATGACGCCACGAAGGCATTCGAAGCTTGTAAAGTCGCGATTCAAAATGCAGCTTTACTCGCTCACCCATCACATGAAGCAACACTTGCTATCTTCAGCGACGCGTCTGATAACTCAGCGGGAGCCGTACTTCAACAACACATTAATGGAAAATGGCAACCACTTGGCTATTTTTCGAAGAAATTCTCCGATGCACAACGCAACTACAGTACATTCGACCGAGAGCTACTTGCTATCTACATGGCTATTAAGCACTTCAGAAAAACTTTCGAGGGAAGAAACCTGATAGTTTTCACCGACCACAAGCCATTGACTTATGTACTTCAGAAGAAACCTTCAACATCGGAAACACCACGTCGTGCAAGACAACTAATTTTCATCAGTGAATTCACAACTGATATTCGTCACGTCAGTGGGAAAGACAACTTAGTCGCCGACGCACTCAGTCGCACACGAATCGACAGTGTATCATGTCCAACGACAATCGACTATTGCAAGATAGCAGAAGCGCAAGACAGAGATAGAGATACGATCAAGCAACTATCGAATCAAAATAACTTATCTATCAAGCAAGTTATTTTACCGATGTCACAACTACCTATCTACTGTGAAGCTTCAACATCTACTATGCGTCCATACCTACCTGAAGAATGTCGTCGTGAAGCATTCAACGCTCTTCACAACATTAGTCACCCAGGCGTCAGAACAACAAAGAAGCTCATTACAGAAAGATTCTTTTGGCCTTCAATGCAAGTTGATGTCGGAAACTGGACGAAGCAATGTCTACAATGTCAAACATGCAAAGTACAAAGACATACATCAAGCAGCCCATCTTCATTTCCACCATCGGATCGATTCGAACATCTACACATCGATATCGTCGGACCACTACCTACTTCACCTCAAGGATATCGATACCTCGTTACGATGATCGATAGAACAACGAGATGGCCTGAAGCAATACCTACAGATGACACTTCAGCAGAATCTGTTTCGAGAATTGTCTACGAAAATTGGATTACTCGATTCGGTTCACCAAAGATAATTACAACCGATCAAGGAAGAAACTTCGAAAGCAATCTCTTCAAAAAATTACTTCAAACAATGGGTATTGAGAAGACTAGGACAACGCCGTTTCATCCATCTTGCAATGGAATCTTAGAGAGGATGCACAGATCGCTCAAAAATTCTATCAAAACTCGTCTATCTGAACATACAACGTGGATTGATGAGTTACCTACAGTATTAATGGGTCTACGAGCAGCACCTCGCACAGATACTGGTATTAGCGCCGCACAACTCACATACGGATGCAGCCTACGTCTACCATGCGATTTCTTCACTTCAACATCAATAACCAACCAAGAGATGGACACCGATTACGTCAATCGACTTCAAGAATCGATTCGCAATGTATCACATCAAATAACTTCGCACAGAAATAAGAAGCCGATATTCATCCATCAAGACCTACGTAACTGCAAAGAAGTTTTTATTCGCAACGACGCTGTAAGGAAACCATTCCAACCTACATACGACGGACCGTATAAAGTCCTAGAGCGAGATAGCAAGACTTTCAAGTTGGAATTACCCGGTCACAGATCATCTGTTATCTCAATCGACCGACTCAAGCCTGCTTATACTATCAATGAGGATACTTCGGAAGACCTACAGGTACCATCACGTCACCCACCAGAGAGGAAGCAAGACAGCCCATCAACACCTACATCAAGTCAAAGAAAATCTATCTTGAAGACTACAAGATATGGGCGAGCCGTCAAGCCTCCGGTACGCTTTCGCTAGGGGGAGAGTACTGTAGCGGCAGTGCAAGTACCGCACAATATTTATATTTTTACTACCCCCGGCTACGGTAACAATGACTTGCATCAAGTACCAACATAAAATTTATTATGCAACTACCCCGGCTATGGTTACAATGATGTTTTGATTTCTTCCGAAGAGGAAACCATCTCAAGACGTTCTGAATAATTTGTTTTCGAAACAAGAAACAACTTCATCGTCGGCAAAATATCTTCAGCTTCAAGATTATCCATATAATCTTCATCACGCAGCATCATCGCCGGAACTCGCCGCCGCTTTCTTGGAGCACTCGCCGCCGCTGAGAGATGTCCACACGTCGCCGCCGCCGATCCGAGGATGCGCGCGCTAGCAACCCGCGCTATATTTATAGCAAGCCGGCAGCACAAGCGAGACGGCCTAGATTTCTATTTCTTTCTAACATTTCTTGTAACTACCTTATCTATTATTTACATTTTTATTTATTCATTATTTATAATATTATTTACTTAGTTACTTAAGAATTATTGGTAAAAATTCCATTCAAACCTCAGCCTTCTGAAGAACCAGTAGTTTCATTTAACCGCCACTACAATACCTGGAGTCAGTAGGACACCGCTACACCCTACAGTGGTGATCCTACAATCAAAAAACTAAATGGCATCATCAAACATCTTTTAGCTTTTGTTTATAGCCAGACCATTTTCATATGAGGCGAACATTTTAATCCTCAGGAATAGCAACGCATCTGTGAATGAATTCAGGTAGAATAATTTATATGAAGTTGAGTACATGAATGCTTAAGCGGCAGTGACCACTTACCATCAGGTGAACTGCATCCTCGTTTATTTCAGCCATTTGAAAAACACAAAACAAAAACAAAATATATCAATACTTAACTAACAGAATACAGGGCAGTGATAGCCTAATGGTTGAAACTTGCCCTTGCGATCGGGAGGTCCGAGGTTCAAACCCAGGCACACACCACTGTTTTTTTTTTTAAATTATATGAAATTAATTATCAATTTTTCGGTGAAGGAAAACATCGCAAGGAAACCGACACTAGAGTTCTTTAAAAAAACAAAAAAAAAGTTCTCAGAGGTGTGTGAAGTCCACCAATTCGCACTTGGCCAGCTTGGTGGACTATGGCCTAAACTCTCTCATTCTTAGAGAACACCCATGCCCAGCAGTGGGACAATAATGGGTTGACGAGACTTAACTAACAATGAATCCTACTCAATATACCCAAAATATTTCTTCGAAACGTATGAGCTTCTAACCCATACAAATGCACCGTATCCGTTTTGGGACATATATTAGGGATTATGCCTTCAATGGTGCGTCAGGAGGAAAGGTCGGACGTCTGGAGGGCGTCGCAGACGGATGGAGTTACAGAAAATTCTATCACGAAACATAAAGACGACCCGGGTGACGGAACGGACGCCATTTCGGTCTGACACACAAAGGGCTGTCCGATCTCCGGCGAAGCAGATAATTATTTAAAGATGTAATTGCATTTTTATTTACTAATCTCTATATTTCGATGTTCTAACTACACAATGAAAGCTAGTGTAGCGCAATTAATCCGATCCGATATACCTACCACCCGTATGACCATGGGTCATTACAGTGGTATACTGTATAAATTTCGTAACAAATTAGCCTTATTGGTGTATCCGAATCCTTCGCAAAACAATATTCAATTAGATTTCGCTAATTTATAGTTAGGTTATATACTGATAGACTACCCAACAAATAATTAACAATTGGAAACTAGACTACCGCTATACTGCTGATATAGGTAACCGTCATCGGACCGGACAGTGTGTAGACGCCCTTATAACTGTGACACGTGTTCGTTAAATATTGTATCGGCTTTTTTTACGTTAGCTTTATTTTTTAATTTAGAATGTCGTATTCAAGGTCAATATTGGTATTGAATACATTTACAGCTTTAAACCATAAACAACATATGGTGTTAGAAGGGCTCATAAATAATTACCTTTCGACTTACACGACGTATTTTAATTAAAATTTAAAACAAGATAAAAATTGAAGTTAAGCGTGTCGGCGCACACGATGTGCAGACACGCTTAATTTTAATTTTTAACTGCGTATCTGCGTATGTGTCTGCATTTTTTTTTAATATTGTGTGAAGAAATGAAGATAGATAATAATAAAGTCTATCCTTTTTAGAATTTTTCATTGTCTATTTGATAATGTGTTAAAATCCATGAAAACAAAACAACATAATTTAATTTGAACAATTCATAATCCATATCTTGAACAAATTTAGTATTTATTTTATTTAAAATTATCAAAAGTTAATATGTTAAACGTCACATTACATTTTTTAAACGTCTGCGCTTACGCAGGGTACGACTTGTTAAGAATATAAAACAAGGTAGCTAGATTGGGGCAGACGTCGCCTTATCAAAAAAATAATAAAATTACACCACCAACTATACACCCTATCAGATACACAAGTTTCATGCAACCACCCCAAGCTAGGGTTGATTACCCTACAAAATTACACATCAGCGGTCAGAATTAGCGTGTACAGACACGCAAAACCGAATATAAGTCGCTTAATTAATTTCAACGTCACTTTATTACGTCATTTTGGTTTCAAAATAACTGTATTAATTACCTTGTTTAAACGTTATCAAAACAAACCTGTTTTTTATATATCCGTCATCGACAACGGCTATTTTCGGAGACTAAACTGTTTTTGACGGGACCCACCCGCAGAGAAAGTGCATTAACTTTTCACTGAGCAACGTTATATTTTTCTGTAAATATATTTGAAGTTTCTACGTAATAATTAAAAAAAAGCCCAAGTTAAAAATTTACAAGTCAATGTTATCAACGTGAACATTTGTGTTAATGTATGTGTGTTTATTAGTTACGACTGGTCGAATTTCGCTGTAATTTGGCACACAGATTTGAAGGTGGTAGAACCAGTCTAGTTCGACCGGGGAAGTACCACCGCTACACCTATTTCTAGCGTGAAGCATTTCTTGCGTTTCGGTGGAAGGGCGTGGTTGCCGGCACACTTTAATATGAAGCGACTATCTTAGTCCTCGCGAGTGGCAACGCATCTGTGATTGACTTCAGATAGAACCCATGTTCTGTATGAAGTTGATTACAGATGTCCATGAGCGGCAATGAACACTTACCATCAGTTGGACTGCATGCGCACTTGCTTCTTCAGTCAGATAAAAAAAAAGATAGTTTATGATCTGGATTAACATATTATGTTGCACATTATCGCGGTAACCGTAACCGAAGCGAGCGCAGTCACGGGATAAGCTATTAATCAATAATTTGGCGAACTATTATATTATAACGCTTAATGGAATCAAAGATACAGTTTGGATTTTTTTATTTAATTTACCCAATATCACACGCGCTATCAAGATCTACCTCACCTTTTTTTTTTTTGTTTTCGAGGGAGGAAGTCTAAAGGTAAGGGTATGCGACCACATATACCGCCGTCCTTCCCGGGATCGCTTGACCCCACTCTAGCCGCCTGCAACCCCGGAAGCCCCTTTTAGTCGCCTCTTACGACAGGCAGGGGATGCCGTAGCCCTATTCTAATCCCGAAACTACAGGGACGAGAGAAGATACCTCACCTGTTAAACCATTCAAGCTACCACCCGTGCTAAAAAAGACATACCTTTTTTTATCCGATTGAAGTAGCAAACGAGCATGCAGTCCACCTGATGGTAAGTGGTCACTGGCGCCCTGCGTCATCTGTAATCAACTACATACAGAACATGGGTACCATTTGAAGTCAATCACAGAGGCGTTGCAACTCCCGAGGACTATGATGGTCGTCTCAAGTTTGCCGGCAATCACACCGTTCTATCGAAACGCAAGAAATGCCTCACGCCAGAAATAGGTGTGGCGGTGGTACTTCCCCGGTCGAACTACACTGGTTCTACCACCTCAAAAACAGATACCATCTATCTACAAACAGGTTAACCACACGTGACGCATACACGTGAAAAACATAACACTTCTTGTGCCAGTCTTGTAAAAATTTCATATGAGTAGTGCTACAAACATACAAACTCTCTGGTCGTATTAAGAAGAACAATAGAACTACACAAATTATAACGAATAATATCGTACAGTCTAATATAAGGAGGTCGCCACTTTAGATAAATTGATGCAAACAATACGCGTGTAAATCGGTGTTATTTAACACCCTCGCGGACAAATATCGTAATCGCAAAATTGAACTAATTACACTATTGCATTTGCTTTGACGCCAATTCTTGTTTTGCGTGTTTGCCGGTTCACATTTTCATAAAAAAACACACACAGAGTTTCTACACTCATAGCCCCACACTAGGATCTTAACCTGGGTACCCTTTATCGTGGGTACCATGGACACATCCAGACCCAGAACATGAATCTAAACTCATCATTCAGATACCTGTCTGGCCAGGAATCGAACCCGGGACCCATTGCGCGTCACACCGGTATGGTAACCGCTCCGACACGCGGGTCGTCAAGTTTTCATATGAGACATACAGCGGTTGCCACTTGCGATAGGGCTGTTTTCTACATCGATTTCATAAAAAAAACAATCGCGATCTTAACCGCAATTTTTTCTTGGAGAGGTCTACAACTTTGAAACGTTGATACCTTTTTATAATTAAGCGTATTTATAAGGGACACAGGCTATTTCCACGGAGAACGCCACCAATAATCGCCTGTGGTTATCAATGCATACATTAAAGGAGACATATTTTCTCACGTTTTTCTTAATTCCATGTTATAGCAATCCTTTTTTTAAAATAACATAATATTTTTTTTATTCACACTATTATTAATTTAGATTCATTGAAATTTTTAACACTATTTTCTTTATTTAAATTCATTTAAATTTATTTTCTATTTTTAGTTCGCTTTTCTATAAAAAGCGTGTTTTTTAGTTTTTTTTAACTATTATTTATTTTCTACTTTTTAGTCAAATTAAAAAATGGAATAATTTTATCAAATTAGTGTATTGTCATCGGTCCTCAATAAATCTACAAAGTTTGAACGAAATCTGGCCGTTTAAAGTGGGTCAAAATCGCGCCCAAAGAAGTCGGTTACAAACATACAAACAAACATACAGGTGAAGCTAATAAAAAGCTAATAAAAACTAGTAGTAGTGTAGATGTTTTCTCACTCTAATAATGCGAAACAAATTGCTGATCGAAAACTTGTTCGGTATAGACTGCTTGCACTTGAAACTTATGTTTACAAATTAGGGATTAACAATAGTGCATTAAGGCCCGAGGGGAAGAGGTCGACCGTCTGGAGGTCGCGAGAAAAACTTAGACTGTACAAATCTATGCACAAAAAAAATGTGTGCGTGTACTAGCGTACACTCGTAAGAAGTGAAACTTCTTTATGACGTTATTTTTCAAAAAATAATTTACTATATGCAACTTTACAGAAATTGGTTAAATAAAGTTAAATTAAATAAAGTTTAATAAAAGGCTTTTGTTAAACTTTATCTAATAATCTAATCTATAATAATCTATCTAATATCACGCGTGGTGAAAAAGATGGCGTGTATCGGAAAAAAAAAGATGGCGCGTAACGAAAAAATGTTACACTAATTTTTTTCCAACCCCGATAAAGAAGTTTCACTTCAATAACTATACCGACAGAAAGATCGAAGCATATACATATACGAAAGCACAAGCGGCGACAATTCATTAGATATTTAAAATTCCTTCAAATATGTTACACCTTTCCACGTTTTATGATCTAGAAGTAGCATAGATATACATAGAATTGTCGAAGATAACGACGTACATAGTTCGTCCGCAGAGGTACCACCGCCACACCTTTTTCTAGCGAGAAGCACGCCACCTACATATTTTCTAGGGGTTCTATCTAAAGTCAATCACTGATGCGTTACTAATCCCGAGGGTGGTCGCCGCAAATCAAAGTAAGCCGGCAACCACAGGTTTCCACGTAGAAATGGGGAGCATACTCTGACATTTGTATGAAAAGCGGTGTTGGTCGCCGCGACACGCCGCTGCAACGCTCTACGGTCTACAGGTGGTAGAACCAGTGTAGTTCGACCGGTGAAGTACCACCGGTACACCTATTTCCAACGTGAAGCATTTTTTGTGAGGGGTGTGCTTGCTGGCACACTTTTATATGAGGCAACCATCATAGTCCACGGGAGTAGCAACGCATCTGTGATTGACTTCAGATAGAACCCATGTTCTATTTGACGTTTCTTACAGATGCCCATGGGCGGTAGTGACCACTTACCATCAGATGGACTGCATGCTCGTTTGCTACTTCAATCAGATAAAAAAAACGCTCTACGCTTTGCGGCTACATTACTACGACGCTCCGAAACACGCCTTCTACACTCATAGCCCCACAGTAGGATATTCTCCTGTGTCGTGGGTACCATGGCCACACACAAGACGACTACATAAACACCCAGACCCAGAACACGGGTCTAAACTCATCATTCAGATACCTGTCTGGCTGGGAATCGAACCGGGACCCATTGCGCATCAGACCGATATGGTAACCGCTCCACAACGCGAGTCGTGATTTTTTTATATTTACGCCCTTAAATACTTTTAGATGTATGTATGCCCTATACGTACGTGCGTATGTGCCCTAAACACACAAAAGCGATGTGTTTGCCACAATAGAACCAAGGTTCTAGCACCTTATAAACAAGTTTTTCAGATTATGTATTAAAGCAACAGCTACAAGTCATAAATCATCTCATAAACTTTGTTAAGTAACTCCTAGCACTATTAACTAACAACTACACAATATACACCTAAATTAAACCGTTTAAACTGTAAACAACGTATTACACTTGTAAATACTACTTAATTATACATCAATGAACATCAATAAATCATTGACAAAATACGGAAACACTCACATGTACTAAAGCCTACTTGAATCTTGACTCTACAACTTTTCGCACGATGTTTTGATAATTAACAAATGTTTGAGAGAATTAGTTTTTGTCTTAAATACACCTACACGCGCCTAACACGTGTTAAATCACTGTAGTAACCTACTACTAGTAGCTTACTACAATTATTCAGCTTTATAATAGTTTTTTTTATAACCAATTGTACAAATTTTAATACGAGTATTTTTGGAGTCCGAGATAAAAAGCTAAATAGTACAAAAGAACAAAATAAAAGAAAACAGAAATACTAAAAAATACATAAATGACTCTCGTGTATTATACTTGTGTTATTTACTACACCCGTATCTGCAGACAAGGGAATCGTTTTAAGCGACAACCATTTCAAATTAATTTAGAGGACAGTCTTCTAATCTCGTCGCATTAGCTGCCAGCATTGTATTTTTTGTGCAACACGTCTCCAAAACATACCTGGGTGGTACACACGTGCAGCGATCTCACCACTGATATGTTAATTTTACGATGCCAACTTAAAAAATACTCCGACCGGTTCGTTTCGAAATGGAACGCAACAACGCAAGTGACATAAAATTATGACCTTCGCGTATACCACGCCGCCTCTAATTAGGAGGAGCCACCGAAACAAGTCGACACCGCAAATGTCACATCATGCTTAGGAACGACATGTTTCAATTACAGTGTTGCTAGTTATTCACTTTTCGCGTAAAGTTTTACGACTCTATCACATCTGAATGACATGCGAGAATTTACGATCGATGTATTTTTCCTCCCACGTACGAAATAAATCTAAAACCATGCAGTCAATGTAGATAAAATTGCTACAAAAACACATGACGGAATGGTTTTAAATAGTCAATATTCTACTTGCACATCGTTGTAATTAATTGTAGTTTATTTTATCACTTACTTGCACAGATTACGAGTTAACCGCTTGCATGCGCGGTGAGAAGAAAAGTTATGCCATCGTAATAGTAAATCGGAACGTCGGGTGTAATACGATAATCCGCGTAAGCAGAGATACGAGATCGTAAATTTTATTTTCTAATGACATCTAGAAATGTTTACTGTAACGTTCGAAGGAAGTTTTGAAAGTGAATATTTGCATACATTTCATATCACCTGACGTAATATCTTAGATAGTGTAAACTGGTTTAGATATAAGAGATCTGACTTACGTTTGAATTAGGCGTGACGGCGATCCCCGCGCACTTGTTGCGAAAGGAATTTTCGAACGTATATCGCGTATGTGGATGTCAACACGAGAAGGATCACAAAATAAACGGTATAGCGAACGCAGACGGGTGCGTCGTCTCGCTTGCAAGCCGGGAGCGGAGTGCCGGCGTGCGGCGTCGCCTCTTGTAAACAAATCGCGCTGGTGGGGGCCCCGCCAAAAAGCCTGGCCGAATCACTCCGTTCACTAACACTTACGTCACACGATACGTAGGTAAACTGCCCACTTGGCATGTCAGACTCCGCCGCGATGATCCTTCACTGTGTTTCTAGAGCAATAAGCCTATTTACCGGTTTCGGCGGAAGCGAGCCACATCGTTGTGGATGCTCACTTCTCTTGTACCTTCATTAGCCTAAATAGGAAATGATTACTTGAGACTTAAAAAAACTGGAGGCGCCGTTTGCCAGATAAACAGTCGGTTTTATTCTTTGGTAGAACGGTGGTGTTTAGTATAGAAGGAGATCGAAGAAGCTTGAATAAAACATTAATCTATTTAAAATTTTAGAAATAGTTTTGATAATTTAATAGGAAACCTGTCCACCAATTCGCACTTGGCCAGCGCGGTGGACTACGGCCTAAACTCTCTCATTCTGAGAGAAGACCCGTGCCCAGCAGTTGGACAATAATGGGTTGACGACAAGACAATAGGAAACCATCTTAGACGTTCAATATATTGCGTACAATAAACATTCAATTAATCAACTTTGAAGTCAGTTTTACGAAGTCAATCAAGCTTACACTCACAATCAGTGAATTACAATTTCAAACGCATACCTATAGTTAAACCCGGATATTGTTCTCAGTTCTGAAGAGCACCTGATTTGAATAATTTTTACCAAGCGTTTTTATGGGGATTTACAACATTTACACATTTTAACATATTAAAATATAGAATTAACAACCGAGGATGCGGTTTATTTTTAAACCGATCTATTTTAAACCGAAGATAAAATTAAAGAGTTACCTGAGGTTGGTCACTCACACAGCTGCCCCTGAAAACTAAGTTGCCTCGGATAAGTATATCTTCCTAATCTCACCCTTGAAACCAGAAGAGAGCAACACTTAACAGAATCGAACCAAAAAGAGTTCGACTACCTTTAAAGCGCACTGAATGCTATTTAAGACACTAAACACAACTTTTAAAATTTCAAATCCTTACAATACGATTTTTTTCTATTTGATTGTCGTCAAAGAAATAACAGATTATCGACTCGATACTATCGAGCACTGGTTATGATTTATCTATGATTTCAATTAGAATCTAAACCACTTTTCCTGTCTAACGAAAATCTCGGTCATCTCAAAGTCGGGCACCATTTACGTCCAAGAACCTAAAGATAAAGAAACGTTATTTCATCAATATTTATCTTATCTGCACATACATATTGTTTATATGAGCGACACAGTCGAAAACATCAATGGTCGGCGTAACCATAGGAACCACCAAAAAAAAGGTTTTTTTTTTTTGGTTTTTAAGATTGACGGAACCAACGAGCATGTAGTCCATCTGATATGAGTGCTACCCATGGATATCAGAAAGCAACTTCATATAGAATTGGCTCTCTTCTTCAGCGCTCTCTTTTACTGAACTGTAAGGCAAGATACTGGAGCTAACTTTCATAACCATGTAAAAAAGAAAAACATGATCGTAATTATATAAAAAAAATGGATATAAATAAGAAAAAAGACAAACCCGCTGAGTTTCTTGCCGGATCTTCTCAGTCGTATTCCGATCCGGTGGTAGTGTAAGAAAAGAATGTAACTGACAATCTGTAAGTGCCCCCGTAGGCCTATATAAAATAAAGACATTTCATTTCATTGGAGTGCTATTTGTAGTCAGTCAGAAATTCGTTGCTACTCCCTAAGATTAAGTTGTTTGCTTCATAAGAAAGTGAGTCGGCCATCTCTCCCTTCCAAGATAACGAGCTGCTTTACGGTAGAAAAACGCAGGGCTATAGTACCTCGTATTTATTTTCCACTTTATGTGAGTGGTAGGATAATCCAACATTGCCATTAAATATTACCAAATTGATAGTCCTTTAGAAAAAAAAATATACGTGACGAATAGATAACCTCTTTCCTTTGGGAAGTCGGTTAAAAATACACGAAAAATTTAAAATCCTTCTGTAAAATGCTTAGCAACAAAAGTAATTTGAGGTGAACGTATTACGATATACTTTATGTAATTTGTCATATATATTAACAAGTCTATCTTTCGTTGTTTATATAAATAAAAAATGTTATAAACATAAACGCAAAACACAAGCGATAAAACTGTACGTTTATTTATGAAACAAAACGAGATATTTATGTCGTCTTTAGATCACGATGTCTCCATGTTTTCTGAATGGCAAAAATAGGTTCATCACAGTAAGTAAAGTCAGAGCAAGATAAGACCGACAGTGTGTGACAAATTCTTATCACAAGCCATGAACAAATACCACGAAGAGACTGAATTAAGCGGAGGGATCTTCTTATTAGTATTTTTGTAAGAATTACCAGCGCAGAATAAAGAACACTCTTCTAATACAGCTTTATATAAAGTATGCCTCATTGTGATACGTTACACAGACTTGTGCTCTTTATTGACGAACCGTGTGGCGGACAGGTTACCATACCGGTCTGACGCGCAATGGGCCCCGGGTTCGATTCCCGGCCAGACAGGTATCGGAATGATGAGTTTAGATTCATGTTCTGGGTCTGGGTGTTTGTGTATTCGTCTTGTGTGTGTCCATGGTACATGGTAGGAGAAAATCCTTGTGTGGGACTATAAGTGTACAAAGCGTGTTTTTTTTTATTGTTAACAAGTGGTTGCGTCGAAATATCAGAATTCAAATTGTACTCTTGTGTATCCTGTAACATGTAAGATTGAAATCGAAATAATCTAAAATTTTTGGTCGAGAAATGCCTTGCAATAGAGCCGCATCAAACCGCGGTCCTATGATGCAACATCAACCCGCAGCAGAGATATCCACAGAGAAAGATAAAACATGGCGTAAATAAATGAGTGCATCAATTTAATAAAAAAATATCAGGATTGGTGTGGGGTTTCCACACTATATAAAATTCAAATAAATTATTTCTACTCGTTTATTCTATCTATCGTCAACCTATTATTGTCCAACTGCTAGGCACGGGTCTTCTCTCGGAATGAGAGAGTATTACGCTATAGTCCACCGCGCTGGCCAAGTGCGAATTGGTGGACTTTACACACCTCCGAGAACTTTTGTTACGAACTCTCGAGTGTGTAGGTTTTCTCACGGTTTTCCTTTACCGAAAAGCAGTGGTAATTAATTTCTAATACGCACATAAATCAGTGGTGCGTTGGCTTGAATGTCGGACCTCCCGATTGAGTGGGCAAGTTTCAACCATTAGGCTATCACTGCTCTACTACTACTTCTACTCGATTGTGAACACTTATTTGAATAACTTGAATTTGAACACCTGGTTTGAGGATTGAGGATTGTAATAAGGGAAGCTTGCTTTTCCGAAGCTATCCAACTTAGTCCTCAGAGAGAACATCATCTATGATCGACTTCAAGTAATGTTCTCATGTTTTTTTGAGAATAACAACAGAACCTAATGGTGTTCCATTAGGTAAATGGGCCACAGCGGCCCCTTACCATCAGGCAGATTTAATACTAGTGTAATAAAATAAACAAACATTTTTCCCTTATACCCAGACTGAGCAGGCTGTACAAGGACCTAGTGTCAAGAGATGGATCTGTCGATATATTTTCTGATACTGTGACGAAATTTAAAGTCAAAATTATTAAATCTTTCGCATCCTTACCGGGGTAGTGTATTCCAACTATCATTTTTGTATTTACTTGCATATTCAAATATATCAATTTAAGCTTTAGTTGTAGAAGGCATTTTATGTTTTAAATACTTTATAAGTTGCAATTTTCTGTAGATTTTAAGTTATCGCACAACTGTAAAATATTGCATGCTGTGACTACTTATAAGTGGAATTACATGTAACTAGCATTAGAAACTAAATATTCAAATTGTTACCTCATAGCATAACATGTTAGTAGTTCAATAAAGAAGAAAAGAAAAAATAAAATAACATACATAAAAGTACCTATTTCACATAGGCTGTCATGGTTAATTCTACTAATTAATTGACTAAAGTAACATTATACAACCCTTTTGACATATTATGTGGATGTCATCTGTCATGAATGGGTAGGATATAAGGCAATTTATCGACAAGAGACAGTATAAAGCAGTTATAGATTAAGGGTTGAAACTCGACCACTCGATCGAAAGTCTGTGGTTCGACTCCCAGGCCACCACTGAGTTTTCTGAAATGACTTGCGTAAAGGAATAAATTTTATAAGTGCTTTACGTTAAAGGAAAACAACGCGAGGTTTATACACCTGAGAGATATTTAATACAAAAAGTTCTCAAAAGTGTAGAGTCTACGAATTCGCACTTAGTCAGCGCGGCGGACTGTGGTGTAAATTTCTCTTATTCTGAGAGAAGAACTAAACCCAGCAGTGGGACAGTAATGGGTCCACAACATATCCACTACATACGACAAGTAGTGAAAAAGGCTCAAGTAGTTTTAAAATGTTGAACATAGGTTTTTAAAGATCTATATAACTACTAGAAAACATTTACAAACTTGCCTCTAAATATGATGTTATGTATTGGATATATATGGATACAAACCTAACATTGAAAATATAAATGCAGGAAAATTCTCATAACAGTATACAGTAGGGCAGATAGATTATCTTACGTAAGATATTTTGTATTGAAAACAGCCGCAAAAACACTGGAGCACAAAAAAATATGGCGTCAGCGGTTACCTTCTTATAATTCAAAGTTATATTTACCATATCATTGAATTTCACATTTATCTGTGACATTTATCACGGGAATCTTTTCAACATAAGATTGATATAATAAGAATTACAAAGATTGCTATGTCATTATGACTATTTAGTTGAATCTGAAAATATTACAAAAGTTTATCATCAATACAACAAAATCATATGTTATGTACAGGGTAGTGATGTAACGACTATATTTATTTGATATTCGCAAATGCGAATGTCGGTTTTTTTCGACTTGGTGTAGGGATCCTGAGGAAATTTTGCCGGCATCTTTTAGGTCGTGGAACTGCAGTTTGATTTCAATCTGGATAGATTTGGTGACCTTTTTTTGCAAATTGCAATTCAATTTTCGCAAAACATTCGCACCAATATATAAATACATGCGAATGCCAATATTTTACAGGTGGTAAAACCAGTGTAGTTCGACCGAGGAAGTATCACCGCCACACCTACTTCCAGCGTAAAGCATTTCTTGCGTTTCGATGGAAGGGTGTGGTTGCCGCACACTTTTAAATGAGGCAACCGTTATAGTCCTCGAGAATGAAAGCCAGGCTACCTGACGGGTAGTATGGAATTTACCATATTTTTTCAACACTATGTTTTTCTAGAATGCATCGCTGACTTTAAAAAAAAGTTTCAAGCCTTTGTCGAAGATCTTCACATGTTACTAACATGATAACTTGGGGAGGAATTTTACGTCTCGCGTTTCATGTTAAGTATGCATATAAATGCACTTATATAAGCAAGAAACCTTAAAAACGGAACTATTTTAAAACAGAGACAGACACGTCGATATTTATTAGTGTACACAAAATAAAGATCCCGAAAGATACGAACCTAAAATATGGACTCACTTACGGAACGGGTCTTAAAAACAAAGACAAGGTTTTGAAAACAACTGAATATTTATGACATAAAAACAAAATAGGTCCCCGGGATGAATTTCAAAGACAACATGATGAAAGTCAACATATCAAGCACAGTTGTTATTCAAATGGTCCGAAACATCGTTGACGACTGGACAGCGTTAATATTAATGTGGAATATAAAGCAGCTTGGATTTACTGAAACCGTTTTATGTACCACTGTTTCGCTGTTTTTTGGTTCGTGGTTTACGTTCGAGAATTCATTTTCGCCGACATTAGGCATTTCCGACAGGTGTCAGGGGTTCTTGGTCATGGCCAAACCGTGGATAGGAATCCTTTAGAAACGTGCAGGCCAAATTTAGACCAGCCAAAATGCGCAGCGGCTGCTCTTGAAAATAGTTTGACGAAATCAATACGTCTACTTTACCTTTTGTTTTTGTTCTCGAGGGGGGAAACCTCCAAAAGGTACCCCACAACGTGAGAGCGACGCAGGGTTATGTGAGATTTTTACCGCACCAAAATCCCCAGATGGCCGTCCTCAGCACTGCAAAGAACTCCGCGATCTCCAAAGGAACGCAATCGGAATCCTCTGAGCGCATTGCCCCATCAGGCTCCTCCCAGATGTGCGGCTGGGTCCACCGCTCCGTCTAGTTTTTACGACAGTATGCGACCACACATACTGCCGTCCTTCACGGGGTCGCCTGACCGAACGGTTCGAGCTCCCACTCTAGCCGCCCGCAACCCCGGAAGCCCCTTTTAATGGCCTCTTACGACAGGCAGGAGATGCCATAGCCCTATTCTAATCCCGGAGCTACAGGGATTATGTCTACTTTACCTGTGAACCTTGCCACACAAAGCGGAGGTTATATACCGGTACTAAAACATACCTAAGTTCAGATCTGCACCTGAAACGGACCACATCAAGTCTGCGGCCAGGCGCTTGCTGATGGGTGCGAAGATGGGTATGGAGCAGCGTTGCCAAACGTCCCGATATTTTAATCTAAATTAAATGTCCCGCGCGGGACAGGCTCAGTCCCGCTTTTCAGGAAGGTTTGGACTCAAGGGTCGCCAATTGCGAATATACCCAATTGGAACTGCAGTTTGTCGACCAAAAAAACAGGTTGCCAAATGTATACAAAATTTAAGTCGATCTGCAATTTGTCGACCAAAAAAAGGTCGCCAGATCTTCGGGCCCTTCTAATTTTTGTCTATCCGTCTTTAAAGCGCGAGGCCCATACCGCCCACGCAAAATACACATAAACTAGGAATAAAGCTAAAGATAGGTAAATTTTTGAGGTTGAACCCAGGACCGGATGCCCCGCATATATGGTATTTATCGAGAATTATATAGTTATATGTAAATAATCGTCTTTGTAAAATGAATGTTTGTCTGTATGTCCTCTATAGAATCGTAAACTATTTATTTGATCATGTGATGATCTTTATCAAAGTTGTTATTCATGAGCTCGCAAAGGTTTCTGGTGTATTTTTTTTTGTGATGGCGTAGCAATGCGCGCAGGGTACAGCTAGTAATTAATAAAAAATGTTTAGACATTTGGTATTTTATTCGTCCCACAAATCTTTTATTTGATACACATATTAAGGCTTGAAAATTTCGCTTAGCCTTTTGTGGTTTAGACCAACGTCATACAAACATGTATGCAAAATTTCGCAACCGATTGAGGTTTACTGTTTTAAAATTCAATTGCAACATTTGGCCCTTATACATAAGATAACAAGGCGATTTAAATAAAAGCTTGTAAATACAACGTACTTTTTGGTACCATATATTTACACCATCCCATTTATCGTATGCTTACATAACCAATCATTATCTTTTGAGGGTTCCGTACAGAAAGAGTAGAAACGGGACAATATTACTAAGAATCCGCTGTCCGTCTGTCACATGGTTGTCTCCTATGAACCGTGATAGTGAGACAGTTCAACTTTTCACAGATGATGTGTTTCTGTTCCGTTATTAAAACAAATACTAAAAACAAAAAAAAACTAATGTTTATGACAGACATACAACAAACGCGATTCTATTTGCTCGATATTAATAATGGCAACAGTTAAACGCTTAAAATACGCACAGAATATTTAGATACACATTCACTTAAAAATAAATTTTAAAATTAAATTTATTTGGATATTTAACAAGACTTCCATACAGCAAACGTGTTTATATGCCATTTTAACAGTCAATGGTAGGGAACCCTCAACGCGCGAGTGCCACGCGCACTTAGCCGGGTTTTTTAGCAATAAAATCAACTTGCCGAATTGATACGAATTACAACAATAGATAGTAATACGATCCGATAAAAATACAGGGCATATATTAAATTATCAGATTTTCACAATTATTACGGTGGCTTTGAAATGCAGACATTAGACATAATTATGATAAGATGCTCTATTTAAATTAGACATGTCTAATAAAAATAAACTGATATTTATATTATAAATACTCGTAGATAGATACTTGTGTTTTAAGATTTATATTATACATAGGTATTCCCGGAGCGCTATGACATGGGGTCTTCAAGAAAGGTGCGAAAGACGCTCTCCTTCAAAGCCGACGAAGCATTGGCGACTCCTATGGTATTGCAAATGTCCATAGGCGACGGTGACTACTTTCCATCGGGCAGCCCGTCTGCCTTACCCTTAGGTTAAAGTATAAAAAAAAACATAGATACTTCTTAGGTCGTTAAACAAAAATTTGGTTACATTACCAATTTACCACCATGAATCTTGTTTGCGGATTATATCCGTATTAACTTTAAATATTACCTTAATTATTAGTTAAACCTTAATTATTATTATCTATTTATTATTTAAACTAAATAGGGTTATCCTAAGTTCGAGTATTACATTTTTTTTTTTATTATCAGTATAAAGGTAAAGATATTTTAGTAAAATAGTTAAACATAGCGATAGCGATTTTGTATTATGCTCATTCACAAAACAGATTGTCTTCGACAATTTGAACGCATTTACAAAGAAATTAAAGAAGTGTTATCAAGATTAGTTAACAAAATATTTAAGAATAGAAAAAAAAATACTCTATCACAAAATACTCGTAAAGTCGCTTTTAGCCGCTGTTATTTTCATAAAGATCGTAGAAACTTTTGTGAATACAGCCTGGAGGCAACACAATTTTTTACTTAAAAGATAAAAGTAGCTTTAAAGTGTAAAAAAGGAGTGGAAGTGGTTAAAGGATCACACAGTAATTGAGACATAAATATTGTACACGTTTCAACTCAGTCCTTAGGAGTAGAAACGCATCTGAGACCACTTTTTTTTACGTAGGGAAGCCCTTCAGGGGTTCCTCTCTGCGCGGAGGCAGCAGAGAGGATATACCGGACTCCTACCGGCTAAAACCCCACGATGTTCCTCTGGACGCCCTTTGTCGGGACAACGGGTACGCTAACAGCACTCGTCCGCGATCCCGACGACGTTTGCCCGCATCTAGTCCCGTCTCTGGTTGAGATGAAGCTGGAGTTTCTCCATCCCATCATCTTTGAGCTGCATGCGGGAACGCCGCGCACGCCACCTCGTGGCATTTTACTTTAGCACAGGATACCCCCGTATCCTGCACCAAAACGCATCTGAGACCACACTCAACTGTCCATAGGCCACTTACCCTCAGACTGCGTGTTCGTGTCTTCTATATTTTTACAAAAAAAAACATTAATTTATAGAACGACTCTACAATGTCGACAAGTACCTTCCAATATTAAAGGGCGGAATCCCATTTCTTAGAATCGTGATTTCTCGAAGTCCGGTCATTTCAATAGTCCCTAATTACTATAGTGGACGGAAACGCCGCTCTCGGGAAAATTGAAACAGATTGACATTAAATTTATTGTAAATGTCGAATTCATCACTTTGCTTGCGGTAAAAGTGTCCGCTCGATAGGGTTGTGTGATCATTCGAACTTGTTTGAGATGAGATTCTAATTCGAGGAAGATAATATATAATTGGTATACATTACAGCATTGTTAAGATTTACTACAGAGGGTCACCTCTGTATTAACTAATTATTGGAATTAGGAGAAAAACTGGTAAATATTTTGATTTCGACATTTTTTAAATGACTATGTTGTCCCGTAAACTGACAGAACAATGTTTGAAACCCGGCAACTCACTCAAGATTCGAATTAAATGCTGCAAATATTTTTTAGTGTTATTATCTTATGATTACACGAGAATACATATGCCGGAAAGTATTAAAACAAATCTCGAAGATATGAGATGTCCACAAATGCACTACGCCTGTGCAGTAGATCATGCCCTTAATCCCCGCACTCAGAGAGGAGACCCATACTCAATAGCAGAACAAGAATGAGTTAACAAATAGTAATTTTATAATAAGTCGGTATGTTATACTTTTGTACACCCCTACCCTCTCTTGCCACCCTTAATGTTTTCCTTCAACCACTAAGGTCGTCTGGAAGAGATCGCTATTTAGTGAAAGACCGCCTGTTGTACTGTACCTATGTTTTTGGTGTACAATAAAGAAATTTTGTATTGCATTGTATATTATTGTAATTAAAATTAGCTAATTAAGAATAAAACTCTATCTGCAGATCTTTCTGAAGATTTTATGACTGTATGTATCAGCCCTATCAATACATTAGTATATTGGCTCTGATTGGTTGAAGTGATTTTTTGTAGCGCTTCACGAGGGCAATTCGCAATGTTAATAGTGACAACACAACCTTCCCGAGCCGGCCGCGTGTATCCAATGATGATGAATGGACCATCCACAATGACAAGATAATAAACAAAATGCTAACTAAGTATGTAACAACTGATTCCTTTTGTAATGTTGATAACTTTACACTTGTTAACTTTTATGCAAGCTGGAAATTATTTTAAGTAGCACGTTTTTTCTTTAGTACTTAGTTCTTTTTCTTTAGTAGTAGTCACCCGTCGCAACGGTCGAAATTCCGTAATTTAAATTAAAAACTAAACTTTACATTGTCCAAAGTGGCACCAATATTTCGCTAATTTAAATAAATTGTAATAATTTTCAAGTTATTTTGAACGAACCCTTAAATTAAAGCTAAAAAGAGGTAATAAGCTGCATTTAAAAGCAATAGCGGCTATTTTGACAAAAACATCGGACATTTTTGACGTTACGTGTTTTCGTAGTAAAATATTGAATGTTCTATTTCATTTAATAATGTATGTGTTTGTGTCAAATGTAAGGTAGTGAGTGTAATGTGTTTTTAGTTGATTTTATGTATGTTTTATGCATTATTTGAAAAAAAATATTAACATTGCGCAATCTTTCTCTACATCAACTATAACCGTGCGTAATTTCACACTCCTCCGCCTGCGGCAAGTATCTTAAAAACGAACCACAAATTTTTGCTTTACGTATAAATATATAGATACCTATATTAGTACGGATAATTTTTCTCAAGCTATAGGTTGATCATAGGACCAATACCTATCTTGGGATACGTACAACTACATTTGATGACTCCATGATAGATTTTCACATCAGCTTTACACGCACTAGATTCTGAGTTCAAATTGATACATCAATCCTCGGGCAAACAGATATTTGATGATTTAGATATAGTATTATAGTAGGCCAAAACAAGAAATAGTAAAAAATAAATAAAATAAATAAACGACAAAGGATAATCCCACATCGACGATTTTCTGTTTATCTAACCACCACAAGTAGACACATTTTTTTCCAACGCCTGGTACATCTATAGCTGCTACGATAACCTACACTAAAATACTAAAGCAATAAAAAATAGGTAACCCAGGTAGGGAGGTCCCAGGTTCAAACCCAGGCACAGTGATAATTAATGTCTAATACCTACGCACATAAATCAGTATGTGCGTAGGTATTAGACATTAATTATCACTGCTTTTCCGTTAAGCAAAACATTGTTTCTCACAATACAACATACACACCCGAGTTCTTTATAAAAATAAAGTTCTCGGAGGTGTATCAAGTCCACCAATTCGCACTTGGCCAGCGCGGTGGACTATGGCTATATAACTCTCTCATTCCGAGATCCGTGCCCAGCAGTGGGACAATAATGGGTCGACGACGGCACCCTTTACGAGCGAGTATAACTCGGCCAATTATTTAGCCCAAGCAAACAAAAACACCGTACCAGTGACACATATCCGCGCTAATGTAAGTGCATACGACCTATTTTCATTAGGTAATAGGAATTTGTGATTGTGATAACTTATCTACATTCGTATTACTCGTGTTCTTGCGCAACAAACACGAAAACAAGGGCACCTCCCACATGCAAATATACTCAATTCGTTTGTTAAAACAAACACGACGCAATCTATGAGTTGCACGTAACGATTTAATTATAAGTAAGTGGTGTTATTTACGCGAAACATATTTGCATGTATGTTATCGTATTTATTGTACCGCGGTGTTTTTAAATAGCAATATTCTCGCAATAAACTTTCCACTGATAAGGTTAGGAGGAGATTAAGGGATCCAGGAAAAGGCAGGAAATGTTTCTGTGAAGATATTCATCTACTGCGGTTTTCAATTCGCAGACTTACTTTTCTCTGTGGTGATTATTGATTCAGATTGTTTTCGGAATCCGCATGCCGCGACGTTACATTCCGCAAACGTTATTTTCCTTCGAAATATAGAGCTTGCAAAAGTAGCAACGTACTTTTGGAAGTTAAAAAAAGGTTATTTCGCTTTTTAATAGAGCTATATATTGAAGCTATTGCATAGCTTTTATCGCAGGCTTTGAGCACGGCGACTGAAAGAAATTCCGTAACGAAAAAACCTAACACCCCCCCACTCCGCCTACAATGTAGCGCGAGACGAGCTACTCGGAAATCGGACGAATATGTAAGCAGCTGTTTATGAGAAAGTATATAGTATCAAAAAAACTTGAATTAATATCAAGGAAAAAATACTGCTTAAACAAATAAATCATTATAATTGCATAAGATGATTAAAAAAATTGCTTTACCGCGGCAGTCTCCGAGTGCCGCACATTTTTTTAATATTATTTTTACTTAATATACAACTATTTTTAATACAAATACCTACTAATCCAAAATAATCGTTTAAACGCGCGTTATTATGACCGCAACCGAAAGCAGCAAGTTGCTAACATGATGCAGCATCAATGCAATCGTCACTACACAGAATCTACCGGTAGTTCATGTGAACGGGTAATAACCACATATATTTTCAATAATTACACTTTATATATGACATTAATAAGACCTAGGTCGTTAAGTCGCGTTAAGTAACTCGTTGTATCGCCGATTGCAAACAATGTTGCACGCAATTAATATATTTATTCAGCCATAATAAGCAAACATGATATGTGAAACAGATACATACTGCACCTATTAAACATAGGGCGAAGTACATATATCATTATTTATCTTACTAACACACATCGTTAATGACCCAGATTAACACCTAAGATCATTATCATTCCAGTGGTAGACCTGACCAAATCGGGCAAAGCAACGAGAATGACATAGTATATTACAGGGTTTCGCAAAGTGGGGTACGCGAATCCCTAGGGGTTCGCCATTCGATGGCAGGGGGCTTGCGACAAGATTTACGTAATAAAAATACAAAATTATTCCTAAAATTGACTCCATTTGTGACATCAAATAAACACATCACATGAATAGAAATAAAAATACCTTTCTTTTGGCACTTTATTGTTAACTTTTATTGAAACAAAACATTATTTTCTTTAATAGTATTTATTGTTTTGTTTGGGAGGGAAGGGAATTTGGGTGGGGCTAATTAGTTAGTTAAGTTAAGGGGGTTCGCTGTCACTTACAAACTTTAGCAAGGGTATGTGGAGTCGAAAGTTTGAGAAACCCTAGTATAATATATCATATTAAGTTAATACGAGTGGAACGTTGTTTACTGTATTAGTCTATTATGCAGACAATTCCTGAAACCAATGTCTAATCACTACGACCATTGATGCCTTTCATTCATGTTTTTTATCTAATTGAAGTAGGAAACGTGCATGCAGTCCACCTGGTATAGTTCTACTATAGTATAGTTCTACTTCATGTTTTATATGAAGTTGCTTACAGGAGTCCATGGGCGGCAGTGACCACTTACCATCACTTGGACTGCATGCTTGTTTGCCACTTCAAATCTTATAAAAAAAACCTGATGACAAATGATCACAGCGCCCATGGATATCTGTAACTTCATATAGAACCTGGGTTCATCTGAAGCCAATTACAGATGCGTTGTTACTCCCAAGGACTAAGATGGTCGCCTCATATAAAACTGTGTTTCAGAATAAGATTAAAATGTATAATATTTTTCATATATGTAGTAATTAAATTTATTTTATCGCGGCATTGACAAATTTTATACGACTATACATACGACTTTACCGTGACCACGATCTATATATCTAGATCGAATATATAAAAATGTTTGTCTGTATGTCCTCTATAGAACCGTAAACTATTCATTTGATCATGTGATGATCTTCAACAAAGTTGTTATTCATGAGCTCGCGAAGGTTTCTGGTGTATTTTTTGTGAGTGCGTAGCAACGCGCGCAGGGTAGTAGCTAGTATAAGGTAAAAATATATTAAAACATCCTATCGTGAGTACTCCTTACATAATAAAATTAATAACTATCGCCTCAATTAATTGAATATGAATAATTTTAATAATAATCTGAGATTGTTAATCGCTTTTGCTAAAAATGTATTCCAATACTATACATTATTTTTCAACTTTTCGCTTACAAAACACAGATACAGAACGAACCTTACAAAAGTTTTAAGATTTATACGATGTACAGGCCCCGATATAAATCGAGATATCTAAAATCTTTAAGCTTTTATAAATCTACAGCCGGCCTCTTCCGATGACAGTTTATGCCTACAGTCACCATGCGTGGTATGCGTGTTTCTGGCTGTAGTAGGTGTTGATTTTCGACAGCAAGACGCTGCTACCTGTCTCAAAGAGTTTATCCCATAGTCGACATTATCCGGTAGAGAGAGAGTGGTACACACTCAAGAACACTACACAACGCGATGTATAAATACTACTTTAAATGCGACTTATTTCGGAATGTGCTGAATAATGTGCCGTACATAACCCTATATAGGTACTCTTTACGTTCAAAACGCAAAAAATATATGTACAGTGATAAAAATAGTTGTCGTATGCAGCCTTCCATAGCGGCGTAGGAAAGTGAGACTTGTCACGCTGTAAGACAAGTCGGATGAGGTAACTAACGCGCACAATGCACTAGCCACTCACCCGTACGCGCTCACTTTCGTTTGACGCAACGTCGCCCATGCAGGACTTATACATTAGCATTTCTGATACGATTATCATAAAATAGGCTATGTTTGTTATATTAATCATGATAAATCTACATTATTACAAGTCTCCACTCGAAAATAAAAAATCGGTTCTAGGTTCCTTTTAGTCTTACTTAATACTTACTTTTGATTCGAGTAAATTTTACTTGCTATTAACTTTAAAAAAAAAAATGAACAAATGCAACTGTACCTCTTATTTGTTAAAAGTAGAAAATATTGAAGAGTGCTCTCGAAAACATTTGCGGTAAATGTGTCAGGGAGTAGTCTAATATATTTTTTAAAAAATGACCCTGTTTTATGCGGTACTTCAACGTCTAGAAAAGCTATACTCAACCTGCGGTCCACGGGCCGCCTGTGGCCGGCCGGGGGCTTTGTGAACTTGGCACCCGACTTTGAAAAATTGATATTTTTTTTTATGATTCTTATAGGTTATCGTTTGTAGTTGTTTGTAGTAACATTAATTTTGTTTGTAGTTACTCTAAAAAAAAATTACGGGACTTTAAAAAAAACTTGGCACCCGACTTTGAAAAATCGATTTTTTTTTATATGAAACTTATAGATTATGGTATGTACTTGATTGTAGTAAATCTTGTTTTGTTTGTAGTAGCTCAAAAAAAAAATAAAAAAAAACTTAAAAACCTCTTTTTGCCGAAATTCAAGTTAAGTGGTCTTTACTAAAAAATAACAGTATGTAGGATATAAATAACGAAAACAAGCAACTACAAACGCGCTTATCGCTACTACAAACGAAATCAAGGAACTACAAACGCACTTATCGCTACTACGAACGAAAATAAGCAACTACAAACGCGCTTACCGCTACTACAAACGAAATCAAGGAACTACAAACGCGCTTATCGCTACTACAAACGAAAATAAGCAACTACAAACGCGCTTATCGCTACTACAAACGAAAATAAGCAACTACAAACGAAAATATCGCTACTACAAACGAAAATAAGCAACTACAAACGCGCTTATCGCTACTACAAACGAAAATAAGCAACTACAAACGCGCTTATCGCTACTACAAACGAAAATAAGCAACTACAAACGCGCTTATCGCTACTACAAACGAAAATAAGCAACTACAAACGCGCTTATCGCTACTACAAACGAAATCAAGGAACTACAAACGCGCTTATCGCTACTACAAACGAAAATAAGAACTACAAACGCGCTTATCGCTACTACAAACGAAAATAAGCAACTACAAACGCGCTTATCGCTACTACAAACGAAAATAAGCAACTACAAACGCGCTTATCGCTACTACAAACGAAAATAAGCAACTACAAACGCGCTTATCGCTACTACCAACGAAAATAAGCAACTACAAACGCGCTTATCGCTATTACAAACGAAAATAAGCAACTACAAACGCGGTTATCACTACTACAAACGAAAATAAGCAACTACAAACGCGCTTATCGCTACTACAAACGAAAATAAACAACTACAAACGCGCTTATCGCTACTACAAACGAAAGTAAGCAACTACAAACGCAATTATCGCTACTACAAACGAAAATAAGCAACTACAAACGCGCTTATCGCTACTACAAACGAAAATAAGCAACTACAAACGAAAATATCGCTACTACAAACGAAAATAAGCAACTACAAACGCGCTTGTCGCTACTACAAACGAAATCAAGGAACTACAAACGCGCTTATCTCTAGTACAAACGAAAATAAGCAACTACAAACGCGCTTATCGCTACTACAAACGAAATCAAGGAACTACAAACGCGCTTATCGCTAGTACAAACGAAAATAAGCAACTACAAACGCAATTATCGCTACTACAAACGAAAATAAGCAACTACAAACGCGCTTATCGCTACTACAAACGAAAATAAGCAACTACAAACGCAATTATCGCTACTACAAACGAAAGTAAGCAACTACAAACGCAATTATCGCTACTACAAACGAAAATAAGCAACTACAAACGCGCTTATCGCTACTACAAACGAAAATAAGCAACTACAAACGCGCTTATCGCTACTACAAACGAAATCAAGGAACTACAAACGCGCTTATCGCTAGTACAAACGAAAATAAGCAACTACAAACGCAATTATCGCTACTACAAACGAAAATAAACAACTACAAACGCGCTTATCGCTACTACAAACGAAAATAAGCAACTACAAACGCAATTATCGCTACTACAAACGAAAATAAGCAACTACAAACGCGCTTATCGCTACTACAAACGAAAATAAGCAACTACAAACGCAATTATCGCTACTACAAACGAAAATAAGCAACTACAAACGCGCTTATCGCTACTACAAACGAAAATAAACAACTACAAACGCGCTTATCGCTACTACAAACGAAAATAAGCAACTACAAACGAAAATATCGCTACTACAAACGAAAATAAGCAACTTCGTTTGTAGTAGCGATAAGCGCGTTTGTAGTTGCTTATTTTCGTTTGTAGTAGCGATAATTGCGTTTGTATTTGCTTATTTTCGTTTGTACTAGCGATAAGCGCGTTTGTAGTTCCTTGATTTCGTTTGTAGTAGCGATAAGCGCGTTTGTAGTTGCTTATTTTCGTTTTTAGTAGCGATAATTGCGTTTGTAGTTGCTTCTTTTCGTTTGTACTAGCGATAAGCGCGTTTGTAGTTCCTTGATTTCGTTTGTAGTAGCGATAAGCGCGTTTGTAGTTGCTTATTTTCGTTTGTAGTAGCGATAAGCGCGTTTGTAGTTGCTTATTTTCGTTTGTACTAGCGATAAGCGCGTTTGTAGTTCCTTGATTTCATTTGTAGTAGCGATAAGCGCGTTTGTAGTTGCTTATTTTCGTTTGTAGTAGCGATATTTTCGTTTGTAGTTGCTTATTTTCGTTTGTACTAGCGTTAAGCGCGTTTGTAGTTCCTTGATTTCGTTTGTAGTAGCGATAAGCGCGTTTGTAGTTGCTTATTTTCGTTTGTAGTAGCGATAATTGCGTTTGTAGTTGCTTATTTTCGTTTGTACTAGCGATAAGCGCGTTTGTAGTTCCTTGATTTCGTTTGTAGTAGCGATAAGCGCGTTTGTAGTTGCTTATTTTCGTTTGTAGTAGCGATAAGCGCGTTTGTAGTTGCTTATTTTCGTTTGTAGTAGCGATATTTTCGTTTGTAGTTGCTTATTTTCGTTTGTAGTAGCGATAAGCGCGTTTGTAGTTGCTTATTTTCGTTTGTAGTAGCGATAAGCGCGTTTGTAGTTCCTTGATTTCGTTTGTAGTAGCGGTAAGCGCGTTTGTAGTTGCTTATTTTCGTTCGTAGTAGCGATAAGCGCGTTTGTAGTTCCTTGATTTCGTTTGTAGTAGCGATAAGCGCGTTTGTAGTTGCTTATTTTCGTTTGTAGTAGCGATAATTGCGTTTGTAGTTGCTTATTTTCGTTTGTAGTAGCGATAAGCGCGTTTGTAGTTGTTTATTTTCGTTTGTAGTAGCGATAAGCGCGTTTGTAGTTGCTTATTTTCGTTTGTACTAGCGATAAGCGCGTTTGTAGTTCCTTGATTTCGTTTGTAGTAGCGATAAGCGCGTTTGTAGTTGCTTATTTTCGTTTGTAGTAGCGATAAGCGCGTTTGTAGTTGCTTATTTTCGTTTGTAGTAGCGATAATTGCGTTTGTAGTTGTTTATTTTCGTTTGTAGTAGCGATAAGCGCGTTTGTAGTTGCTTGTTTTCGTTTGTAGTAGCGATAATTGCGTTTGTAGTTGCTTATTTTCGTTTGTAGTAGCGATAAGCGCGTTTGTAGTTGCTTATTTTCGTTTGTAGTAGCGATAATTGCGTTTGTAGTTGCTTATTTTCGTTTGTACTAGCGATAAGCGCGTTTGTAGTTCCTTGATTTCGTTTGTAGTAGCGATAAGCGCGTTTGTAGTTGCTTATTTTCGTTTGTACTAGAGATAAGCGCGTTTGTAGTTCCTTGATTTCGTTTGTAGTAGCGACAAGCGCGTTTGTAGTTGCTTATTTTCGTTTGTAGTAGCGATATTTTCGTTTGTAGTTGCTTATTTTCGTTTGTAGTAGCGATAAGCGCGTTTGTAGTTGCTTATTTTCGTTTGTAGTAGCGATAATTGCGTTTGTAGTTGCTTACTTTCGTTTGTAGTAGCGATAAGCGCGTTTGTAGTTGTTTATTTTCGTTTGTAGTAGCGATAAGCGCGTTTGTAGTTGCTTATTTTCGTTTGTAGTAGTGATAACCGCGTTTGTAGTTGCTTATTTTCGTTTGTAATAGCGATAAGCGCGTTTGTAGTTGCTTATTTTCGTTTGTAGTAGCGATAAGCGCGTTTGTAGTTGCTTATTTTCGTTTGTAGTAGCGATAAGCGCGTTTGTAGTTGCTTATTTTCGTTTGTAGTAGCGATAAGCGCGTTTGTAGTTGCTTATTTTCGTTTGTAGTAGCGATAAGCGCGTTTGTAGTTCTTATTTTCGTTTGTAGTAGCGATAAGCGCGTTTGTAGTTCCTTGATTTCGTTTGTAGTAGCGATAAGCGCGTTTGTAGTTGCTTATTTTCGTTTGTAGTAGCGATAAGCGCGTTTGTAGTTGCTTATTTTCGTTTGTAGTAGCGATAAGCGCGTTTGTAGTTGCTTATTTTCGTTTGTAGTAGCGATAAGCGCGTTTGTAGTTGCTTATTTTCGTTTGTAGTAGCGATATTTTCGTTTGTAGTTGCTTATTTTCGTTTGTAGTAGAGATAAGCGCGTTTGTAGTTGCTTATTTTCGTTTGTAGTAGCGATAAGCGCGTTTGTAGTTCCTTGATTTCGTTTGTAGTAGCGGTAAGCGCGTTTGTAGTTGCTTATTTTCGTTCGTAGTAGCGATAAGTGCGTTTGTAGTTCCTTGATTTCGTTTGTAGTAGCGATAAGCGCGTTTGTAGTTGCTTATTTTCGTTTGTAGTAGCGATAATTGCGTTTGTAGTTGCTTATTTTCGTTTGTAGTAGCGATAAGCGCGTTTGTAGTTGTTTATTTTCGTTTGTAGTAGCGATAAGCGCGTTTGTAGTTGCTTATTTTCGTTTGTACTAGCGATAAGCGCGTTTGTAGTTCCTTGATTTCGTTTGTAGTAGCGATAAGCGCGTTTGTAGTTGCTTATTTTCGTTTGTAGTAGCGATAAGCGCGTTTGTAGTTGCTTATTTTCGTTTGTAGTAGCGATAATTGCGTTTGTAGTTGTTTATTTTCGTTTGTAGTAGCGATAAGCGCGTTTGTAGTTGCTTGTTTTCGTTTGTAGTAGCGATAATTGCGTTTGTAGTTGCTTATTTTCGTTTGTAGTAGCGATAAGCGCGTTTGTAGTTGCTTATTTTCGTTTGTAGTAGCGATAATTGCGTTTGTAGTTGCTTATTTTCGTTTGTAGTAGCGATAAGCGCGTTTGTAGTTGCTTATTTTCGTTTGTAGTAGCGATAATTGCGTTTGTAGTTGCTTATTTACGTTTGTACTAGCGATAAGCGCGTTTGTAGTTCCTTGATTTCGTTTGTAGTAGCGATAAGCGCGTTTGTAGTTGCTTATTTTCGTTTGTAGTAGCGATATTTTTGTTTGTAGTTGCTTATTTTCGTTTGTAGTAGCGATAAGCGCGTTTGTAGTTCCTTGATTTCGTTTGTAGTAGCGGTAAGCGCGTTTGTAGTTGCTTATTTTCGTTCGTAGTAGCGATAATTGCTTTTGTAGTTGCTTATTTTCGTTTGTACAAGCGATAAGCGCGTTTGTAGTTCCTTGATTTTGTTTGTAGTAGCGATAAGCGCGTTTGTAGTTGCTTATTTTCGTTTGTAGTAGCGATATTTTCGTTTGTAGTTGCTTATTTTCGTTTGTAGTAGCGATAAGCGCGTTTGTAGTTGCTTATTTTCGTTTGTAGTAGCGATAATTGCGTTTGTAGTTGCTTATTTTCGTTTGTACTAGCGATAAGCGCGTTTGTAGTTCCTTGATTTCGTTTGTAGTAGCGATAAGCGCGTTTGTAGTTGCTTATTTTCGTTTGTAGTAGCGATAAGCGCGTTTGTAGTTGCTTATTTTCGTTTGTAGTAGCGATAATTGCGTTTGTAGTTGCTTACTTTCGTTTGTAGTAGCGATAATTGCGTTTGTAGTTGCTTATTTTCGTTTGTAGTAGCGATAAGCGCGTTTGTAGTTGCTTATTTTCGTTTGTAGTAGCGATAAGCGCGTTTGTAGTTGCTTATTTTCGTTTGTAGTAGAGATAAGCGCGTTTGTAGTTGCTTATTTTCGTTTGTAGTAGCGATATTTTTGTTTGTAGTTGCTTATTTTCGTTTGTAGTAGCGATAAGCGCGTTTGTAGTTGCTTATTTTCGTTTGTAGTAGCGATAAGCGCGTTTGTAGTTGCTTATTTTCGTTTGTAGTAGCGATAATTGCGTTTGTAGTTGCTTATTTTCGTTTGTACTAGCGATAAGCGCGTTTGTAGTTCCTTGATTTCGTTTGTAGTAGCGATAAGCGCGTTTGTAGTTGCTTATTTTCGTTTGTAGTAGCGATATTTTTGTTTATAGTTGCTTATTTTCGTTTGTAGTAGCGATAAGCGCGTTTGTAGTTCCTTGATTTCGTTTGTAGTAGCGGTAAGCGCGTTTGTAGTTGCTTATTTTCGTTCGTAGTAGCGATAATTGCTTTTGTAGTTGCTTATTTTCGTTTGTACAAGCGATAAGCGCGTTTGTAGTTCCTTGATTTTGTTTGTAGTAGCGATAAGCGCGTTTGTAGTTGCTTATTTTCGTTTGTACTAGCGATAAGCGCGTTTGTAGTTCCTTGATTTCGTTTGTAGTAGCGATAAGCGCGTTTGTAGTTGCTTATTTTCGTTTGTACTAGAGATAAGCGCGTTTGTAGTTCCTTGATTTCGTTTGTAGTAGCGACAAGCGCGTTTGTAGTTGCTTATTTTCGTTTGTAGTAGCGATATTTTTGTTTGTAGTTGCTTATTTTCGTTTGTAGTAGCGATAATTGCGTTTGTAGTTGCTTATTTTCGTCTGTAATAGCGATAAGCGCGTTTGTAGTAGCTTATTTTCGTTTGTAGTAGCGATAAGCGCGTTTGTAGTTGCTTGTTTTTGTTATTTATATCCTACATACTGTTATTTTTTAGTAAATACCACTTAACTTGAATTTCGGCAAAAAAAGGTTTTTAAGTTTTTTTTTATTTTTTTTTGGAGCTACTACAAACAAAACAAGTTTTACTACAATCAAGTACATACCATAATCTATAAGTTTCATATAAAAAAAAATCGATTTTTCAAAGTCGGGTGCCAAGTTTTTTTTAAAGTCCCGTAATTTTTTTTTAGAGTAACTACAAACAAAATTTATGTTACTACAAACAACTACAAACGATAACCTATAAGAATCATAAAAAAAAATATAAATTTTTCAATGTCGGGTGCCAAGTTCACAAAGCCCCGGCCGGGGCCTTTTGGTTGGCCCAACTAAATTAAATTACGGATAGCACGCCAGCATAGCGGATAGCATCAAGTCAGACCTTAATATGGGCATACTTAGATTTGTGCGACTTTTTTTTGCTCGATAATTTGAAGTGAGAAACGCGCGAAAAGTTACGCGACCTATTTTTGTAGACGATTATTGGGAGTAAATAGGGTTCGTGATGTTTCTTTGTTCCGCCCGGAGAGCATAACTCCACGCTACATCACTGCTTGAGGCCTAGGATCGCTCTGCTAAAACTTGTTTGTGGCCCCTATGATAAAAAGGTTGAGTACCCCTGGTGTAGATGCTAGAACCGTTCACCGCGTGCAGCAAGTCTATATAAAATGTATAGAAACTATAGGAAATATGCCAGTGGCAGTGTTTAGTGGTGGTGGCCGGCAACCCATGTGCAGCGAGCCTAAGACTTTGACTTGCTTATGACTCAAGAGTTAAGACTTAAAAGTCGAATGGTAACTTGGTAAAAACGAGACAAGTCTTTCTTTCGTTTTAACTTTTTTTACATAGTTGTACCATATTAAATGTTTTCCTAATAGAGGTACTGAATAGTCTTTTAAGCATAATCACTACATAGTATAAACAAAGTCCCTTCTCGCTGTCTGTCCCTATATATTGTTTAGATCTTTAAAACTACACTACCAATTTTTATGCAGTTTTTTGTTAATAGAGTGATTCAAGAGGAAGGTTTATGGTTTATGTATAATGTGCATGCATTATAAAGTGGAGAAACACTGTTAATTTTAGATTTACTTATGACATTTTGGCGGAATAAAGTCTGCCGGGTCAGCTATTTTGTGATAAATCCTGGATAAGATTAGGCTACCTGAGGGTAGTCAGACAAGTGGCTACCTCTGCGGACTAACCTAATATGTTTCACTTAGCACACCCTTCAAACCATAAGACATCAGTGCGTAACACAGGTATTATTAGTCAAAAAAAAGTGTTGCCACCAAAGTCAACAGCAAAAAGGAAAATTTCTTCTTAAAGCTTTAACAAGCTGTTCTGGTTTAGAGGATAAGACATTTAGTAAATGAGAAACATACCCAGCATTAGGACTTCTCCTGAGCAAGGGACTGGTCTGTGGGGCAGCTGCTATTTACGCAATGTTCAGAGAGGCACTAGCCACTGTACTAGTACTGTTTTATTATATTGATTGCCATCAATTTATTAAAACAGTACTTTAATCTGTATGACAATGTATTAAGATAAAAAATTGTCATTATTTAGCTCTAGATGTAAAATACAAACCTTATCAGGCACATTCCCTATAACGCAAGGCATTCCAACTTACTCTTTTAGACCAACTGTTATCAACTTTACATGCAATTCATTGGCATATATTTGATAAGGTCCAGTATTACTCACTAAATCCATTACATAAAGCAGTTGCAGTGCATATTTATGTCCTATCTTATCAGAAAAATCAAATAATTCATTTTATTCACAATGCCAAGATACTGAACATAAATCAACAATGGATATGTAAAATAAAATATTATAAATGTAAAATTTTACATCCGAAAAACTGAATGGCCATAAAATCTTTTGGATCCAAAAATAATACTTTACAAACAAAAATCATAAATATCAACAGACTTCTGAATATAAATAATTGAATTGTTTCATTGTCATACTTATAAACAGTAGGGATTACTTAAAATAGATTATATGATTACAAACATACTATCCAATAAATTTTAGATTTTTAATAGAAAACATTCTGGGAATTACATTTCAAAAAAAGGAAGACTGAAAAAGTAAACAGAGCTGCATTTAGTTATTACAAAATAATAATTTATAAAACCTAAATAACATTAAAATGTAAATAGGTATTGTGTTAAATATAAAAAATACATACCTTTTACAGATGTAGACTCGGTGTAGTGGAGATAATGATCACATTACTTTTACTTTCATACGTAATTACTGATCGCTACGGACGGATTGCAAGCCTTGCACCGACTTGTACGTAAATACGGCTACAACAACACCAACAACACCCAAAATAACACCACTATAGCCTAATTCAAATAAATTTACTATATATTTAAAATTACTAGACACCACTTCGCTGAGAGCTGAATTGAAAACTAACTCATTGCCGCAACAAGAACTCATCACAATTGACAACATATAACATTAAATACTAAAAGAAAAAACAATCGACACCAATTTAATTCGCCGTAAACGGCTTTTGAAACAATTTAATTATAAATTTGACCTAAATAAAATAATATCGGCATGTAAACACCTGAGAATGACACAATTGATTTGACAGATAAATAGCTTGTGTTGCCATACACATGTTGTAATTTAGCTTATTATCAGGTAATAGGTTGAAGTAAAATAAAATTTAACTTTAAATACTTTAATCTTATTATTCGCCGATCTAAACATTTTGAGAAGTCTTTGTTCAAATTACCTCAAGGATGAAAAATTCGGTTCATTCCCGGTGTTACTACCAATCTTACTACCAGTAGTAGGACCAGTGACTCCAGAAAAAGTTCAAGTTACTTGGAGATATCCAGGGGCAACAGTGACCGCTTCCCATTAAGTGGATTCCATGCATGTTTGTTACTTCAGTCGCATAAAAAAAGTTTAATCTTAACTTCATTACCTGACTGCGTCGTAAGGAGGGTGGGTATTTTTTTGCGAGCATATGACTGTGTATATAAATGTCCATTTCTTGAGTTTGCTCTACAGCTCAGAGTCCAAATGGATTTTTTATTTGAGATTTAAGATAGTAGTAAGAAGGGTAATTTTTTATTCCCCATGCCACCAGCAGCAGCAGTAGTAACAACGGTAATAAAATTCCCCGTCTTACTACTGGTAGTAAGATTGGTAGTAACACCGGGAATGAACCAAAAATTCAATATTAAAATAAAGTTATGGTTATTTTCATTCCTGTTTTATATTTTACATTTTTTTCATTAATTCTTCGTTTAAGTTGAATAATTATTAAACCACTAGGTTAAAGTTATTTTATTCACCGTCACTAAAAGGGTGGCTTTCCTCGACGCTATAAAGAGGACTCCGGGACAAAGAGTAAATTAACATACAGGAACTCCGGGACCTCCTGACGAACGCAGCCGAAATGAGAGGATTTCGGCTGCGCTCAGAGGAGCGTATTGCCCCATCGGGTTCCTCCCAGATGGGCGGATGGGCCCACCACCCAATCTAGTCTTTACGGTGTTATGCGACCACACATTCAAGAAACAACCAGTACATACAGTAATAATAAGTAGGAATTCTAGACTGATGTCAAGAAACATGACTTTATTAATTTCAGTTAAGAAGTGAAAAATGTACAAAATTAATTGAAAAATTATCTTTTCGGTGAGATGATACATCGCCAATTATAATAAGACTATTTAGTCACGTACAGTAACTTTAATTAGTCGAAGTTTTAAGAAAGTAATTAGCAACACAGCTGTTACGACTTTTTGAGGCAAAGGAATAATTGCATTAAGCCACATTATTTGGGATGAAGATTCTGTAGATACAGCCATCGAAATCGAAGACCTCCCGGTACTCCTCCACACAAACTTTTTTTTTAATAAAAATACGCTTTCTACACTCAATAAAATAGAAAATTTCTACAATTTCAATTTGTAGGCCCACACTAGGATTTTTTCCTGTGTCGTGGGTACCATGGACACACAAGACGTATATAGAAACTTAATGTTAAAAGTAGGTTCACCTATATGTAATCTTACTCAGAAATTTAAAAGGACCAAAATTTGTTAAAATAGTATTTTTCAATTCATAAAAATTAAAATCCATCTTTACAATCGATGCGCTTGGGTTTAAATGTGGAGGCGTTGTTTGAAAAGATGTATTCCGATATTGTTAATGTGACCACTAAGACTGTAAATTGGTTCAAAAAAGGGGTTTACGATATTCTGATTCGTCTTATTTTCATAACATTTTACATAACAATATGCACCTACCCACAAATACACACTTAAAATTCGTTTTTTCACTCTGTGTTTGTCTGGGTAATCCTTGACCGGCTAAACCGATTTTTACGGGTTTTTTATATAGAAAATGTTAGGAAACAACATGTAGACTATTTTTATCGTAGAATTCCCACTGAGTGGAGATTTGCGCGGGAAAAACTTTGCGATACATTGATTTGCACGCGGGCGTAGCCGCGGGTACAGCTAGTTAAAACTATTTCTAGAATTTAAATTATATGTATTTTAGTAACTATAAAAAGAGATCCCATGTTATTTGGAAGAGCGGGGCATCCTAGCACAGGTATATGTTTACCTAAAAGGATGTCCCAACAACAAAACTTATGTATGAATTTATCTCTTGTTTATGAATAAAATATTTTTCATTTTCATTTTCACCTATAAATGTCTTTTTTCTAACAAAGTAGTTGACTAGTATCCTCCTTACCAAAACCTTTCAAACCAGAACACGGCTGTGCTTTGTTCTAAAACCAGTAGAAACCATTTAATTGTTTATAAAGTAGAAATAGCGGTGGTGCCTATACAATCAAACCATAAAGGGGTCTGTCTCTACCAACACCAACGATGTTGTGGAGTCCCGTAACTATCCGATATGCGAAATAAAAATCTATCCGTAATCGTAACCGAATCCGTTACACAAGTTTCGGATAATAGAGGAACCTACATGAAACTTATTTTTAGTGAATATTAACACCTAATATAGATTAGGTACAAAGCTTTAACAATGAGTTATGACTGATACAACTAATTGTAACAGCAAAATAATGCTAACATAGTAATATAAAAAATATTTATTTATATTTTACTTTTAATTACTTAAAAATCATATATCCATAACACATCCATCCGAAAGTAATGGATTATCTGAAATAATTTAATATCCATAACTGTATCCGAAACCAGTATAACATTGTAATGAAATGAATGAAATTTCATATCCATAACATTCCTAACTTAAAATATTTCGTTTTCTTTATTATAACCTTTTGGCATAAAGCAACATATTAATTAAACAAATTATTAAGGACATAACTTTATTCAGATTCACACATAATATAAATAATTTTCATTACATTAGACAAAACTAAATACAGAAATACAATTGGATCTACTTACAATACTGTTATTTATGTGTAAATGAAATGTGGTATATACCTACCTATAGAACAAAAAAATATTTGAGAAAATCAACAAATATAATTTTGTTTGGTTTGTACACTTTTGCATAGCATTATCTCATAATGCTTTTGTAAAGTACTCCATGCTCAAGTCACAAAAATATAAACACTAAACATCTAAGTACATAAATGCGTCAACTTTGGAATTTTGCCTTGTAAAAGACATTAGTTTCGGGGATTTAATCATAGTTTGACCAATTTAAGCCCAAATAGTCGAAAGACAGTTGTCAAAAATTACTATAAAACACATTTTTAAGTGGAGTTTTTAGGACCAATAGTTACTGGTCAAGATTATTTTATTAAACATGTGTTAAAATCATATTGTCTATTAATATAAATTGATTCGAAGACTTAATCTAAAATAATAATAATTAAACATTAACTTAATTAGTAGTCGGTGATTGATCTATTACATTAGAATTATTAAAAGCAGGTTAAAGCTACGCTAACGAAATAAGCTTGAAGCATACTGATTCTTTTCTTAGTATTTGATGTTCACTGCGTTTGTACTCCTTGGTAATTTGTGACAGGTCCAAATCGGCGTCTAAAACTAAAACCTGGAAAAGAAAATAAATGGAATTAAATTCTCATTATTAGCAGTGAAATTAAAATAAATATCAGGATTATGATTTCTTAATTAATCAATCCAATTCACATTATATCAGACCAACAGTTATTACACGGATAAAAGTATCAGATGCATACATGGGTGTCACCAAAAGAAGATAGGGGAGATCAAAAGAAAGTGAGGTGGGATTTACGAATGCGTAAACTTAAAAATCACTTTACTCATTGCATATAGTTTGGCATCGCCAAAGAGGGCAAACCCCTCTTTCTCCAGAAACACATGCACACTCTCCTAACAGTTACTCCAGTGGTGGTTACTCTTCTTGGTATATAAATTTTAATTTATTGTTTATATAACATGGTCTTAATATAAACTGCATATTGAATCTTTCACATTATTGAACAAACAACCTCACATTATTAGACAATCAAAATAAAAATATTTATGTAGATGTGCATGTTAGAAATAAATTGTCACAACCTTATAATGACATTTCTTTAAACAAAGGTTCTCAGAGGTGTCTGATGTCTACCAATAAATACGCTTTCACCCCAAAACTCCTCAGGGAGAAGATCTGCATTGCGACAATAATAGCTATACCACAATAAGGGATTTATGTAATATACTAGTCTATCACATGAGCCACATCGCAATGCTTGTTCAAAGCAAATTACTCACTAGTCATTTACATTTCCAATGTAACATTATGAGTCAGAAAGTGTAGTGTCTACTTATCTGTTTATTTTAATATCAGTGATCAACAAAACTTACAGGTGCGGGGCACTCAGCATGTGTTCTATTAACTAGCCAGTCTTCATGTAGTTTGTGTAATTCTTCTATATAAGATAATGGAACACATTGTTCCTCAGACCGTGCCCTCTTCTTTATTCGCTCATACACCACTGATGGTGTTGTCTTCAAATAAACTGAAAACCAATAAAAACATATATATAAGCAAAATGAATCATACATATATAAAAAGTAAAATTATTCCTTGGACATTAAAAGCAACCTTCATATTAGTGAAAGAAAGAACAATAGCACCATAATAAACTGGAACTAAACATATTAGGAAATTAGACATAGGAATAAATAAAGTAAAAGAAAAATAACAGTAAATGTATGTAAAATGTGGATTAAATTATATAATATAACATGATTTATGTACGGCACTCAAATTTAGATCTTTGCACTAAGGCAAATGTACAATTCCAAAGTCGCTTAGCTGTCTATAGAGAGGACCATGTAACAAAATACCATTAAAATTATGCTAAATTAAAAAATCTACATCATTTCACTATATTGCAAAACAATTCCAGAAAACACAATAAAATTCATTGAACTTGGTATAATATTGTAAGAGAAAGATATGCAGTAGTAACTAACCATCTCACATTTCATGTACTAGACTTAATAGTTTTAGGTTTGAAAGTCAATATTTACAAACTATGAAACAAGCGGACCGTGTAATTCAATGTATTGTTTTTTTTTACTCAAGTATAAAGTTGCATTTTTTCGAGATACATCAAGATTGCTTTCCGGTGTCTATATTGATATTTCATCATAAAAAAATTAATTAAATATTTAATCTTTGTATGACTACTCAAATGATTTTAGCAAGTACTCCAGCTTTATATAAACATTGCATTACACACCTATGAGATCAGCATCAACAGGCAACTCCTTGTTAATGAAGTGGAACCACTCATCAAGCACAGCGAATTGCGCGGGATGCAGCGTGCCAGCGCGCTTCATGTGCTCCACGAAGCAGTAGCGCGCGCTGAACACCGACCGCTCCATCAGCTTGACCGGCGTGGTCGTGGGTAGTCGATGCATCTCCAACATCGTTAACGATACGTATGTTTGGAACGCCATAGCCCACTTTGAAGGATCTTTGTACATCAAGTCCTGAAACGATATGATTGCCACGTGAAATATCACGAAACATTGAGCAACGTTTACACAATATATATTTAAAATTACTCACCAAGAGATTCCATCCTTTGAGATTTCGCCATTCTTCAACAGGTTCCGTCAATAAAGTTATATCTTCAAACTGACGAAAATGTTCCAAAAATGTAGTTTTGCCGCTTCCTATATTTCCTTCCACAAAAACCGTATATGGTTTGACGTCAGGATTTCTCATCTTGTGAACAAGCTTCCTGCCTACTCCAGCCACTAAAATATAAAGATAAACACTCGAATATAAGATGATGATCAAGTTGATGACCCAACGTAACAATCTAACAATTTTCATAAGTCATTGGTTGATTTCCCGCCTAAACTGACCCGCTTGATTCTCCAAAAATAACAAACAAGGCGCCAAGTTAACCTGTCAAAAAAAAAGTAGATACAATTACCTTTAAAATATTTTTGCAGGATTCGACTACAAAGCATTGTTAATTCACATCATTAATTAGTTTAAAAAATATGTAACAATTTTTAAGCTAACAATTGTTACTGAATTTAGTGTTTAGTATTGTTTAAAAAGCTGTGCGCCTATTATATTAACAATACATCACTACCAGGGTTTTTTTTAACACAGGTTATACAAACCAATGATTAAACAACCAAGATTACTACTCTCCACAGCCAATATATTTTAATTACACCATTTATTCCTTATCTTTAAAATAATCATCGAAATGTTGTTGCAAAGAATGTGTCTATACAAAATGTTTTATTTTTATTTTAACGAGTATTTAACTCAATTTAGAGTTAAATACTCATTAAAATAAATAGTAGCAACACATAAGTATTTACACCTATTGGTACGGCTACATTTTTACCCAACTGCGTAAGGTTTCTCGCCGAGAAATTGTGCGAAACAGAAAGAAATAAAATAAAATATATCAAAAATAATTATTAGCCTTGCAAAGTAACATTAAATACCGCGAAAATTAAATTCGCCAATCAAATGAGACCACGAAATCCATTGACAATATTCTGGTACTATCTTGTCGATGCCGATGAACTTCAATGAAAAAAAATTAATTGACGTGTTTGTTTCATCGTGTGTTGTGCTATGTGTAAATTTTAATTACGTGTGTAGCTGCATAAAAGAAGTAGAGAGTCTCTTAATTTATATTTTTAAACATAAGGTAGCGTGAAATTTACAGAAATGTTACATTGGTACAGTATAGGTAAGCTTATCTCTAGTTTTGTAAACATTTTTCACCGTGTAATGTTAGTTCACGGTATTTAGTTCTTACTACCGGTTTAGTGATAATACGATTTTTACAGGTATTTTAGTACTAGCAGTAGGTTCCCAGGCCTTATACGACTCGTCTTCGGATGTGGTCCAGCTAACACCAAGTAATTTTGAGAGACTAGTCACAAATGGAGATGAGGTGTGGATTGTAGAGTTCTTCGCGCCATGGTGCGGTCACTGTAAAAACCTAGTCCCTGAATATAAGAAAGCTGCCAGAGCATTAAAAGTAAGTGCTTCAAATAATTTAACAAATTTCTAAAACAATGTGAATATATGGTATGTATACAGGCAACAAGTCCTCTTCCTGTGTATTTCAGATAATGAAGCGGCAAATATTGCTAATAAGTGTTATTTCATCTGGCCAGTAGCGGCGTTAGGGTAGGGCGCGGTTGGCCCACCGCCCAGGGCGCCGGACACGAACGGGCGCCGCAGACGCAAGCGTTCCTTCTTATACCTACGTTTGCATTGCAATAAAGAGGCGTAGCAGTAATCTCGCCCAGGTTGCTGGTAATGCTAGACCCGGCACAGCATCTGACATAAGTATGGGCCTACTCATCTCATCTCATCAACCCATTATTGGCCCACTGCTGGGCTCGGGTCTTCTCTCAGAATGAGAGCTACTCATATATTTCTTAATAAAAACAACCTGAATTATAAAAATCGTACTTGAAGAGTTTCAATAAATCCCTCTATTATTATAATTTTTCTGTCAGTAACTTGCCATGGATTTTTTTCCTTGCAAGATAAAAGTAAAAAGACTACTTTTTACTGGTCAATTACTACTAATATGTATTTAAAACAGAATCTTTACAAGACTTAATCAATTCATCCATCCATCCATCAGCCTTTGAAAGTCCACTGCTCGATATAGGCCTCCCCTAATCAATTAATTACTGTATAATCACTTATACATATGAATAAACTATTTGCCGGGAAAATGTTAAAATTGTAATATTTCAAAAAAATTGATATAGTAATCTGCTTGTATAGCTACTAGCAAAATTGATTTGTTACAACAGATATTTTTCTATAGGAAAGTTCATCAAGTGTAAAATTATAAGTTTACTTGGCAATCAAATCACTTTCAGATACCATGTTTGATGGTCTGTGATTTGAGCTGATAGTAGTATCTTGAGATAATGATAAATTGTTAACCTGTATGTCACTGTTTATTAATTCTGACTACTTTTCTTCCTAGGGCATAGCAAAAGTGGGCGCAGTAGATGCAGATGAGTACAAAGAGTTTGCCCAGAAGTATGGAGTCTCAGGTTTCCCTACAATCAAGATATTCACTGGTAGCAAACACACTCCGTATCAGGGACAGAGGACCGCCGAGGCATTTGTTGATGCAGCTATCAAGGCTGCTAAGGATAAGGCATACAGCAACCTCGGAAAGAAGGCCAGTGGATCATCTGACAAGGTAAACATGATGAAAAAACTTAAGGCTATTTTAAAGAATGACACTTAGGTAGTTATACCTATTGGATTGGGCATATACCTGTATAGCATGTAAGCAATAAACAGGAGAGGTTAAGTGAAAATACTTAAGTATACACATATGCAAACTTGCATGTAAATGTTTTAACAATTTAATATCACACCTTGTCCAATTCAGTTATATTAAATATATTTTTAATTTATTATTTATTATTAAATAATAAGACTGAGGAACTGTAAATAATAAGACTGAGAATTAAGATCGACTACTTTATACAAAATATATATCTCCCAACAATATTTTTAAAATTATAATAATATCACTTGTAACTAATATACTCAATATCAACATAGTGTAATAATTATAGTTTAATTGAAATTAATTACATACTTTCATCAGAAAAACAGAGTTTACGGTCATATTATTCCCTGGAAACGAATCCAAAGAACAGAAGCCATAAGACAAATTATTGCACCACTTACTGCTTCTCTAAATAAAGATAAATTTGAGGCATTGAAGAAACACCTCTTCCGTAGAAGACTGACTGATAACAGCCCTCCAAAGATCATTAAACTACAGCGTTCTATTATACAGAAATTAAAAAACATTACTCATTAATAGCTTTATTATTTTCACTTGCACAATATTACATCAGGGATGTATCTCCATAACCATTGCTGAAAGTTCTGATGTCCAAATTAAATATTTCATTCAAAACTAATAGGGGGACATATAATAGGAGTGAAATCTAAATGACATGGCATGGATATTTTTTTGATTAGCTGTGAATAATGATAGTATATAATATATAAATAGCAATTAATGATCTATAAATTAGGTCAAATCGTGTTTTTTTTTCTTTATAAATAGTACATTAATAGTACATCTATCATTTATTTTTTACATATCCATAACATCTCTAATTCACTTTACACCATAATATAATATATACGATGATAAACCTATAACACTGAGCTTTAATGGATAGAGGAAACTGGGAAAGACTGACAGAGTCACTGGGCGACAGAGTCCATATCTTGAGGTCACATTTTATTACATTTCATTAAATACATAATTACGCACTGTACATTTTATGAATTGTGGCTAAAACCGCGAAGCATAGCTTGCTATGAATAAATCTCATAAGCAGTTGTTTAGAATTATTATGAAGTCTCTATCATAGTAGTCATAGAACTACATTTTGTCTTAGTAAATTATTCAGATTTATTTTCATTGAACCTTTTATAACTTCGGTCGTTACCTACGTCAAAATACGTTTACTTAGAAACCTTTAATTAACTTAAAAACTTAGACCTTAATTAACAATATAATATGTTGTTCAAAAGCGTGCACCATAACGTCGGTTAAGTTCTAACACCGCGTAACTCAAAAATGCCCATTTAGAGTTAATGAAATAATGGTATATCAAAATTATAGGAACATGTTACATTTTCATAAAAAATATAATTTAAATATGAGCATATAACTATTTTAAACGCAATATATTATTAGGTAGTTGTAGAATTAAAAATAACTATTTGAGACAGTTTATATGCTCTCCCGAAAAGGTGCTAATTTTGAGATCAGCGGTGTTAGAACTAAAGCGACGATATAGATTTTATTAAAACAGAATGTTCTAAAAAAAGCTAAATATTCTGTAGCAAAGTCTTTGTATAAAAGTTATGTCGCTATCATGTTTGTAGTTGACGCCAACGCTCTGACCAAATTGTGATCGAGTGCGCCTACGCATCCACTCACACTTTTCTAAATAAATCTCCAGTCGTACGATTGGGACACGTCAGTGTTAGATTGTGACTGAGTGACCTTTTCATAGCCATGAATCATCACCCACATAAACCTTAAAGTTTATGTTAATATTTTCGTTACTGCAATAAAATAATGAATCAAGCGGTTATTTATAGGTCTTTCTGAGTTCGCCACTGCAATAAAATAATGATTCAGATTCAAAGCGGTTAATAAAATGTCTTTCGGAAAAAATAATAATAATAATAATATACTTTATTGTACCCAGAAAAAAGAAAAATAATACAGTAGATTACAATAATAAAATACAAAAGGCGGCCTTATCGCTCAACAGCGATCTCTTCCAGGCAACCTCACGGTGCGGAGTTAAGTTTTAGGGGAAAAATAAAGAGAAGGTAGGGTGCAACAGTTATGGAAATGAGTGCAACATACAAATTAAGAAATTAAATTTCAAAGAAACAACTAAAAAATAATAATAATAATAATTAACATAACAATAATTGTAAAAAGAATAAGTTTAAAGATAGCAAAAGCGTAAGGAGAGGATTGGAAAACTAGAGCTTTAAGTAAAAGGACTTTACAAGATTTTTAAACGAATGTAGGGATTGGGCATAACGAATAGATACAGGAAGGGAGTTCCACAACTGAATGGCTGAAATAGTGAAGGACTTTTTGTAAAACGAAGTTGAGTGGGAAGGAGTGTAAAGACTAAGGTTTTGAGTGGAGCGAAGGGATCTATCATGGGATAGGTGGAGAAAGGGGAAACGTTCCTTGAGGTACGGTGGAGAGGTCTGATTAAATAATATACAGTATAGAAGAGACAGAATGCGAGCATTTCGGCGAAGACGAATTGGGAGCCACTTGAGTTTAACGCGATACTCTGAAACATGGTCATATTTTCGTAAGCCGAATATGAACCGTATACAAATATTTTGGAGACGCTCAAGCTTATTTAATTGCTCCTCGGTAATATCAGGATAACACACATCAGCATAGTCAAGTATAGGTAAGAGTAGAGATTGCGCAAGCATAATTTTTGTGGGAATTGGTAAAACATTTTTCAATTTGCGAAGGGAACCCATAGCAGCAAAGATCTTCTTACTGACTTCCGTGACCTGTGGTATCCACGAAAGATGTTGGTCCATATAAATACCTAGATTCTTAACTTTATTACTATAGGGAATATCGACGTCATCCAATGTTATGGGCGGTAATAATTGCCAATCGATTCTAGAGATCAGACGCGAACTCCCCATAATAATAGCCTGGGATTTGGTGACATTTAATTTTAATCCAAAGTTTTTGGTCCAAGTAGAAATACAAGCCAGATCCGCGTTAGTTATCTTGATGGCACTGTGCAAGTTGTTAAGGCTAGCGTGGTTGTAAATTTGCAAGTCATCCGCATAAAGATGGTAGTGAGAAGTTAAGTGAAGACTAATAGAATTAATGAAGATAGTAAAGAGGAGAGGAGACAACACGCCACCTTGCGGCACGCCAGCAGTTGTACTCGACCATACGGAAAACTTGTCATCAATTTGAATACGCTGCCGGCGCCCGTACAAGTAACTACGAAACCAATCAATTGCCGTCGGAGATATGTAGAGAGAACGTAAAACCCCCAAGAGGACGTCAAAATCAACAGTGTTGAATGCATTGCTAAAATCCAACAGAGTTAACACCGTCAGCTGTTGATTATCCATCCCCATGCGAATGTCATCTGTAATTTTCAGCAGGGCAGTAGTCGTACTATGACCAGGGCGGAAACCGGACTGAAGAGGATTTAGTAGGGCTTGAGAGGAAAGAAAGGAGCTAAGCTGATGGTGGATGAGACGCTCAAGGACTTTGGATAGAAAAGGTAATATGGATATGGGTCTAAAATCAACAAATTCAGTAGGGTTGGATTTTTTGGGTAGGGGAATTATGTGAGCATCTTTCCAGGAAGAAGGAAAGGAATTACTTTGGATAGAACTATTAACTATAAAAGTAATAGTAGGAAGGAGTAAATCAAGGAGAGGGGTGATCATTTTACGGCTAATGCAATCGCTGCCTACCGCATTTGAGGGGATAGCAAGTATTGCTTTCTCTACATCACGATCCGAAAATTGACTAAACGAAAATAGAGGAGAATTTGAATCGGGAACATGAGAAAGATCATTCAGAGTTCTTTCTTTTGTTTTGCTTTCGATGCAAGAAGTAACAGAAAAATGACGATTTAAATCGTTTAAGTTAAGATTGTGTGGAAGAGAGTTTTTCTGCGATTTCCCAATTCCTAAAGTTTTAAGAAATTTCCAGACCCTACTAGGGTCTTCATTATGAACAGAATTGTAAATATGGCGTCGTTGTAAATCTCTACACATCATATTGCAACGATTCCTTGCAGATTTGTACCGCCCAAGATTAACCTCACTGGCGTCTGACTTGTATTTAGATTTGGCTGAATTTTTCTTATGGATTAAGGTCCTCACGTCATCAGAAAGCCATGGAGCTGGTGGATGCCGAATACGAACTGGGCGAACAGGGGCATGCACGTCATACAGTTGAACTAGCAAGGAATTAAACAGTGCCACCTGCTCGTCAACAGTTCTCATACTCTCTACGATACCCCAATCGATATTCGTAGCATCGTGTCGGAGTTTTACAATGTCCATCCCACTGAAATTACGCTGAAGAAGGATTCTTGACTTAGCTTTCGGAGGTCGGATTTTATAAGACAAGTAGAGAAGGTCATGGTAAGAAAATCCCTCGGCAGCGCACTGGCCATACTTTGCAACGTGATCCAATGAAGATACTATCATTAGATCGAGCAAAGAAGGGTCACAGTTTGGGAAGAAGTGTGTTGCACTGAGAGGTAAAATATGTAGATTAGCAGCATTGACTAAAGACTGTAATTTATGGGATCTGACATCCTGCTTGAGTAAACAAGTATTAAAATCACCCATAATAATTGAGTGGTCGAAGAGTGGACAAAGGTCTTCAAGCAGTTTGTCTAAGCAGGAGAAGTAGTCAACGCTGAGTGAAGGGCTATAAAAAGCACCGAGAAGAAGTTTGGCGTTAGAAAGATGGACTTCTAAAAATAAATGTTCGGATTCGTTCCCAGAAGTGGCCTGCGGTGACTTGCTTAATATTGAAAAGGGGATATGGGAACGAAGGTAAATTGCAACTCCGCCACCGCCCCGAGCAGTGCGATCATTGCGGATTAGATGAAATCCAGGGAGAGAATAAGCCGTAGATGGGAGACATGGCTTAAGCCACGATTCCGAAACTAGAATGGCATGGATATGTGTGCTATCAAATGATGACAATAAATCGGGGTAATGTGCTGGAATGCTCTGTGCATTTATATGGACTACATTAAAGTTTTTCAGTACATCTGAGAAATAAGAATCTAACGTAATGTTTAGAGGAGGAATGCTTTCAAAACTGTCATTACTACTTAATCCTTCAGAAGCAGAAGAGAAGTTGAATGGATGCTCATTGCTATCATCAACTAACATGAAATTATACAATCACTAAAAACTAAATCTTAATAAAAGTAGAATAAATAATAAAAATAAATAGTTCAATTTTCCTACCCGCCAGCAATATAAAAAGAAATCTTATATGAATTATTAATCAAGCATATAGCATAATCAACATAACACACAGTAAAAACAAAATTATAACTACTAAACACAAAAACAAAAATGAAAGGCATTTAAACAAACAATTCATGCAACTGGCTATTTTTCGATACCAAGGTGGTCCTATTATGAATAATAAATGACACGACCAACTATTGACATGGTCGACGGATTAACAGGAAAGTCAAAAGACAGGAATTCAGACAACGCCTGTGGCAAATTCGTTGACAGTTGACAGTCTGCGTCAAAGTTAAATATTTGTCGTCAGTTGTCAATGTTGTCATTAAACGAATTTATTATTAATAATACTATAAATAAAGAAAAAACAGGGTAAACAATAAATGGCAGACTACCTTGGTATAAAAACAAGAAAACAAATATCATATAAGTATAAGTAGTTCTCGACAACACTATAAGGTAAAACAAAAGACACGACAACAAAGTTATTTGTAAACAGAAGCGAAGAATGAAGGACAAAAGATTCACAAAACGAAACATACCAGCTTATTTTTTAAGAACTCGCTTGGTGCGAGTTGTTTCTTTGCCGTCCTGAGGTTTACCAGTGTTAGAAGCCTGTTGCATGGAGGAAGAAGGTGCCGGCACATTTGGTATAGCTTCCAGCTCTGCCAAGGATTCCACCCGGTGATGCGAGCCATCCGGAGTGAGCACATGGATGACACCATCACGGGTCCAGCATTTGGTGACACCGAACAGCTGCCTAGCCCGCATAAAAATATGGTGGCGGTTCTTAGTGAGGAACTCTGACTGTGTGATGCCACTGCCCTTAAGTATCGTTTTGGCGTACCATACCTTATCCCTCGTCGAGACCTCCCTGAACTTTACTAATACGGGTCTAGGTCTGTTTTCTGAAGGACGTCCCAATCGATGACATCGGCTTATGCAGTCTGAAGAAATGTCCCCTAACTTCAGCTTACTTGTAATCAGCTTTGTAATGGTGCCAGTTGCAGCTTCACCCTTCTCTTCGGGTACGCCATGGAACAGTACCATCTTGCGCCTGCTCCTCATTTCAAGACGCTCCACCTGACAAGCTACAAATTCAATCTGCTTTTGCATCGTATCCAAAGCAGACAGAATGAACAGCCGGAAAGTAGCAAAATCTGAAGCCAGTGCTGATGTGGTTGGTGTTGTGGAACTCTGCTGCAGCTGCTTCTGGAATTCCTCCATCTTACTTGTGAATAAGTGTGACATTGCTGTCAGTGAACCTTGTAGGGAGTCCATATTGCAGTGTTTAGGTTTTTGTTGGATATCAATAATGAATTAAAATTGGAATCAGTGCTGGGTGGTAGGTAGAATGTCACTGGCACAAAAAGGGCATAAATATGTAAGTAAACTAATTACTATTCAATTAAAAGGTTAAGAGTTGTTCAAGTTACTGTTTACTTATTTACTACCTACCCTCGAAAAAAAAAAAAAAATGTTGACGGAAATACTTTTTCCATGATATGTTTCATTGTATTGAATTTAGGACATTTTAAAATGCTAAAACACTCTTTAATCGTTATCAATGAATCACTATTTCGTAAGATTTTTTCATCGATTATATTATCGTAATGAGTATGGTAATAGAACATATGAAATTTCATTACAAGTGACTGTTCCATTTGAATATAAAATGTAATTAACTAGAGATAAGATTGTACTCCATTCTACATTACTCCTACTAATAATTCTAGAACTCCGACAATTTCCGATTACTCCTAGGTAAATAACTGCGAGATCACTTCTTCAGCCTTCAAACAAAGCTGAAGTTGGCCCTACTGTAACTGACATACTTTGATTTTATAATATGAAAATAGTAAATGTACATGAAATCCATATGATAGTTACAGATGTCAATGAGAGGTAGGACCATTCTTACCTTAGGTTGGCTAAAGGTGTTTCTACCCCCGTGCACAGAGTATAACCTACCACATCCTTCAGACGAGAAAATAGCAGCATGTAATACTTAGCTATTATTAGGCTGAAATAGATTTAGCAAACCTTCAGAGTCGAAACACAAAGGATTCTACCATCTTCTAGTGACGGTTGACTCTAGTGATCTCGAGTTAGGCCTAACTTGATTTAACTCGAATAAAATTTGTTGTAACTAGAGTTTGAATTTTCTCTTCATAATAGTGTTGGGTGTAAGTTACCGCGTAAAGGCATTACAAAGAGCTCTACGACAGAGATTGTTAAACTTTACGACCAAAAAAAAAAGTTCAAATGTACAGTACACTGATTCAAGTTTGACGAGTTGTGTTTATCCCAAGTTAGCACATCACTAGTACTTCTCCTATCACAGCTGAGCACTATGATACCTAAGTTTACACTAATTTTATTTATTACTAGCTGAAACCCGCAGCTTCGCCCGCGTTTAAAAAATACATGATATATACCTTTTTATTTTGTTCTCGAGGGGGAAACCTTCAAAAGGCACCTGACGCCGCGGAAGCGACGCAGGGTTATGTGGGATTTTTACCGCACTAAAACCCCCCTGGTGGCCGTCCTCGGTGCTAAAAAGAGGACTCCGGGATCTCGAAATGTCAACTTGAATCCTCCAAGTACGTTGTCCTATCGGGCTCCTCCCAGATGGGCGGCTGGGCCCACCGCTCCGTCTAGTCTTTACGACGGTATGCGACCACACATACCGCCGTCCTTCCCGGGATCGCCTGACCGAACGGTTCGAGCTCCCACTCTAGCCGTCTGCAACCCCGGAAGCCCCTTTTAGTCGCCTCTCACGACAGGCAGGGGATGCCGTAGCCCTATTCTAATCCCGGAACTACAGGGACACATGACATATACCTACGTATCCAATTTTATGCCTACAAAATTTTTAACTAAACAACATTTTTTCGGTAGGACTGATAGCAACTTAGCAACTTCGAAGCGGACTCGCAGGGAAGCGGACGAAGGGTTCCGTACCATTATTTATAAGCAAAACGGCCAAAAGCCCCATTTGTTTGATTGAAAATTCCTTGAATATTTCAAGCTCTACCTGTTGTTTCTTATTAATATTGAGTAAATAGATAACATTTGTCACATGAAAGTCCCCCCCCCCCTTAAATATTTATTAATACCAGTAGGTACTTGTACACATTGTACAGCATATTGTTGCTGTCGACTCGTCTAATTGACTAGATTAAGTTCCCTTGTGTTGTAAGATTTTATGATGATTGTATTGATAATAACTTTTACGAACTATGTTACGAATTTAGTTAAGAGAATTCAATGATTCTGTAGTGTTTACTATGATAGGATCACAAGAGACTTAAGCTAAGATTATAACACGATATGAAAGAGATGCAAGATGAAAATACGAGATAGAGAATAGGTTTACTAAAGTTGTATGAAAGTATTATGAAAATCATATGTTTGTTGTAATTTTTGATAGTTTTAGTTAAGATATATTGTTATAATTAGTGTAGATCGATAGGTTAAGCATTTCTCTACATTTTTATATACAATAGATAAGGATAAGGTTTAGAACTTAGGATTTATTAAGGAAAATAAGTGTAAGATAGGGCAAAATTGCTATGTTTTTACGATGTTTTTTATGAATAACTTTTTTGTCTCTTTAGATGTAAGAATAAGAATTGTATGACTTTGTAGATCTTTTTAAGACGAATCTATTGATGTATGACACATGAATGTAAGACTTTGGGAAACAATAAAGATTTAGCCGGACATGGGTCAGCCAAAGTGAAAATTAGATCGAAATATTGGGCAATAGGGGCTTAGAGCCGTGCGGCTCTCTTTAAGGTAATGCCGAAGGGCAGCGGACCAGGCGGGTTTTTAGCTGCGAACATGACGCTATAGACGAAGTTAGGGACAGGGAAGGTAGAGTTACGGTCTCACCAGGTAACGTGAGGCAGGGACTCTCATATGCTGCGGCATTGTCAACTCAAGCACCCCAGAGTGCTTCACCCACCCCAACCCCGGCTGCTGTATCAGCGCCGAGCTCACACGCCGTTGGTGGGCCCTCCCAAGGGCCTCAAGGCGGCGACAGGCCAAAGGGCTACCCCCCCATTGTGGTGGAGCGCATGCCCAACTGGCCGCAGCACTTTGAAGTGCTGCACGCCCGATTGGGTCGTGCACCGAGCGCACGACCGTATGGAAGGGGGATACGCTTCCTCCCCCAGACACCCGAAGAGTACAGGGTAGTTCAGGCGTACCTGACCGCCCTGTCGGACACAGAGCCGGACCTCTCTTGGTTCTGCTATACCCCACGGGAGGACCGTCCCACTAAGGTGGCTGTACGAGGACTCCCGGGGGATACGAACCCGGAGAGGGTGTGCGGGGCGCTCAGGGCGCGTGGATTCCCTGTACGCTTCGCCACTTACATCCCTCCTAAGAAAGGACGCCCGGGATGCACGTTCCATGTGCAGTTGGACCACATGGAGCAGGAGCAACTCGCTAGCCTATATCGGGTGAACGAGTTGCTGTATATGCCGGGAATAATTGTTGAGGCGTGGAGGGGCCGCGACGGCTTGGCGCAGTGCCACCGCTGTCAAGGCTTCGGCCACGCCTCATACAATTGTTTTCGGCGCTCCAAGTGTGTCCGGTGCGCAGGGTCGCATGCAGCCCGGGACTGCCCACTCCCGCGAGACGCTCCAGGACGCTGCGCTAACTGCCAGGGGGCGCACAAAGCCAACGATAGGCGGTGTGCGTTCCTCAGGCGGGTGGCGCGGCGCCGGAACGTCCCGCTTCACCCTCCCATTCCCGGCCCTCGCCAAGAGCGGGGCGCTGCACCCACCCGCCCAGTACCCACTTCTGGAGGTCGTGCGCCGCCCACCGCAAGGGGACAACAGGTGCGATTTGTGGAGGAGTACGCGACCACTGCCGGTGCCTCTCTCATGGCTCCGGCACGGGACGCGGCGGATGCGCGCCGTGAAAAGCAGCGTAGACGACGTGCCCGGCAGAAGCAGCGTAGGAGGGCGGCTCGGCGGGTGCCCCTCGCCGAGTCGACCCCGCAACAGGAGGAGCAAACACCATCAGCTCCAGAGACGCATCCGGCAGTGGTCGTGACCCCCACCGCGGCGGAAGTGCCGGCGCGGACGCGGGCAACACCTGCGGCTGCGCCGGCGCGACCGAAGCGCAAAATCGCGAAACATCCCACCCGTGCCCCTCCCACAGCTCAGCCTGTCGCCGAGGCGGGCACAAGCCGGGAACCGCAGAGGCGGTTGACAATCGAGGATCCTCAGGAGCCCCCGACCCCCCGTCCCCGCAGTTCCCTCACACCCATCCCCGTCGTGCGGCCCTTTCGGGCCCTCGGGCTGGACACGCCCGCTGAGGTGCTCGTCACCGCCGCTCAGGCAATCAGCGAGGTCGTCGCCCAGCACCCGGACCTTATTGCGGCCGTACGGCGAATCATTGCCGACCTCCTCGGGATACAGTGCGGCGTCCCTTCGGGTGCTGTACTGGAACCCGGGAGGGGTTAAATCCCATCTGCATGCGCTGCGTGGTCTCGTACGGGAGCAAGACATTCATGTAGTGCTCCTGGGCGAGACTAAGCTGCGCGCAGACCTCGATTTTAGACTGCCTAACTATCATGTATATAGGCGCGATGAAGTATCGCCTGCGGGCATGGCCTATAGAGGCACCGCGGTCGCGGTACGGAGCGACCTTATACATGAGGAGTTGTCCCACCCGCCATTCGCGCATACTCGCTCCATCGGGGCAGTGGTGAGAGTGGCGGGAAGGGACCTGCGGATCTATGCGGCTTACCGCCCGCCAGGTCCCCTCTTTGACCCGCAGGACATCAGTACCATCATGGATGGTGATACCCCGACCTTAGTGGCTGGCGACCTCAACGCCAAACATTTGGCGTGGGGATCCAGAGTCGTCAACCCAGTGGGACGGAGGTTGTACGAAGACGCCGAGGCAAAGGGATATGAGGTACAGGGACCCGAGGCACCCACCCATATCCCCTCGGCCGAGTCACACCAACCAGATGTCCTAGACATAGTACTCCACAGGAATCTCCCGTGTCCAGTCCATGTGGAGGTGCTGTATGAACTGGACACACCGCACCTCCCCATTTTAGCCGTCCTTGGCCTCGGGGCGGCATGTGTCGAACCCCCCAGGCTCCGCAGCAAGACGGACTGGGATAAGTTCACTAATTTAATACCTTCAATTAAATTCAGCGGCGCGCTCTCCTCCGTAGAGGGGGTCGAAGCCGCATCCGAGGTAGTTCAAACCTCTATTAAGTTAGCCTTGGCGGCTTCGACCACACAGCACCCTGTGGAGGCGCGCCGCTATAATACACCGATCCCAGTCCGTCTTAGCGATATGCTCGCTAAGAAACGCAGGCTGCGCGAGCTCTGGGCGCGAACACGGTGCCCCCGGGTCAAGCGCGAGTTAAACGCTTTGGCGGAGCGGTTGTCTGCTGAGATGGCGGAGTTGCGAGGGACCACCTGGGAGACGAGAGTCGACCAGGCTGGTGAGTCGCAAACGTCGCTCCATCATCTGAGCAGACAGCTGACCCGATCCAAGTTACCAACCTCCCCTCTCCTAGATGGCGAAGGGAGGAGGGTAACTTCAGCGAAGGACCGCGCGGAGATCCTTGCCGAGTACATGGAGGAGCAATTCTCGCCTCATCCAGCAGCACCGTCTGTCTCCGACCACCACGAGCACGTGGAGCGCAGAGTAGGGGAGTTCCTTAGTGGCCCGACACCGGCACTCGAAGGGATAGAGTTTATCTCTCCCACGGAGGTAAGGAAGGCAGTCATGCGTCTACCCAGGCGCAAGGCTCCAGGTCACGACGGAATCCCCAACGCGGCGCTAAGCATGCTCCCGAGGAGGGCCTTGGTCGCAGTGACTAGGCTCTTCAATGGGATCCTGCGCACAGGTCACTTCCCGACCATCTGGAAGTTAGGGAAGGTAATTGTACTCCCGAAACCGGGGAAAGACCGCCGTCTCCCGGGCAACTACCGCCCCATAACGCTGCTATCGACCACAGCAAAGCTGTTTGAGAAGCTGGCGTTGAAGCGAATGCAACCCTTCCTTAATATAAGGGAGGAGCAGTTCGGCTTCCGCGCTGGCCACTCAACGACGCTACAGCTGACGCGAGTACTCCATCATCTAGCATACGAGCTCAATTACGGGCGTCATACGGTCGGCGTCTTTCTCGATATAGAGAAGGCGTTCGATCGTGTGTGGCACGCGGGGCTCGTATTCAAAATGATGGAGCTGCACGCGCCGGTGACGCTGGTACGGTTGATAGCTTCGTTTTTAAGTGAGCGGCAGTTCTATATTTCGGTTGAGGGCATAGCCTCAGACCCTAGACCCATACGTGCAGGAGTCCCGCAGGGAAGCTGCCTCTCGCCGTGGCTCTACGCGCTCTACACTAACGACATTCCCACCCTTCACGGTCACCTGGAGGACTGGGAACGTGACGTTACGCTCGCGTTGTTCGCAGACGACAGTGCGTACTTCGCGTCAGCCCGTCGAGCTGACATTGCTGCCAGGAGGATGCAGCGGTTACTCGACCTGTTACCTGTGTGGCTGGATAAGTGGCGCATGGCTGTCAATGTCGGTAAGACAGTCGCAATACTTTTCAGCCGCAAGCGTATCATGCCCGCGCCGCTACGGATCCGTGACACGGATGTAGCTTGGCAGACGACAGTTAAGTACCTAGGATGTAGTATCGATCGCTCGTTGCACATGATCCCGCAGGTGGAGGAATCCCTCCGCCAGGCCAGAACGGCCCGAGCGATGCTCCGACCGGTACTACATTCGAGGCTACCATTAAGAACGAAGCTGATGGTCTACAAGACCTACATTCGTTCACGACTTACCTACGCGGCGCCGGCATGGTACGCGTTGGTATCGAGGTCGAACCGCCAGCGTCTCCAGGTGCAGCAGAACCTAGCCTTGCGAGTAATCGTAGGGGCTGGTCGCTACGTCAGGAACGACGTGTTGCGGCGCGACCTCAAGATCGAGACGGTCGAGGAGTTTGTGGTCCGCCTAGCTCGTTCAATGTATGAGCGGGCGGAGGCTGGACCACATATACACCTAAAGGGGTTCGCGCCTCTTCACGATCGACCACCTGGGGGGCGGCCGCTCCCGCGGGAGCTCCCTGGCTTGGCGACCTCCGACCATCAGGAGGACGACCGTCAGCTCGTAAGCGACGCCCAAGTACACCGCACCACCCACTAAACAGTGGGAATGGTAAATATCCTTTACACTTGTATATAAAATTATAATGTTTTTATTAACATTTTAATATTATATATAAATGTTAAAGATCCGGGAGGTATTCGACTTCCTTGAGAATTGCCCGGGTAAAGAGGGTACCCCTCGAGGCCCGAAATTCCCTACCCACCGCCCTTATGTTGACATTGCCTTAGCATATGAGAGACCCGGAGGGTATGACGTCCCACGTAACGTAACTGCGAACATGGCCTCCAGAGAGAAGCAATACGAAGAAGAAAAAGAAGAAAGAAGACTCTGAAGAAGAAAGAAGACTCTGAAGACTCAAGACTGAAGATTGAAGACTGGAAACTCTGCAGGACGGAAGGACCTTCTGCAGCAGGAAGAAAGAAGATTCTCCGCGAAAGAAGAGCGAAGAATATTAGGGCTAGGCAAGGGGGATTAGGGCTAGGCTTTGGCTGGTCCACTACGGCTTAAACAGATAACGTCATTCTTGTTTCTTTTAAAAACGTCTCCCCCCGCACCTACCCCCCGCACCCTCTACATCGACGCAGGAAGAGAACGGCGCAACTCCCCGACGCGAAGTACACACACGAGCGGGCTTCCGGCGCCGGACGAGCGAAAGTCCGTCCGTAACAACATCACGCCCGCCCCCCTCCGTCGCGGTAAGAGCCGTCGGTGAGGACTCGCTTTAGCCGACGGACGCGCCTGCGCACTCACGACAACGCACGTGGGGCGCACGGCACGCACGCCCCGCGACATCTGCTGGTCCTTCGAGCCGGATCTACGTGTATTTCGTCGAGACATCGGGTTACTGACGTCGTCATGCCTGTCACCAGGAGCCAGAGGGGTACCTCGCCGCCGAACCAGTCGACTGCGCCCCGTGCTGAAGAAGAGGCACAAGGGACAACTGACTCTTCGGGAACGTCGGGAACCTCGGGCACAACTACAGAGGGAACGTTAACTACGTACGAGTCAAGAGTCACTTCAGAGACGGAAGTTGCTGCTCCTGCTGCTCCAGCTGCTGCAACGGCAGCACCTGCAGCAAAGAAGAAGACTCGCTCCGTCGTGTCTACGAGACGTCGGGAACGTGAAGCCAAGCTGGAATTGGCGCGCCGACAACTAGACGAAGCGAAAGCAGCAGCGGAACTCGCCCGGGCCCAATGGGAGTTGGCCCAGGTGGAAGATGAGGAGTCCGAAGTTGAAGAAGAGAATCCTGCATGGGACGCCAACGTGCAGACATGGGTGCAGTCGACGGTCGGTCGGATGTCCGAGGAGGTACGTCGGGGGGAGGTGCCCAAGGAGGGGCACCAGCAGGGCACGTCCAAGGCGGGGCGCGCCATCCAACCTCCAATTGCCGCCGTCAAGCCAGAAGATCAAGTGGAACCTTCAACGAACGGGACCAAGGATTTAGCGGAGGCCATCATCAAGGCAATCAGCGCGGCGCCACGGAGTGCGCCGAGCTACGTGCACGAGTTGCCGGACTTCGACGGAAGGAGCGAAGAGTGGATCGCCTTCAGGACGGTATATGAAGATACTGCGCCTATGTTTTCAGATGCTCTCAACATGGCGCGGCTGCGGCGGTCCATCAAGGGTGCGGCACGGGAGGCGGTGAAGAGTCTCCTGTATTCGGAGTGCCCACCAGAAGAGGTACTGGAAGCTCTTCGTCGAAGATTCGGGAGACCTGAAGCCCTGATCCTGATGGAGTTGGAGAAGGTGAAGAACCTGCCACGCATCACGGAAGGTGCGCGCGACGTCTGCGTGTTTGCCAGCTGGGTGAACAACACTGTCGCGACAATTCGGGGGCTTCGAAGACCGCAGTACCTTCACTCGCCGGAGTTGGTGAAGACCATCGTGGACAAGATGCCGGCGGTGCTGCGCTATCGGTGGTACGACTTTGCCGCCGACAAGGAAGATGAAGATCCAGACCTGGTGCTAATGATGAAGTTCCTCAACAGGGAAGCGGACCGGTGTGGACCCTACGCGACGCAGGAGACGGTGCATCAAAGGCAGCCTCCCTGGCGTCAATCCGAACACACCACGTCCGATCGAGTCGAGGAAGAAAGGAAGACCTCCTGTCCACACTGCCGGGACGAGCATCACCTCTACGAGTGTCGCAAGTTCCTACGGCTGCCGGTAAGGGAGAGGTGGGACGTCGCTGAGAAGTCACGGATATGTTTCAGGTGTCTGCGAGGGCGGCACCAGAAGGAGACATGTCGGCGTCCTCCCTGCAAGATGTGCAACCGGTGGCATCACTTCGTGCTTCATGAAGAACGGGGGCCTAGCCCGAAGCCCGAAGAGAGGAGGGAAATCGCGAACAATGTCATGCTCCCGGTGAATGCGACAAGGACAGGAAGGGCGTATCTGAAGATGGTTCCAGTCGAGTTGTACGGGCCAAGGGGGGCTGCCAAGGTGCTGGCGCTGCTGGATGAGGGGTCAACTGTCACGCTTCTCGATGCAGCGGTTGCGAGACGACTCGGCCTCAGAGGACCTATGGAGGCGCTCACCCTAGAAACCGTTGGAGGAAAGACCATAACCAAGGAAGACTCGATGAAGCTGAACATGAAGGTCAAGGGACAGCACCAGGATAAGAAGAGGACCATCTCTGGGGCACGCACGATCGATGATATTAACCTGACGCCTCAGAGATTGGATAAGAAGAAGATTGAGCAGTGTGCTCACCTCAAGTCGATGGCTGACCAGTTGTACTACGAAGAGGAATCACCCAAGCTACTGATTGGGCAAGACAACTGGGAGCTCATCGGGTCCAGAGCCACGCGCAAGGGGAAGCGAAGTCAACCCGTAGCATCATTGACCTATCTGGGGTGGGTGCTACATGGGTCCAACGGAGCAACGTCAAGACCCGTGAACTTCGAGACCAGCGCGCACTTGTCTTCTAAAAAAGAAGAATTCGGCAAGGACATCGCACAGAAGGGGAATCTTCACGACAGCAGAAGGAACAAGGAAGATTGGCAGAAACCACGCACCTTCAAGAAGAAGCCCACGGGAAAGGAGAAAGGGGGATCGACTGTGGGGGCCCAGCCCGTCGATCAGCGTCCGGATCCAGACCCAGCCAAGTTCGCAAGATGGACGCAACTGGTGGGGGCAACAGCGAGGTTACTGCAGACGAAGCACATGAAGAAGACCCAAGAGAGAAGATACATTCCTCTCAAACACGACAAGATACAGGAAGCCGAAGAGATCCTGTTAAGAAGAAGCCAAGAAGAGAGCTTCCAAGAAGAAGTACTCTGCGTCAGAAAAGGGAAGCCGTTGAAGAAGGAAAGCCCGCTTAAAGAACTGGACGTCGTCATGGAAGATGGACTACTACGACTCCGGGGAAGAATCGATGCAGCAGTACACACTCGGCAAGAGAAGGGACCTGTGGTGCTGGATAGCCAGCATTACATCACCGGGCTGCTCATCACGTACTACCATGAGAAGTTGGGTCATGGTAACCACGCAACGGTGATCAACGAGTTAAGGCGACGCTACCGGATCCTGGGACTATGGTCTGCGGTCAAGTCGACGGTTCATCGGTGTCAATTGTGCAGGGAGCATCGTGGCATACAAGAGTTCCAGCAGCTGGGGAGGTTCCCGCTGGATACCTCACGAGGGGGAGAACCGCCAATTAAGCAAAGAAGCCGTCACCAACCTCAACAAAGAAGTCGTCGTCACCGCGGCAAAGAAGATGAGCATCGGGTGGAAACTCATACCACCTGGGGCTCCGAACATGGGGGGTGCGTGGGAACGCCTGGTCCGGTCAGTCAAAACGGCCCTGGCAGTCACCCTCAAGGAGCGACACCCCAAAGAAGAAGTCCTGCACACTCTGCTGTTGGAAGCGGAGCACCTGGTAAATTCAAGACCTCTCATCGAAGCCGACGAAGACATGGAAGAAGGGGCCCTTACTCCCAATCATTTCCTCATTGGGAGATCCTGCGGCACAAGATTGGGAATATTCACCGACGAAGATCTCACCGGCCAGCGGACATGGAAGACGGCGCAGCGACTAGCCGACCACTTCTGGAGCAGATGGGTGAAAGAGTACCTTCCAACTCTGATCCCGAGAAGAGTCGACGCAAGAGCTGCCAAGAGAGACCTGCAGTGTGGGGATACGGTCCTCATAGTGGACGCCACGCTGCCGCGAGGAGTCTGGCCAAGGGGTGAGGTGGTCCGAACCTATCCTGGACCCGACGGGCGCACCAGAGTACTGGAGGTGCGCACGGCAGGGGGCGTCCTGAAACGTCCCAGCTCCAAGGTGGTGCTACTGGTTCCGGCGCAACGCGACGAGGAGCAAGCAGCCGTCGAGCCGAGCAGCGGGTCGGCGGACAGCGAGCCAGACTGCGGGGAGGCGGTCATCGCATCGGGCCAGCAGCACGGAGTCGCCGGGTCAGGAGTTGGTGCTACGCACGAGGGGGAGGATGTCGGCGACTCGTCTAATTGACTAGATTAAGTTCCCTTGTGTTGTAAGATTTTATGATGATTGTATTGATAATAACTTTTACGAACTATGTTACGAATTTAGTTAAGAGAATTCAATGATTCTGTAGTGTTTACTATGATAGGATCACAAGAGACTTAAGCTAAGATTATAACACGATATGAAAGAGATGCAAGATGAAAATACGAGATAGAGAATAGGTTTACTAAAGTTGTATGAAAGTATTATGAAAATCATATGTTTGTTGTAATTTTTGATAGTTTTAGTTAAGATATATTGTTATAATTAGTGTAGATCGATAGGTTAAGCATTTCTCTACATTTTTATATACAATAGATAAGGATAAGGTTTAGAACTTAGGATTTATTAAGGAAAATAAGTGTAAGATAGGGCAAAATTGCTATGTTTTTACGATGTTTTTTATGAATAACTTTTTTGTCTCTTTAGATGTAAGAATAAGAATTGTATGACTTTGTAGATCTTTTTAAGACGAATCTATTGATGTATGACACATGAATGTAAGACTTTGGGAAACAATAAAGATTTAGCCGGACATGGGTCAGCCAAAGTGAAAATTAGATCGAAATATTGGGCAATAGGGGCTTAGAGCCGTGCGGCTCTCTTTAAGGTAATGCCGAAGGGCAGCGGACCAGGCGGGTTTTTAGCTGCGAACATGGCCGTAGAGCTCGCGCTGTTCGCGGACGACAGCGCATACTTTGCGTCTTCACGTGATCCCGCCTTAGCTACACGTAGGATGCAACGCCTGTTGGATCTGCTGCCGGAGTGGCTGGATAAGTGGCGTATGGCCGTCAATGTCGGTAAGACGGTCGCGACACTTTTCAGCCGCAGACGCAACATGCCGCCGCCGCTACGTCTCCGTGATCGGGAGGTAGCTTGGCAGCCTACAGTTAGGTATTTGGGATGTCACATCGATCGCTCGCTGCACATGGGACCTCAGGTGGACCACGCGATCCGACAGGCCCGTGCTGCACGAGCGATACTCCGACCGGTGCTGGCATCTCATTTGCCGATCCGAACCAAACTAAAGGTCTACAAGATGTACGTCCGATCCCGTCTGACCTACGCGGCGCCGGCATGGTACGCGTTGGTCTCAGAATCCAACAGGAAGCGCCTCCGCGCGCAGCAGAACCTGTCCCTCAGGGTGATCACCGGGGCGGGCCGCTACGTTCGGAACGACGTGTTGGGGCGCGACCTTAAGGTGCAAACCTTGGACGGGTTTGTGGCCCGGTTGGCGCGTCGTATGTACGAACGCGCTGACAACGGACCACATGCCCATCTACGAGGCTTCGCGCCCCTTCACGCTCGACCCCCCGACGGGCGACCGCTCCCTCGGGAGCTCGAGAGTCAGGTGTCCTCCGACCACCAGGAGGACTAAATCTGCGTAGCAGCATAGCGCGGTCACTGAAGGCCAAAGGCTGCAACACTGCCCCACGGCAGTAAACAACACCGGTGGACAGTGAATCCACTGAGGGAATTGCCCGGGCAAGGAGGGGATCCTCGAGGCCCGCAGACCTTACGCCATGCGGCGACACCACGCCGCGGCATAGGACGACTGTCAAAGTCAAAGTCAAAAGCGAACATGGCCTCCAGAGAGAAGCAATACGAAGAAGAAAAAGAAGAAAGAAGACTCTGAAGAAGAAAGAAGACTCTGAAGACTCAAGACTGAAGATTGAAGACTGGAAACTCTGCAGGACGGAAGGACCTTCTGCAGCAGGAAGAAAGAAGATTCTCCGCGAAAGAAGAGCGAAGAATATTAGGGCTAGGCAAGGGGGATTAGGGCTAGGCTTTGGCTGGTCCACTACGGCTTAAACAGATAACGTCATTCTTGTTTCTTTTAAAAACGTCTCCCCCCGCACCTACCCCCCGCACCCTCTACATCGACGCAGGAAGAGAACGGCGCAACTCCCCGACGCGAAGTACACACACGAGCGGGCTTCCGGCGCCGGACGAGCGAAAGTCCGTCCGTAACAACATCACGCCCGCCCCCCTCCGTCGCGGTAAGAGCCGTCGGTGAGGACTCGCTTTAGCCGACGGACGCGCCTGCGCACTCACGACAACGCACGTGGGGCGCACGGCACGCACGCCCCGCGACAGTTGCAATTATTAACAGCTCTTATTAATAATCCATGCAAGTCGATGACTTAAGTTATCTTCGTTTCAATTCTACATAGATAGGTACATATGCCAAAATATCTTATATGATGCTCCATCACAATCTCACATATTTCTGAAGTTATGAATGATGACAATAGTATCAAACTGCAAGTAAACTCCATTGAATGAAAGAAAATTCTTCCTCAGTTAGCCGAGAAATCGATGTACACATACATAAAAGAAACATACCAACCGAATTGATCCTCCTCCTTTTCGAAGTCAGTTGAGTATATCATTACGTTAAAAATAAAAAATTTAATATTACCTGCATATAATTAATAGTGATACGTTACAAAGTCCCTATTTTAAACAAATCGTACCAATTGAATCCAACGTAATCGAATTTGAACTCAAAATAATTCAATCACTTTTGTATACCTACAAACTTCAGGAATTAGCCCTTGGCGTAACTCAGGATACATCCAGCGATATCTGTTATCCCTTATTAAAACAATACACAAAGTAAATCTTTCTAAACACGCTTGAAAGTTGAGAATACGCGGCAGCATCGTGATGTGTCTGCCTGTGAAGGTGTATCTATAGTTATAATCGTGAATATTGTTATTACTTCATGTATAAGTAGTTACCCACCTCGGTATTAGCCGAGGTAAGTAACTACTCCGAAAATAAGTCGAATTAGTTATATTTCCTTTGTTTTTTGCAGGTATAAATTTGTTTGTACAAAGTAGATTTATTACAAAAAGGTAGATTGTGAATTAAAAAACCAAATATCCATTTCCATATTAATTTAGTAAAAAGTAGAATTCTCATATTCAAAAGACATTTAAATTACATTTATTTGTATGGATGAAAGCACCCAATGGCCAACTTCTGTAGAATATGCAGTAGGTATCCTCGAATCAAGAGCAGTGAAACTTGAAACTTGCCCTCTTAATCGGGAGATCCGAGGTTCAAACCCAGGCACGCACCACTGTTTTATGTGCGCAGTAGAAATTAAGTATCACTGCTTTTTGGTGAAGGAAAACATTGTGAGGAAACCCACATTCCTGAGAATTCGTTAAAAAAAGTTCTTGGAGGTGTCTGAAGTCCACCAATTCGCACTTGGCCAGCGCGGTGGACTATTGCCTAAAATTTTCTAATTCCGAGAGAAGACCCGTGCACGGCAGTGGGACAATAATGGGTTAACGATGTATCCTCGAATCATAGGGAGGTAAAGGTCAATTTTTACATCATTTCCTTCTGTTTACAAACCTCCTTAAATATTTGTAAGTAAAAAAAATCTAACTTTTACGGTTAAGGCAGGCAATACCCCTACATCATGAAGGTTGAGGAGTTGAGGGTCAAAATTTTCACCATTTGTTTTAGCTCAAAAACGTTATAACAAATAGGAAAGCAGAAAATGAGGAGTTCTTGCGGTTTAGGCAGGCAGTGCCTATGCATCATGAAGGTTGAGGAGTTGAAGGTCAAATTTTTCACCATTTGTTTTTGCTCAAAAACGTTATGCCAAATTTGAAAGCAGAAAATAAGTAGCTCTTGCGGCTTAGGCGGGCAGTACCCCTGCATCATGAGGGTTGAGGAGTTGAAGGTCAATTTTTTTTATCATATTATTTTATTCTAGATACTCAAGGTTCACTCCACGTTTCATGTAAACCTTATCGGCTGAAACTAAGTTATCATTAAATCTGCATAAAGCGGTGGTATTTTTTGAAGGTTTTTATGTTTTTCCGAAGTACCCTAATTATTTTTCTAAAATAAAAGTAGCCTAAGTTATGCGCTGTAAAATTAGCTATCTAATAGTGAAAATCCCGATAAAATCGGTCCAGCGGTTTCGGAGATTACCCCAAACAAACAGACAGACAGACAGACAGACAGACAAAAATTTTACTGATTGTTGTTTTGTTATCAGTATCATGTATACTTTCATATGCAATTGATAAAAAGCTGTTATTTTGATATTACAAACAGACACTTCAATTTTATTTATAAGTATAGATTTAATTGCACCTCTTAAAAAAAGTTACAATAGGGTAAACTTAATGCCTTATGGCAATCTCTACCAGTCAACCCTGGGTGGCTGGAAAATGTTTAATTAAAATAACAATAAAATTGCTGATATACTATCTTAACTAACATACATATGTATAATACATTACAATATATATAATATACATAATAAATAATTTAATAATTATATACTGATTTTGGTTTTATCTGAATTGTTGCAGTCCGACGTGATCACGCTGACGGACCAGAACTTCAAGGAGCTGGTGCTGGACAGCGAGGACATGTGGCTGGTGGAGTTCTACGCGCCGTGGTGCGGCCACTGCAAGAACCTCGAGCCGCACTGGGCCAAGGCGGCCACTGAGCTCAAAGGAAAGGTGTGTATGCCTTTTATTTTTGTCGTTCCAGTCTATGTATCGTAACTTACTCCGTTTGTGAATTAACAAGTGAGAAGTCAAAGTCGGAAGTCGGGAAATCTAATTCTTTTAGACAATTATATTACACAGGTTTTTTCATTATTTACCAGTGATGTGGATACAATATGATTAAGTCACTATATTTTTATACAAGAAAATCATAACCATCATGATTACTACTTATTGTGATAATTGGACTCAAATATATAATAATTACAAAATAAAATTGTCTTTTTCTTATGAAGTATATTTGATATAAAAATACATTAAACATTAATTATTTCATTATTTTGTTAGGTATAAAAAATATATCCTTAAAATGATTAACTGATAGATATAATCTATGTATGTCTATCTATTTACTATTACTATCATACATACATGCTTGTGTATCCTTATTTCCCCTAACAAACCTCAAACGACTCACTCCATTTATTATGAAGATCCACCAATGACTCACCCGCATAATAATTAACCACACACATCTATCCGCAGGTGAAACTGGGCGCCCTGGACGCCACGGTCCACCAGGTGATGGCCTCGCGCTACCAGGTACAGGGCTACCCCACCATCAAGCTGTTCACGTCGGGCAAGAAGACCAGCGACTCCGTGGAGGACTACAATGGCGGCCGCACCTCCAGCGACATCGTCGCCTGGGCGATGGAGAAACTCGCTGCGAATGTACCCGCGCCGGAGATTATTCAGGTATTTTTTCTTATCTGAAGTAGCAAACGAGCATGCAGTACACCTGATGGTAAGTGGTCACGGACATGGACACCTGTAAACAACTTCATGTAAAATTTGGGTTCTATCTGAAGTTAATCACGGTTACGTTGCTACATGATTGTAATTATATTTAAAAAAAATGGATATAAATAAGAAAAAAAGACAAACCCGCTGAGTTTCTTGCCGGATCTTCTCAGTTGAGGTCGTATTCCGATCCGGTGGTAGTGTAAGAAAAAAAATGTAACTGACAATTTGTAATTGCCCCCGTAGGCCTATATAAAATAAAGACATTTCATTTCATTTCCCGGGGACTATTTTGATCGTCTCATATAAAAGTTTGCCGGCAACCACCCTTCCATCGAAACGCAAGAAACGTTATGTGGCGGTGGAACCTCCCCGGCCGAAGTACACTGGTATTACCACCTGTAAAATGTATTTTGATAATTATTTGTGTAGGAAATTTGGTTTTGTATAAGTAGTTAGTAAGAGCCTTTGCGGAGAGAGGTTTCTTTGCAAAATTTTCTATTTCATAATCCTTAGTATTAAGGGCACCTCTGTTTCGTCCAAATGATGTGCTAATTAAAACACATAGAATATTCGCATGTTTTCAGATATTCGTATTCGCAAGCATTGTGCGAAAATAGATTGCAGTGCTTTGCAAAAAAATTGATCGCCAAATATATCCAAACTGAAATCGAACTGCAACGACCAAAAAAAAGGTGAAATCTAGATCCTCCGAACCCCTACACCAAATTTTGAAAAAAAAAACACGCATTCGTGAATATCAGTAAGGGATATTCGCATTTGCATTCGCAAATGTTCAAATAATAATATTCGTTACATTACTACTACACTCTAATACACTTAGAGCTTTCTTAATCGTTAGAATGCCATTCACTGTGACCAATCTTAGATAAAACTTCAAACCTGTGTGGTAAATCGATTACTAATTGATTTAATGATATTTTACAACTAGATTACTTATATTTATTACACTTACCAAATATAGTAATGGGTTGTAATCAAAATTTACTTCATAAACGAGTTATACACCACCAATGTAGTAAAAGTAAGTAAAAAATATGTTTTAATACTTAACGAGTACTCACGATATGCGGTTTATGAATTCTTATAGAATTCTTTTTGCCGATATTTCCACCCAGTTGCATGGATCGTGGTCACGGCCAAACAAAAAGAATAATATGTTTTCACTAAATCTATTTTCGTGTTTAATATACCAAATTTACAACGATATTTTAAAGTTTATAATGAACTCTCTTTTCTTTATTTCTCGCGTCCGTTCGACGCCGGAGTGGTATGTCTTTGTTTTTCGTAAAACGATCACGCAATCGTTATCATAACTTGTTTTATATTATTGTTTGCGAAATTTTATCGATAAACATACGCTCTGTTGTAAAACATGCGTATGTAGTCATTTCGTGCGTTCAATTTTACAATAGTTTTCATTTTGAATATGCACGATGGTATCTATGATAGTTTGATATTTATTTATTTATATAAATAAATAAATAAATATTTATTGATATAAAAATGTTGATTGAATACCATACTCACCCATTCGAGACCGATTGCATACCGTGTGTGTAATGATATTGCATTGCAATATACCGTCAGTCTGGAAGGCTACAGACACAGTCAACACAAAATCACAATTCAATCTTATTTGTACAAAGGGAATAACTAAGCGAATGATTTATATTGCAAACATTATTTTTTATCGAAATGGTCAGTGTAAAACGAAAAATTGGATTTAGGATCGTTTCCAATACGTGTGGTCTGGAATGGGTCAAGGGTCTGTTCAAGTATTATGTAAGCACGATAGGGAGGGCAGTGTGCATCTTTGCCATGCTTATTTTTGATGAAAAGCGGACAGGGAGTGGGGGGGGGGGGGGCTAAATCGTGATAGCGTAAGTAACAGTTGCTAACTTTGTTATACATAAGGCGACCCACAATAAAAATGCAAATTGACGACCAATAAAAAAAGAAAAGGTCGAAAAGTAAAAAGTAGGAAATGTCCAGGGGGAGAGGAGCATATCGTTGTTATCGCAGACACGGCGGTAACTAGGTAATGATCTGTACATAAAAATTATTATGATTTTATTTGTACATTAGAAATAAAAATGTTTACGTAAGCATCAGTAAGGGGACGGGTAATAACTTATCTTATTTTTGCTGATAAGGGGGGTGTGGCAATAAATAAACCTACTTACGTAATACTTGAAAGCCCCTAAAGGGTCGACGGAATTAAACGAAAGCGTCTTGAAGATTACCGACGAGATGGATCGATCAAATTCACAAGGGGGGTGCGGGAATAAATAAATCTGCATACGTAATACTTGAACGGCCCCTAAAGGGTTGAATTAAACGAAATCGTCTTTAAGGTTACAGACGAAAGGTCGATGAAATGAACGATTGCACGGTTCCCCACAGGTGACGGATGAGGCGGCGCTGCGCGCGTGCAGCGAGAGGCCGCTGTGCGTGGTGTCGGTGCTGCCGCACGTGCTGGACTGCGGCGCCGCCTGCCGCGACGCCTACCTCGCCATGCTGGCGCGACTCGCCGACAAGTACAAGTCGAAGATGTGGGGGTGAGTGAAGCGTATTGAATACTAGATGACCCGGCAAACAACGTTCCTCCACTATATGCATGTATTATATATAAACCGTCCTCTTGAATCACTATAAAAAAAACTGCATTAAAATCCGTAGCGTAGTTTTAAAGATTTAAGCATACATAGGGATAGACAGCGGGAAGCCACTTTGTTTTGTACAATGTAGTGATTAAAATGACTCCAAATTTCTCGGGTGTATGCGTGACGAATATTTTATATTGAATAATTCATTGCCCCGAATATGGACGAATAAACGAGATTACGAATATGTATGGTAATATTTTGATCGGATGATAAAAATTTTTGCCATGATGCTTGTTGTTGTCTGCAGGATTACAAATAACGAAACCTGTTTCGCAGTGCAACACATTTTTGTATGTTACTGTAATGTACCCACCACATTTAAGGCAGAATTGCGAAATAATTATTTGTAATATGTCGCTGTGCATATATATAATTAAAAGTTATTGTTTGCAGTTGGGTGTGGGCTGAGGCAGGTGCTCAGCTGGGTCTAGAGGAGGCACTAGAGCTGGGCGGCTTCGGCTACCCCGCCATGGCAGTGGTCAACGCTAAGAAACTCAAGTTCTCAACGCTGCGAGGATCCTTCTCTGAAACAGGCATCAATGAATTCCTTCGGTTAGTCTTGTTCCCCTTTTTAAATTTTACATTTTTTCAATTGGCCTTGGCTACACACGATAAAATAGATTCCTGCCTTTTTAGTAAACCTAGAAAAATAATACTAATTGACTGAGTATAAATTTCATGATACACATTATCACATATTAATTAATATAGTTGTTATTATTATCTGCTCAGTCTTATTTCTTATTTTTTTTTACTTTTTATTAATAGAGAAATAATAATGAACATTTGCAGGGACCTTTCATTCGGTCGCGGTCAGACGGCACCAGTCAAGGGCGCTGAAATGCCCAAGATCGTCACCACTGAGCCTTGGGACGGTAAGGACGGTGAACTGCCTCCAGAAGAAGACATCGACCTCTCAGACGTGGACCTCGAGAGGGACGAGTTATAAGTGAAGTGACATGTCAAGTTTTAGAACTATTTTAACAGTAATTTCTTCAGTCGTTCGATATCAAAATGTGATGGTACTTAGCAATACATAATATACAGTTCATTCCGTTTTCTTGTGCAATTTGTAACTAATAACGGGTAATCTTTTTCCAGTCGAATTACAGTTAAATCAGAATTACTTTATTACATTTATCTGCATATTACTTTGTATCTATCCCAGTAATGAAAATCAAGAGATCTAAAAAATATCATTTTTAATTACATAATTTTAAACTGTTATTCACATATTGTGAAAGGTTTATATTTTTGTATTCTAGGGACTTATGGACGAAAATCACAATATACTTACTATTTTTCTCAAGATTATATTATATGTGTGTTCTCAATTATTAAGTAGAAATTCATAATTTGCTTCAATAACTACTCTTTTAAATATAAGTAGAATATTGAAGTTTATTTTACAGTAATTTATTTTGTAAAAAAACAGACTGAAAACACCATCATATACTTGAGGCTGCCATTCTTCCATTGTGTAAGTGATTTTTAAGCATTTAATAAGATGCAGCCAAGTTTGGATAGGTTTATTAAATACAAATAAATTTTTACTATGAATAGTTTTTTTCTTTTACCTCGCTAAAACCCTAAATATATTAAACCAATTCATTGCCAACGATGCGCCAGCTGTGTCCTAAGTAAAGATCACGAGGTGCTTGTGACGCGCCTAGTGCATCATATCAAAATATACTTAAAACACTATTAGTCCTAAACTAAACATCGAAGTCAATAAACATTTAAAAAAATATATTTTATAACTCACGAATAGTAAAGCTGTAATAACAAGTCAAGTAAGGTAATCATTAAATATTCGGATCAACTTCCGAATCCATCATTTCTTAATGCTGTGGCCACACTATCGCGATAATGCGAAGATTTGCGTTGTCGCGACAGGTCTGGCCAAAGTTTTCGCCCTATCGCGAATCATTTTTGCGAATACGAATGCCCTTCGCGCCGCTGTCGGTAAATTGCAACACATCAAAGAGTTTTGTCGCGACAAAGTTCGTGCGGTTGGCTACACGTCGCGCGCTGTAGAATTCATACAAAATTATGAATGAATTAATTATCGCGACGTTCTTGACTATCGCGACACAGTGAAGTTTATTTTTTAATGTGGCCAAGCACTTCGTCATAGATCGAACACGAACTTTTATCGTGACAACGTGAACACGAATCTTCGCTATCAAGTCTGGCCGTACCATAAGTAAAACTGTCTGAATTGGTATTATTAATTACATTTCGCTTGCACTTTTTAGAAAAGTTTTGCAAAATTGATTGACTACATTCAAGTAAACTTTTCTTTACAAATATCTTGCTAACACGTTCGCGCGCTGTAATGCATGACAAATTTTGGCATTTTGACACACGTTTTTTCCATACTAAGTCCATAGGCGTACTTGCGTAGGTCCGCTTACCAATACCATACCAAATGACAGAACGTCTTCAGGCGTCGCACGCCTCTATATCTTTCTATCTCAGTTCTACTAGTAGAAGGCTGAACATTTTCGTTTTGCTGAGATTCTTGCTCAGTTTGATGCTCCGATTGTGATAAATTTTGGTCAGGAACATCTCAGACGATCTCAGACGATCAGACGATCCACCGACACGTCGTCGTGACTTGTTCGGTTGATGTACTCTTACCACGGTTTCTGAATCGGAACTACTGCAATTATCTTCATCAGAAGGTACGTAGCATTGGTCGGAACCATATTCTCCATCATCTGCATAATGATCTTGGCTAGATTCTGACGATGAAGCTTCGACAAACAATTTTTGTACACGATTTTGTTGTCTTTGGTATGGGTCATTGGATTCCATCTAAAGAGTAAAAACACAAACATATAACTTCGATTGGTACATAAAATAGTGTAATAAATCACACTAAACATATATAATATACACAAGTACACGTAAATATTTTTATTATAAGGATATTACCTTGAAATCGCGCAAAAATCGCTCGCACCCACTCCAATTCGCTCGCAAATGCGCACTGACCGAACGTGTGAACCAAAGTCTATTGACCGCGACCACCGACGGACGTTGTGTCTGTGTGCAGTGTGTATTACAATTGTCAATGTAGTGGAGATATGGCTGTCCCTTTCTAGTAAGTTTTTACCATTCAATGTGACACTAGCAAATTTCTGAGGGTTCGTACGGTGACAAAACAAATTTCCCGCTAATATTTAATAGGAAACAATACCGCCCGTCGACGTACGGTGTTTTACTAGATTTCAAACTTGAACGACTGTCGACGTAGTGTCGCGTTAGTTTTTTATCTTCTATCGCCCACCGACGTACCGCGCGCGAACGTGCTAATAATATTCATACAAGTTCCTGACTACATTCAGAAATATTATCCCTTGCTGATCATCTACAAATAAAAATACAAATAGATTATATAATATCTGCAAACTATCGAAATTTTTTATTGCACCTGTAAGATTTACCTAAAATTGATAAATACTTCCTTCCTACTATGACATATTTCCTTTGAATACAGCAGAGAACACAGAAACACTGATTAGAGTGTTATGATTAGATTAGAGTAATATGAGAAAACTACAAAATATGCATAATCCCTACAAGAGGCTAATGACGGACAGGTGCGTCATCCTTTAGCCAGCCCCATGACGGGCTGGCGCGTCATCAACCAATGTATGGGGCATAGCATGATATTCATGAAATAACTAATATTGTGTAAAATGTAATAAATTTATAAAACAATAAAGTACATAAAGTAGCAAAAACAATAAAGTAGGTACATACCTACTTCCTTTATTGTTTTTGTTTGAAATAGTAACAAACACATACATTTTTACAAACTTTCGCCTTTATATTAGCAGGGGCGTGATTTTACCGTTCGAGGCCCATGGCAAATTCATCGGATGGGCCTCAACCCTGAAATGTAAAAACCAATAAATATGTAACCCTTTATAATTTTTTTTTACTACTTATGTATAATTAAGATTAGAGTTGGGATTCTCCTCTGACCGGGGCCCCCTGGCATTTTGCCGACTTGCCACCCTGTAGTCACGCCACTGTATGGCTATGGGGACTTTGGGTAACCAGGGCCGGAATGAGAGATCTGGAGGTCCTGTGCCCGAGGACATTAATAATGATTAAGCCGTCATTACTCAAAATAACGTTTTCCATTTTATTTTAATTTTACATGTTTGTACAAAGCACTGGTAGCATGGGGCAGTGGCGAAGCGTAATTTCATGCTGCCCGAGCCCAAAATTGGAATGGAAGAAGTTCGTCTTCTAGTCGACTAAAAAAGAAGAAGAAGAAAGAAGAAGTCGCCACACCTAAAAAATCTGACACCGGTCTCTGCTATTTGCCGTCCAAAAAAAACCTCATCAAATCTAAAAGTAAAGGCTGACAAGTAGCCAAAATTTGAAAGATACAAGACTTCCCAAGTCTAGTGTCTTGGACACTCTTGTAAGAAGCCCATGTGCGCTTTCCCTAAATCTTGCCATGGCGATGACGCAGCATTGAAGAGATAGATAATAGATTTCTTTTGAATAACAACAATTCTGTGGCTACTGTGAAAGGTGATACAATTGAAGGGACGAAAGGGAGGAAGGAAGTGAAGGGTGGACGCTAAAACTTAGGCGGTTCTAATTATTTACAGCGAAAATGTCTAAAATAAAATAAAATTTATATTATAATTTCTTATGTGAAATAAGTTTTATACAATCAAATTATACCTATAATATTTGCTATGTTTTTATTAGCTGATATAGTTTTTTAGAATAGGTACTTACAGTAATTTCTTGGTAAAATAAAACTACATAAATATATAGAATTATTAATATATTTGAGCATTATTTAAACATAATTCGAGTTGCTGAAAAAAACGTAATACTATGTCGTAAATAATAATTGATTACAGTCAAAGATAATACTGATCAAACAAGTGAATCATCACTTTGGCTAGTGATAAAATTAAGGACACTCTTGATAACACTGTTACTGGGATTCTAGATTGGAGATTTTTATAGCTAGTGTGACACATAGCCTAAACCACTCATCGCTAATCCAACATTGATAAACCAGTTTCACAAGAAACATACATAGTTTTATATTTATAACATTCATACAATGAAAAACCTACTAAAATATGAGGAGGCTAAATTAATTATATTTTTGTGCAGTCTGACATTGCTATTACCATATACTTAAAAAACATTGAGGTCACGAAATTAAATTACAGATTATTTCTACATCTGAATACAATATTCCACCATTTGTATACATAGTGTCCGACCAAAGATTCGGTTTTGGCAATCTTCCGCCAGAATAGGCTGAAGCCGAATATTTTGCAGAGAAGCGTCAAAATTGAACAAACTGGAACAAATGCACAACACCCATGAAAATGGTGATGTGATAGCACAGAGTTGGAAAATGGGCTTCCTTCGATTTGTTTGAAATTTACATTATTTCCAAATGTTTACATTTTTGAGAAGTTACATAGTGATTGTAATCAGCTGTAGGACTTGTGTGTCATAGTTTTTAAGTCTTTAGCTTTGGCTGAAGATTGTGGCGACACTTAATTAATCGCTTTGGTTTGGTCGAAAATCAACCTTTGGACGGACTCTATGCAAGGTATCCATCTGTGTAAAGTTATTTATGGTATGAATTATATCTATTTAAAATGACTAAGTAATTAGATTAACAGAAGCTTCATGAAAAGCTAGTAGTTTCCATCTACACAAAAATATTGTTTACCACTACAAATCGCACCCTCGGTGGGACAAGGGCACAAGTGCATGTTTTACAAATTTTCACTATCAGAATTTACGATGTTGTTGCGCCAATATTGACAAAAAACGGAATGAATAGGACAAAAACACTATCAACTTCTGTTGAAATGAGATGAAACCGAATGGCTTACTTTGTTCTACCAGGCTGTAGGATGTTTTTATAACACTTTGGCATTTTAAAGTCTATTTCGTAATTTTTGCGTTTTATGCCCTTGTGCTGCCGAAGGTGTGAAATGTTCAAAAAAATCTATAGTAACATGTCTTTATAAATAGGAAGATCAGTGATTTTGTTTTTCCTCTCAACTTATTGCTAGAAATGAGAAACAAGGCTTCCACATATACAATATAATACTGGCTTATACTATAATTTGAACACATTAAACAAATTATTATCAGAATACTAAATTATATTAATTTCATTATATTGGTCCAAACAGTCTTTATTTCTTTGACAAGGTGTTGTATATAGCACCTTTGATCTACAGTACAAGTTTTTATTCAAATGCAAAAAACATGTAAAAATACTATTAGTCACAATAGTGTGTATAATTTATTCAACTGGTTTGCATCACAACCTTAATTTTTGTTAAATCTAATATACTGTAAATAGGCAAAATAAATGTGACCTAAGAACCTACTCAAATGCTGTGTAGTTATTAGTATTATTACTCAGCAGCCATCAAGAACTGCCTAAAGGACAGAGGAATGTAGAATTACACAATTCCTGTTAAATATTGCCAGGATTGCCCTTTTACAAATATAACGAAGCATATACACATTTGTAAACACAAATTATATGCTGTTAAACATACATGTAATATCTTAAATCTATTTCACAAGTCTAAGGTCTTAAAACTAAGTTTCTATAACAACTAAATTAGGAAAAGTATAAATGAAATATGATTTACAATTCAGGCTACATTGGGCAATCCAATCATGTCATATTTCCTGGTTTTCTTGCACAGAATCGGATAGCATATAGAAAAATAGTACATGCCAACAATCGCCATAATTATTGATACAATAACTGTGACGATTCCCCACGCAGATAGCCCAAGTCCTCTCCGAGCAGTGTTCTGTCCAGGTAGACTGCTGCTTGCAAGTGTCTTCGGCTGCGCTACTTCTTTGTTCTTACCATTGTACTGGTTGCTATATGCCTTATTAGCATGATTTCGTAATGCATCGCATGGTAACAATAGATGCAACACTGTAACAAATATTGACCATGTCAGAGATAAATTTAACACGCTACCGAATAATTATTAAAAAATCACACGGTATCTAAAATTGTAAGATTAAAGACTTACCAAATAACATCAGGCTAATTTTAATGATGTTTAGTTTAAACATTGTTTGTTCCTTCTGAATTAACAATTTTTCTCAACAAATTGCTACTTGACGAGGTCTATAGCTCGCACGCTAAAGTAGAGTTTGTTCTATATACAATTTTAAGTAAGTTTATGAATCTTTTATTCGATCGTTAGCAACACGAGGTTGTACTTTGGCTATATGAAACTGACCGAATAACACTAAAAGTATAATTTGTCATAATTAAAAACCGATTCGAAAAGCGATAATCCTATAATTGATTGACGTTTCCTGTCACAAGTCACAAACACAATTTACAATGTCAGGGCGGTGTCTGTCATGTGAGTCATGTCGGCTTACAAGCTAAGCTAATAGCACATTGCTAACAAAATAATTGTAAACTGCACGAAAAACGACTTGTACTCTTAGCTTTATAGTTTCCAATGACTTACGTTTATTCAAAAGTTAGATTAGTTCTTTTTAAAATACAAGTCAATATTAATATTATTTTTGTTATAGGTAATACTTATTATAAACGTACTTCCGGAGTTTACACTCTATATTTCTGCTGCTAGTGCTAGCGTGTCCTTCCGGTAGCTCAATGACTGACTGCGTTGTCAAATGTCAAAAAAAGTGTTACCGGCGATGGCTAAAATAATTTGTTGTTTCGTATTCCTTCTTTATTTCTCTATAAAATCTGAGAGCGCCAATGTAGATACAATATCCAGTGACATTAAAGTTAAAAATGTGGACCGCACAATCGATATCTCATCACAACTCGTGAAAATTGCATCGAAGATAACCTTTGAGAATATAGGGCGATCGCCGGTTAAAAGTCTCTTGCTGGCAGTGGAGGCGACGGGCAAGAACAATCTTGCGTACATTGGCGCCAAAGATAGTACCAGCAAAGATATACGGGTAACTGAGACAACAGTAAAAGGTCATGACAATGTTTGGTTCTGGCGTGTTGACTTGAAGGAAGCCGTTAATCCGGGTTCCACAGCGATTATCATGTCAGAAGCTGTATACACCAAAGCGCTCATACCCTATCCTACTGCTATAACTCAGCAGGAGGACCAGTTAGTCAAATACACTGGAAATTTGTACTTCTACTCGCCTTACTTCGTCACAACACAGAAAACTAGCGTCATCCTGAACACGAAGACAGTGGAATCGTTCACCAAATTGAAGCCGTTTAACCAAATCGATGGTACTATAGTATATGGACCATATTCAAACATTGCTCCATTCACAGATAAGGAACTGAGTGTACATTACAGGAACAACTCTCCTTTCTTGACTGTAACTCGTATCGAGCGGCTGATCGAAGTGTCTCACTGGGGCAACATTGCTATTGAAGAAAAAATCGAAGTGGAGCACACTGGTGCCAAGCTGAAGGGGTCATTCTCCCGCTACGACTACCAACAGGACCACCACAGTGGCCCCGCCAGTGTTAGATCTTACAAGACAATTTTACCGTCATCAGCTTCTGATGTGTACTACCGCGATACCAATGGCAACATCTCAACATCGAATATGAAAGTTAAGAAGGACTTGGTGGAGTTAGATCTGAGGCCTCGGTATCCCCTTTTTGGAGGCTGGAGGTCACATTACACTCTGGGATACAATGTTCCTAGTTATGAATACCTCTATCACTCTGGAGACGAATTTCTTCTGAAGATGAGAGCAGTTGACCACATTTTTGATGATATGCAAATAGATGAATTAGTTACTAAGATTATTTTGCCAGAAGGGTCATCTAGCATTAAGTTGAACATGCCCTATTCTGTGACAAGATTGCCAGACAGCTTGCATTTCACTTACTTGGACACCACTGGACGTCCAGTAATTTCATTCACTAAAAGAAATGTTGTAGAAAACCACATACAAGATTTCCAAATTCGCTACACATTCCCTCGTATTCTTATGTTCCAGGAACCATTGTTATTACTATGTTTCTTCTACATTTTATTCCTGGCAGTAATAATATATGTTAGATTAGATTTCTCTATTCATAAGGCTGAACATCATAAGGAATAATTTTATTGTAAATTATTAGTTTGTGTTGCAATGGGATAAGTTATGTTTACATTGTATTCTTCTCAGTATCATTGTAGTCTTATTGGAAAATTACCGGTGTTGAATTCAATAGGTAAATACATTCACAATTTAAATAACACCTGTATCAACATTCAGTTTAATAAAACTTAGCACAAACATGGTTATAGTGAATTTAATTTATCATTTATTCCTAATATTCATGGTGATAATACATTACCTAATTAATATTTACTCTTTAATTTTGTATTAGTTTTAAAATAAGCTGCTTTTAATATAATTGCAAAATAATATAAATTCCAATCCAGTTTCTAGTATTTCTGTCATGCAAAACCATGTACATCTAGAATAGATATTCTTATCCCAATGTACCATGGATTCAACTATATAATTATTATTTTATTATTGAGTTTATTGTAACACTGCAAATGTTTATTGTCACATTGCTCTTACATTTGTGTAGTCTCAAAAATGTGTGAAGGAATAAATGTTTTCTACATTGGATTTTTTTAATTCAATGAATAAAATAAAGTTATTAAAAGTTTTTGTTTTAATTTATTTCCCTTGCATGCATATATTGTATCAATACGGTAGATATAATAATATGAATTGCACTTTGTAATAAATAATACATTGCAAGAAAAGTTTTATAGCATGGTGTTGGTTGTCCAAGTATTGCTCCTATGTTGCATTTGAAAGATGTCCTATTGGAAATATTTTATTTATATATTGACTATAATTAAATCATTAACAAACATTATCTGGATGATGTTCATCCACACACTTAAAATTATGGTATGTTCTGTGTTACCATATACATTGTTAAATCAGAAGTAGAATAGGCTCTCCACATCAGAACATAATAAATTACGCATTGAGGAGATAATAGTACAAATGATATAATAATAGTGCATACACTGCTTAGCTCTTTTATTTTTGTTTTCGACGAGGGAAACCTTCAAAAGGTACCCGACGCTGTGGGAGCAACACCAGGTTATGTGGGATTTTTACCTCACTAAAGGGTGGTCATTATCAACGCTGCGTGGAGGACTCCGGGATGTCCAGTGGAACACAACCAGAATCCTTCCAGCGCGACACTGCTTAGCTTTTATTTTTGAAGGGTTTTTTCACTGCTGCACAACAATTTATCACATGTCTATCAATTATTCAATTTTTTCAATTTTATTACAGCAATGATACTTTGATGATATAAAATGTATTTCACCATTTTTCGATTAAATGAAATAAAATTGTTATTGTAGTTAAAAGTTTTATTAACAGAAAAATGGGATCTTAACATATAATATACAATTAAGTAAGTATTTATAGTACAAAATTAAAGAAAATACATACAGCGGAGATGGTTTCTTAGTTTCTACCAGAATTTGATTAAACATATTCTCCATATTTACTTTAATAAGAACGTCCATTGTAATAATTCATACAACAACAATATATTATTTTTATTGAAGTTTTAAGTTAAGTCTTTAAAATTACAAAAGCATTCAAACACTAAGCAACATGAATATAATATCATTTTATGCTACCGTTCTTCAGATAATCCAATTTATATGATCGACGAGAAAACCATTTATTTGGTTAAATCATACTAATCATACTTCATGCTAATATTATAAAGGCGAAAGTTTGTGAGTGTGTATGTTTGTTACTTCTTCACGTCTAAACGACTAGAGCGATTTTCATAAAATTTGGTAGGGAGTTTGCTGACACTCTTGATTAACATACAGGCTACTTTTACTGTGGGAAAATATGTTATTCCCACGAGATAATCAATACATCGTTTTTTTCACGCGGATGAAGCTGCGATGTTCAGCTAGTTGTGAGATAAATAGGTTCCATGATTACTGTTGATTAATCATTTAGCATTTATATGAGGGCCACAAAACATCAGCAGCATCAGCATCACACTCGATCAGCAGTCCAAAAGACAAAAGGGCAACTGAATAACTACATCAGTTATGCCAGGAACTAATAAGAGGAGACAGAAGATCATTATTATAACAAATAGATCACACTAAAATTCCCAAGCGAATTTTTAAATGTAAAATACACGACGTACAGCACTAACCTAAATTAGGAAAATAAAACTTAATAGAAATCTATAACATCCGGAAAGGTTGCGACATTCTAAATTGGACTACCTGAAGACTTATGTATATAATTATATATTACGGGCATTAAAAGGTGGTCTGTTTAAATGCCATATTCAGAGAGTTTGAATCTGAGTACAACGGGCGCGCTCGTGCAGGGTAGGATTCCCAGTTCCGTGACTACGGCGGTGATGAGGCTGGGCGGCGTCACGTCGTACGTCAGGTTCAGCAGCGACAGGTTGGGGTGGGAGCGCCAGTCCTTTAGAGGGGAGTTCTCGTCCGATTTGTCTATCAGGTCGTCTGGGTCACCTGTATAAAGTTATTGATATAGATTCTTTGTTCACTCAATGTTAAATTATCGTAATAATAATAAATATAAATTGATTAATATAAAAGGATATAGTAGACTAAAAATATTGACTACCGGTATTTTAACATCTTCAGAGGTAGCAGTACATCAGTATTCTGGTTGAGGTTAACATGTAATTTTATCAGAGATTTACTTGAGATGTTTACATGCCTTATAACAGTACTTTTTATTTGTAGTACCTTCAGTTCAAAATTCATTTGCATTTGACTTGGCTGACTATACTTTAGATTCATTGGAATACTTAACGGGTACTCATGACATGTGGTTTATGAATTCTTAAAGAATTCTTTTTGTCGATATTTCGACCCAGTTGAATGGATCGTGGTCACGGCCAAACAGTTTGGCCGTGACCACGATCCAACCACGGTCAATGTATCAATTCCGCGATAATATTAGTCTAAAATCATATATACTTTAGATCTCAAATTGTTACAAGTGATAACATAGTAAACGTTTATACGTCTAGACTCCCACCTAGTGAGCAAGCAAGCAGCAAGCAAGTCCACCTAGGACTTGAAGGCTAAAGAGGGACCTGGGGTGGACCGCCTAATTCTTCCCCCGATAGTCTACACCCACACCCGTTCACAGGCACTATCGTCACACAGCACGCGGCCTCACCGATCTCGTTGTAGACGAAGGCGTCGGTCTGCACGCGCTCGCTGAACTTGTGCGTCTCGCAGGCGAGCAGCACCGGCACGTTGCGCGCGCGCGCCACCAGCGCCACGCCCGCGCCGCCCGCCGCGCCCAGCGCCGCGCCGTTCGCGAGCACCGAGCACGCGCCCAGGATCACCTTCTGCACCTGTACATATCAAACACTATTATGTATGCAGCAATGGACTTTTGCATCTGCACATATTATCAAACAGTATTATATATGCAGCAATGGGCTTTGCACCTGCACATATTATCAAACAGTATTATATATGCAGCAATGGGCTTTGCATCTGCACATATTATCAAACAGTATTATATATGCAGCAATGGGCTTTGCACCTGCACATATTATCAAACAGTATTATATATGCAGCAATGGGCTTTGCACCTGCACATATTATCAAACAGTATTATATATGTAGCAATGGATTCAGATAGAGGTCAAACTTCCAATTGTCTTTCGCTTAAATAAAATAATATGAAAAATATATTTTTAAAACAAGCTTTTATTTCGGTGCACTGAAAAGAAAAAAAATAAGCTCTGTATTAGTGAAACCTATCATTTTGTTGCATCGTACAATTTTCTATCATATAAAAGCTTGTCGTGAGAATAGTTCAGACAACCACAGACCTGGATCTGAGGCAAATTCATTTATTAATCAAAAGTTTGCATAAGCAACAAAGTGATGAGTTTGACTACTACAAAACTTATATTTTTCTTTTCAGGCGACAAGCTTTTATATGATAGAAAATTTTACAATTCAACAAAATGATAGGTTACAAAACAAATATATCAAGTTACACCTTCCACGATGTAGCTGAACGCAGCTATGCTGATGAGATTCCATGTCCATGTCCAAAATCTCAAGAATTTGCGACAATCACACCAAAAACAAAAAGCAACAAAAGTCCAACTTACATCCCCCATGACATAGCTGAGCGCGGCGATATCGAAAATGGTCATACATTGAAGAATCAGCAACTATCAAGCATAACAAAACAAGAACTAAAAAAAGACAAAATACTATACAGTACCACTTCCACAATGGAGCTGAACGCATCCATGCCGATGAGATTGGCCAAAACCCCAAGAATCTGCGTCAATCACATCAAAAAGAAAAAACAACAAAAGTGCAACTCACATCCCCCATGACGTAGCTGAGCGCGGCGATGTCGACGTAGCAGGCGGGGAGGCCGCGCGCGCGCAGCCGCCGCAGCATCTCGCGGGCGCCGCCGTGCGCGCGCGCGCCCACCAGCGTGGCGCGGAACCGCACGCCCGCCGCCCACGCCTCGCACAGGATGCGCTCGATCAGCGACGAGCTGGGGAGACGATAATTGGACCTACTTATGCAAAACAGAATCAACCCACACAACGACAGTTTTGACAAAAAGCCGTTTTTTTTCAAAATGTTGTATACTGTATAATTTTAGGTTATTTTTAATAAAATCTTTTTACAATGTTGCACAAAGTAATTTGTTCTATATATACAAATACTATTTTATTGAACATCATCAACATTTTTAATAATAATAGGAGGAAAACTCGTTGGTTTCTTTTTGCAAAAGCAGGTAAGTGGTTACTGCCACCCAAAGACATGTGTAAGCAACTTTATATAGTTCTAGGGTTCTAACTGAGGTCAGTCACGGATGCGTTAATACTAAAAACCGAAAACTAAGTTGACGTATTTGAAAGTGAACAGGCAATTATCCTCCATAGGCAGTCAGGTAAAAGTAAATAATAAAAAAATGACAAATATTAACCCATCGGATAAAGACAGATTTTGATAATTAAATTGACTTACACTACGACGATTCTTTTTTTTAAATAGACAAGATTAAAAAAACATTTTTTTTTTCAATTTGTCGTGTAGAAATCTGAAATTTAATGTAATAACAAAAACAAATACACACCATCCGTATGTTAGTATATTATCTCCAGTACAGATTTTCTTCCGTACGATGATGCTGATGGCCTCGCCCGCCTTGTCTATCTGCTCTCGGATGTACGTGTCAATCTCCTCTTGCAGCGTCTTTTTTGCCTGTAAATAATATTTAAAATGAGAACATTTTTCGCGATTCTTGCATCACCTGTCACTAATTTCTACCTAACAATAACAGCATTGAACACATTTGAACTACATATTTGTTTGCTAAGAAAAATAATTAATGTGTTCAAAAGCGACTGCAGATTCAAGCACTGCAGTAAGTACCTATTTGTTTCTAATCTGTTTTTCTTGGATATATTTTGCAAACAGATGGAAAACGGTATTTTCATTCCAAAAAGTTTAGTGAATTTACTAATTAAAATTTAAAAATATTAATATGTTTACAGGCGACTGCAGATTCAAGCACTGCAGTAAGAACGTGGGAAAGCTATTTTTTTACATCTGTTTTTCTTGGATTGATTTTTTAAATAGATCGAATATGGAAAACGGTATTTTCATTACAAAAAGTTTAGAGTTTAGGAAAATTTACTAATTAAAATTTAAATAGTTGCAATTAAAAGCTATTATTTCTGAATTTGCACGATGCCAGTTTGAGCAGTATCATTAAGCAAATAGTCTACTATTTTTTATTTAAAAATGAAAAGCGATTTTTCAATTTCTACCATTATCGAAGGTTACTAGTTAAGGTTACGTTTTTTTTTTTTCAAAAATTAAAAGGTGGTTAACAAGTTTCACCCTTATCAAAACATACATCAAACTCATCCACATTATTGGGCAGCAGAGTGAGCTGTCGGCGGAAGTGTTTGAGCGCGTTGGTCTCCGAGGCGGTGGGCTGCCGCATGGAGCAGAGGAACTCCGCGCTGGCCGTCAGCTGAGCTTCCAGCCCGCGGGCGAACTCCGTGCGAGCGGGAAGGCTGTAGTCTCGGACCATCTGAGGGAAAATTGTGAACATGTTATATTTTTATTGACATTACAGGTGGCAGAATCAGTGTATTTCGACCGTGGAAGTACCACCGCCACACCTTTTTCTAACGTGAAGCATTTCTTGCGTTTCGATGAAAGGGTGTGGTTGCCACACTTTTATTTGAGGCGACCATCATCGTCCTCGGGAGTAGCAACGCATCTGTAATTGACTTTAGATAGAATTTCATGTTCTATATGAAGTTGATTACAGGAGTGTATGGGTGCCAGTGACCACTTAACATCGGGTGGACTTCAAGCTCGTTTGCTACTTCAATTTAATAAAAAAAAAATTGGACAAATATTTTTTTGATGGAAACACTGGCTAAGAAAGGATAATACTGAACTACAATTGAAGGGTGATATTGAACTACGAACATTTTTTAAGTATATCAACTATGCTTACAAATTATGATGTAGGTCAGAAATAAACGGTTAACATTGTTATATTTATGTAAATATATAACCTTTTTAAGTGCGTCAAGTAGTGCAATACATCTTGCATTGGAACCGGATACGACGTGCGATGCCAACTGAACGCCCAGTTTAACAACGGCAGGATGTAAACTGAAAAATTTATGATAAAATAGTTATACAATAGTGTAAATTTACAATCATATAAATCACTAATCAAAATAAAAACAACATAAATTTAAAAATCATACATACTTTGATAAAAAAACTTACGATTTAAAACAAATTTCTTTTAAATAATGAAGAGGGGTAGGCAACCCGCGACCTTCATTGGGGCCCGCAGACCTTCATAGAATCATCATCAACCCATTATTGTCCCACTGCTGGGCACGGGTCTTCTCTCAGAATGAGAGAGTTTAGGCCATAGTCCACCGCGCTGGCCAAGTGCGAATTGGTGGACTATTCGCTTCATAGAATACATGCCTTTATTCATAAAATTTTAGAGCACTTCTTTTCATTTTCGCTACAAATAACTCGTATTGTCAACAACATCACTGATGGCTACTCTATACAAATGAATATTAAAATATTGAAAATTAAAACTCAGAAACAATTCTATCTATTTTTACAGTCAGATATTAATAAATAGAAATGTGCAGGTGGGAATAGTGGTGCAGTTGAAATTATACTCACTTTGAATTAATAGCAATATTTTTTAAAGACTCCTTGTCTTTCTCAATGTGTAAATGCTGGAACCAGCCCACTTTTTGGACACTTTGAACTTTTGGTTTTGCATTCTTTTCGACCGGTTTTGGCTTAGGAGATTTTTCCTGTAAGAGTACATACAAACAATATTAAATAAAAATTCTTTTAAATATATTGCATCTGTAGAAAACAAGCATGTTCCACCTGATTGTAAGTATGAATATATTCGAAAAACATTATGTCATAATTAGAAATACAATAATCTTATAAACACACTTTTACATGAAGCGACCATCATAGTCCTCGGGAGTAGCAGCATTTGTGATTGACTTCAGATGGAACCCTTGTTCGATTTGAACTTGCTTACAGGTGTCGCAGGGAGGCAGTGAACACTTATCATCGGGTGGACTGCATGCTCAGTTGCTACTTCAATCAGATAAAAAAAAATGTGTGCGTGTACTAGCGTACACTCGTAAGAAGTGAAACTTCTTTATGACGTTATTTTTCAAAAAATAATTTACTATATGCAACTTTACAGAATTTGGTTAAATAAAGTTAAATTAGATAAAGTTTAATAAAAGCCTTTTATTAAACTTTATCTAATTTCTAATAATAATCTAGTCTATAATTAATAATCTGTTCTATAATAATCTATCTAATATCACGCGTGGTAGGGATAAGAAAAAGATGGCGCGTAACGGAAAAAAAAAGATGGCGCGTAACAGAAAAAAAGATGGCGCGTAACGAAAAAATGTTACACTAAATTTTTTTCCAACCCCGATAAAGAAGTTTCACTTCAAAAAAAATTAAGTCAAGCAAATGACAGGTACAATTTAATTTCCTTAAATCTGTACTTGTTTAACTGTATGAATTAAAATAGTATTTATATTACACATTTTGTTTATTAGTAGCACTGTTGTTTCAATACGTTTTTGAGCACAGACTTTCTCAGGTAAGCCGAATGTTAAATTGTGTGGGCACTTAAGACTAACCTCCCTGACTTCTTTGCTCTTAGCAGGTTCTTCTTTCCCCTGCGGTTGTGCGGCCACCTTCACCTGCGCCGCCGGCTGTTTCGCCGCGCGCTGCGCCTCTTGCTTCGCCCGTCTCTCCGCACGAAGTTCCGCTTTGCTTTTACCACCGTCTTCCGCCTGTAAAACATACATCATTTTTTAGTAATATTTTAAATATAATTTTAACGAAGATGGGGGAGCGGGTTCGACAGTACAAATACCTCGGAGCTTGATTTAAGAAATTAAGACCCGGATAGAAATGGCCCGAGCTTCATTTACCAACATGAAGAAAGTTTTGTGCTGCCGAGGAATTGACATCAAGCTCCGAGTTACGATTCTCCAGTGCTACTTCTGGCCTATCGCCGTGTATGGTTGCAAAGCGTGGACATTAAAAGAAGATACCAGAAGACGTCTAGAGGCTATCGAGATGTGGTGTTATCGTCGTATGCTTCGCATCAGTTGGACACAGAAAGTCAGAAATGAGATCGTACTCCAGCGTGTCTTCATGACCCGGCATCTGATACATTCCATCAAGAAGCGTAAGATAGAATACCTCGGTCATGTGCTTAGACACGATAGGTATAATCTGCTCCAACTCATCATGATGGGCAAGGTGGAAGGGAAGAGACGCGCTGGACGCCGGAAAAAGTCGTGGCTGAAAAACATAAGGGAGTGGACAGGGATCACCTCTGTCGAACAACTGTTTCGCCTGGCCATGGATAGAGAGAGATTCAAGGAACTAACGGCCAACCTTCAGTAGTGAAGAGGCACAAAAAGAAGAAGAACGAAGGTGGTAAAAAAATGGTTCGACCACACCTATTTCTAGCGTGAAGCAATTCTTGCGTTTTTATGGAAGGGTGTGGTTGCCGGCACACTTTCATATGAGGCGATGGTCGCCCTTAGTCCTCTGGAGCAGCAACGTATCTGTGATTGACATCAGATTGAACCCTTTTTCCATATGAGGTTGCTTATGTTCATGGGCGCCAGTGACCACTTTCCATCAAGTGGACTGCAAGCTCGTTTGATACTTCAATTACAAACATCTACTTACAGATTCGACCGATTTCCGAGCAGCTCGCCTCGACCCGTGCGAGCTTCGTACTGTCGTACCATATACATGCATACACGTTAAGCGAACCCTCGGCCGCGCTACATGGTAGGCGGTGTGGGGGGTGTTAGGTTTTTTCGTTACGGAATTTCTTGATTCGATTATCGCGCTCAAAGCCCGCCATAAAAGCTATGCAATAGCTTAAAAAGGCATGGGAGTTGGATTCACTAAAAATTTTTGTACACACAGTTTATGACCTGCATTCACACATAGGATACTCAATACCATAGCAAACGTGACTATAGCAGGCAAAGCCGCAGGAATACCTAGTATGATATATATTATTTCTTGTGACACATCAACTTTTAGTAACATACAATAATAATCATTTGATTTCCAAAGACCCATATGAAAATTTGGTATAATTTCCTGGTGATATTTTACTTAGTCATATAAGGAACGCATATTACAACACCCCAACAACCTCGCCCGGTCATTAATGGATGATGTACACCAAGCGCGTCGGCTTAAACGAAAAATCCCCCAGGATTTGGTCCAGACACAGTAACCAACACACTGTAAATTAGAGGGGATGTGACATAGGTCACTTACCCGGCACGCCCCAGGAAGCTCCACCAGACATACTGCTGAATGTCCAAAAAAGTGACAGATTGCAGTACAAAGAAATACAAAAAAAAAAAAATATATTTTACTTAGCTGTCTATGGTGCCACTATTGTACATAACAAAATGTATCTAAAAGGTAACAAATCTATTAATCTGTAAATTTTGCATGAGGGACTAAATACATAGCTACATACATACTAACAAGTTAAAACTGTGAAACTTTCAATCTCCCTTACCTTTTCAGCAGTGCTAGGCACTTTTACTTCTGGTGTAGCCTTTTCTTCTGGCTTTATTGGTTTTTCTGCTGCTTTTGCCTTGCCTGGAGGAGGTATATTCTCCTTACATTTCAAATCACCAACTGGTTCAACTTTCTCGCGTTTTTCTGCATTATTTTCTGTTTTACTGGTAGTAGCTTCACCTTTTAGTGCTACTTTACTTTTGTCGGAAGCAGATTGAACATCAACTTTTGACGCTCCTTCCTTTGCTTCTGCAATGTCACCTTTATCATCAATTTTCTTTTTAGCTTTTTGTTTAGCTATTTTTTTTGCTTCTCTGGCAGCTTTAACGTCATCCCTAGACTTTGCAGACGTTTCAGTTGATGATGCATCTGCCATATTGTTGCTCAATAGTTGATCCCTTGGAGAGTCCAGTGTGTCTTGTGATTTACCCATATCTTGATTTATTGGCTCTGGTTTTTGAGTCTCAGTCAAAATTGTAGGTAATTTAAGAACCGTATTATTATTTTCCAAATTTTGAGGTTTTATGTGGTCTTTAATGTCAACAGATTCAGGTTTAGGTTTTTGATTTATAATGGTATTATAGAGTTCAGCTCCTTGTTTTTTAAATTCATCCGAGAACAGAAATTCAAAATGAGTAGGCAATTTTTCATAAGCCCATTTTTTTTGATCTGAATTAGTTTTCCGATTTTGAATCACTATTGTATTTCCAGACTTTGTCTCCTGTTTTTCATTTAAAATTGGCTTTTCGGGTTTGTTTTGCAGATTTCCTGTCAAAATTGGATTCTCAAGTTTAACTTTTTGACATTCAGTCGAAATCAAATTCTTTGATTTCGATTTTTTCTTCTTACTAGGTACAGGATTTGAGCATTCAAAATAGTTGGTTTCACTGGTTTTTTCAAACTTTTGTGATTTTATTATGGAGGCTGAGTTTTGATTGTTTATACGAAGTGGAATGGTTTCATGATTTTTAGCAGGAACCAAGTTTTTAGAAGTGTTTTGTGTAACATTCAAAACCTGCTCATCAATGGTAGCTTTAAGGTTGTTGCTTTCTGCAATGTCCTTAATTTTCTGTCCTTGGTTGTTATTTAAGATTGTTTTCTTGCAAATTGGATTTTGAGTTTTGTTTAAATTCTGCCCCTCACATATGTGTTTTTGATTATTCTTTGACACCTGATTCTTAGGAATAGGTGGAGCTGTAGTGTTGTGGTTAATGTTCGGCCCGGTATCCAATACAACAGATGTAGGTGTAGCTTTTACTGCTTGCAATTTCTTACGCCTTAGTCTTCTCTTTTGAGATGCTGATAGTTTTAACTCTTCATTTAAGTCTATTTCTTCCTGAAATTTTGGGGAAAAACAATAGCCATAAATCATAGGTATATCAATAATTTTCATATAAATAATGATTTCCACTCAATAGAGCTTACAAATTGATAATTTTTTTTTATATTTATACCATGAAATAAGGATCTCTACAGGGTAACTGGATGTTTAAAAGGTTAGCGATGACATTAGCTAATGATCAACTATAATAGATTTAAAGTATTAAACTTACAACACTTTAATTAGATTGATATTAGGAAGGCAGAGGCAAGTTATAGCTGTAATATCAAAATTGTGAAAGTTATCACATTCATAGGACATGCAATATAGAAAATTGTTCAAACATATTTTCTCGTTACAATACTTCTGGGCTTAAACGTATAACTGATATTTGGGTAAAAGACCAATTTCACCTTTTTCAAAATTTATAATGAACTTTGCATTATGCATTAACATACATTATACCATTTGAGCCCCAATGTACTGATCTATGACATCCTCAATAATTAAGTGTTTCATTTCATACTGGTCTACACACATTTATCCTCCATCCAACTGTAACATTAAATGGTCATAGGTCTGTGGGAACAATGTTACAGATTAAATAAAGAAAATATTAAGTATCTGGTATGATTTTTGTTCCATCTTTAATACTTTACAGAAATCTGTAAGCAACATAAATCACTTAATGGTAGAAGAGCTTTTTTTGTGTTATATTGGTTGTGCTGTTATCTTTTGTTTTTTTTTTTATACTTAAACCTAACAATAAAGCAGATGGGCTACCTGATGGAAAGTAGTCACCGTCGCCAATGGACATTTGCAACACCAGAGGAGTCGCAGTACTCCATGTGGAACATGGAGTTCCACATGGAGTAAGTAATGGTAAAGCACAAGTAAGAACTTGTGCTTTATAAAGCAGGAGGAGATGCCCCGCAGTGAATCACTGCTTGGCTTTGTTCAAGACGCCCAACTTCTTAGCTACTAACTTACCCTTAACATCCATAATGACCCCGAAACTGCATGTCATTATCAATGCATTATCATTTAATACATTTATCTTCTTTTTATTGTTTTTTTTACATAAAGACAAACTCCCTACACAAACTCCCAAATAAATTCATTCAGTACTACTTCTGAGAATTAAGTTCTAGTGAGTATAATTTTCCAATATATTTTACAGATTACATTCACTCTAGAATACCACAAAGCCTTACTAAAAAGTAGTGTCCGACTAAAGGTTAATTTTTGGCCAAGGCAAAGGTTTTAAACCATGAGAAAACCAGTTCCAAGTTGAATGTTACAACTATATGAAAAGCCTGTATATTAACATTAGTATTGATTGTATATATACTAATTGTAGAGCTCCTTCTGATAGAAGACCCGTGCCCAGCCAGGAATCACTTTACAACCTTTCATAAATGAAAACAATTGAAAATAATGCACAAACACAACCGGAAAAGCAAAGCCCTTACTGAATATGCGCTTACCACAGAGCTTCAACATTTGCATTGTAGTGTCATGTATTACCTCCAGTTTGTTCTATTTTTACACTTGATAGAAACCTTTGGCTTCTGCTAAACTTCAATTTGGCTGAAGCCAACAGTATAGTCAAAGACAGTTTTTACTTGAATGGGGGCGGAAGCCAAAGCCAGCCGGACACTACTTACTAATAAGGCATTTTTCAGTAAAATCAATCTCAAAATCCTAAAAGAATTAAGAAGTAACAGTATAGATGTTATAGCATTTGGTTGGTAGCAAAAAAAGATTAATATATTTTTGTTATAAGAATGAAGTAGCAATCAATCAAGTAGTCCAAACACAGTAGCATTACTACTAAAGACTAAAATGGTTGTCTTATACTGATTCTCTCTCTGCTCTTTATCGAGCCATACTTCTAATGATTGGATATCTAATATACCCTATATAAAGACACCAATTGATTCAGATTTCAAAACAAAGCTTCCAAGTTGCATTATGTTACTCATGTGTCACTTTATTATTGAGGATGGTATGTGGCAACTGTTGCTACCAACTGTTGTATTATAACCTATAATAATTGCATCAGAAATTTGATGATATTGATGATATACAATAATATCATAAAATCTAATACCTTAGACAAACCCATTGCTGCTTGTCCTTGGTAAGCTAAAAATTAAAATAGATTATAGAAAACACTCATTACACGAATAAACACTGTATTTTTGTATAACTTATTCCACAATAGCAATGCAAAGTTTAACTTACCTTCTAAATGATGTGCAAGGCAATTTAATATATTTGTTTGTTAAAATCAAAAAGAGTTTTAAGATTTCAATAATCCTCAACTTCATATATATATTTAAAACCAAAGTAAAAACAATGAATGAAAAATATTAAAACCCCGAAAAAATTGAAAGGTCAACGTCAACGTCAACTGTCAAATCAGCTCAATATAAAATATCATTTCACGTTTTGAAATCTATGTTTGTATAAAAATCTATTAATGACTAATATATAAACTAATGGTCTTCTATATCAGTGACGACATAATGTAATGTATTTTATTGAACAAATATTTATATACATTTAATAATAATTAAATTAATAATAATGATAATAATTAGTATTTAATGCATTTTTATTTAATACGATTGTTTTGTTCGATCTATACCATCGATAGTTCACAACAATTGACAGTATCGATACTGCCGATACTATCGTTTCCAAAATCAGTGGTATCGGTGCTATCGATAGGATCGATTTTTTTTTGACTGGGAGATACGGTAATAACGATAGTAACTCATTGCATTTGTTGAGTGGTATCGATCGATATCCTATAGATAGTCCACTATCGATGGGCAGCAATAGTCTTAAATACGATATTAATATTTTAGCAAAAAAAGTAACAACCCTATGCAACACTTCAAGAGTAGGCAATTAACTCGTTGAGCGGCCCTAGCACCCTAGTTATCCTAGCTAACTCTTTTACTCTGGTTTTAGTGCGGTAAGAATCCCACATAACCAGGCGTCGCTCCCACGTCGTCGGGTACCTTTTGAAGGTTACTTCAATGTCGTCTTTATCATAACTCGGGGCCATTGCCCAAGGCCTCCATCCTCAGAGGGCCCCGAAGGACCGTCAATTTTTCTCACCTTTAATATCAAAATATTATGGTCAGGCGTACAAAAGTATATCATACTTTCTTTACTTTACTTGAGTGCCCCAGCATAGGTAGTTTATGACGGCCCTGGGTTTCCCCCTCGAAAAAAGGGTATTAATCTAAAGTAAGTATACACTATCTAAAATCTACGCTCCAGCATGCAATGTTCGACTTGTCAATTTATTTGATATATATCTATTTACAATTTTGAAAAATAAAATAAATGTAATCAACATCCTATGCCGGTGACTTTGAATTGAAATTTGTTATAGGGCAGAGTACCTATTCTACTACTCGATCCCTTAAATTTGATATCCAAATTTTAGGGATTGTGTAAAAATATATAATTAATCCGCTGTTTCTTTATAAAATTTTCTTTCTGTTTTTCATACTAAACTCTATTTTACTAGTCAAGGCCTTTCATTTTACACCATCGTGGATTTGCGATGATACAACATAATTATGTTAAATTTTATTGTCATTAGAACTAAAAATGTACACCAGGTCCACCAGGAAGAGGGTCATTTATTAATTGAAATTTGACCCTTGACAAACAAATAAACGAACAAACAGGGCAAGCTAAATAAAACGGTGTTAAAACAAAGGGTAAGTACATTAATTTCATCAGTTTATTATTCAACGTTACAAACATGGAACATGAATGCAAATATAAAGGGATCATTATTTATTGTAAAAGAATTAAAATTGTATAAAAATGGAATCTTTTACTTCTTTCTTTTGAACTAATAATTACCAACAAAATATAATCATAAAATAAATAAAAGTATAAAAAAATTGGAATGCAAGTAAATCTTATCAGGGTAGTTAAGCAGGTATATTTGTACAACGAGTTTCACATCAAGTGCATAAATGGTAGTGAGTGTTTGAATCAGTGGTGTAGCGTTGCCCGCCCCAGGCGGCACATTTTGGAATGCGGCAGAGTAATTAGTTTTGACAACCTTTTTTTCGGTCGTCAATTTGCAAAGAGATAGGTGAAAATAGTAAGTAGGGTTCGCAACTGTTTTTTTTTGCCGATAAAAATCTAACTTATGGACGGTAAATTGTACTCTCGCCCCACGCGACATGAAGCCACGCTACACCACTGGTTTAAGTTTCGATGTTTACAAAAATATAGTAAATACAACTATATGAAATAAGTCAGCTTTGTACCTAGGTCGGCATTATCGCCCCAACTGCTATCGTATTACACTTGTAATGATTGAACATTATACAGCATTACTTTAGTGGTAAACTATGGATTTATATTTTATTTACTTTTTTATATAGTAATACCTCGTATCAAGTTAAATGCATAAAACTACACTAGATATTAAAATGACTGTGACTTAATTATTTTAATACATATTTTTACTAGCATAAAGTTTTTTATTCATATAAACATTTTATTTTCACCTGTTTGCTGAATTAGGAGTATTTTACATCTATTTATTATATTGCGAATACACTACGATTAAAAATGCAATTATTAACATACTTAAAACTATGTCTGACAAGAATACTTTATTGCTTATTTATTTTAATATATACTCATAGTTTTAAATACATATTCTTAAATATATTTTATTTATATATACGTGCACCATAATTTGGAGAAGTAGCAAATACATACGAATTAGCTTTATTTTTCTCTATATTGCAATGCTTTTCATAATATTCTGTAGTTATTTTTTCAATGTAATCAGTTAGTTTTTCTTTAGGGCACAGAGCTACAATGCAGCCGCCCCAGCCAGCACCAGTCAGCCGAGAATGCACATCTAACTCGGTCGATAGAGCAACTAAAGTATCTAAATTTTTATGAGAACATTCGAACAGGTTTTTGAGACTTTCGTGACTTGCCGACATTAGCGATCCCAAGATCTTAAGTGTGTTGTCGTTGTCCTCTTTATGTTCTGCGTGTCCATTGGTGCCATTAGAAACAGGTAACTTGCCATTAGTGTTAGATTGCATGCAAATATTTCTAAAAGTCTCAACCCTTAACGCCTCTCCATAAACGTGAAGAGCTCGTTGTTGTAATTTAAATTCCGTCAAGTGTTTCGTATTTGGCGTTGCTAAACGGTTATTTAATTCCTCTTCTGTGATCATGAGTATTTTACATACCTCATCTTTCGTATATAGGTCTTTTGGCAGATATTTATGTACAAGTGTTACCATTTCTTCCAGACTTTTGTTACCAAGTTTTTGTACCTGACTCAAAGTAATAATTGTTTCTTCAGTAGTAATGCCTAGAGAAATGGCTAATATTTTAGCAGCCAGTCTACATTCCATGACGCGTCTGTTATAGTCATTAGTAGCAGCCTTGTTGGCTTCTGCTAAGCTGTGAGCAACAACAAACGAAGCATCTTCTGGTAGAGCTACAGGGGTAGCATTAAGTGGTTGCCAAGTTATATACTGTGCGTTGTATTTTTCAGCAAGGAAAGCTATGGCTTGGTCCATTCCTCCACCCTGGGTTCCGATGTATCTTTCACTTCTAGCGCATAAAGAAGCAATCTCCGTCTTGTTCAGTTTGGCTTCTTGAGCGTGAAGAAAGGCAAGACACGCTGCACTCACGAGCGCTGATGAACTAGATAACCCAGAGGCTGGAGGTATATTACCATCTACGTATATTCTAAGGCCGTTATACTGTTGTGTATTGAGATATTCAAGTGCTCCTTTAATTCCACAGAGAAAATAATTATACCAGAATGGTTTTCCATTCGAATCAGCTTTGATGTCAATTGTTTCGAAAGATTTTATGTCCACGTCGATCTTATCATACTTACTATTTGCATTACGAAGATAAAGTTTTGGTTCTTGAATTACACCCACTGCAACTAAAATATCTTGCTCTATAGCCATTGGCAACACTGGATATCCGCAGTAATCAATATGCTCACCAATAATATTAACGCGCCCCGGAACTCTGGCAAAGAATGATGGTTTGCACTGAAATTCTACGGAAAACATTTCACACAACTTGTTTATTCTTTCGTTATTCGGAACACTTAAAATTGGTACTTCTTCGTTCCTCGTATTTCCGCTCATGATTGTCGTTGCTGCGTGAATAATATTTGTAAACAAAGGAACAACTTCACTCTCCAGTTGCGAGTTTACGACTGAAACTTTTATCAGCTTTGAGTTTGTGTAAAACCCACTCACTTTTACAGACCATGTAATTGTTTTACAAACGAGCGTTGTTATCTGTAAACGTTATTCACTGTAACATTGTAAACAGGACTAGAAAAACACCACGAATTTCATTAACACTTCACATAACATTTAATTTAATTTACAACACAATATTTTACAACGGCGTATTTCATGATTCTTTAATTTGCGACTTATAAGAACAATACAAGTTTTAATACGATGATGAACTTATACATAACCTAAAACTACATTTGCGGAGCAATGAAGCTTCGCAATGACGTAGGTGCTTCTGCGCCTGATGAACTGGTGATACAAATGTGTGCCGATGTACAGTTATGCATAGATAACAGGTTTTAAAAATCATCTAATATTGAATATCATATGGACAAGTTTATTAATATACCTACGAATACTACCAGCATCGTTGTAGGTACCTATTTAATAACCATTGCAAAACGTAAATTAATATAAAACAATGTAATATCTACACTTTTGATCGTAATATTTTATGACTTGCAATTTTTAAGTTTACTGCGTCTCATATACCTATCTGTAGAGGTATCTACAAATACAGCGTGAAAAAAAATTTGATAGACATCTGTAAATGCTTACGTTAAATTATTTATACTTATGGTGTAATAACTTGTATCTGACCCAATTAACCTATTACTTAATCAAATAATAGTTTGTTATCAATCACTTATGATAGATGATCACATTCTGTTGAAGCAGTTAAGTAGCCATACATTGATAAAAACGACAACAAATATGAACCGGTACTTGACTTATATATTAACACTCTAATCAAATAAAGATAATAACAAATAAATACACAAGGTTTTCTAATAAGCTGTAGTCCATATAAATAACGGCATTTTTATATGAAATGAAAAGTATTCCAGTAGGTCAAATAGGAATGGCACTACAAGTGTCCTCAAAAAGCCGTTGATTTCAGTGAAATCTCTGTCTGGCCAAAATCTTATAAGTTGTTTGCTCAACAAAATTCATGAGGCGCATCGAAAAAACATTACTCTCAGGAAGGAAGGAGGAATTTATGTTATTTACAATTTCTTAAACATTGTTATATGTAGAGTTGGTTTACGATAAATGTTCATTTACTACTTCAGCCATATGCCAAGCGATATGATCAATAGCAATATAACGAGCTAACATAAAAACGTTCTAAGTATCAATATTATAGATACACATTTTAAGTGCCTATATAACGTATACTATACACATGTCATAACTATTATCTACTTTATTAAAGTACGGTGATGTCACGAGTTAACGATAATAGAAACATTTACGCTTACAAAGGCGTATCATTGCCGGATCGAAAGTCATTCGTTACACTTCTTAAGTTTGTACTGAAATTTCAAATTTATAAATGGCTCAAACGGAATTATTGAATGATGATTTAAAATAAGAAATTGAAAAAGTTTTAGGTATCCTTTAATAATACAGCTTGCAAAGATTTGTAATCAGATTGTTCAGTACATTAGGTGCATAAGTACCTACTGATAATATGCACTATACATTAGATAAGCCAGTGATAGTATTGATGACTATGGAAAATCTCTTTATTGTTAATCTTGTTATAAAATAGAAGTAACAAACGAGCGCCACAAGGGTAATTGGCAGTAGCTACTGCCGCTCACCTACATCTGAAAGCAACCCCAGATTCGATACAAGCCTGACTTTGGCTCAAAATGCGTTGCTACCTGTACCTAAGGATTTAATGCCTCGGATAAATCTGCTTCAATTACCAAAACCTTCAAACTGGAATACATTAAAGCTTTTTAAATGCTCATAATCATCTATCAGCCTTTCAAGTTCCACTACCGGACATACATAGATTCAATCGGTCCTGTGCCTTCTGAATCCAATAGTTTCCCCTCTGTCTGCTTCAGGTCCTAAAGCTTGATGTTTTTATTTGTAGGCAGAGATACGTATGGAGATGTTGATGCCTTAGGAGTGAAATCAAAAAAAGTTTCTACCAGCTTGAAAACTATTGACAGAACTACAAAAAACGAAATGGGATGTTTTGTGCCTTTAAAGCTGAAAGTAATATGTGGTGTTATAAGTAGCTACAATAACGAGTCATTTCATCTAAAGCTCTAAACATGGTGTTCAGTATATTATTAAATTAAGCCCACATCTATACAACTAAAGTGTGTTTGGTGGTAAATAGGTCCTTGGACTCCGTTTTCAAGCTAACTGTTAAATGCATAGACGATACACTTGTATACTGGATAAATGGATCGTAATTTAATGTCTCGTTGTTGCTATAAAATAAAAAATGTACATAGAATGGCGTCATTAACGAAATCCCTGCGATTCTGCTACAAATAAAATAATATACTTTAAATATCAGAATATGTATCTCTCATACATTGTCAATAATAAATAAAATGTGAATGAAACGCTTTCTTACAAAAATAATTTGGGTTGTTTTTTAAATTATACTAGCAAGTAGCAAGTCTAGCAACTTTTTTGTTGACAACAGCCGATACCGTCAAAAATGACAGCATAAAATTTTATCTGTGTTGTGTTAAAGTTACGTACGTGTTGACAAAAAGACAAACAATTTTACATTCTACGAAATTATTTCATTAATACAATAACATGTCGCTGAATATGTAATTGATAATGCTCTAATTCAAATGTTGAGTACTATGGCGACTCTCTTAGATTTTAAGAAGATTTGCCGCGCTTGTTTATCTGATGCTGGGCCGCTGAAGGAATTGTTTACAGTTTGCTCAGCTGAGGTGTTTAAATATTGCACATCTGTTGACGTGAGTATAGAGACTTATTTACTAATTTTCCAACGCTCTATTCACTCCTCACCATTCTAGCTGCTTGCCGTAAAGGATTAAACAACTTGTTTTGGCGCTACCGTGATATCACAGCAAAATATTATTGTTAGCAAAACAATAGTTATGGCTGGTTGGGCAGTGCGCCAGTGATTGATCTTGACATTGCTCTTGGAGTGGCACTGCAATCAGGGTTATTTATTAAGGCCAACCATTTTTGTATACACAAAATAGTTACTCAACTATAAAAATCCTGATACCTGTGTATGGGCAAGATAAGTCAATCCCTAGTAGTCAGACATGAAAATAAATAAGATGTGTATATACACGAAAATGTAAATGTGATATGTTTCAATCACATTATTCACAACAATGATCAAATAATATTGATGGTGTTTCTACCTATTTGTTTCAAAACTACTTTTCTTCTCTTGATCATTTTTCAAAAAATGTTGCTCCGACGCATACAAACCATTTGCCATAGACATAGACCACTGTATAAAACCAGAACCCAAAGATGTTATCAATTATTTTCTATGAAAGAAGATAATTTGACGCAGTATAACAGACTTAGCAGATATCCTTATGTACATATATCTAGCATTACCAGCTAAAACTACTATCTATGACCACTATCTACTACATCCTACATATCCAGTGCTAGTAAATCCATAAAATATATGCGTGCCCATTCATAGTTTCAAGAGAGTGGCAAATTTCAGAAATTGGAGGACTAGAGCCCTGAAATATAACAACATAAAATGACATACTTTAGTCCATCTGCAAAATGGAGGTGACAAATATCTGAAACATTATGCTTTACGTTTCTAAATTCATAGCCCCACACTAGGATTTTTTCCTCTGTTGTGGGTACCATGGATACACACAAGACGAATACACAAACACCCAGACCCAGAACATGAATGTAAACCCATCATTCAGATAAACAGATTCTGGCCGGGAATCGAACCCAGGAACCATTGCATGTCAGACTGGTATGGTAACTGCTCTGCCACATGGGTCATTGACAGTCCATTGTTTGTTGGCTTATTTTGGAGACTATTTTTATAGTCCTTGTTTTAGGGAGACCTTTAACTTGTATCAATCAATCAAAATCTACCATTGATGCAGGGTAATGTTATAAAGGGCTTAATCTTTATAAAACTACTGTTTTCCAGGTGTTAGAAGCTGATCCGTTGCCCCAGTTAATATGTCAGACGTGTGTTGACTTGCTGAACAAGTTGTATTACTTCAAACAAGTGGTGGTCAGGTCCAATATTATATTGAAACAGCAGTGTAACCTACAGGTATTTATATATATTTATAATAAAGGATGTAATATATTGCATGGTGAGACCATAAGGGAGTTTATATTGGATATGCATTTTGTATAATAAAATTGAGTGTTTAGCAGCTTGGGGCAGCTTTAAGTATATGCAATGTTATAAAATTATTAGGCCAAAATTATGTTTCTCTAATATGAAACAGTCACTTTTTAAATTCACTAGCAGTTAGATGTTAGACTCCACTATAAAAGTAGTTTCAAATATTTAACCAAATTTTCAAGTGAAACTTAAAATTCTACAAAATATTCATTTTGTTAAATTATCGCAGGTAAAACCAGAAAGCCAACAACCAGTGGTAACAGAAAGTAATGAAATAGTAGAAGTGAACATAACAGAATTGAATGATGAAATGGGGATGCAGGAACACCATATACCTATTGAAAATATTGAACCACCTAAAGTGAAGTAAGTGTTTTTTTATAAGACTAAGTAGCATGCAGTCTCTGCCTCATATGGATCTGTGAGCAACTTCATACAGATTAGGTTTCCAACTGAAATAATCACAGATGCATTGCTACTCCTCAGGACTAAGATCATTGCCTAATATGAAAATGAGCCAGGCTTTGTTTGTATTTTATAAATAAATACAACTTATGGCCACCATGTTATTCCATTCCATATTAGTATTGTGCTTATTAGGATGTCCTCTTCAACAATCTCCTTTCACATTGCTCACTCATAGTTTTATTCTTCTAAGCAGTTTTCAAGCTCATGTTCTTGAGATCTTGAACACAGTCCTTTCAACAACTATTGGGTTTGTCCAATAGGTTTTTTTTAAATTACCTATTCACTGATAATTTTGATATATAGAGAGGATGGATGATGCTGGAGCACACCATCCTTGCTCTCTATATGACCTGCGCTTATTTTCTGAGGGGTAGCATTTAAACGAGTGACTGTAATTGAAAGTTTAAAGTGACAAAGTTAATCAATTTACATATAATATTACTAAGTGAGCGACTGACTGCGAATGACGAGAAATCAACAGAACAACAACTTACACACATTAATTGGAGTTACTTAAAATTCAAAATGAGAAGTTTGAAAACATTCTTGGATTGACGAACTGAGCGCACCCGCTCGCAGGGCGCTGCCACGCCCTGCTCGCTTAGTTTAGTTAATGTTTTCTTTTAAGTTCCAATCTAACCTAACCCACCCTATATAAAAAGCTGACAGCACTCCTACATCAGGGAAAAGGTATTCAGAGTGGAATTCTTCACTGTATATCCGCTCAGTAACCTAATATTGAAGTTACCCCTACGTATTTCCAGTCGCTTACTTAATGTAGTAGACGGACAGAATTTTAATATCTGAAATGAATTTCTTTCTTTTCTGAGTAATTTAATATTTGTATCTTGTTACTTAATTTATATTTAGATGCTTATTAAAATTGCAGAAGACGAAGAAGGGGTCCAGCAAGAATAGTGGAACAAACTGCAAAGAAACGGGAAAGGATGAAATGTATGAAGTGTGGGAAGAATTTTCAGAAATACGAGAACTTTGAAGCACACATGAGAAGTCATTTTGGTAAAAAGGTATATTTTGACTGCAACATAGTCATGTCCTATTAAGGGGCATGAGCGTCTTAATCTAAGGCAATAATATACAAGAGTTCATTCTTTGTAATATCTTACATAGAATGAGAAGGCACAAAGCGTTTTTTCATATATAAGTGTTATAATGTTCTTTTTGTGTGTGTAGTGGTCTATTTACTAGCTTTCTTTTTTAGAATCATTTCATATTGTTATGATCTTTTTGATTTTCTGATCGTAGTTGCCATGTATAATAAAGTTTCATATGTTACGATCTGTTATGCTATGCTCTGATTCTCGATCCGTGCGAGATTCGTACTGTCGTACCATATACGTACACGTTAGGCGTACGCTCGGCCGCGCTAAATGGTGGCCGGAGTGGGGGGTGTTAGGTTTTTTTCGTTACGGAATTTCTTGATTCGGTCGCCGCGTTCAAAGCTATGCAATAGTTTAATAATGAAGTAACAAACCTATTCCAGCCCGACATAAAATGCCAGCATTGCGACAAGACGTTCCTCACGCTTCGCAACCTGAACAGCCACGTGCGCATCCACACGGCCGTCCGCAAGTACCAGTGCCTCACGTGCGGCAAGAACTTCGCCTACCTCAACGTGCTGAAGAACCACGAGCTCATCCACGCGGGCATCAAGAAGCACGCGTGTCATCTCTGTAACGCCAAGTTCGTTCAGGCTTATAACTTGAAGGTTTGTAACTATACCAATATTTAGCTCCTCAGAAACAATCTCAATCAGTGATTCACACGTAAAAGAGACTCTCGTGCGGAAAGAACTTCGCTTTCCTCATTGAAGAAGTAGAAGAAGAAGTGTCGTACTGAAGAAGAAGTATCTTCTTTGTAATGCAAAGTTAATTTAAACATTGTCGATAAAAACTTTAAGTCTCACAAGCTGCAGGGTTCTATTCCTTCACCTAAATCTGTGCGTGTCCAACTCGTCTAAGGCAATTGATGAGTTCATCAAGGCATTAGAAGGAAATTCGCCAATTATTTTTAGGATATTTTTTATTTAAATTTGTGCGTGATGAACCTATCTAAAGCACTTAATGAAAATAACCATTTTTTGTGTTATTCTCATTCACAAATTATGATTTGTATATATAAGCATCCCGTTTGTCCCAGATGCACATAGATACGCACAACAAGGAGAAGAACTACGGGTGCTCGCAGTGCGGCAAGAAGTTCGCGCAGCCCGGCAACCTCAAGACGCACCTCATACGACACACCGGCATCAAGAACTTCGCGTGCACGCTATGCGACATGCGCTTTTATATTAAGGTTACTCACACTTTTTTATAATCCTCCTCCTCCTTGATTCGTAATCCTCAATGCTGAGGGTCGTGGTCTCTATTTGTCACCTTTCTTTCGATAATGTTTTTCCAACAGACTCTGTTTTCAGCTGTGTGTAGGGCATGATGTACGGTGGTGTCGAGATTGGTGCGGATTTGATCAGACCAACGCATTGGACTGCGTCCCATTTTTATAATATACAATATTAAATGAGATTGCAGTTTAGTTGGTGATAAGTGGTTATTGCTACTTATACAAATCTAACATTAAGCCTAGGATAAGAGGTTAGCTATCTATGGCTAACCTAAAATTGGTACCTAGGGCTAACTTAGAAGCCTTCTTGACTATTTACTAGAGACTAGAACAAACAGCGCTCAACTAGTCCTTATTAGGCAGAGATAAATATGGCAGTAGTCCTCGCAAATTGTACCACGAAAGGTTCTTGTCTTTGTACACTTATTTTGAACACTAAGGGTTCCAGAAGACGCTCACAAAGCCCAAAACGTTGTTCCACAAGACGACCTCGATCGATGAGCTCGCGGCGAATACGTCACTCACATTATGACTGTATACGTCACTGACATTATGACTTACGCGCACGCGAAGTCATCGTTCCACTAGAGCAGCTATACTCTAAGTGTGTTCCGCGGAATCCTAGGGTTCCGTGATACCTCTGTCGGGGTTCCGCAAGAATTTAGAAAAAAAGGTTCATACCTCCCACTAGTTTGATTTTTTATTTTTTCGTGTTTTCTATTGCCAAGTGGTGAAGTAAATAATAATTAGTAACTGTTACATTGTACTTTTATTATGCTGATTAATAGAAAATACACTTGTAAAAACAATTGTTTTATTTTAGGGTTCCATGAAGTATTTTGCTTCCCAAAAGGGTTCCCTCATTCAAAAAGCAAGAACCAATGCACTAGAGATTATGTCAGTAACGCTCACAATCTAGTGAAACGGGAAAAACTGCGGTTGTGAGCGTAAACTTTGTGAACGTCTAATGGAACACACTCTAAAAGAACTGTTTAATACATGGCACAGTCAATAAAACATGCTGAGCAGTCATTATATTATATGACTTTTATCTTTTTAAATTAATTTTAACAATAATGTTAATAATAAGTGTTTGTCTATGCAGGCGGACCTCGTGAAGCACATGCGATCTCATTCGGCAGATAAACCATTCTCATGTCAACTGTGCGAAAAGACCTTCAAAAGTAGAAGTTTTCAAGCAATACACATGCGAACACATACAGGTATGTACTTTTATATAAAGCTAACTTTAATTTTTTTTTATGTTGGAAGTTTCTCTGGTAAATAAGAGATTCGCCACCCATATCCAAGTATTTGCTGAGTATACAACCTGCAAACCATAAACTCTTTCCAAGAGGCAAACTTGGGATACTAAATAATTATAGTTAAAATTATCTTAAATAATTGCTATGTTGTGAAAAAAAATCTTACATTTAAAACGAATTAAATTATCTAAGCTAAAAAAAAATGTTGGTCCAGGTGAACGTCCATACGCATGCGACCTATGCCCGAAGCGGTTCATGGCGCGCAAGGACCTGCGCAACCACCGCATGATCCACACGGGGGAGAAGCCGCACAAGTGCCAGCTGTGCAGCCAGGCCTTCATACAGAAGTGCGCGCTCAACCGCCACATGAAGGGCCACGGGAAGGACGACCTGCGCCCCCAGGACGCCCTCAATGTGCACTACGCCCCGTGGCATCAGGACGCCTGATGTCTACCTGGGGTCGTCTACGAGGCGATTTATTTATAAGTCTGATTACCTTCTACTGTTAAATGTTGGATTATGTTGGCCACTGATTTTTTTTTTTTTTTTATTTGACTGAAGTAGCAAACGAGCATGCAGTCCACCTGATGGTAAGTGGTCACTGCCGCCCATGGACAACTGTAATCAACTACATACAGAACATGGGTTCCATCTGAAGTCAATCACAGATGCGTTGCTACTCCCGAGGACTATGATGGTCGCCTCATGTGAAAGTGTGCTGGTAACCACACCCTTCCATCGAAACGCAAGAAATGCTTCACGCTAGAAATAGGTGTGGCGGTGGTACTTCCCCGGTCGAACTACATTGGTTCTACCACCTTGGAAACTGTCTGTCTTAGTTATCAGGAACAACAACGTACCTGTGATCTATATCAGACCATACACTACTTCTAACTTAGTTCTCAGGAACAGTAACGCACCCGATTGATATCAGATCATACACCAGTTCTAAATCAAGTCTTTTAAAGAATTTTAAACCACTTCAAATGGACTGCATACTCATTTGTTGCTTTAATCTCATAACAAAAAGTTACCATCAAAGTTCCTTTTATTAATAAAGTAGACTGTCAAGGGAGAAGAAACTCGAGAGCCGTGAAACCTTTGTTCCGAACTATGTTATAGACGAACACATGGAAGGAACATTTATTACATGCCTTGGCATATCAGGACATCTGATATTTACCTAATCTGTATTCGACAGCGTCAATATATCATTTCGTCAGTACACTTATGGAAAGAGTGCATTGCGTAATGAGGGTTTATACACAAAACCAGCCACTGCTATTTTATGGTATAAAAACAACTTTTGTCAGCAAGAAGTAAATGGAAGATATACAATATTTTCTGATTTAAATCTGTACACATGTTAAAATGACGGAACAAACGATATTTCTTTAAGTTTCGTAACTAATTGAAACAAGAAATCACGATTTTATTCTGTATGCCAGTGAGTCAATTCCCGTATATATTTTGGAAACAAAACCTTTATATTTAAGTAAGTACGTCACAACACGAATCCTTCTTTTTAATCCCTTTAACGACTAACAATGGGTCATGAGGTTGTAAAAATGTCAATTTAATGTATTAAACGAAATTGGTTAAGTACATTGTTATATTTGTATTATATTATGTTACATTCGTTACTATATTGTACATATAAATTTGTATGACAGTGTGAATAATGAAATTATTATAATTAAGAGAGATATTTATAGTTTATAATAGTATATTATAAAAAACCATTGACATAGTAATCAAATAAACTCCAAATGGAGGTATTTTAACTCCAAATTTTTGGTGTCATAAGAAATTTTACGGTCATGGCTCTTATTAAGGAAGTTCTCTAATGCTTGCATACTGCCGGTAGAGATTGCAATCCGAATCCGCCCGGACCTAGCATAACTTAACTTCCTAATATTATTCCAACGTGAACAGTTAATGAAGAATTAAAAATGATTCATATATCACGAAGTGGGCGTGACGTCAGGAAAATATTACTATCCATCTTCATTACTTACGTCTTCATTACTATCCATTTTTGAAGGTTTAAAGTAAAAGCAGTTATTCTTCTTCGATTTATTCAAAGTTGAGGAAGTCCAATCCTTTTAACGGTTGAACAATACTCTATTTATACCGGCGGGGGCTCGCAATTTTATAACAAAATTGCGTGAGGTGATATTAACACATTTATGGGGTAGACTAATAATTGCAAATTTAGTAAACGAACAATTTTCGATCTTTTAAACTAACTAAAATCATTATTTTCGGCGTGTTTTTTTTTGTAAATATGCCGTGTCCCGCCGACATATACAAAATTAACTTTATTATGACTAATTTTATCGGTCCAAGATAAAGTTAAGTTCTGCTAGTTCAATCAATTCGGCCGGATCCGGATTGCAATTCCTAGTACCGTGTCTTTTATACATTGTATGCATCATCATAGTACTTTTAACGTAAATCGTAACAGAAATTATATCTATATCAAGGTTTTCTTATTAAATGGTTGTTACCATTGAGTCCATTTGGATACTCTTGTCTATGGTGAATATACTTTTACAAAATTAACCATCTGATAGAATCACAGATATCATGCCATTTTCTATGAAAATAAAATACCTTAACTTAAATGCAGTCTTTTAATACTTACTCTTATACAAACGATATAATATAGGGACTATTACACATAAAACGCAACATTTTTAAATAAAAATTTCATCCAAAGTCCAAAGTTACTTGGACTTTTATATTTCATCTTTTCCTTTTTGCATATATTGTAGTTTTATTTTTGCTATGTTGAGTTGATCCACTTAAATAACAAAGAGAAATATTCATCAATTCATTTATATCATTGAAATTCACGGAGGTGTTACAATTTTAATTTACAGGACTACTGGCCTCTGTCATAAAATGTAACATTAGCATGTTACATAATTATAACATACATTGTTTATAATAAATATACAACTACTTATCTTTTAAGCAGTCACAGGAACGGGAACATTTCTATCATGCACCTTCATATGTCTATTTAAGGTACCACATTGGGTGAAGGCCTGTTTACACAGGGAACACTTATAGGGTTTTTCTCCAGTATGTACTCTATGGTGATCTTTGAGCCTTTTCTTAGCCGCAAAGGTTTTAGGACAATAAATGCACGAAAAAGGTCTTTCACCTGAGTGTATTCTCTTATGCTCCACTAAAGTGCTCTTTTCTCCATATGATTTAAAACAAATACCACATTTATGAATTTTCTTGTGTTCGTGTTTTAGCAAATGTTTCGCCAAATTGGATTTGTCAGTGAAGGGGTAGTTACAAATATTACAGATGAACCTTCGGCCCATGTGTCGCTTCGATATGTGCGCATTCAACATGATCTTGGTAAAGAACTTCTTCTCGCATTGTTCACACTCAAATGGCCGTTCCCTATTCTCCTTGTGAGTTTCAAGATGAGTCTGAAAATACACATTTTATAATTAAGAATTTATTATCTTTGTATTGAATAGGTTTTTTTAAACATTCTTTTCAAATCTGAGTATGACATTTTGCATAATTTTAAGTGTAAAAGGGTTTCTCCCTTTTGTTTTTAAAATCTTAGGATACCAGTGCTACACTTAATTTATACAATCAAAAAATGAAGTGGTAAATTATTTCCAATATTTTTGAAGTGAAACTTCTTTATCGGGGTTGGAAAGAAATTTAGTGGAACATTTTTTCGTTACGCGCCATCTTTTTCCGTTACGCGCCATCTTTTTCTTATCCCTATCACGCGTGATATTAGATAGATTATTATAGATTAGATTATTAGATAAAGTTTAATAAAAGCCTTTTATTTATTTTATCCTTTATCTAATTATCTAATAGCCTTTATCTAATTTAACTTTAATTAACCAATTTCTGTAAAGTTGCATATAGTAAATTATTTTTTGAAAAATAACGTCATAAAGAAGTTTCACTTCTTGCGAGTGTACGCTAGTACATGCACACATTTTTTTTTTTAATTATTTTGTGTAAATTATTTCTATATTTGGAGTAATTTTTACACAATTTGGTGATTAATTTTAAACCTTTTTTAATATTCTAAAGTAAAGAACTGATGATGAAATGATTTACACACCTTCAAAGTATAAGCAGTGGAACAACTCTTCCCACATACATGGCAGACATAAAACTGCCTTTCCTCATGTGTTTTAAGATGCATTGTCAATGTCTCCTTACTTTTGGAGATCTTACCGCATATTTTACATTTAAGATGCTTCAGGTTGACTTTGGTATGGTTACACATATAGTGTCGTCGCAAACCACTTGGGGTCATAAATTTTTTAGTGCATGCAGTGCATTGAATTGATTGCTGGAAAAATAAAATAATGCCTAACTTAAGATATAAGAACGATTTTATTTTGCAAAATTGAAACATTGCAACAAATTGAAGGAGAGTAAGGTGAAGGAAAACATCGTGAGGAAACCTACACACCCGAGAGTTCTTTAAAAAAAAAAAAAAGTTCTCAGAGGTGTGTGAAGTCCACCAATTCGCACTTGGCCAGCGCGGTGGACTATGGCCTAAGCTCTCTCATTCCGAGAGAAGACCCATGCCCAGCAGTGGGACAGTAATGGGTTGACGAGTAGAAGGAGAGTAATGCACACCCATATGCATTAGCTTGTAATGTGTTCAACACAGTTATTAAATTGTTATGACTAGGTACTTGTAAGTGTTTAAACAAACTCAATTGTCACATTTAGTAAATTAAGTCCTACAATAATGATCTGAATACAATCTACATAGCAGTACATTTGACTAATAGGTACATATTTTTTTATTTTCGCAATGGTACAGAAAGAATATATTTCATCTGAGCAAAAGTGGGTGTGACCTATAGATCTCAATATGGAACAGATAACATTAGTAAAAGAAAAAAAAAAAAATATCTGTAGAAACCACAGATACATTGTTGTTCTAAAGACTACGGGTAGAATGCTTGAATTTTGAGTATATCACATCTACAGGTGGCAGTGGCTACTTAAACCGGGTAGGTTGGCTACTTCTACAATATATAAATATATTTACAGGAGTCAATATAGAAATATATTTTAAGAACTTACCTCTTTGCTGTTATGTGTCAGTTTGTGAATTTCATAACTACTGGCTGAATAAAATTTTCTGCTACACAAATCACAACTAAAGGATATCTTAGATTTCTTTGCCTTGGTCTTGATCTTGTTAATCCTATTCTGTTTTATCTCTGTCTTTAATCTACAACAAAGTTATAAAGAGTTCTTTTAATTTGTTGTATGTATTGTTATTTCAAATAGTAAATTACAGAAAAACAAGAGAAACTTAGGAAGTAATAATTTATATCCTTTTTATTTAAAGAGATTTAACTGTTTATATTTTATCTAAGGAAAGTGTGTGAAGATCCACATCTAATTAAAAGATGTATATTATAATATTAATATGATAATATAATAATTACATATAATAATTACAAACCTTATGTAATATTACCTTTTTAGTGTCTTTTTAGTTTCATAAATTACTGGTTCAATTGGTTTACATTGTAGATCTGTCATGAGCTCACCTGACAAAAAAAAATCAGGTAATAAAAATGATAGAATTCATTATTTTTAGGTAGCCACATTTATTTATTAAATCTTTATTGACCATAGAAAACAATGGACAAAAGGCGGACTTAATGCTTAATAGCATTTTCTGCCAGTCACCCTTAGGGAAGTGCAGAGAAAATTGATGAATTTATACATGTATTAGTGGAAGTATTTTACATACATTCTACTTTAAAATCCATTTATATGACAGATTCAGTTATATGTACGGGGTTTATATAGATGTCTATAGTCATGTTATTTGGTCTATATTACCTTTACTAGAACTGACAGAAATGGTATTTTCATTCGCTGGATCAACTTCAGTGTTGATCTTGTTGAAGGTATCTTCAGCAACTGGTAGGTTAATACTTGAATTATCATTACTATGATCAAAATTATCAGCCTGACTTTCATCAAAATGTGTATTATCAATGTTTAACTCATGGTTTGTTTTCACTTCTGGTGTAGCATAGTAGCTCAGAAGTTTATTTTGTGACTGTAGGCATGTCTGTTTGAAATCAAAGAATTTCAACAAGAGGTCGTAGCATACATTACAGAGAGCTCTGGGCAGCTTTTCATCTTCTACGATCTGTAAGATATAGTCATTTTATCATTTTACAATTTTATTATCATTATCATATTAAGTGATCATCTTAGTCCTCAGAGATAGCATCTTTGCAACACATCGTTGATCAACCATAGGTGATTTAATGGGTGATTTTTTGCCATCGAGTTCACTAAAAACGTTTGTTATTTCTATATTAGACATTTATAAAAAATATAAGTTGTGTTTGACAATAATTCTACTAAATTCTGCTATGTTCATTCACCTATGTTGAAAATGCATAGGTTGTGCAATTGTTTGGTTGCTTTGGCAAGGTTGGAGTTTACCTATGTTTATGGATAGCAGCAATGCCTATTTGCTGTTTCTATTATAAGTAATAAGTATTGGTACTAACCTTAATAGATGTGCAGTACCAGTAGATTTCAGGATATACATTTTCATTTAAAAAATACGTGAATGATTCTTTGGCAGCCATACAAGCACGACATAATTTATCGTTCGCCATATTATCTATTAAAAATGTAGTAAGATTTATTTTTTAATGCATAATTCTTCAGAAATCAATTTTGCTTTATTGAATATGACTCCGTACAGTTAAATCTTTACTTTCCACCTACATATTTCATGTATGTATGCTCTACAAATAAATGACATCAGAAATAATCGCTTATGTTTTAAATAAAATCTCTAAATAATATTTTAAACAAAAACAATAATAGTTGAAATTGAATTGTTGTTTTGTTTAGTAATTTTGTTTGACTTTGACAAATCGATTGACATGACATGATGACAGTTAACTATTGTCTATGAAGTATTTCTAGACGTTATTTTTTTAATTGTTTGTACGAACTTGGCTTCATGCCTTTCACCCTAACTTTATTCAATTTTGTAGGTACTTCTAGACGTTAAAAATACTTCATGCAATACTGGAGTACTTCATAGACTAAAATGGGTTGGTAACGGGAAACGCTTCTCACAAAAAGGTAATTCAAAAATACAACCAATACAGATAGTATTGTAATTGGCAATAATTTATGAAACTCACTATACTGTAGGAGTAAATTTAATTTGAAAAAAATACATACTACTTAAAGTGTACAAAGGCATTCAATATTAGTCGGAAATCAGAACATCTTTTCTATTGTGTAATGAGGCGGAAAATAGCCCTCATCAACCTACCTTCTTTCTCATTTACACAATAAGTCATTGTGTATCTGTCCGCCAGGAAATTAGGAATTTGCTACTCGTCGTCTACTGGTCTAGTGTAGTAGATTACATATAGCATTTAGGCTTATTATTATGAGTCCAGTGTAGCAAAATTTAAAAAGAAGGAAGAAGCATATGTATATGATGTTGATGTTTGCTTACACTTGGTTGCTGATAAAATGTTTAGGTCATAATTCTCACTGATTCCCACATAACAGTATCTTTAGACTAGCGCTAAAATCGTGGTCTTGTGGTACCAATTGTTGGCGCTTATAGTGCCGCGCCAACACCACCAGAGGGCAGTGGTGAGACTTCCCCGTCGCCCGCACCACCGCGCCCCTCACTTGCATTCGAGAAGCAGTAGCAATTAGATCGCCGACATTAACCGCGCCTTAATTTTTGTAATTTGCCTAATATATTCATTGTCGTGCGATCCCGTCTTTTTATTATGTTCCCTTATCGAACACCAATAAGCCACAAATCTGTGAATCTTGGTTTTAGTTTTTACGTCTACTTCTACGTCTAATCTACTTACAATAGGAATTAGGTTAAAAAAAACAATTTTAATATAAACATATAAAAATATATTTCAATCTCAATAAAATTTATCACAATAGAATAGAACTTGATACTATAAATCTCTGTGTTGCCGTGGAATGTTTTAAACCATCACCTTAATCTAATCTTACACATATAATTAATATAATACAATAATTTTATTATCCATATACATACAAATGACAGTTTCCTTTGTCTGTACATTGCTCATAAAATAGTTCGCAGAACTAAAACATAATAACGGTAGATTGTTCTATAAGTTTTAGAAATTCATGTGTACAGACAAACAGAGTAATACAGAAAAAAGTTGGTAATTTAAACTTTGATAAATCATCTCTTTTATTTGAAAACTCTACTCACAAACTAATCTGTGATTTTCTCAACAGGCTCCTTGCAATGGTAAGAGCTTCTTCCTTGTGGCTATTATTTTAGCTTAGTAATAATTTCATCATATACATACCCAATTTCCCTTAATAACTAAAATAACAATATCATATCACTCTAAAATAAAAATATGTGGTCAAAAAGCTACCTTGGCTATCGCTTAGTAAATATTGTTTAATACATAATGATTGTGATAATCTCATACAATAAAGTAGGCTACATCTTAAAATTAGGCAATATTGTAGCACATGCAAAATTTGGTTCTTATTACGATTTAGTGATTTTTTATCAATACGTTCGAGCACAGAGAGAACCACGCAAGACCACTGAAATTGCTTACCGGCGTAATATATGATGTTGACTAACGGACGTTTATCTCGTCAACCCATTATTGTTCCACTGCTGAGCACGGGTCTTATCTCAGATTTTTTATTTTTTTATACGTCAACCTAACGATAAGGCAGACGGGCTACCTGATGGAAAGTAGTCACCGTCGCCTAAGGACACTTGCAACACCAGAGGAGTCGCCAATGCATCGCCGGCTTTGAAGGAGAGCTCTTTTGGCACCTTTTTTGAAGAGCCCCATGTCATAACGCCCCGGGAATACCTCAGAAGGAAGCTCGTTCCACATCTTGCACGTCCGTGAATGAGAGAGTTTAGGCCATAGTCCACCGCGCTGGCCAAGTGCGAATTGGTGGACAGGACGTATATAAAGACATCGAAATTTGAAAAATAGGCAGAGCCATAATGGCCGACGAAGTCGTATTTAGCTCTTAAATAGTCCTCGAAACGTTGCTTCCAAAGACGAGAGAGAAAACACTTGTTGCGCCTACGAGAGAGTAGTGCATCAAGTATCTATTTTCAAGACAGGAATTTGGTAGCAATATCTTTAAAATGTAGTAAGCACCACGACAAAAACTTTTTATCAAGAAACCAGGATGTTGGTTTGAGATATTTGTATAAAAAAGAAATGTCTCGATAAGAGTCGATTTTTCCAGCTGGTATTTAAGGTCATGTGCATTGCTGCCAACCCATTATTGTCCCACTGCTGGCCACGGGTCTTCTCTCGGAATGAGAGAGTTTTAGGCCATTAGTCCACCACGCTGGCCAAGTGTGAATCGGTGGACTTAACACATCTCGGAGAACTTTTTTTTAAAGAACTCTCGTGTGTGTAGGTTTCCTCACGGTGTTTTCTTTCACCAAAAACCAGTGTTAATTATTTTCTAATACGCACATAATTAAGATTAAGCTTGCAAGATGTCAATGTTCTGATATTTACATTGACATCTTGCAATGTTAATCTTCTGAATTTTAAGTAGATGTTTAGCAATATTCAGGGTCGATTCAGTTTTCGGTCCTAGCCCTTAATGGTTAGTCGTTCAAGGTCGAGCTCACAGTTTGCCCTGCATGAAGGGCTTCAGGTACTTGTGGAAGGACTCGTTAACGGGTTGCGCGTTGAGGGGGCTTCGCATTGCATCCTCCATCAAACGCTCGTACGCTCGGCCGTCGTACGCACCCAAGGCAGAGTTCAGTATCTGCAGATGAGATGAGATCATAACAAATTTGAGTTAAATCTGCGGATTTTATAACAATTTTAAGTTAACGGGCATGCGGTCTTACTAATAGTAAGGTTAGTGTTCATCATTTTTTTATATTTTACCAGCTTACTCCCGCGGCTTGGACCGTGTCTGATGCGTATATCCGTGTTAATATAGGTCATAAACTATCTGAGTACTAAATTTCAGCGAAATGGATTGGTACATTCGAGTGAAAGAGTAACAAGCACACATGCATCCTCATCGTAGTAGTAAATGCATGCTGCTTTTATCGGATGGTAACTGGCCAATCCGTCCACAAACCCAGACAAGATCTGCCGTCCATGGACATCTATAACAAACTCAGATAAGATCAGTCTTACCTAAAGTTCTTCACAGTATGTCTTCTTTTCGACCAAAACACAGCAGCGCTTAATACCGTTATTAAGCAGAAATAGGTGTGTCGACGGTGTCCCTGTAGTTGAATCACAGAAAGTTCTACTATCCTCCATCCATTCATCATAAACTCATTTTTTTTAATTGTAGCAGTGAAGGTAATCACGGATGAGTCGCAAACTCCCGAAGACTGAGATTGTTGCCTCATAAGTAAGGCGGCAACGACACCCATCCACCAAGTAGTTCTTACGTTTCGGTGGATAGGTTTCATGCTAGAAATAGGTTTGACGGTATCTCCATATTGAAACCATAATGTATTGTACTTTTAAACTTACCTCGTCTTTAATGTCGAACGAATCAACGAGCCCCACGGCACTTGGGCGGAGCTTCGTCAACAGATCCTCATACCAGTTTTGTAATTGCTCAATATCTCTTTCCGAAATAGATGTGAACTATAACAAACAAGAATACATTAACTTACAATATTTTTTATAAGAATATACTAAAACATAATCCTACACAGGTAGACAGACATGTTTTTTTTTATCTGACTGAAGTAGCAAATGAGCATGCAGTCCACCTGACCTGACATCTGTAATCAACTACATACAGAACATGGGTTCCATGTGAAGTCAATCACAGATGCGTTGCTACTCCCGAAGACTGTTGGTCGCCTCATTTGAAAGTGTGCCGGCAACCACACCCTGCTATCGAAACGCAAGAAATGCTTCACGCTGGAAATAGGTGCGGCGGTAGTACTTCCCCGGTCGAACTACACTGGTTCTACCTTGAAAAATGAAGGTTAATGATGCGCTTAGAATACTATCTTCAATATGAGTTTAGAATCCTATTCGGCGACAATTGTTTCTGACTATCGCAGAGAATTCTGTCAATATCGAAATCATATTTTATTACTTTCGGTAATGATCTTCGACATCGACTGTTCTGAGAAAGAGTCTGCTCAAGGGGGAAGGGAGTAGCCGTTTTGCCCTCACTATAGATGCGCCCGTAGTCGTGACCCTTGTAAAAGCTGTAACCACTCTATCTCTCTATCTTTTGACCCCTCTGACCACGTGTCCATTGAAATGAAATGAAATGTCTTTATTTTGTATAGGCCTGCGGGGGCACTTACAAATTGTCAGTTACATTTTTTTTCTTACACTACCAACGGATCGGAATACGACCTCAACTGAGAAGATCCGGCAAGAAACTCAGTGGGTTTGTCTTTTTTCTTACTTATATCCATTTTTTTTTTAATATTATTACAATCATGTTTTTTTACATTTTAATGAAAGTTAGCTCCAGTATCTTGCCTTACAGTTTAGTAAAAGAGAACCCTGTTTGGCAAGATACGCTACACTTTGACATTTATTATTTAAACTATAGTAATGCATATTATTATTATTACTTTTGGTAATGATCTTAGAACACGACTGGTCGGAGAAAGGGTCTGCTCAAGGGGGAAGGGAGTAGCCGTTTTGCCCTCCCTCTAGATGCGCCCCTAGTTGTGACCCACTCTATCCCTGTGGAAATTCTTTTGACCCCTCTGACCACGTGTCCATTCTCATGATATACTCTTCTCGTCAACCCATTATTGTCCCACTGCTGGGCACGGGTCTTCTCTCAGTATGAGAGAGTTTAGGCCATAGTCCACCGCGCTGGCCAAGTGCGAATTGGTGGACTTCACACACCTCCGAGAACTTTTTGTTTTTTTAAGTACTCTCGGGTGTGTAGGTTTCCTGACGATGTTTTCCTTCACCGAAAAGCAATGATAATTAATTTCTAATACGCACATGAATCAGTGGTGCGTGCCTGGATTTGAACCTCATACCTCCCGATCGAGAGGGCAAGTTTCAACCATTAGGCTATCACTGCTCACATGATATACTCACCCTGAGCAAATCCCCAACGTATTGCAGCGCCCAGTACACGACGTACAGGTCGACGAGCTGTAGTAGGACTTTCTTCAGCACCGGCGACACGGTTTTCACTCGCTCTTCGGTCTCCTTGTGGTACGTCGATAGGATTATCGCGCGACAGTGGGCCTGTAGGGAACATTTAATTTTTATTCTGATCTGATCATATCAGGATTTAGCGCTCCACACTAGTGTACAAATGTAGTGTACATGTAGTGGCAAAAATACAGGTTTCGGTTTAGTTTCGGTTTCGGAGGAAAAGGTGCCGCAACTACGACCGGAACCGAAACTGCACTCGGGAGTTCTCGCGCTGTGATCGATCATGTTCGGCGCGTTTAATACCGTACGTTTATTTTTTTAATTATGTGTTGTTACGTTGATTATTATTAATTATCCTTAAGTGAAAATGTCGAAGACCGAATAGCTGTGATTTAAAGATGAAAAACAAAAGACTGATGATTTATAAAGGTTTTTTTCTTTTTTCTTCAAAACTAGATCCTTGTAAGGAAGTTTCGGTTTCGGTTTCGGTTTCGGCCGAAACTTAGACCTTTGCCGAAATTCGGTTTCGATTTCGGTCGAAAAACCAGTTTCGGTCGGACACTACTCCACACTATGTAAAATTAAGGACAATCTGTTTAAATAATGGTTTATTGGATTACTTTTATATTTTTTTATACAGCTTGTTTTTTCTTTTTGCTACCTTAGCTCCTTGATTAACTTTTTGTACTTTTTATGGCACATGTAATTAACCTCAGATAAGCTAACAGTCATACTTAAGGTCGACTGCAGATGCATATATTGCCTTTGAGGATTCATGAGGAATGCATCAGACAAGTGTATCTTACTGATCATACTCTTAAAACAAACCAGTTCATTATATTTTGTTATTGGGCACAAATAAATTTATATTGGATCCTTCGAAATCGAACCACAGAGGGTTCTTCTATTTCGAATTCAGAATAAAGTACAAAGAAAATGTCTTGTTAATGTTACCTCAGCGGCCTCGGTGAGCTGTACGGAGGTCATGTTCCACGCGTCCTCGTAGGACATGCCGCCTTTCTGCCGTTTCTCGATCTGAGCCACGCACAGACCGATTTTCCTAAAAACGTGTATTCGGGTTGATTTAAAGATGAATTAATATCATTATTTTTCATCTCATGATGGCCATAACTAAAACATTCCTAATTTAAATTGTCACTCTTATCGCTTTAATTTTTTTCGTTTTCAAAAAAAAATGTGGCTAATAACACACCTTTTGAGCGCAACATTCGTATATAGGGCGGTGAACAGTTTAAATGGTGAATAGACGAATGGCAGTAATATTCCATTGAGTGCAGTATTCATCACCATCTTGTGAGTTTCTTAAGTACCCTCAAGTCATAATTTTAAATAAAATAGCACGTAATTGAAATGTCATATTGATTATTACATACGGAATGACTCTCTAGCTGATGTCGATTTATGTAGAGTGTAGTAGATTTTGTGACACCGATAAGAGCGGGACGTTTTACTTACGTACACTGTTGAAATGCATGAAGCACTGTTCACAAAACTTACTCATGCTGTATACTTCTGCTCTCAGAAAAAAATGTGAATAGTATTTATAAATATTTTGAATATGTTTGAAGAAGCATTGAGAGAGATGCAGTTTTTTTTTATAAGATTGAAGTAGCAAACGAGCATGCAATCCACCTGATGGTAAGTGGTCACTGCCGCCCAAGGACATTTGTGAGCAACTTCATATAGAACATACGTTTTACCTGAAGTCAATCACAGATGCGTTGCTACTCCCGAAGACTATGATGGTCGCCTCATATAAAAGTGTGGCGGCAACCACACCCTTCCATCGAAACGCAAGAAATGCTTCACGCTAGAATTAGGTGTGGCGGTGGTACTTCCCCGGTCGAACTACACTGGGTCTACCACCTACAGATATCTTTGAAAGAATAGTTCAGATCCTCTACAATTATATTGCCCTAATATTTCCGTCTCACATCGCATCCGCTTTATATTTACCCTCATACGCGCAAAGAAAAGATTCCATTCACAGTACTCACGCGGCGGCCACGCGTCGGAAGCCGGCGACGACCCCGTCGATACTGCTGTCCCAGGGGGGAGATCTTCGTCCAACGGACACGTGCGCCAGGTAGGCCACCGTGGGGGTCAGCGCCGTGTCCCCCGCCGCCTGCTGCCAGGCCTTCACCAGGTATCTGGGGATAGATTGCTCTTTCAGTTGGTGCAGAGATTACTAATATATGAAAAAGTATCACTGTATACACAAACGAAAAGCTTGAAGTAAGTGAAAACAAAAATAATACAAAATTATAAGTAAATATCATATTGTACTGTCTATATGTATACTGTCTATATGCTAGTTTGATACATCCATATTGCGTGTTCTTCAGGGCCGGGAATAAGAAAGGGTATCTAAGGCCAACGTTTAGAGGGCTCTGCAAGCGCGGTAGACTGTGCACTGCAACCTTCTCATTCAGAAAGGAGATCCGTGTCCAGTAATGATACAATGGCGACGATAACAGCTATATAAAAAAAAAATGTCCAGCCGCGTGGCAAAGCGGTCATACCGGTCTGGCACGCAATTGATTCTGGGTTCGATTTTGGGCCAGACAGGTACCTTAACGATAAATTTCTGTCTCGGGGGTTTGTCTATCCGTCTTTGTATGTCCATGGCACCCACGACGCATAAAATCCTAATGTGGGGCTACGAGTAATATTTAAAAAAGCGTCACCTAGCGGTCTGCAGCAGCATAACGGTATTCTCGCCCTCGTACGTGCAGGCGGCGGTCACGTGGCCGTACGTGGTGGGCAGGTTGGACGCCAGCATGTAGCCGTGGCCTCCGCACGCCAGCCGGCAGCGTTCCACTATCGCCGCCGCCTCGGCCGTGCTCACCGCCTTCAGGCAGCAGGACAGCGCGTGGAGCTGGGAGAATGAGATTCTTTAACAATATACCATGTGACGACCCATGTGGCGGAGCGGTTACCATACCGGTCCAACGCGCAGTGGGTTCCGGGTTCGAATCCCGGCCAGACAGGTATCTGAATGATGAGTTTAGATTCATGTTCTGGGTCTGGGTGTTTGTGAATTCGTCATGTGTGTGTCCATAGCTCCCACAACACCGAAGAAAATCCTAGTGTGGGGCTATTAGTTAAAAAATCTTGCAGTGATAGAAATATTAGTTACTTTAACGACGCGTGGCAGAAGGCTCACCAGTCTGGTTCTACCGACTTTAGAAAATAATCTTGCGATTAATTATTTTAACTACACCCGTCGCAGAGCGTTCACCGTACCGGTCTGACACGCAATGGGATCCGGGTTCGATCCCCAGCCAGACAGATTGCGGAATGATGAATTTAGATTCTTATTCTAAATAAGGGGAGTAAGGGGAGAACGGTATTAAAGATCATATCCGACCCAATTGCCAACCTCACCTGCACGCGGTGCTCCCTGCTAGACAACGGACGAGGAAATGGCGACCGAACAATGGCGGTATAACCATAATCCCTGACCAGGACATTGATCAGAAGAGGCTTCAGCAGCCTTGAGGGCCAAATCCCCTCTGAAAAGTCTGGTGCAGAAGGCAACGGGAAACCACTGCACTATTTTTCCCTAGACTGGAAGCTAAACCATACAAAATTAACATCATTCAGGTATATGCACCGACCGAGCAGAAACCCCTTAACCAGATCGAGGATTTGTACAGAGACATAGACACTCTTCTTAATACCACAAAATCACACCACTTAAACATTGTTATGGGTGATATGAATGCTAAGATAGGATCAGTTGCTGTTCCAGGAGTGACGGGTGCGTTTGGACTTGGCAATAGAAACGATAGAGGTGACATTTTAATTGAGTTCTGCCAAGAGAAAGAACTCGTCATAGCAAATTCTCTCTTTAAGCTACCTCCGCGCAGGTTATACACATGGACTTCTCCAATGCACACAGTAAGCCACGTCGTGCGAAATCAGATAGACTACGTGATGATTAATAAAAGATACCGAAATTGTGTCAGGAAAGCTCAAACCTATCCAGGAGCTGATATAAGATCTGATCATAATCCCGTAGTTATCACTGTAAAATGCAAGCTGAAGAAGGTGCAAAGAGGAAAACCTAGCAAGCGGCCTGATGTGAGGAAGCTGGCTGATCCTGAGACGCGAACTAGAGTCTCTATAGACATAAACCAATGGGCAAAAGATCAACACATTACACCGGCAACTAATCACCAAGAACTATGGGACAACCTCAAGCAAAAAGTAAACGATATTTGCCAGAAACACCTACAACATCCTCAGCAGATCAAAAGACAGGATTGGATGACGGACTCAATTTTACAACATATGGAAGCCAGAAGACTGTGTAAGACTAGCAACCCAGCTCGGTATTTGGATCTCGACAGAAAAATACGCAAAGAGATAGCCCAAGCACGAAATAGTTATTTCAATAGTAAATGTGCACATTTGGAAGAACTTTTTCGCAAGCACGATAGTTTTAATGCACACAAACATATTAAAGAAATGACTGGGAAGAAGCTTCAAAATATCACTACTTTAACCGATGCTGGAGGGAACCCGATTTTAGATATTGACGCCAAGAAGAATGCTTGGACAGAATACGTCTCCACAATGTTTGCAGATGTTTCTGGAAACATTGTAAGAGCCACCGAAGAAAATGGTCCATCAATTTTAAAGTCGGAAGTGTTACAAGCTTTAAGACAAGCCAAAGCTGGAAAATCACCTGGCCCTGATAATGTACCTGTAGAAGTACTGAAACTCTTGGAGGAAGACCAGCTTGATTTTCTTACACAGTTCTTCAATAACATCTATGATACTGGCGATCTTCCCAAAGAATGGCTCAAATCTACGTTCATAACAATTCCTAAAAAGCAGAATGCTCGTAAGTGCGGGGATTATCGTATGATTAGTCTTATGAGCCACGTTCTAAAGGTCTTCTTGAAAATCATACAAAACAGGATCGCACCCAGCTGCGATGAACAACTAGGAGATAGCCAATTCGGTTTCCGTTTAGGTTTGGGGACTCGAGAAGCCCTTTTTGCCCTAAATGTTCTCGTTCAGAAATGCAGAGACATGCAGGTTGATGTACTGATGTGTTTCATAGACTATGAAAAAGCTTTTGACCCTGTGAAACATCAACAGTTACTAGAGCATCTGGACGACATCGGTCTTGACGGTAAGGATGTAAGAATCATTCGAAGACTGTACGAGAACCAAGTGGCCACTATTAGGGTAGATAACGAAGACACAGAAGAAATTGAGATTCGTCGTGGCGTTCGACAAGGTTGTATTTTATCTCCACTGCTATTCAATATATATTCAGAAGCTATTATATCGGAAGCTCTGGAAGGCCTTGCAGCTGGAGTAAAGATTAATGGAAGAATCATCAACAATCTTCGCTATGCTGATGACACAATTTTGATAGCATCAACAGAACATGACCTGCAAGAAATTGTTAATAGAGTCAAGAATAGCAGTGAAAAAGCTGGACTGTCGATCAACATCAGTAAGACAAAATTAATGGTAGTTTCCAGAAATCCTGTCTTAAATCCCACGATACACGTAGCGGGCAAAAATCTAGAGCGGGTTCGACAGTACAAATACCTCGGAGCTTGGGTAAATGAAATATGGGAATCGGAACAAGAAATTAAGACCCGGATAGAAATGGCCCGAGCTTCATTCACCAACATGAAGAAAGTTTTGTGCTGCCGAAGAATTGACATCAAGCTCCGAGTTAGGATTCTCCAGTGCTACATCTGGCCTATCGCCGTGTATGGTTGCGAAGCATGGACATTAAAAGAAGATACCCGAAGACGTCTAGAGGCTTTCGAGATGTGGTGTTATCGTCGTATGCTTCGCATCAGTTGGGCACAGAAAGTCAGAAATGAGATCGTACTCCAGCGTGTCTTCATGACCCGGCATCTGATACATTCCATCAAGAAGCGTAAGATAGAATACCTCGGTCATGTGCTTAGACACGATAGGTATAATCTGCTCCAACTCATCATGATGGGCAAGGTGGAAGGGAAGAGACGCGCTGGACGCCGGAAAAAGTCGTGGCTGAAAAACATAAGGGAGTGGACAGGCATCTCCTCTGTCGAACAACTATTTCGCCTGGCCATGGATAGAGAGAGATTCAAGGAACTAACGGCCAACCTTCAGTAGTGAAGAGGCACAAAAAGAAGAAGAAGAATTCTAAATCTGGGTGTTTATGTACTCGTTTTTGTGTTACCAGACAGTAGAAAATTGTATTTTGAGCCCAAGGATGTAGTAAAGCGTGAAAGGTTATTTATATTTACTGATTTGTATTCTGGTCTGGAGGGTGTAAGGGAGACAATGCGTCTGAGAATAAGATGTTTTTAAAAAAAATCGAGGTGTTCCCACTTGGTCTTCTAAAGTAACAACACATCTGTAGTCAACCTCAGGTAGGACAAATTTTATGTGAGTATGATTACTGATGCCCATAGGGCACAATTACCAAGTCGTGGATGATATGCATTTTTTGCTACTTCTGTACTATAAAACAAAAAGTAATCCAGAAAGAGATGTAATACCTGAAATTATTCAACAATTTCTAACAAAGACTTACACCTGATTAACAAATTACACCTTACACCCATTTAACAAATCCCTAAAAATCTCACCTCCGGCAATCTCTCCAGATCGCCGGCTTCAAGCTCGGCGGTGACGTTATTGTACATGGCCCACAGCCAGTCGGCCGTGAGGCGAAAGGCGTGCACGGCCGCGATGCCCACGAACAGCTTGTGCTGTTGCGTCACGTAGTCCAGGATCTGGGGCTCTGGCTCGCTGGGGAGGATAAGTATGCCCTTATTAAAGTTAACACTTAACACACATAGAATATTAAAGGCCCTTATTAAAGGTAACACATAACACACAGTTAAAATATTGTTCGCTGTTGGGTGAAGGCTTAAGTTTACTCGTGTAATGAAAGAACGAAAGAATAGAAAGAGGGTAAAAGGAGTAAGGTAAAAGTAGGAAAGAGAAAGGTTGGATGAAATTAAAACAATAAAAAAGTATAAATAAAAATAATCAAGGAAGTAAGAAATAAAAAAATAATGTTTGTTTAGTAATATATGGAATTACAAAACAAACAAAAACGAAAGAATGTGATGGGCTCTTTCCGCTTCGACTAATCTGATGCCATCGCCATATATATTCCTGTCATACATAAAAAAAAGTTCAGGATTCTTTGTTTGATTTATTCGAATCTAGCTCTTATAGAAAAACGCTGAAGTGCATTTATCTCTATAAAAATCTTGTGTGTGGTATAAAATATTTTTGTTTAGTCCACGTGAAATGATAGTGAAGTGACTCATTCATTCAATTATTATTTTTGCATGGATTAAAGTGGTAGAACCAGCGTAGTTCGACCGAGGAGGTGCCACCGCCCACGCCTATTTCTAGCGTGAAGCATTTCTTGCGTGCGTGAGATGGAAAAGTGTAGTTGCCGGCACACTTTGTTATGAGGCGATCATCTTAGTCCTCCGGAGTAGCAACGCATCTGTAATTGACTTCAGATAGAACCCATGTTCTGTTTGAAGTAACAGGTATCCATGGGTGGCAGTGACCACTTACTATCAGGTGGATTGCATGCTCGTTTGCTACTTCAATCAGATAAAAAAAACATGTAAGCTTGTGACGATGTGTAAGATGGGTAGAGCTGAGCCCAATAAAGTTCACAAATAATAAAAAACCCTATTAATTTAAAAAAAAAATGGAAAACTATCAACAAAACTCACTTAGGCTTGGGCTGCGACTGGCGTCGTACGGCGGAGTAGCGCGTGGCGATGGTGACCGCCTTCGCCATGTAGTTGCACATGTCGTTCACGATCATCACGCGGACGAACATCATCGTGCCGTACGTCAGCTTCGAGCTCGGCGCGTTTACGTACGTACCGTCCTGATGGATGAACAAAATAAACAGTTAAAAAACCTGCGGCACTTGGGACTGCCACGGAAAAGCTATTGATATATATATAGTGAAAGCCTATTGCGTAACATTTTAATTTTTTTTCATTTTCATTCCGATTTCCGAACAGCTTTTCTCGATTCGTGCGAACTTCGCACCATATACATACACGTTAAGCGAACGCTCGGCCGGGCTATATGGAAGGCGGATTGAGGGGTGATAGGTTGTTTTCGTTACGGAATTTCTTGATTCGGTCGTAGCGCTTAAAGCGCGCGATAAAAGCTAAGCAATATCTTAAAAAATCGTTAAGAATAAAAATTTTGCACTTATGTATTTTGTGTATGTCTATGCAGAATGTCATCAAAAAAGACTTCACCATCACGTTAATATCGAGGCCATCCAGCTCCTCGATACGACGGACCTAGTGAGAAGACTCAAACGGACTAAGCCCTTTGAGCTAGTGATATAACATAATGTAGTGTTAGTGAAATTGTGACTTAATTGAATCATAGACCACAAGAACAATGTGTCTACCCCTTTATGTTAGAACAAAGAAGTGCAGTGTCAATGGACGCCTCCTTCAATAAACAATTATTTAGCAGTTTAAGTTAGAGTAGAATTGCTCATTAGCCTTATATAAGGCTAGATTGTAATTAATATGAAGTACCCTATTATTCGGTACTTTATATATATAAAAAAAAAAAAGAAATTGTATGTCGTCAACCATTATTGTGCCACTTGTGGGCACGGGTTTCCTTTCAGAATGAGCTACTTTTAGCGAATTGGTAGACTTTTTACTATCAATTTTATTATAAGTTGTGTTTTTAGTTTTTACTACCTATTTATAAATATAAGCTTATAAACCCTTAAATGTACCGTCATAATACATATATTATTATGTATATGTAAAAATGAAATTCATGTTAATTCTATTTATTTTAAATTACTATTTTAGTTTATAAGAATAAAAATATCAAATGTCATATAGTATAGGGCTTTTCTACAAATATCCAGAACTGTACGAGCTGATAGTATTTAGGGTGCCAGCACTAAAGGAACTTATGAATGGCTTTACAATTATGACCTTGATGATAGCAGGTGATTCTTATTATAAGTATAAGCGATTGTTTATTTATTATTACAAAAACTTACAACTAACATTACGGGAATTTACCTAATTCGTTAGTGTAGATACAATCTAACATTACACATTATCAATATTAAATTAATGGTAAATGTCATAAGTTTACAATATTGTTAAATGATTACAAATATTCCAGAATTAATTAATAGAGGCATAATATAATAATAAATTAATAATAACTATAAATGCCAATGTCAACAATAATAATATAAATAGAATGTCACGAATATAAATTTAATTAATAGTGACATAATATAATAATAAAATAATAATAACTATAAATGCCAATGTCAACAATAATATAAATAGAATGTCACGAATATAAATTAATAATAATAATTTAAACAATATAATGATTTCAGAACAATTTCATTTCAATTGAATAATCCTAAGTATATTTAGATTAGCAATAATAACTCACTACTTGTGTTACGACCCTTGTGAACTCGATCACGGAGCAACTAAATAAGTCAATATCGACAGCGACCTTGTTGAGCGTGCGCAGTGCGCGCGTGAGCGGAGTCTCGCGCAGCAGATTCGTTCGAGCGCGCGGCAACGCCAGCAACTGCGGGCGTCGCCGGCGTGAAATACTATTATTTGGAACGCTCAGCTGCAGCCATTCTAGAATACGTGGGTTATCGATTATTCCCCGCAATACCTTAAAAAGATAATTGACGAGGAACACATCTCTCCTCGTTTCTAGTTTGCTGTAACCTGTCATCCCCAGGACGAACAAAGTAGGATACAGCAAAGGATACCCTGGATATACCCCATATAACCTGCGATATAAGTGGCGCGTGAACTTATTTTGGATGCGTTCCAGCATCCCATTATACTTATGTTCATTTGGGGCCCATATTGCAGAGTTACACTCTAAGTGGCTTTTCACGAGGGCCTCATACAAAGCACGTATAGCATTAACCTTCGTGAAACCTTCTGATTGCCGTAGCACGAAACCAAGGTTCTGGTATGCTTTTTTACAGACCTCGGCTATGTGGTCACGAAAGTTAAGCTCTGCAGTGAACCTTACGCCTAAATCCCTAACTTCCGTTACGCGCCGAAAGAGCGTTCCTTCGAGATAGTATGGATGGTGGCAAGGGGCGCGCGCGCGGCTGAACGTCAGAACAGAGCACTTGGAGACGTTGAAGTGCATGTTGTTCTTATGACTCCATTCAACCACCCTATCTATGTCGCTTTGGAGTCTGGCGTGGTCGGTGATATCACCTATCTCGTGTACCAGTTTCAGGTCGTCAGCGAACAGGAGGCATGTCGTCTCCTGGACCACATCAGGCAGGTCGTTTATCATTAAGATAAATTGGAGAGGTCCTAAATTGCTGCCCTGGCTGACGCCTGATCTCGTAAAGTATTGTTCCGAAAGGCGTCCTGCACAGTCAACATATTGTCGCCTATCCCTCAAATAGTTGGCAAAAAACGTTAGCGTATGAGGTGTACAACCTACATAAGCCAACTTCCTCAGCAAGATGTCATTGTCGACTGTGTCGAACGCCTTCCGAAAGTCGAAATAGGCTACGTCTACCTGCCTTCCCGCATCTACTGCTGGCACTATACATGTCCATGGGTTTTCAAGAACTTTGTAGCTCTATATTTAAACTTAATATAAGATGACCAAGCATGTTTCCTAATTCGAATAAGAATTATGTTTACTGGGTAAAAAACTTAATAAGAAATATTATATAGGGACAAAGTAGGTACAAGAACAATGTATGAAAATATTATGACTTAAACATAACGTAAGCACTAAGCAAACAGAATCTTGACCCCATGAGCAAGGCAACTCAAGCGTGAGTTCTCGTATTTAATGTTCTTTGAATATTATTATATTCATCGTCATTATGTTTCTACATTTATCAATGTCTTCAAACAGAAATTATTTTATTTTTGCTTTAGTACATAATTATGTATTATGAACCTCAGAAAAGGCTGTATCAATTATCATTTTTATTCAATTGTAAAAGCACTGCAGTAAGTGGGTAAGTGTTCACTATAACCTATGGATGGACATCCGTAAGCAAATTTATATAGAACACGACCAGCGTGGCAGAGCGCTTACCATACCGGTCTGACGCGCAATGGGTCCCCGGTTCAATTCCCGGCCAGACAGGTATCTGAATGATGAGTTTAGATTCCTGTTCTGGGTCTTGGTATTTGTGTATTCGTCTTGTGTGAGTCCATGGTACCCTACGAGAAAATCCTACTGTGGGGCTATGAGTGTAGAAAGCGTGTTTTTTTTAAATATAGAACAGGGGTTCTACCGAATGTCAATCACATATGCGTTCCTTAGGACTAAGAAGGTAGATTCGTGTGAAAGTGACCCGGTTATCTATTTTGAACAGGGATTCTACCGAATGTCAATCACATATGCGTTCCTTAGGACTAACAAGGTGGATTCGTGTGAAAGTGATCCGGTTATCTATTTTTGTAATTATACTTTGCTAGTCTTTGAAGTTATAGTTCTTTAGGCACGTTATGGAAATATACGAGTGTAATTTTAAGATTCGTCACACAAAACTCACAGTATGGAGTTGAAATGAGAATGATAATGAAAATACTATGCAAAAGCTTTACCGCGGCAGTCCCCGAGCCGCACGTGTTTTTTTGAAGTTATACCTCTTAGGCACGTTATGAAAAAATGATGAGAATAAGGCGAAATATATATATTTTTTAAAGATTTTTATCTTGTTACACCAAAGAAGTAGAACTTCTAACGCGTGTACATAAGTACACACACACTTTTTTATCCATCGGAGAGCATATTATTTTTGATACTAACAGTCAAACACTATAACATACCATATGTCCATAGGGATGTTAATCTGAGCAAATATCTAGATTACTTGAAATTGAGCATGTCCTATCCTAACATACTAGCATTGATTTATATTGAGGCAGTCTATTGGAATATGCATCTGGCGTTGGCGTCACTTATCGTAGGAGAGGACATTTACAATTCATTTCAGACTTAGTCCATATTTTGCAAGTTGTCAACTGTACACAACTTGCAAAATATGTACTAAGTCCAAGGTTCACTGGAACCTACTATGTTAGTACAACCTGTACCCTTAAACATTTATACTTTCAACTTTTAAAAACTCACCTCTAAAACCTTGGAATTCTTCATGAGCATATGATCCCTGGGTATCCTGACTTTATCGAACCCCAGGAAGCCGTTGTTCGTGCCGTTCATGCCGAGCTTCGCCCCAATCTCGCCCACCTTGATGCCCGGGAGGGGCATGTGGGTTTCTTCATCTCTGAGCTGGACTATGAAGGGGTGAATGCCGTGGCACTGCCCCTTGGTATACAGTTGCGCCATTACGATGCAGTAGTTCGCTGTGTGTGCCACTGGTGAAAGGAAATTCATACTAATATTAAAGAAATCACCATTACGCGCACACGCTTTCTACACTCATAGCCCCACAGTAGGATTTTCTCCTGTGTCGTGGGTACCATGGACACACACAAGACGAACACACAAACACCCAGACCTAGAACAGGAATCTAAACTCATCATTCAGATACCTGTTTGGCCGGGAATCGAACCCGGGACCCATTGCGCGTCAGACCGGTATGGTAACCGCTGCGCCACGCGTGTCGTCAAAATATTATAAAGGCGAAAGTTTACGAGTGTGTATGTTTGTTACTTTTTCACGTCTAAAACGCCTGGAGCAATTTGGTAGGAAGTTAGCTGACACTCTGGATTAATATATATTTTACAGTAGGAAAATATTTTATTCCCACGGAACAATCGAAACATCATTTTAATGCAGGCGAAGCTGCGAGGTTCAGCTAGTATTGCATATTCGCATGAGCACTTAGAAATTGTCAGTTGCAGTTTTTTTCAAACTGGAACATGGCGGTTTGTCTTTTTTTCTTTGTATTTATTTTCGTGTGTTTCTCTCTCTTTCTTTCTCTCTCTCTGTGAAGTATAATGCGAATAATACTGCGTGTGTATATATGTGCATAAAATGTAACGCAAATTAATAAAGCATTCTATGTATTTCACGCTTATAGTAGTAAGTTATTAGTAACGCAACGAATTTAGGTAGGATTCCTCGTCTAAGAAAATGAGATGCTTACATTGTAAAATAACTGATGTTGTTAATATATTGTTGTTGGTTTTACAAATAATTTTAATTTGGCTTTATAAGCGACAGCTGCCATCGAATGAACTGCCAGTATTTAATAATACTGGCAGTTCATTGGACGGTAGCTGTCGTTAACGTTAACGGAACAAACCAAAATGAATTTTGGTGGATACATTTAAAAAGTGTATTAACTAATATTCCCTGCTACAATATATGTGAATGTTATCTATACTAATATTATAAAGAGGCAAAGTTAGCAACTTTGATCATAAGGGGTAATCTTCGTAAATACTGAACCGATCATGAAAATTCTTACAGAATCAGAAAGCTACACTATTCAGGAGTGATATAGGCTTTATTTCATTCTCATGAACCCATCATTGGTCCACAGCTGGGCACGGGTCTTCTCTCAGAATAAGAGAGTTTAGGCCGTAGTCCACCGCGCTGGCCAAGTGCGAATTGGTGGACTTTATTTCATTATTATTATTATTTATTTCATTACGATCGAACAAAATATAATTAACGCTCAACGAAGTGGGCACCGGTCGGCTAGTGAAAGATAAAATTTTATTTTCTTGATTATTGTTATTTTTGAAATGTCTTATCAACGATAATAAGTGCCACTACCTTCCTAAATAGTTGAGTATCATATCAGTGTAATTACGATTAAATCACGTGGCAATATGGGGAGAACTGATTAAGGATTTTTATATTATCATTATTTTAATTATCATTCATTTTGTAAGTAGGTATCAAAGATAAATCTAGCGAAAACACTATGTTCGTAAAACTATACTTGTAATAACACTGTATATGTTAATAAATAATTAAAATTAAATAGCTTTATATAGGTACATTTAGTTTTAAATTTTGTTATTTTTGTAGAAGTTGGATCAAAATTGTTATTTTTTTTCGAAAAAGGCAAGGTTTAAATAAGTCAGGTTAGATATTTTTTTAGCGTAAGTTATAGCTTTTGAAAAGATAATTAAACAAAATGAGAACCAGTACAACCAGTCTAGTTCGACCGGGGAGGTACCACCGCCACACTTATTTCTAGTGTGAAGCAGTTCTTACGATTCGGTGAAAGTGTGTGGTTAACAAAAAAAAGGTCGCCAAATCCTCCGGCTCTCCTACACCAAGGAGAGGCGCAGGGCCCTTCGTAGCGCGAGGACTGCTGTCCCGCTTTTGACTATAAAGTCCCGGTTTTTTGCACCCATAAAGTTCCAAAGCCCGACATAGTAAAAATAAATTCTGGCAACGCTGGGTATACTGCAGACTAGTTTGCTACTTAAATCGGATAAAAAACGACGACTCAGTTTGTTAAGTTCTGATTCATCCTAAGTCCACGTCACGCTGACACTAAGTGCCTATGTATCACATTCGTTTATGTCTAAGACTTCGTTAAATTATTATGTACTTAAGTTACTAACAAAACAATGAGTATCATACATATACATAGAGTACAACATTAACTACGTACAAGTGATGTGTGAAGACTCAGTACTTTTTTAAATTGTTGCAAATAGAAATTACGAAAGATAAAAGAATTATTGTTTGTTGAACTCCTAAAGAAGGAGTTTTTAATGCTATGTCATAGATTGGTCCTTTTTTATATGGCTTGCCTTGTTTTGTATGGTCCCAGGCCTTCTAAAATGATTTGGCTTCCTTATCTATGGCATGAACGATTGCTAAAGTAAATTAATGTGTTGAAGCGCACGCGCATTCTTAGGTTTTAAAATTTGTGCGCGTGACTCTACCTGTTTTTTAAAATATATGTCTCCTTATAACATACGCTATCGGTCGGTGGGACCAGAATGAACAAATAGACAAACCAATATAATGTTTTTTGTCTGATATATGTTTATGCATGTAGTAAATAATGTTGCTAAACATTACTAGCTTACAAATCAATTTATTTATTTTTATAGATTTTTAAATACTTACGGCCACCGGGCCACCATTTGTACGATGTAAGTGTAGGGCTGTGCAGCACGAATTCCTTGGTGGTGGCGTCGTATGTCGCGGTGGTCTCCAGCCCCCGGATGAAGGTACCGTGGCCCAATTCTGTCTGAATAACATATTAAAAAAAGTAATTTAAGCCCAGAATTACGTGACATTGACGAGGCGAGAGTAGAGGATAATCTCAACGCTCTGCGTGCGAGACGAGTAATAAAATGGCCTACGCTAAAAGTTATTTCTCTAACCATTTTGTTGTATTACATTTCTAACGTTCATTTTTTTAATACAAATGTATCATTTTAGTGTAAATCAGTAGTAAAAATATTATTATTTCTATTCTCTTAGGCAGACCATTAGAAAATAAATAAATGAGAAGTTACATTTTTTAAACATTTGTACATTTACGATATTTAATCAATTAACTAAATTTAACATTTTTGTTTTTATATATGCGCAACTAATATAAAATAAAAATAATTATGTAACAACGTTAATAGCTTTCATTCGCGTAATTATTGCAATTAGCTTAAATAACCTTAGAGTTATAGTACACGATTTTAATTACAAAACTGCTTGTCAATTTTTTAGATACAAGCAATTAACATATAATTTTAATTTAATACATACACATTAGTGAAGTATTCGCATTCGCGATTATTCGCATGTTTTTAGATTTTCGCATTCGCAAGAATTGGTGCGAATGATTTACGAATAATTTCGTATATATGCCTTCTAGAACATATTACGTACCTAGTTGTGTAGGTACTTACCTGAGCATATGTACCGATAATGCTCAAATTGAACGCTCTGCCTATCCAGTACGCCTGTTGTTCCACCGTCGCCTGACCCATGAGGGTCGGGATGAACATCACGTAGTGTAGCGTCAAGGGGGATCCGTCGCTGAGGATCGCTGACCCCAAGTTTCCACCCAGGACTGCCCTGAGATGAAAGGATCATGTTAACAAAGACTGTGTCCAAAGATCACGTGGCGCGACTTTTGTTATTATTCTTCCTCTCCCACTTGTTGCTAATATAATATTGTGAGATTTTTCTGGATAACTAATCATACGTGAAAATGTTTAAAAAAACGAGAGGAACATCTTTTACTTCATTTAGTCCAGTTTTCTCGCAATTTTAAATGGTTTCGGGTACAAGTTACGGTAAGCTGTGACCCCACTACGCGTGATTTGCAAAGATTGCAAAAGCCTCAAATATTTTACATAATGAATGGATGTCGTCTTTAAAGTAAAATACAAAACATTTCTTCGTTCAAAACATTATATCACTGCAAAATCTTATACATGATATTGTTATTAACGGCGTGACTGTTATATAACTACTACAATTATAATGATGCGGCTGCCAACAGTTTGAATTCCCACGGATTTTTCCACGTTTTAAGAGTTTCCATTTTAAACACGGGTAAACGCGACTTTATTTGCATTTTTGATGTGTTTTACCTAAGAACAGAATATAGAAAAAATACAGAATCTCCTCCTTTTTGGAAGTCGGTTAATATTATATATCCAATTTTTATACTCATTTAGGACCTAAGTGCAAAATACGTACACGTCTTTCGTAAATCTAATAAACTTAACAACAATAAGCAATAAATTTAAACAAATTTAATATTTTTCCTTGTGATAGGTTACAGGTTTGAAATCTCTTGACATTTTAAATATTTTTATCCTTGTTCAGCAATTATGATAATGGTGACCCTACTAAAAACCAGTTACATGAATAATAAAATTTCCTCTTCTGTCTTAAGTTAATAATTAAGTTAACCATTAAGTTAATAATTTTAAATGTTCTCGGTACTTCTACATTGAAGTTGGTCATCTCCAAGTACATAGGTATCCGTGACGGAAGCATAGTAGATGGATTCAAAGTCCATTTGTTATCACATCGTCATTATTTTACGTTCCTTTTACATCTGTGCCCATGCATAGCAGTAAAATAGTCTCGCCATAATATGAGAAAAGCTATAATCCATCAAAGGCTTGCAAAGGCTTGCTAAGTGCGAATTGGTAGCTGGTCAAGTCATTTTTTTTTCTTGATCCAGATTTTTTAAACAATCGAATTAGCAAACGAGCACTCAGTCCACATTGTGGTAAGTGGTCACTGCCGCCCATCTAAATAAGCAACTTCATTTAGAACAAGGCTTCCATTTAAAGTCAATTACAGATGCGTTGCTATTCTCGTGGTCTAAAATGGTCGTCTCATTTGAAAGTGCCAGTAAGCACGATCTTAAGCCAAAATGACCTTAAAATGCAAGAAGTGCTTTACGCTAGAGAGAAGTGTGTTCTCCGGACGAACCATACTCGTTTTTCCACTTTGACAGTGCGGATTGTTGGACTTTACTTTTATAATACACTCAGTCACAAAGATTTCCTTATGAACATTGCTCTCCCCATTAAGGCATGCGATGATGAATTTCTGCTTTGTATAATAATTAAAATATCGAGAAACCAGACGTAAGGCCAAGATGTATTTATTTAATAGAAACGTCTTTTTATTAAAAGTATACGTCCTCTCATTTATTAAAAGTATACGTGTTACTTATTCGATATTCGCGTGTTTCTTATTTTGATCACTGACAGATAAGTGATGTTAAAAATAATTGCTGAGTCTTCTTTTAGTGAAGAAGAATTATTAGAAAAACCTTTATAAAACGTGTATTTTCACTGCGCGATCCCCTTGTGCTATATGTTCTTTTTGAAAATGCTGTTTAGTTAAAATTGTTGTATGATATAAAATTTTAGTTGTGAGAAGCTGCGAGGACTTCAGCCATGGCACTTTACCTACTTCAATTTCGGTTAGGTGTATTAAAAATAAGTTACGTATTTTTTGTGTCGAACGAATGTCCATTAAATAACTAATGTCTATTAAATACCTTAGAAATTTGAAAAGAGGAGGGGGAGGTGTCAGGTCGCATCAATTTTCATGTAGTGGAGAGGGGGTTTCCGCAAAATAACACGTATTTTATTTATAAGAAGTTGTGTAAGATTTCGGGAAAAGTGGATTAAATCAGGTAGGTAGATGAAAAAGTAAAAGCATGCACTATCTCAAGTCCTTATTCTGCACTATCTCAAGTCCAGTTTGTTATGGGCCCTAAGTCAATGCATTATTCACTACATCTCGCCAACAGGGAGAGGGATTCAAAAAATCGCCAAAATTACCCCACGTATCTAAATAATGGACACTTCCTATGGTAAATGAAAGAAACGCTTTCTACACTCATAGCCCCACACTAGGATTTTCTCCTGAGTCGTAAGTACTATGGACACACACAAGACGAATACACAAACACCAAGACCCAGAACATGAATCTAAACTCATCATTCAGATACCTGCCTGGCCGGGAATCGAACCCGGAACCCACTGCGCGTCAGACCGGTATGGTAACCGCTCTGCCACGCGGGTCGTCAAAAATAAATCGTAGCCCAACGGTTTTTTTTTGGGCTCATACACAAGAAATAAATTAGTAAACAATCAAGGCAAGTTAAAATCATACATGTAATTCTCCATTCCCGCGTTCTCTTCCTCCTGTAGACGTCGGATCATTTTGAAAAGCCCACAAGCTTTCTTGACGGCTAGTTCGTATTTCTCCTTGTGGCTCAGGTACATTGACGGTACTTCTTCATAATGGATACCCTCTTTAAGTACCATGTCCTCTGAAAGTTTCAATGTATTTAAATAACGCTCTTGGGAATTTTTGATTGTATACTAAACAATGATTTTACCATGTCGCTTTTTTGTTTGTAATAAATATAGTTATAAAAGTCTACACCTTTTTAATAGTCCTTGACTTTTACAGACATCTGTAACCAATTTAAACTTGGTCAAGTGTTGTATGATCTGAGACAAACTTTTCTAGTGACATTTTAATAAACTTCTGTATACCTAGTTTACTTTACAAATGAAAGATGTGGATTGGGGTGTTTTTAGTGGTCAATTTATTAATCAAAACTGTTAATTAAGTTGAAAACTCACAAGGTAAATAAAGTAAAGTTTGGGATATAATTAATCAGGATCAACCAGGAGCCAAGAAACTTTTATATGAGGCTACTATCATAATTTCTAGAAGTAGCAATGTGTATGTGATTAACTTGAATAGAACTCTTTTCTAAATAAAGTTTCACTTAGAGATCCATGGCTAGTGGTGGCCACTAACCATAGTGGACTACATTATCGTTTGCGTTAATAGTGTTATAAAAAATATTGACATGTCATGCAGTGTCATGAGCTCAGTGTCATACATTTTGAATGTGTCAATCTACTTCTAAAATTTTTATACTCTATCTAAGGTTTAAGTATGCAATATATAATAAATACTTTTTGATTTATAAAGTTGGCCCAGTTAATTCCGATAAATATGTTTATGTACCTAACAAAATTGACATCAATCTTTGAACCTGTTATCTTCTTACATGCATGTTTCATATTAAATTATAAATGCATGATCTCAGCTATTATATATGTAATTAATTGAGCATACTACAGAATTAAATTAAGAAGTTAAAATTTGATTTTATTTGATGGGAAAAAAAAATGTATCTTATTCTATGCTAATTACTTTAATACTTGAGTAGTAAGAAGCTGTATCCACATACAATTAAATAAGTAATTAAAACTTAATTGACTGAAACAAAAATAAATTATAAAAAACTATAAGGTTTATGTAAATTATATACATATCTATTTATTGTTTCTTTTAATTTTTACTAGTGGTTATCATTAAGACCACATACTCCTTTGTTTGAAGAATATTTTTGAACAGTGTTGCCTAACGGTTACATATTTATCATGTTGCTATACCTAATTACATGAAAGTTGAATGACCTAAATGATATATTTTCTAAGAACTACACAAAACAGTGGCGTAATTATGGATCCGGCTGGTTAACGCTCCTTATGACTTTTTGTATTTACAAGATAATAACATATAATTATGCTTTATAATTAACATAGTAATAAAATTAACAAAACTCTTATTTGAAGTTACATTATTGTAGATAATTAAAAAATAGGTACCTCTCTTCTTCCGCTCCTCAGTTTTCTCGGCGCCCCCATCGATCCAGTTGATCAGCTCAGTAACATTAAATGTGCACTGATCTCTCTCATTTTGCAAGTCCCGGTTCACTTGTTTACTCATTTTGTACACACGACTTCACGACAACAGAGCTCGGCGACTCATAAGACAGGTTCACACATCCGATGGCTCGATCGTTACGTAGTACTATACGCAATCAAGTCTTGTCTCTCACTAGTCGTTTCACAATGAGTGCGCCAATACAAATGACGAACTATAACACTTTGCTAGTACCCTAAGCTCTAATTATTAATGTTAGTGCTATCAGTTGGTATATTTTTCGCTACCTATGTGATTTATCACAACAAATATAGTCCTTTTTAGGTGTATGAGTACTGATTTATAAAATAAGATATGTTCACAATCTTGCAACGCGTACTCTGTGTATTTAACAAAATTAATACAATGTTTTCATTTAAATTATTTTTTTGTTCTCATGTTGCTTTTCAATGGATTCATTCATTTACTTCATCGATATTTGTTTACGTCACGTCATTCTGTCAGGGTATCAGGTACATAACGTCAACGTCATCATTATTGAGTTAATGACAAAAAATCGATTATCTGAAAGTCAGTTATCCACAAATAAATTATTTGTTAATTCTCAACAAATCCTAATAAGACCATTTTTAATAAATAAATTAAATAATGGATGAATAGTAAATTCATCTTTAAAAATAGCGTTCATTTTGTATGTAATATGGATGAATACGATCCACAGACTATATACCTGAGCCGAGACGTAGTAGCCATAAACAAGGGCGGCCATATTTCTTTCTTGTGTGCGTTGGATCTCACCGTGTCGCGATGAGGTTAGTTTTAATAATTTAAAATATTAGATGGTGTATTTACTAAATTATTATTCATTTAGAATGATTTTCGACGTGATTGTAACCCGCGCAATGTGTTTTTACTTTTTTGGTAACCAGTTTAACGTGGTTTTGTAAATAATGTTTGGACTTGCGAAAAGCCATGTGGTGTTAAAGATTATTTTTTCCATTTTTCCAGTTCCTTAAAGCTGCAGAAGAGGCTTGCAGCCTCGGTAATGAGATGTGGTAAAAAAAAGGTGTGGTTGGATCCAAACGAGATCAATGAAATCGCCAACACCAACTCCAGTAAGTATGGCCGGGACTCACTTTATGATTACAATAAGTCACTATGAACATACAATGTCCCCGTATATACATTTAATACATTATAGCTTGCATGAGATAGCAAAATATGTCTGAAAATGTTAAGATTAATGTTATTTGTCAACATGTGTTTATTTTTATGGCATGTATCTCATCATGTTCAAAGAGTATAAGATTAGAATACCTTACATAAAACGAATTTATAAAGAGGGTCAAATCTAGAAAAGATGTGAAAACGACTACAATCTATTTTTGTAACGATTGTACATGGTAGTAGATCTTTGGTACAGATAAGTTAAAAGTAATAATTTGCAATGTCTAGAGAATATAAATGATTCGTCACCAATACGACCGGTCCTTATTACGACACATAGTTCTCTACTCTGGCCAAATGCAGATACAAGTGTATCACATAGCATGTTACGTCTGCTTCCAGGACAGAACATCCGTAAGATGATCAAGGATGGTCTGGTCATCAAGAAGCCAGTCGCCGTGCACTCGCGCGCCCGTGTCCGCAAGAACACAGAGGCCAGGAGAAAGGGTCGTCACTGTGGTTTCGGTAAAAGAAGAGGTACAGCCAATGCGCGTATGCCCCAAAAAGTGAGTTCTATCTCATATACTATTAATTGTAAACTAGTGTCTGTCTATGACATATCTCAATAGCAATAATAGTTCTTATACTACATTCTTTATGTGCAATTATTATTAACATAATGATTATAGATTGTAGCAAATGATATATTAATATCTGAACTAAACACAAAAGTCTAGACGGAATAAAATAAATCACTTTCTGCCGAAGCAATGGTGAACCTCAAATTATTTTATGATAATATTATAATTATTGTTTATTGCAATAAGGTGTTTTTACTTTGTGTACTACTGGAGTGGTCTTTGCTAATAAAATGTGTATTAACCTCGATTTGGGTAACATTGAACATTTTTTACAATATTTGTGATATTATAATCTGTTTTATATTTATTGTACCTTGTTTTTATTAAATGAATAGTGTCCTTTTTAGCTGGTTTATTAATCTAACATAATAAATTTACGGAGAAAACAATAAAACTATCCACAATTACCCCTAAAACTCAAATTCAAAGTTATCCTTAGTTTTGGGTAACTTTGAATATAATTTTTTGAGGATATAAAATCCGTCATTAATCGAATATTTTAAGGTCTGAGTAAAATTTATTAACATATTTTTGTTAATTAAAACCAAATCTATAAAAAATACATTTATTTTGATATATAAATACAATAGACAACTTGGTCTTGCCATATGAATCAAGGTCGATCAATTTGGTGGTAAAATAAGATACTAGTTTTTTTTTGATTATTTATTCCATCCATCCATAGGATGGACGGAACATCGGGTACCTTTGGAAGGTTTCCCCCTCGAAAACAAAAAAAAAAAAAAGGATGGACGGAACATGGACATAACATAGGCCTCCCCTAAATGGCGCCACTCCAACCGGTCCTGTGTCCCCTGAATCCAACGGTTTCCCGCTGTCTTCTTCAGGTCACCGGTCCATCTGGTAGGGGGGCGACCGGTACTCCTTTTGCCTAAACATGGTCGCCACTCGAGGACCTTTCTTCCCCATCGGTTATCGGTCCTACGAGCGATGTGGCGGCCCATTGCCACTTCAGCCTGCTAATTTTGAGAGCTATGTCGGTAAGCTTCGTTCGTCTACGGATTTCATCGTTGCGAATCATGTCTCGTAGCGAAATTCCGAGCATAACCCTCTCCATAGCACGCTGAGCGACGCTGAGCCTCCGAAAAAAAATATTTTTTTATGATACAGGTAACTTTGAACCGTTCAAAGTTACCCATATAACATCCAATTTCGACGTCGTCAAAAGTTTAACAGTTTTACGCAATATTCAACATGGGATACGGATAGTACAGTTTCAAAATAATAATATACAATATACATTTTAAAGATAAACACCAAAACACACCTGTTTACGGTAAGTTTTATATTATAATTGCTATTTCAAAATGAAGCATCAAACACTTGCAACAACTTCACTACGGAAAAGGCGGTATTTTTTAAAATTATGACATTAACAGGTACCTTTTTTTACTTTCATTGCTATTACAACATTTTGGCAAACCATTTTACGCAGGTACTATATTGAAACAACAAGAAGTTTCCATGTAATAAATTAATATATTTTTTTCACAACTTTGTTCAAAGTTACACCGCTGTTCAATGTTACCCAAATTGATTGTATTTAAATAGTATTTATAATTTTACTCATTTAAAACTCAAACTGAATAGCTATTTGTATAACACGCAACAACTAACAATCTAGGCATTAAAATTGAAGAGAAATTAGATGAGCATCAGACTCCAGACTTCATTTGTTTTCAAATCAATTTAAAAAGCAAGTGGACTGTATGACTATAGACATAAATGAAGGTACTGGCTGATGCATAACTGTCCAATTTAAAAGGTTTGCTTATGTATTTGGACAATTATGATAAAAAAATATTTCACTGGTTATAAATGATATTAAATTATTATGCAATAAATAAACATTTATATGCAGCAAACTGCTCACATACATAGTCAACTCATAGTAAAATAAATTATTAAACTCAAATATTCCCTTTTTTTTCTGTATATATCACATATAATTTAAATATGTAACATTATAATGTGAACCTACAAATTAAAACATAGTTGACATATTTACCAAAACTTGATTTTCCTATCAGGAACTCTGGGTACAAAGACAAAGGGTACTGCGTAAGCTGCTGCTCAAGTACAGAACCGCCAAGAAGATCGACAGGCATCTGTACCACGCCCTGTACATGAAGGCGAAGGGTAATGTGTTCAAGAACAAGCGTGTGCTCATGGAGTACATCCACAGGAAGAAGGCTGAGAAGGCCAGGACCAAGATGTTGAGGTGAGTTATGCTAATTGTCATTAAACTAGTCTCATTTATTTTTTATTTTTATTTCACTGAAGTAGCAAACGAGTATGCAGTCCACCTGATGGTAAGTGGTTGTTGCTGCCCATGGACATCTGTAATCAACTTCATACAGAACATGGGTTCCATCTCACTCACACAGCCAATCACAGATGCGTTGCTACTCCCGAGGACTATGATAGTCACCTCATGTGAAAGTCGATCGAAATGCAAGAAATGCTTCACGCTAGAAATAGGTGTGGCGGTGGTTCTTCCCCGGTCGAACTACACTGGTTCTACCACCATTAAGAAGTAACTAGGTGTGTGTTTGATCTCCCTACAAATATGCCTCGGAGCATGGCGAGGTAAACACCTTCCCCCCTAATTATGAGGGGAGGATCTATTTAGTAATAGAATATTATATGTGATGCAAATCAAATCCACTTATTTGTGAATAAGGTAATATAGGTACAGTTGGTAGTCAAACATTTTTGTTAAATTGCTTATTCTGCCACTGAGTATCAAACATACCATTAATTGATTGAAATGTACCTAATGCTGTATATACAAAAAATATGCAATGGTTTATTTCTATGTTTTTATTTAGTAAAGTGTATGTTTTGTCAAATATTATGCATTTACCCAATTATAATTGCGAGCAATGGAAGAACATTACTTATGTAGTATGGTGTTTATTTTAATAGCATGTAGTGTAGGTAGGAAATAGTTTAGTGTTGTGGTTGCCTTAGGAGAAGGGACTCAATTTAGCACATTCCTGGGAAATACTGAGTTGCTTATTGCAAGCTGTACTGTCAGTTGTTAGCCACATTGCCATGCCCATTTTGAAGTTTGTTTGTTGCATAAAATTACACAATATGCAAATTAATTAATTACAGCAGCCCGAAAAATATTTTTATTAAATAAGCACTGCTATTACATTTAGTTGCACTGCTACATGTGAATATTAGATCTTTTTATATTATTTATGTGAGTATATTATTTATTTATGATTTGGACAATTTGTCATTAATTTGTGACTTATCTACATAGCACTATTTAGCAGATAGGCATGATGTGAATCTGCAGTTAATTTCCACACAATGGAAATTAACGATTTTTCCAAGTCTTTATACCTATTTCCGTGAAATGAACGATATTTTACTTAAAAATTTGATTAGTGAAATTTTTCTCGCGAAATCAATTAACAATAATTTAATTAAAAATATTATCGGCCACATTTTGATTGGCAACCTGGTAGATTTTTATTCTCCTAATCATAAATATGAGTGAAAATGTGGATTTCAGCATGCACACGATAACTACACATATTTGCAGCCGGATCTTAATCTATTATATGCATTTGTAATCTGCACATGTTAGGATAATAGTAAAATCCCTGGTATATATTCCTCTCAAATAACGTCACTATTGTTACAGCTTTTTTGGGATGGTCCCACATTTTCATAGTTTTCATAGTTTTTTACTGATTTGTTGATTTTAACCATAATTTCTGTTAACAGCGACCAGGCCGAGGCCCGTCGTAACAAGGTGAAGGAGGCCCGCAAGCGTCGCGAAGAGCGTATCGCAGCCAAGAAGGAGGAGCTGCTGCAGACCTTCGCGCGTGAGGACGAGGCCGCCGTTACCGCTAAGAAGTGAACACTTAACTAGTTAAGAGAAAACGGTCCAATAAATTTGTTGGGTCAAACAAGCGTTTTATTTACTCCCCTATGTATCATTATCTGATTGAAGTAGCATACGTGTATGCATTTCGTCAATCCATCCATCCATCCATCCATCAGCCTTTTGATGTCCACTTCTGAACGTAGGCCTCCCCTAAATGGCGCCACGCCAACCGTCCTGTGCCCTCTGAATCCAACGGTTTCCCGCTGTCTTCTTCAGGTCATCGGTCTACCTGTACTCCTTTTGCCTAAACGTGGTCGCCACTCGTGGGACCTTTTTGGGCCGGCCCATTGCCACTTCAACCTGCTAATTTTGAGAGCTATGTCCGTAAGCTTCGTTCGTCTCCGGATTTCATCGTTGCGAATCATGTCTCGTAGCGAAATTCTGAGCATAACCCTCTCCATAGCACGCTGAGCGACCCTGAGCCTTCGAATGAGGCTTCAGGCACTGAGGAATTGTGGACGAGAAGATACTACGTAATTTCCCGAACGCAGCCCAGCCGAGTTAGATTCTTCGAGTGATCTCAATCTCAAAGTTGGACTTACCTATGCACGATCCGCATGGGTAAGTCCAACTTTGAGATTGTCCCAGGTAAATATACTCGTCGACAACTTCGAGAGAGTCAACAACATGCTCGGATCGAGAGCAGTGATTAAATCTTTCCCTCTCAATTGAGAGGTCGAGGTTCAAATCCAGGCACGCACCACTGTTTTATGTGCGTATTATAAATTAATTATCACTGCTTTTCTTTTAAAAAAAACTTCTCGGAGGTGTGTGACGTCCACCAAATTCGCACTTGGCCAGCGAGGTGGACTAAGACCTAAAACTCTCATTCCGAAAACCCGTGCGCAGCAGTGGGACAATAATGGGTTGACGATATATCCTCGAATCATAAGGGGGTAAAGGTCAGTTTCAAATCATTTGTTTTTGCTTAGCAACCTCATTAAATATATGTAAGTAAAAAAATTCTAACTGATAGTTGAGGTTGACAATACCCCTACATCATGAAGGTTGAGGAGGTGAAGGCCAACTTTTTCACCATTTGATTTAGCTCAAAAACGTAATAACAAATGGTTGAGAAGTCGAATGTCAATTTTTTTATCATATGTTATTCTAGATACTCAAGGTTCACTCCAAGTTTCATGTGAAACATATCAGCTGAACCTAAGTTTCATTTATTTTGTATAAAACAGAGGTAATTTTGAAGGTTTTTATGTTTTTCCGAAGTACCCTAATTATTTTTCTTAAATAAAAGTAGCTATACGCGCTGTAAAATCAGCTACCTAATAGTGGAGGTCTCGTTAAAATCGGTCCAGTGGTTTCGGAGTTTAGCCAAAACAAACAGATTCTGTTATCAGAGTATACTTTCATTATGTATTTGATAAAAAGTTGATATTTTGATATTACAAACATACACTTCAATTTTATTTATAAGTATAGATGATTCATTATGATCAATTGTTCGATCTTCTACCTAGTACTGTAATGTAAACTCTTGTTATTATATAGTATATTAAAAAATATTTTCTAGTTTTTAATTCGATTAGCAATAAAAGCATGTTTTTTAGTTTTACTATTATTTCTTTAAGAACTATTAGGCGTAGGTTTCGTCACGATTTGTTTTTTTTTTTCCGTATAAAAGCGACTTTTTTCCTTTATGCATATCATTTAAAAGACCAGTGATGCCTACCTGGAATTTCTGGCTGTGACATGTACTGCATGAGAAACTATGGTGTAGTTTCTCGGACGTGGCCCAAATGAGCCGAAGCTTACCTAGTACCTTTTAGTTTTAGATTAGTACCTTTTTTATTTTTCTCAAGGGTCCAACCTTCACTATCTACTCGAAGCTGTGAAAGAGGAGGCGGATAATTTCCCTGCCCTGTGTCTGTAAGGCGCGAGGCCCTTTGTACCGTGAGGCCGTAGGCGGAGGACCACACCGCCCACGCTTTATTCCGCCACTGGCTGGTCTCGCCGCACCGGGCCTTTCTTTGAATGTGGCGCCGTCAAAATGGCAGGCATAGGTGTGACATAGACGTGATCTTCGTCTTGCCCATGTTCATCTTAAGACTTATCCGTTGAGAGCTATCATAGAGGTCACAGAGCGTGGCATTAAGGTCCTCCAGCGATATCTGCAAGTCAATAGACAGACATCTTGATTATCCATTAATGTATTAGGTATGCTTCGTGCGGAACGACTGATTGATTAAGACACTAGCTTTTACGTTGCACATCTTCAGTATAGGTCAGCGTTACTCAACATTTTTATTATAGGGGCCACAAACGTCTTTCAGCGAAGTGATCCCGGTGATCCCGGGCCGCTAGCAATGGCGTGGCGTGGAGATTTATGCCGCCCGGGCCTGAACATAAAGAAAAAATAAGGTTGCGAACCTTACTCTAAATTTTTGACCAAAAAAGGTCGACGAATCTAATATTAAATTCATCTGGGCCAATAAAAAGGCCCCGGCGGGTATAGGTGGTAAAGGTAGTCTTTTTTAGCATTTTAGTAGGAACATGAACTATAGCTATGGTAAATTAATATAAAGCGCTGCCATTGTGAAGTATATTGAACTGTTTCAGATTGCTTTGTATTTAGTCTCATTATCATACACTTCATTATGTAAAACGCGACCCTTAACCCAATGACTGTTTATAGTCTCAGATTCAGTAGCGTGACTACTAAGTTCGTCTAGATTTCTCATATTCCAGACAGTTTCGTTGTTATATTCCAGCAAAATACTCGTATATTTCGTTGAGCGTCGATTTTATTTTTTTAATTTTTTGTGGCATAGGCGTCTGTTTTGTTTTTTGTTATTTTTGAGGTCAAATATGGAGGAGATAATTATTATTATTTGTTCTTAAAAACATCAAATATAATATACCTATATAACGAACGTTATTATTCGATATTCGCGAACGCGTATGAAAATGCCCATGCCAATATTCTTTACTGACATTATTATACATTTCCTGTCTACAGTCCCATCTGCGACCATTTTAATTCGTTGAGACTTTTCAAAAATAATTAAAATAAATCCATGGAGGTACGTATATCGCACCAAAAAGTCATACACTAAGTTTCATAGAGCTTGCATAAAAATGTGTAGACCAAGAAAATAGGGGTTGGTAACCCCTATTTCACTTTGTTAGGAGTTGATTTACCATATCCCTGTAGTTCCGGGATCAGAATAGGGCTACGGTATCCCCTGCCTGTCGTAAGAGGCGATTAAATGGGACTTCCAGGGTTGCGGGCGGTAAGAGTGGGAGCTCGAACCGTCCTGCCAAGCGACCCCGTGTAGGACGACGGCATGTGTGGCCGCATGCTATCGTAAACACCAGGGAGGCGCACTGAGTACAATACTCACTGAGAAGAGCCCAAAGAGGGCATCGCGCTCGGAGGACACCGGCAGTGGTCCGTTGGAGATCCCGGTGTCCTCCACACAGAGCCGAGGATGGCCACCGGTGGGGTTTTAGTGAGGTAAAAATCCCACATAACTCAGCGTTGCTCCCACGGCGTCGGGTACATTTCGAAGGTTTCCCCCTCGATATCAAAAAAAAAAGGAGTTGATTTACCAAAAACGGTTAAATAGATGTTCCATTGTATCAAATCATTGAGTTAAATACGTATAAATATTAAAAAAACTTATATTCCACAATTTTAGGTTATGAAGTGAACCCCTCTATAAAATTTCATGTTATACATACTCAGTAGTTTAGGCTCTGCAATGTTTAGTCATTAGATGAGAGGGTGAGCATTCTTTCTCTTTTTATATATAAAGTAAATTAAGCATGATTGCGTCACGATAGCCGGTCTTTCTAAAGACTGGTTTGTTGTTACTTTAGTCAGTCTCGTAGTGTATCACATCAGAAACAAGCGTGTCGTTCGCAATGGGGAAAGTCAACGAAGATCTTCAGAAAGAGAGGGATAGATGCACTTTCAACGTCCAGGAGCTTACTACTTTGACTGATGGGGGACCGGAGAAGACCTTGGAACGTAAAGAAAGAGGTAAATAGAGCAAAATCTGTGTTTATTTTAATTGTCGGTAAATGCACGCAGCACGACCGAGTGTTATTATTCAAGGCATTGACTTTGTTAAGGTTTAAATTCAGAAATTATAACAATTTTATTCTATGTTTTACAAACAACTATTTTAATCACGATAATTTTTATACTTTGCAATACTTTATTACTTGGCTTACATTGATATTTGACTTATATTAATATTTAGTAACTTTCGAACTTACCGACATGTGTAGTTTCTATATTTCCATACTAGGTCGTCATTGTAATCATTGTAAATCGAGGACTTTGTTTGGATAAATGCCATCTCTGGATGTACTATATATATAAAGTATAAATCTCTGGAAGTACCGGTCAATGTTGAATACATTTTATCTTCTAGAAGATGATTAGATATTTATATACAACTAGTTGACCCAGCGAACTTCGATCCGCCTAAAAGTCAACAATCTAAAATTATAGTGTTCCTTTACTATATTATACATGTATTATACATAAAAAGTTTTCTTTTGAATCACTCTATCTATTAAAAAAAACTGCATTAAAATCCGTAGCTTAGTTTTAAAGATCTAAGTATACATAGGGACCAGGGATGTAACGGAGCTCCGATTCCGGTTCCGAAAAGTCGGAACTTCCGACTGGAATTGCACCTTCGGTTCCGATTCCGGTTCCGAAATTTTTATATCGGAGGTTTATATCGGAGGTCGTCTGAAGCGAATTTGATTTAGGTCATTTGTTAACTGTTTATGGGAAAATGTTAATAGGAAACATGCCAATTCTCGTTATCGTCGTGTGTGTATTTTTTACTTTGCAATTAAAGTTAAAAAGGTTTACTGTCTTACGTTGTTACTAGCAGTTCAATGATGTCTCATTGAAATCGTCTCAGTTTACGGAATGCAATAAGCTATAATTTTTAAATATGAAGAGAAAATGGTGGATTAATTTAAAAAAACGTTGCTTCTTCACCTTTCTTATTAAACTGCGTTAGAAAGAGGGGAATGTTCTTCTAGCGTAAGAATTTACCAACAGAACCCTAAACTTTATTCGCACAGAGCACTATATGTTTCATCCATTACCATTTTGTCAATAGTCAACAATATATAATTTATTTGTGGGGATTTTAATTTAAGTTCCACAAGTATTATAGTTAATGCAAGCTTTCAGTGTCTCCTGGCGTCCTGTAAACTTCAACAGGTAAATAATGTATGTAACAGCAACGGCAATATGTTGGACTTGGTCCTAGCCACTGAGGCATTGGGTGGAGTTATTGTGGAAAAGGCAGGTGAGGTCATTATCAATTCCGACGTATATCATCCGCCTCTTGAAATTTCGTTAGTGCGTCATTTCTATAGAGGATCCGGACAGCAATCAGGTGTCAGTTATAGTATTGAATGGGATTTTTATAAGGCAGACTTTCAATCTCTCTACGCAAAAATTGCGGAGGCAGATAGGAAATCATTATATAATTTAACCGATCCAAATGTAGTAGTGGCTAAGTTTTATGACCTATTTTACAGTTGTTTAGATATTTGTGTTCCAATTAAACAGCGTAAAACGATACCACCTCGGTATAATTACCTTGTGTGGTATACGTTGCAAACAAGACGCAACATAAAAATTAAGTCTAGATACCATCGTCTTTTTAAAAAAACCAAAAGCAGTAGTCATCGTTGTGAATTTTCAAAGTACAGAGCACTTGTCAAATTGAGCATTAAGGCTGATTTCTACGCTTACAAAGCGCGAATGGAGCGAGACATAAAACAAGATCCCCGCTCTTTTTGGAATTACATAGCATCCAAAAAAACCAAAAAAACTGTTTGTACAATTAAGACACCAAGTGGGACAATAGCACCGGGAAACCAATGTGCTCAGTTATTTGCAGATTACTTTCATTCTGTGTATAGTCGAATTCCACCAGACCTTGATTCTGAAGAAGCATTAAATAAAGCTGAAGACATTGGCACTTTTGTAGGCATAGATTCTATAACGAGCACAGACGTTGAGTCGGCTTTAAAAAAAATGAAACCAAAGCATTCTGTGGGACCGGATGGCATACCACCATATATTGTAAAGGATTGTCGCTCGGTACTAACGGAACCTTTGCAGTATATCTATAATCTCTGTTTGACTAGTTGCAGATATCCAGAGGTGTGGAAACTCTCCCGTGTAGTACCAGTTCCAAAGAGTAGTTCTGGGTCGAATGTAAGTGATTATAGGCCTATTGCCGTACTGTCTGTATTTGGCAAGTTATTTGAATCTGTGATATGTGAACTGATAAGAGCTCAAATTGAATGTAGACTTACTAATGCTCAACATGGTTTCAGGAGAGATTTGTCTACAAATACAAACTTATTATCTTTTTGGACGTATGTCACTAAATCGGTTGATAATGGTTCACAGGTCGATACTGCCTATTTTGATTTCCGTAAAGCGTTCGACTTGGTAGACAATGACATTCTTCTCCAGAAGTTTGCGACTGCCGGATTCACTCCTCAATTACTTAAATTTTTCTCCTGCTACCTCCGAAACCGGAGGCAGTATGTGCAGTATAATGGATTTATCTTTAAACCGTATTATACCTTTTCGGGAATCAGCCAAGGATCGAACCTGGGACCATTACAATTTCTCATTTTTATTAATGACTTGCCAAGTGCAGTCAGTGCGGCTAAATGTCTGTTATTTGCAGACGACCTAAAACTATTCTTGGAAATCAAAAACCACAAAGACTCTCTACTACTCCAGACCGACATAAACAATGTTTTGGAGTGGAGCAGAGAAAACAAGTTGTTCAATGTGGACAAGTGTTCTGTACTTACATTCTCTCGTAAGCAGAACCTCATTTCTTATAATTACCATCTTGGAGACGTGGGACTCACACGTTGTTCCGCTGTCAAAGATTTGGGTGTTTTGTTTAGAGGCGACTTAAGGTTCTGTAATCACATAGTAGCTATCTGCGGAAAAGCTTTTAGGATGTTAGGGTTTATGATGCGGCAGGCTCGACATCTTGATAGTAATGCACCTATAAAGTTGTTGTATAATTGCTTGGTTAGGAGCATACTAGAAAACAATGCAGCTATCTGGAGTCCACATGGAGCAAAATACAAGCTTATGTTGGAGAAACTCCAAAACAAATTTTTACGATATCTTTATTTCCGTGTTTATGGATATTTTGTGGGCTATCCTCATATATATCCTAGCTCTTTTTTATTAGGAATGCTGGGGTATCATAGTCTTGAATACCGACGTAATATCGCCTTGATAGACTATTTTAACCGATTGATCCGAGGGAAAATATTTAACCCGACAGTACTGGAACTGATATCGTTGCATGTTCCTAACAACTATGTTGGAGCCGGGCGACGAACGCTGTTTGCGTTGCCACATTGCAGGCTCATCATCGCGAAGGAGTCTCCCTTGACGCGAGCATTGACCTTGCTCAATGGCTTAGTGGGGTGGAGTCCAAATATTGACATTTTTTGCACATCCCTCCATGAAATTCGCGGGACGGCAGGAATGTACGTTGCAAGCCTATAAACGATTTGGAATTATTATCTGTAATGTTTATAGCTTAATTGTGTATTAATAAATAAATAAATAAATAAATAAATATTGAACCACAAAGCCAAATACTAAGTTTCATTAAATTTTCATCAAATTGATGGACTTTCATACAAACTTTCCTCTCCATTTTTATCCCATTAAGGAGTAATTTACAAAAATTCTTTCCTGGTGATCACCTACACTATAAAAGTAAACAGTGCAAAATTTCTAATTACATTCGTTTGGGCTGTGCGTTGATATGACAGGATATAAGTCAGTTTTTTCACATGTACAAATTTGTCCGAACAAAACACTTTTTTTGCCATAATGTTTATTGACTGATACAATCTCCGATTCCGATTCCGTTTCCGGTTCCGATTTCGATAAAATGAATTTAAAAACTCCGATTCCGACTTCGGTTCCGATAAGTGACCTCCGTTCATCCCTAATAGGGACAGACAGCGCGATGCGACTTTGTTTTATGCTATGTAGTGAAGGTCTGCGAGCCCCAAGGAGAGGGTCGCGAATTTCCTACCCCTCTTCAAAAGAAAATGTTTAAAAACAATTTTTTTTTATCCAAGTATGTATAAGTTTAAAATTTATATTTTTTTATTAATTTATATTAGTTTTTATTTTGATTAATGATCTATAAGATTGAATAAATACCATAGGTACATAGGGAGAGACAGCGAGAAGCGACTTTGCTTTATACTATGTAGTGATGACTTTAGGCGAGATCGGATCTAGAGAAGAGCATTCGGGGCCACGTTCCAGGAGCCTAAAAAGAGAGGTCTCTAGACTAGAGCCTTCGGAAAAAAATCTTTCAAATTCCTTTTTCGCTGTTTTACTTCACCTACAGTAGGTACTTTGTATGATACACTGGATGAATGCCCAGCTTGGGACAGTCAGCGCCGTATCCTCGTCGCTGCAGTGGGGCCAGATCTCTCGCTTGCGGATGTAGTAAAAGCTATGGTCACGAGCGGGAGGACTTGGAAAGTTGTGAAATCCTTCTGCGAGGAAGTGATCTCGCGGAAGGAGACTGCGGAGAGGGAGATAGAGAAAACCTCTGACCTCCCTATCCGCAGCCGGAAAACCGGGAGTTGAAGAAGGGGTCCTCACGCCCTTCTTCTACCCCCATAACGGAGGCATTGGTACAGGATACGGGGGTATCCTGTGCCACAGTAAAAAGCCTCGAGGTGGCGTGCGCGGTGTTCCCGCGCGCATCTCAAAATCGGTGGGATGGAGAAACTCCAGCTCCATCCCAAAAAGAGAATGGCCCTGTCGTGGGCAGACGTCATCGGGACCGCGGTAGAATGTCACTAGCGTACCCGCAGTCCCGGCATAGGGCGTATAGAGGAACACCGTGGGGTTTTAGCCAGTAGGAGTCCGGCATATCCTCTCAGCTGCCCCCGCACAGAGAGGAACCCATGATGGGTTTCCCCACGTATAAAAAAAAACAGGTACTTTGTATGAACAGAAATATTTTGTTCTTAGATATTAGCAAATTATTTTCTTATTCTTAAAATCCTAAATAAATGATTTCAGATAATTTTGTTTACGATTGTATTTATATCTTTAAATTGTATCTGTAAAATATTGGGGGAAGATGTGCACGCTTATTACGAAGCCTAGCGTTAATCTGGCCCTAGATTTAGGTTAAAAATTCTCTATACCAATTAGGTAACCGGTGGGTTTGCGGATGACTGCGAATGCATGCCCGTGTTCCCGCCGTACGGTGCGAGGAGAAAACACAGTGGGGGTTTAGCCAGTAAGAGTCCGGCATATCCAGCTGCTTTCCCGGGCAGCTGGGTATCCATGAGGATCCACTATAAAAAAAATCTATTAGGTAGTCCAACATAAAGGATGTCAATTGAAATCGGCGTTAACGTTCTAGCACAGATTTAATTAAATTCTTATCTCGAACTATTAAACGAATTTTAACACATTAAAACCCCTTTGGGTGCCGTCCTCGGCGCTACGAAGAGAACTCCGGGATCTCCAAAGGAACGCAACCGGAATCTTCTGAGCGCATTGCCCCATCGGACTCCTCAGAGGTGAGCGGCCCCAGGCTAAAGCTTCGCCTGGTCTCTACGACGGTACGGACCATACATATTGCTGTCCTTGCCGCCTTGCTCGCCTGACCGGAAGCAGAGTATATTTCTATGTTGGAAGGTTCGAGCTCTCACTCTAGCCACCCGTAAATTTGGAAGCCCCTTTTAGCCGCCTCTTACGACTGACAGGGAATATCGTAGCCCTATTATAATCTCAGAATTACTACTAAGTAGAAATTAGCTATGGTAGTATTTTTTATCATAGAAAGTTCTATGTAAAAGTTCTGACTGTAGGTACACACTAATATGTGGGTTCGTAGGGGATAGAACCAGTGTATTTCGACCGGGGAAGTACCACCGCCACACCTATTTTTAGCGTGAAGAATTTTTTTGCGTTTCGATGGAAGGGTGTGGTTGCCGGCACACTTTTATATGAGGCGACCATCATAAGCCTCAGGAGTAGCAACGCATCTGTGATAGACTTCAGTTAGAACCCATGTTCTATTTGAAGTTGCTTACAGGTCCATGGGCGGCTGTAACCACTTACCATCGGGTGGACTGCATGCTCGTTTGCTACTTCAATCAGATGAAAAAAATGTGTGTCTTTCAATTATTGTAAGTATTTCTATAATAAAAATATAGGTGTAACTCGGGTGATTTTGATGGCTCATTAATAGATAGGTGTTATCTACTTCTGACTTTTAAAATGTTTGTTGATTTTTATTTTTAGCGTTAGGGTTTTTTTATATCATTTTTATTATATGTTTATGAGATTTTACAGAGGTGTATAGGAGATACTTATCATACTGAATCCTTGCAAATTATTACTTTAATTCTTATCATAATACATTATATACTTTGTAGCCATATATTTGAAATAAAATATTTTCTTGACCTTAATCCACCTGTAATAGATATGAGCTATCGTATATATTGCACTTTTAGTAAATCTTTAATTGGCTTGATTTATTATATTTGGAATTCGCTAACTTACGCTTCTTGTCCGTTCATTTAATATTTATGGTTAAAATCTGTATTTTCTTAATATTGAATGATTAAATGTCCATGTCGCTGTAGTTCCGGGACCAGAATAGGGCTAGCACATCCCCTGCCTGTCATAAGAGGCGACTAAAAGGAGTTTCCGGGGTTACGGGCGGTAAGAGTGGGAGTTTGAACCGTCTAGCCAAGCGACCCCGAGTAGAACGACGGCATGTGGGGCCGCTTGCGTAGTAAACACCAGGAGCCACGGTGAGCGGAAATACTCTCTGAGAAGAGCCCGGATGGGGCATCGCGCGCGGCAGATTCCGGATGTGTTCCATTAGAGATCCCGGAGTCCTTCACGCAGCGCACAGGACGGCCACCGAGGCGAATTTAGTGAGATGAAAATCCCACATAACCCAGCATTACTATCACGGCGTCGGGTTCACATTAATTTGAAGGTTTCCCCTCTATAACAAAAAAAGTCAAATCATGTCCTTTTAGAAGGGGAATGATGATAAAAATCTGAAATAGCATTTATGCCGTGTTTCAACTTATTTATGGAACTTCTTTTTAGTTTTAAGAAGGTCTTTAAGCGGCAGGCTTGATCCCCCTTCCTCCATACATATCTCTCAATCCACTTAGCCAGCCACGTCATTTTCTTGGCGTGAATTGCTAGTTGCACAAAATAATTGAGGGTCATGTTTTGGGGTACTTTAGTTTTGCTTAGTACTAAGGACTTTTAGCATAAAATAACATATATAGAAAACAAACAATACTTTTTTTTTCTCAAGGGGCAAACCTTTAAAGGTACACGACGCCGTGGGAGCGACGCAGGGTTATGTGGGATATTTACCGAACTATACGGGGCCGTCCTCAGCGTTACCTTATTATGTATAAATCTAATATATAAATTAATTAAAAAGATAATTGTTCCTTCATTAAGATAATGTAGAGATATGTAATGTCGTAATTAACGCTTAAGTATTTTCGTTCTTTATGCTAATTTGTTTTTAAACGCTGTTTATTCTATGACTAGATATTGTCTAATGTTTGTAATTCCGTCTTTATTGCATCCTTCCATATCACTATTACTTTAAAAAAAAGTAATAGTGATAGCATCAGCTATTTAGACCTGATAGACAAGAGTTTAGAGGTAATTATAAAGCTCCTGTTTGTATTGTGTCGCGAGGACTTTAGATATGAAGTATTTTTTGTTACTGAAATATGATTTTTTCCGGTTAGGATCCTGGAGGAAAGATTTTCCTTTTGAAAGGCGACAGAGAAGCAGAGAAAGAGGAGCATGAAAGAGGAGCAGAGATGATCTCTTGTTCTGAGATAGTTTCTACAAATAATACATCAGCATAAACTCTAGCAGAAATTAAAAACTATTCATATTTTTCTTACATTTTTACCAATGTACTGAGTCGGTTCTGTAGCTTGTATCATTGCTTCATTTGCAACCATCCATCCATCCATTCATTCATTGCCTTTTGATGTCCACTGCTGAACATAGGCCTCCCCTAAATGGCGCCACTCCAACCGGTCCTGTGCCCTCTGAATCCAACGGTTTTCCGCTGTCTTCTTCAGGTCAATTCATTTGCAACCAGACATTCGCAATAGTTGTTTCTCCTAATTCCTAATATCTACAATAAAGTTATTATTTTTTCCAGAAAAGGTGATGCTAAGTAGGCACGATGCATCCGAACAAGTGCCAGCCGAATACCTAAGTCACAAAGAGAAGTATGAAAATGCAATCCGCGAATCAGTAATACTTTTTGGACTAGTTCGTCGCATGCAGGATGAAGGCAAAACTACTATCAATAATTATAGGTAACTTTATGGTTTATATTCTTGCCACCCGCCAACGTGTTACTGTACTTACAGGGCATGTGGTCTCTTCTCACAGCAAAGAGTTAAGTTAGTTTAGGCCTTAGTCTACTGCGCTGGACAAAAAGTGCGATTTGAGAGACTTGATATATTTTGAAACACTATTAATAACTTTTAGGAGAATAGGTTTCTGCAAGATGTTTTCCTTTACTTTCCTTTAAAATTTAATTATCTTATATAAATAAATTTTACCTACTTGGTAGGTATAGGTCCGACTGTTTAATACAATTGAACAATTTCTAAAGAGGTAATCTTATGCAGCCACTACAATAGGCGTTTATATCTCTCTTGCAATTATAACACGCAGTATTTTTTTATATTATGGTCCGTTTGCTAATTGTTAATGTGTATAAATAATAATGTGTCAAAAACAATAAATTATTATATTGATACTTTAGACTGACAAAAAAAAATACATTTATTAATAATAAAAAATAAAAGCTTTTTTATTATGAAAAGTCTCTATATTTTTTCTTTCAATCATTGCAGAGACGTTGTCGGTGGTCTACTAGGATCAGCAACAACTCGAGACGGTTCGGCGCTGGGCTTGCATTATATTATGTTCATGCCGGCGATCCTAAACCAGGGGAATGAGGAGCAACATGCCAAGTGGCTGCCAAGGGCTTGGAACTTCAACATAATTGGGAGCTATGCGCAGGTAAAAGCATTGACTAAACCTCTATTATCAGACTACCACAGGAGATGAATAACATTATTACTCTGTATAGGATATACATATGTGGATTTCTTTAAAATTGCCTGAAGTTTAGACAACTAGAAGGGGCTTGAGTACAAGGTGTTGTTAAATATATCTGACCTTTTAAAGAGACATAGACTGTGTGGGATATTTCAATCTAGTTTCTAGTTGTAGCAACGCAACTTGAGTGATTTGAGATCCTTTAGATTGATTGTAGATTATTGATTGTCTTTGTATATTAATGCATGCAAATACATTACAAAACATGTAATTTATTTTTCAGACGGAATTGGGACACGGAACTTTTATCCGGGGATTGGAGACTACTGCAACCTACGACTCGTCCACTCAGGAGTTTGTGCTGCATAGTCCCACTCTTACGTCCTACAAGTGGTGGCCTGGTGGACGTGCGTATACTCATTTACATATCTTTATAAGTGCATTGCTGGCTAAACATCTTATTTTTCAAAGCTACAAGTATTACATTAGAAAAGATCTTGTGTTAATAATATATGAATGGCGAAAAATCAACTCTACATAGGACGTAAATCCCATTAGAGATCTATCTCAGGTGCACTTAGTTCGATTGCATATTTAATCTGTGCTAAATGGTCATTTTCGCCGGTCAATAAGCAACAGGGGATTATAATTGAATTCAATCATAGGTGCTTTAGTACTCGCGAGGATTAAGGTACTCGGTTCATACGAAAGTGAGTCAGCAACCACACTCCGAATAAGTGCCAAATGCTGTTTTGATTTCTGGAAAAAGTTTTTTTTATTACATTTTAGTGGGACAAACGGCCAACTACTGTATCGTCGTGGCCCAGCTCTACACCAAGGGCCACTGTCATGGCATCCATTCCTTCATAGTACAAGTTAGGGATGAGGAAACACATGTCCCGCTCCCAGGAATTAAAGTTGGTGAGATCGGTGCCAAGCTGGGTTTGAACGCGGTCAACAACGGTTTCCTAGGCTTTGATCATGTCCGGATACCAAGGACACATATGCTGATGAAGCATGCCCAGGTTTTAGAGGTTTGTATCTTAGTATGTAACAATGTATGGCAATTATATATTTCGAAATTTATCAATCTTTATTTTTTTATTATCTGACTGAAGTAGCAAACGAGCATGCAGTCCACCTGATGGCGAGTTGTCACTACCGCCCATGGACATCTATAATCAACTACATACAGATCATGGGTTCCATCTGGAGTCAATCACAGATGCGTTGCTACTCCCGAGGACTATGATGGTCGCCTCATATAAAAGTGTGCCGGCAACCACACCCTTCTATCGAAACGCAAGAAATGCCTCACGCTAAAAACAGGTGTGGCGGTGGTTCTGCCCCGGTCGAACTACACTGGTTCTACCACCTTCAATGATGCTGATTTTCCTTTATAAATGAAAATCTTTATAAAGAAAATTAACCATTTCTCTCTAACGACTCTCTTCTGCTTTCAACTGCTAATATTGCGATAAAACATCATTGTAATACGAATGCAAAGAGATATATGTATGTAATTTGATCACTTAATAGCAGAACCACTGTCATGCTCGTTTGCTAATTTTAGTAAGTTAATATAAAGAATTTAGAATGAACGGCAATGAAATGACGCCATATTATTAAATACCATATTTAAAGCATAATTTATTGAGAATTCATTAATTATTGTTTAAGATTACTGAATTAATATTACTTAAGGATAAAATATGAGTGCAAGCACTTTTTTGTATGTTTCCAGTATTTTAAATGCATAAAGGATTATTAACAGTAATTACAAAAAGTTTATAATCAGCTTTAAGATTTTATGACTTTTAATCAACATTAGTCCCATACATTTGTAAACTTTGCTCATTTTGTACGTCTTTCTGTAGTTTTTATTTTCTATGAACCCAATACCTACATGTTTACATTAACTAATATTTGTTTTTTATGTAGTTTCTGTACAATGTATCTGAATTCGTGATTTATTTCTTTTATATAATCGAAATATTCAGTATTTATAGCTGCGTGGGTAATTGTGAGTTTTGATTGTATTCTATGTATCTCAAATTCTCAAATTTTTTTGAGTATTTTTTTTTTGATTTTTCGTTTATTCGTCGACACATCATTCTTCATACTAATATTATAAAGGCGAAAGTTTGTGAGTGTGTAGTATGTTTGTTACATCTTTTTTGAGCGATTTTCATAAAATTGGGTAGGAAGGTAGCTGACACTCTGGATTAACTTATTGGCCACTTTTTAATGTGGGAAAATATCGCAGGCGAAGCTGCGGGGTTCAGCTAGTTGGTAATATAAGTTTCTTGTTACTAGGACGGTACTTACGTGAAGTCCCGGCACAGTAAGCTGAACTACGGTGCGATGGTGTTCGTGAGGGTGGTGATTGTGTTCGACATGGTCAACTATCTCTCCAAAGCAGTCACCATCGCTACGAGGTTCTCGGCTGTGAGGAGACAGTGTGCTATGAAAGCTGGGTAAGATTAAAAGCTTTTGAACCAAATTAAATTGTACTCGTCTGGGATCTAGGCTTTTGGACCATAAAAATAGATATTTTGCGCTTAATTTAAATATCTGAAAAGTATTCTACATTTAGTGGAATATTGGTTACGAGTAGCGTGATGTTCGTTGGAATCATCAGTTCGTTTTAGAGTCGTCGCTGTGGACTAGGATATGCGAATTGATAGACTTGTTTCTATAGAACTCTTACTGCCCTAACAAAGTTAAACTACACCCATGGGCATGCCTGAAGTTTAAATCTCGATGATCCAGCTCGGAAACCTATTTTGGTAGGTTTGGGGAGGCCTATGTTCACCGCACTTGGCCAGCGCGGTGGACTGTGGCCTAAAACTCTCTCATTCTGAGAGAAGACCTGTGCCCAGCAGTGAGACAATACATATACTGGATTGACAAGATGTCCAGTTGTGGGACGAAAAAGGCTGATGTGATGATGGGAAGCTGATTTGAAAATACATTGTCTATAACCGTTTATAGCGAGATCGAAGAATTTGATATCTATTCTGGGTTTGCCATGTATTTTGTACATCACTTGAATAGTTTCACTGCAGGTCGCAGAAAGGGACAGAGTGATAAGAATATAAGATGCTTAGATACTCCCTATGTAATATCGACACCCACTATGGTCATAAACAAGCATATCAGGCGCAAGAATTATTGGCAACATCCACATTACGGGGAGGCTATGACTATTACTAGGTAGTTGTCTTTCCGGTTGCGTTCCTTTGGAGATCCCGGAGTCTTCTTTCCAGAGCCGAGGACGGCCACCGGGGGGGGTTTAAGTGCGGTAAAAAACCCACATAACCTTGCGTCGGTCCCACGGCGTCAGGTACCTTTTGAAGGTTTCCCCCTCCAAAACGAAAAAAAAAGAAAAAAATGTAGTTGACTTCGAGCTACAGATTTTTCTGTTCCTTGTGTTTTCCGTGTTTAATTTAGGTGTACATGATTAAAATCGACGTTCTTCAAAATTTTATCATCAAATCTCATTTGCCATAGAGAACCAGAATGTCAGATACTGGACTACGTGACGCAGCAACACAAGATCTTCATAGGCATCGCAGCGTGCCACGCTCTGAGGATCACAGCAAACAAGCTGTGGGACACTTTCCACGCCATCAATGAAGAACTGGGGGCGGGAAACCTGAGCAGACTGCCTGAGGTAAGTTAGTATCACCTGTGTTTTAGAAATAAGTAACATGACATTGACACACATTCAATTTTAATTTTGTTCCGTTGACGATTTTCTATATAACTGCTTATTTTAATTAGCGCTACAAACCATATAACAATTTGTTAGAAAGTAGCATCTCGCTGTTTGCCCCTATGTATGCTTAGATGTTTAAAACTACGCTACGCATTTTAATAGATGGAGCGACCCAAAAGAAAGATTTTTATGTATAATATAGTAGAGAAACACTGATAATTTTAGATTTTTCACTTTCAGGCGGAACTTGTTCGTCGGGTCAACTACTTGACTATAAAACCTAATAATTCTAACTCTTGATAGTATAGAATTAAAGCTCAACGTTAAATAGACTCTTATGGTAGACATTATATACAAGTATATTAAGTATCTTTATTCTAATTTCCTCTAAATTTAACACCTGCCGCAAAATTTCCAGCCACCCAGGGTTAACTGGCAGAGAATGCCATAAGGCATTAAGTTTGCCCTATTGTAACTTTGATATTTTAAAGGTGCAATAAATGAATAAATAAAAATAAAAATAAAAATTAAAGTGTGCGGAAGTTTATGACTGTCGCGGGGCGTGCGTGCCGTGCGCCCCACGTGCGTTGTCGTGAGTGCGCAGGCGCGTCCGTCGGCTAAAGCGAGTCCTCACCGACGGCTCTTACCGCGACGGAGGGGTGCGGGCGTGATGTAGATACGGACGGACTTTCGCTCGTCCGGCGCCGGAAGCCCGCTCGTGTGTGTACTTCGCGTCGAGGAGTTGCGTCGTTCTCTTGCCGCGTCGATGTAGAGGGTGCGGGGGGTAGGTGCGGGGGGAGGAGACGTTTTCAAAAGAAACACGAATGACGTTTTTTGTCTAAGCCTTAATGGACCAGCCAAAGCCTAGCCCTAATCCCCCTTGCCTAGCCCTAATATCCTTCGCTCTTCTGTCGCGGAGAATCTTCTTTCTTCCTGCTGCAGAAGGTCCTTCCGTCCTGCAGAGTTTCCAGTCTTCAATCTTCAGTCTTGAGTCTTCAGAGTCTTCTTTCTTCTTCGGAGTCTTCTTTCTTCTTTTTCTTCTTGGTATTGCTTCTCTCTGGAGGCCATGTTCGCAGCTAAAAACCCGCCTGGTCCGCTGCCCTTCGGCTTTACCTTAAAGAGAGCCGCATGGCTCTAAGCCCATATTGCCTAACATTTCGACATAATTTTCACTTTGGCTGACCCATGTCCGGCTAAATCTTTATTATTTCCCAAAACTTTACACATACGTGTCATATATCATTACATTCGTCTTCAAAAGTTCTATTAAACCATACAATTCTTATTCTTATATCTAGAAAGACAAAAAAGTTATTCATAAAAAACATCGTAAAAATATAGCAATTTTGTCCTATCTTACACTTATTTTCCTTAATAAATCCTAAGTTCTAAACCTTATCCTTATCTATTGTACATAAAAATGTAGAGAAATGCTTAACCTATCGATCTACACTAATTATAACAATACATCTTAACTAAATCTATCAAAAATTACAATGAACATATAATTTACATAAACTTCCATAAATCTTACGTAAACCTATTCTCTATCTCTTATTTATATCTTGCATCTCTTTCATATCGTGTTATAATCATAGCTTGAGTCTGTTGCGATTCTATCGTAATGAACACTTCCAAAATATCAAATTATCTTAGCTAAATTCTTATCATACTTCTTAAGACTTATTCCTAATACAATTATCTTATTCTTATCATACATAAGGGAACTTAATCTAACTAATTAGATGAGTCGCCGACATCCTCCCCCTCGTGCGTAGCACCAACTCCTGACCCGGCGACTCCGTGCTGCTGGCCCGATGCGACGACCGCCTTCCCGCAGTCTGGCTCGCTGTCCGCCGACCCGCTGCTCGGCTCGACGGCTGCTCGCTCCTCGTCGCGTTGCGCCGGAACCAGTAGCACCACCTTGGAGCTGGGACGTTTCAGGACGCCCCCTGCCGTGCGCACCTCCAGTACTCTGGTGCGCCCGTCGGGTCCAGGATAGGTTCGGACCACCTCACCCCTTGGCCAGACTCCTCGCGGCAGCGTGGCGTCCACTATGAGGACCGTATCCCCACACTGCAGGTCTCTCTTGGCAGCTCTTGTGTCGACTCTTCTCGGGATCAGAGTAGGAAGGTACTCTTTCACCCATCTGCTCCAGAAGTGGTCGGCTAGTCGCTGCGCCGTCTTCCATGTCCGCTGGCCGGTGAGATCTTCGTCGGTGAATGTCCCCAATCTTGTGCCGCAGGATCTCCCAATGAGGAAATGATTGGGAGTAAGGGCCCCTTCTTCCGCATCTTCGTCGGCTTCGATGAGAGGTCTTGAGTTCACCAGGTGCTCCGCTTCCAGTAGGTGAGCGTGCAGGACTTCTTTCTTGGGATGCCTTCTCTGGAGGATTGCCGCCAGGGTCCTTGTTAGGGACCAGACGAGGCGATCCCACGTGCCCTTCCTGCTGCGAGCCCCAGGTGGTATAAGTTCCCACCTGATGCTCATCTTCTCTGCCGCGGTGACGATGTCTTCCTTGTTGAGGTTGGTAACGGCTTCTTTGCTTGATCGGCGGTTCTCCCCCTCGTGAGGTTTCCAGCGGGAACCTCCCCAGCTGCTGGAACTCTTGTGTGCCACGATGCTCTCTGCACCATTGACACCGATGAACCATCGACTTGACCGCAGACCGTAGTCCCAGGATCCAGTAGCGTCGCCTCAACTCATTGATCACCGTTGCGTGGTTACCATGACCCAACTTCTCATGGTAGTACTTGATGAGCAGCCCGGTGATGTGATGCTGGCTATCCAGCACCACAGGTCTCTCTTGCCGCGTGTGTACTGCTGCGTCGATTCTTCCCCGGAGTCGTAGTAGTCCATCTTCCACGACGACGTCCAGGTCCATAAGCCGGCTTTCCCTCTTCAACGGCTTCCCTTCCCTGACGCAGAGTACTTCTTCTTGGAAGCTCTCTTCTTGGCTTCTTCTTAACAGAATCTTCTCGGCTTCCATAATCTTTTCGTGCTTGAGGGGAGTATATCTTCTCTCTTGATTCTTCGTTTGCAGTAACCTCGCTGTTGCCCCCACCAGTTGCGTCCATCTTGCGAACTTGGCTGGGTCTGGATCCGGACGCTGATCGACGGGCTGCGCCCCCACAGTCGATCCCCCTTTCTCCATTCCCGTGGGCTTCCTCTTGAATGTGTGCGGTTTCTGCCAATCTTCCTTGTTGCTTCCGCTGGCGAGAAGATTCCCCTTCCGTGTGATGTCCTCGCCGAATTCTTCTACTCTAGAAGACAAGTGCGCGCTGGTCTCGAAGTTCACGGGTCTCGACGTTGCTCCGTTGGACCCGTGTAGCACCCACCCCAGATAGGTCAATGATGCTACGGGTTGACTTCGCTTCCCCTTGCGCGTGGCTCTGGACACGATGAGCTCCCAGTTGTCTTGCCCAATCAGTAGCTTGGGTGATTCCTCTTCGTAGTATAACTGGTTTGCTATCGGCTTGAGGTGAGCACACTGCTCAATCTTCTTCTTATCCAATCTCTGAGGCGTCAGGTTGATATCGTCGATCGTGCGTGCCCCAGAGATGGTCCTCTTCTTCTCCTGGTGCAGTCCCTTGACCTTCATGTTGAGCTTCATAGAGTCTCCCTTGGTGATGGTCCTTCCTCCTACGGTTTCCAGGGTGAGCGCTTCCACAGGTCCTTTGAGGCCGAGTCGTCTCGCAACCGCTGCATCGAGAAGCGTGACAGTTGACCCCTCATCCAGCAACGCTAGCACCTTGGCAGCCCCCCTTGGCCCGTACAGCTCGACTGGAACCATCTTGAGATATGCCCTTCCTGTCCTTGCCGCATTCACCGGGAGCATGACGTTGTTTGCAACTTCTCTCATCTCTTCGGGCTTCGGGCTAGGCCCCCGTTCTTCATGAAGCACGAAGTGATGTCGCCGGTTGCATGCCTTGCACGGAGGACGCCGACATGTCTCCTTCTGGTGCCGCCCTCGCAGACACCTGAAACACATCCGTGACTTCTCAGCGACGTCCCACCTCTCCCTTACCGGCAGCCGTAGGAACTTGCGACACTCGTAGAGGTGATGCTCGTCCCGGCAGTGTGGACAGGAGGTCTTCCTTTCTTCCTCGACTCGATCAGACGTGGTGTGTGCGAATTGACGCCGGGGAGGCTGCCTCTGGTGCACAGTCTCCTGCGTCGCGTAGGGTCCACACCGGTCCGCCTCCCTGTTGAGGAACTTCATCATTAACACCAGGTCTGGATCTTCATCTTCTTTGTCGGCGGCATAGTCGTACCACCGATAGCGCAGCACCGCCGGCATCTTGTCCACGATGGTCTTCACCATCTCCGGCGAGTGTAGGTACTGCGGTCTTCGAAGCCCCCGAATTGTCGCGACAGTGTTGTTCACCCGGCTGGCAAACACGCAGACGTCGCGCGCACCTTCCGTGATGCGTGGCAGGTTCTTCACCTTCTCCAACTCCATCAGGATCAGGGCTTCAGGTCTTCCGAATCTTCGACGAAGAGCTTCCAATACTTCCTCTGGTGGGCACTCCGAATACAGGAGACTCTTCACCGCCTCCCGTGCCGCACCCTTGATGGACCGCCGCAGCCGCGCCATGTTGAGGGCATCTGTAAACATAGGCGCAGTATCTTCATATACCGTCCTGAAGGCGATCCACTCTTCGCTCCTCCCGTCGAAGTCCGGCAACTCGTGCACGTAGCTCGGCGCACTCCTTGGCGCCGCGCTGATTGCCTTGATGATGGCCTCCGCTAAATCCTTGGTCCCGTTCGTTGAAGGTTCCTCTTGGTCCTCTGGCTTGACGGCGGCAATTGGAGGTTGGATGGCGCGCCCCTCCTTGGACGTGCCCTGCTGGTGCCCCTCCTTGGGCACCTCCCCCCGACGTACCTCTTCGGACATCCGACCGACCGTCGACTGCACCCATGTCTGCACGTTGGCGTCCCATGCAGTATCAGCCTCTTCAACTTCGGACTCTTCATCTTCCACCTGGGCCAACTCCCATTGGGCCCGGGCGAGTTCTGCTGCTGCTTTCGCTTCGTCTAGTTGTCGGCGCGCCAATTCCAGCTTGGCTTCCCGTTCCCGACGTCCCGTAGACACGACGAAGCGAGTCTTCTTCTTTGCTGCAGGTGCTGCCGTTGCAGCAGCTGGAGCAGCAGGAGCAGCAACTTCCGTCTCTGTAGTGACTCTTGACTCGTACGTAGTTCGCGTTCCCTCTGTAGTTGTGCCCGAGGTTCCCGACGTTCCCGAAGAGTCAGTTGTCCCTTGTGCCTCTTCTTCAGCACGGGGCGCAGTCGACTGGTTCGGCGGCGAGGTACCCCTCTGGCTCCTGGTGACAGGCATGACGACGTCAGTAACCCGATGTCTCGACGAAATACACGAAGATCCGGCTCGAAGGACCAGCAGATGTCGCGGGGCGTGCGTGCCGTGCGCCCCACGTGCGTTGTCGTGAGTGCGCAGGCGCGTCCGTCGGCTAAAGCGAGTCCTCACCGACGGCTCTTACCGCGACGGAGGGGTGCGGGCGTGATGTAGATACGGACGGACTTTCGCTCGTCCGGCGCCGGAAGCCCGCTCGTGTGTGTACTTCGCGTCGGGGAGTTGCGTCGTTCTCTTGCCGCGTCGATGTAGAGGGTGCGGGGGGTAGGTGCGGGGGGAGGAGACGTTTTCAAAAGAAACACGAATGACGTTTTTTGTCTAAGCCTTAATGGACCAGCCAAAGCCTAGCCCTAATCCCCCTTGCCTAGCCCTAATATCCTTCGCTCTTCTGTCGCGGAGAATCTTCTTTCTTCCTGCTGCAGAAGGTCCTTCCGTCCTGCAGAGTTTCCAGTCTTCAATCTTCAGTCTTGAGTCTTCAGAGTCTTCTTTCTTCTTCGGAGTCTTCTTTCTTCTTTTTCTTCTTGGTATTGCTTCTCTCTGGAGGCCATGTTCGCTTTTTTTTGACTTTGACAGTCGTCCTATGCCGCGGCGTGATGTCGCCGCATGGCGTAAGGTCTGCGGGCCTCGAGGATCCCCTCCTTGCCCGGGCAATTCCCTCAGTGGATTCACTGTCCACCGGTGTTGTTTACTGCCGTGGGGCAGTGTTGCAGCCTTTGGCCTTCAGTGACCGCGCTGTGCTGCTACGCAGATTTAGTCCTCCTGGTGGTCGGAGGACACCTGACTCTCGAGCTCCCGAGGGAGCGGTCGCCCGTCGGGGGTCGAGCGTGAAGGGGCGCGAAACCTCGTAGATGGGCATGTGGCCCGTTGTCAGCGCGTTCGTACATACGACGCGCCAACTGGGCCACAAACCTGTCCAAGGTTTGCACCTTAAGGTCGCGCCCCAACACGTCGTTCCGAACGTAGCGGCCCGCCCCGGTGATCACTCTGAGGGCCATGTTCGCAGCTAAAAACCCGCCTGGTCCGCTGCCCTTCGGCTTTACCTTAAAGAGAGCCGCATGGCTCTAAGCCCATATTGCCTAACATTTCGACATAATTTTCACTTTGGCTGACCCATGTCCGGCTAAATCTTTATTATTTCCCAAAACTTTACACATACGTGTCATATATCATTACATTCGTCTTCAAAAGTTCTATTAAACCATACAATCCTTATTCTTATATCTAGAAAGACAAAAAAGTTATTCATAAAAAACATCGTAAAAATATAGCAATTTTGTCCTATCTTACACTTATTTTCCTTAATAAATCCTAAGTTCTAAACCTTATCCTTATCTATTGTACATAAAAATGTAGAGAAATGCTTAACCTATCGATCTACACTAATTATAACAATACATCTTAACTAAATCTATCAAAAATTACAATGAACATATAATTTACATAAACTTCCATAAATCTTACGTAAACCTATTCTCTATCTCTTATTTATATCTTGCATCTCTTTCATATCGTGTTATAATCATAGCTTGAGTCTGTTGCGATTCTATCGTAATGAACACTTCCAAAATATCAAATTATCTTAGCTAAATTCTTATCATACTTCTTAAGACTTATTCCTAATACAATTATCTTATTCTTATCATACATAAGGGAACTTAATCTAACTAATTAGATGAGTCGCCGACAATGACACATGTCGGTCATATCGGTCGTGACTCTCGGAAATCCATCTTAAATACTTACCTATATTTCGAACTTAATTTCTATATGAGATTTTAAAGATGTATTGCGATGTTTTTTTTTTTATTTTACCTTTAATCATTGGCAAGATGACTCGAAAATACATGACGATGTACTTTAATATATAAAACTTAGGTATTTTAAGTTCAAAACTAAAAAAAGATAACAAAACAAAAAAGAAAACGACTGGGTATAGCAATTACCGAAACATTGTGGTCAGCACCTTTAGACCAGAATTTTTGTAGAGTACCTAATCGCCTAATTGTGTACGAAAATATCCTGATACCATACAAAAGGTTCACGTTGGAACATTAATTATACCTAAGGTTTTACCGAATCAAAGTCAAGTTATTTAAAGTCACTCAAAAAATACCTACAACTTTATTTATTTTTTGAACACCTACATAGTTTACACCAATTATACATTTAAAAGAACAACAGTCTAGAACAGTGGTTCTTAACCGGGTGTCCGCGGACCACTGGTGGTCCCTGGAAGCATGCGAAGTGTAGGTACCGCGAAGCCATTTGATATATTTCAAAATAGAAGTCAAAAGAAAAAAAGTCTAAATACAGATTCCCAGGCCCACTTATAGGTGAAAGACGGACCTGGTGGTCCATGCGTAGAGAGATTTTTTGTCAAATGCTCCTTCGACACTAAAAGGTCAGAAACCACTGGTCTTGAATAAGAATAATATATATGAAGTGCAACTACATTTATAGTAGACTTCTGGCAAAAGAGGGAGTAAGACGTATGTCTAATAATACTATAGAAAGTAAGGATTTTTTCTGGAATAAAATTAACTTACTTAATATATAAATTATTGTTTTATTTAACAAGTTTTTAACTGGTAGGTAAATCAAGGTAAAGTTCACTACCTTGATTTGCGTTATGTTACGCTTTTTGTTTCGCGTTTTAATAGCAACATGTCATAACAGTTAATAATTAATATTCTTTACATTTTAAGTACTTCATTAGGTCAAGACCTCTTCCTAAAATCATGTGTTGATTTAATCGCGTCAGTAATTTTTAAGAAGTGGCAAAACTTAAGAATTAATGTCTTGTAAAGTGTTGTTGCCTTGTCTTAAGAATAATTAAGCATTAATGTCTTTTTTTTTTTTTTTGTTTTCGAGGGGGTTTCCAAAGGTACCCGACGCCGTGGGAGCGACGCAGGGTTATGTGGGATTTTTACCGCAGTAAAACCCCCCCGGTGGCCGTCCTCGGCGCTGAAAAGGAGGACTCCGGGATCTCGAAACGACTTCTACCGGAATCCTCGAGCGCGCTGCCCCATCGGGCTCCTCCCAGATGGGCGGCTGGGCCCACCGCTCCGTCTAATCTTTACAACGGTATGCGACCACACATACCGCCGTCCTTCCCGGGATTGCCTGACCGAACGGTTCGAGCTCCCACTCTAGCCGTCTGCAACCCCGGAAGCCCCTTTTAGTCGCCTCTTACGACAGGCAGGGGATACCGTAGCCCTATTCTGACCCCGAGGCTACAGGGACAAGCATTAATGTCTACCCGTGACATATTAGGGGATAGCAGAGTTTTAGAACGAGGACCTATTTTCTGCTTACTTTTCTGATTTGTTTTGGAGACTGCATAATTTTTAGACAAAGCGATCCTTTCAGCCTTGTCAATCAACACCAAACCGATCCTGAAACCTTTATTATTTACTAGTTGTGCCCGCGACTTCGTCCGCGTTGCCACGCAACGCAAGCCCTCAAGGATGAATAATTTTCCCCGCGTTTTTTTTTTCACATTTTCCATTATTTCTTCGCTCCTAATAGTTGCAGCGGGATGTTATATAGCCTAAAGCCTTCCTCGATAATGGTCTATTCAATACAAAAATAATTTTTAAATTCGAACCAGTAGTTCCTGAGATTAGCGCGTTCAAACAAACAAACAAACTCTTCAGCTTTATATATTTGTTATTATTTATTTGTAAGGGTAAAGAGCAAGTATGGTTCGATCAGCCACCGCCACATTTATTTTTTGCGTAAATCAATTCTTGCGTTTCCCTGGAAAGGGGTGGTTGCCAGCTCACTTTTAAATTAGACGACCATCTTAGACGGGGGAGGTAGCAACACATCTGTGACTGACTTCAGATAGAACCTCTGTTCTATGTGAAGTTTCTTACAGATGCCTATTAGCGGTAACCACTTACTATGAGGACGACTTAGGTCGTTTGCTACTTCATGTGTTTTAAAAAAACAGTGATTATCTTTTATTTGTTTTGCGCGATGGCCTCTCGGTGTTATGACCATTTTGCCAATGACAAGTTTTGTACTTACAAAAGCGGGGAATATCAAGTTACAAAAAATAAAGATCGATAAATTTGGAAAAGGACAAAGATCAAGGGAGTTCGGTAAAGGATAGATAAATAGGAAAATAATATAAATATTGATACGACAGGTTGATATGGTTTGTGGTTAAGTATGATGCTAGGCTGAATACATTTGAAAATTGTCAAATATTAATAAGGAAGAAATACAAAGAGGAAAAGCCACACCGAGAGAAAAAGGCTTTGTAATAAGGAAGAACGCTCAAAGAACGGACAGGAGAAAAATATGTGATTCAAATCTGCCTCATTCGCACCACAAGGACACATAGAATCATTAAGTATCCTGAGACTATGCTCAAGATACATAATGATTCTATGCATTGTCGATTGCTACTTCAGTCAGATAAAAAAAAGTCTAGCAAGATGTTTAGGAGAACAAAGACGACTCTGTCGTGAACGTTTTAAAATTAATGTTACTGTTTTTCCAAGCTTAGAACCATGGTTTAATTTGTATATTAGGTTGAATTAGTGCATAAAATGTAGGTACCTTTTAATTTAGAAGTTTCATACCAAATTTCATTCCATGATTCCTTAAGGTAAACTTTAGGCAAAGTACGCAAGTCATAAGGATAATTTATATCGCCACATTTATTTAATATTTTGAAACACCTTAAGCTAAGGGTTACAAGGGTGAACTTAATGCCTAATGTCATTCTCTGCCAGTCAAACCTGGGCGATGGCGATAATTTGATGGCGATAAAAGAAGAAATTTTTGCTTTCTATAGTATCAGAAGCAATCTCGTCAGCCAGTGATTGTCTTGGTTTTTACAGCTTCACGCTCTAGCGTGTTGCCTGAAGGCGGTGAGCACGGCGGACACGGCGGCGTACGTGGAGCGCTGCCGGCTGGCGTGCGGCGGCCACGGCTACATGTTGTCGTCCAACCTGCCGCTCGTGTATGGACTGGTCACCGCCGCCTGCACGTATGAAGGCGAGAATACCGTGTTGCTGCTGCAGACTGCCAGGTGCGATACGTTCTAAATTCAATTATTGTTGCTGTTGCAAAACAGGTTCGGCCCGTTTTAAATTCAAATTCGTGTTGCTGCCGCAGAACGCGAGGTTGATATTATGTTCCAACCATCACCAACCTTGGTGGTTCGCACTTGGCCAGTGCGGAGAACTATAGCCTAAAACTCTCTCATTCCGAGAGAAGACCCGTACAATAATGGGTTGACGATACGACAAATTCATGCTGCTATTGCAGACCTCTGGGTTAGATACGTTCTAAATTCTAATTCGTGTTGCTGATTGAAAACGCCAGGTTCGATGTCTTCCAAATTCAAATTCGTGCTGCTTCTGCCAATTGCTGGATGTGATGAATTAAAAATTCAAATTCGTGTTAAATACCTTTATGCGCTGGTGTGTCCTGGTTTGGAGGGAGTGGTAAGGTAGTCATACCAAACTCATGCTTTCTAAGTTAGTTCTCAGGGGTACCAACGCATCTGCTGCTAATTTCAGATTCTGATCTTATCTGCAATTGATTACAGATGTCTATGGCCGGTACGCGCCATTTACCATCAGGTGTCCAACAAGAACGCTTGCTACTTAAATACAATAAATCGGTTTGATTACAGATATATTTGTGAAATTAATTATTTCCGTAGTAGTCTTCTTTACTTTCACAAGTCCATATGAATTTTCTTAACTTCACGTTTCAATGAACTTTTTTATTTAAAAATAACAATTTTTTAACAGATTTTTGGTAAAGACATGGCAGCAAATGGACTCAGCGAGCCTGACGCCCACGGTGATGTACTTCAAGGAGGCCAGCAGCAACGGCTTCTACGACAAGTGGCAGAGCTCTGTCGAAGGCATTATTCGCGGCTTCCAAGTTGTTGCTATGAGGTAGGTAATTGATTTCAAAACTTGTATTGTTGCTAAGTACTCGCTTACCTTATATCTATAAACGTCGGAAGGTGAGTTGCAACGCCTAGATACATTACATACATTGTTGCCATACATAATAAAAAATTAAATAAAAATAGTTGCGAAAAATAAAATAAAGTCTTTCTGTTTGAAAAATGTTCCATGAGAGTCTTGCATTCTACTGTATCATACTAGAACACAGACTCAAGCGGTACCGTCCGCGAAAGTGTTACGCTAAGTACTCACGGAGCGATTTTCACCCGTGGCCGCCGCGGTTGCGGGCCCGCAGCTTCTGTAGGTCTCGTGAGTTTCGCACAGAAGCTGCGGGCCCGCAACCGCGGCGACCGCGGGTGAAATTCGCTCCGTGAGTACGTAGCCTTAAATTCCATTGTGAACCAACTATTTAAAGGGAAGATTTTGAATTGGTCATGTATATTTTTTACTGGCTTATTCTTTCGACAAATGCAATGACGGGATAATAATAAAACGGTTATATGCAAATTCAGTAAATATGCAAAATACTTATAATCTGATAAAATCCGACTGATTTATTTACTTACAGTAAAATCTGCGTCACCTAAGTACTTTAGTTTTAGTTTATTTATTCTTCAACTTGATGTATAAAATTAAAATAAACGAGCATGCATTCCGCCTCATGGTAAGTTAATGCCGTCAATGGACATGTAAGTAACTTCATATAGCCCATCTGGGAGGAGCCCGATGGGGCAGCGCGCTCGGAGGATTCCGGTTGAAGTCGTTTCGAGATCCCGGAGTCCTCCTTTTCAGCGCCGAGGACGGCCACCGGGGGGGTTTTAGTGCGGTAAAAATCCCACATAACCCTGCGTCGCTCCCACGGCGTCGGGTACCTTTTGAAGGTTTCCCTCTCGAAAACAAAAAAAAAAGTAACTTCATATGGAACAAGATCGATCGGAAGTCAATCACAGATGCGTTGCTACTCACCGGGACTAAGATGGTTTCTTCATGCTTCATTTGAAAGCTAGCCGGCAACCATACCCTTTATCCGAAACGCAAGAACTGCTTCAGTCTACAGTAGACGAATTATAATGAACAAAAGACGAAATTTTCTTTAAGAATTAAACGATAAGATGATATATTTAACTAAATTACATACTTTTAAACACACCGACAAATTTGTATATTAGTCATTGTTTTAAATTTATACAATATGTGTATTGGGTGTATGCGGATTTTTAAATATTATAAGTATGGTTTATAAAGTCGAGACTTGACTATATTATTTTGTAATTTTTACATACAATTCTTGATGTTATATATCTGCAGTGCCTATGTAACTATAAAATAGTATAATATTTGTTTACTCTACAGGAAAGTTGAGACATGCGTGGAAAACATGAAGAACAGGATAGCATCAGGAATATCCTTTGAAGAAGCCTGGAACCAAACTTCAGTGCAATTAGTGTCGGCTGCAGAGGTAAGTTTTATTTGGGAAGTTTATATAAACAATGTATATGTCGGATAGATAGTTTTTATCGACATCAATGTTAATGAACTTAACGCAGAGGATACTCTTTAATATATTGTCCCAGTTCACCAAAAGAAAAATATAAAAAAAACTCGTAGTTAATCTTTACAAATCAACGATTTGAGCAGCGGGTTCAAGGCAGTGACCGCATACTTCTAATCACAACGAAATTACAAAACTCCTGTACCTATCGCTCAAGTCAGTATTTATCAAAGGTTTATTTATTTATTTATTTTTGATCACATCGATTACATAGTTTACACCAATTATAATATAAAAATAACACAATTATACAATAGGGAAAAGTTAAGTGCAACTACATTTATAGGCGAAGACTGCTTGCAAAAGCGAGCGAGTAACAAGTAAGTCAAATGATAATAACAATAGTAATAAAGAAAAGAAAAGAAACATTTTTTTCTGGAATAAAATTAAAATTAAATTTAAATTAAAAGATTCGCTATAGTGCGGTATACCTCGCCTCCACCAGAGACCTCAGAGAAGTCTCTGCTCTGGTTGGATATGTAATGAAATGAGAATATGACGACAACTAAATTATAAAATAATGGTTACTTATTTTATTGTCAATGGGATTATTCTGTAAAATATACGTAAATGTTAATGTGAGCTGTATTCACCAACATTAAATTTTATCTATTCTACTGAAAAAAATAATTATTAAATGTTATGCTTATTTTTAAACGCGGGTGAAACCAGGTTTTACTTCAAAATTTTTCCTCATATCATATATAATTATACTAGTCTGTAGTTATGTACATTTCTCTCATTATACAATGTTTTTTTTGTACTACGTATAATAGAAAAATCTTGTTTTAGGCTCATTGCAGAGTGATTATCCTGTCTACATTCCATGAAGAAGTCGTGGAACTAGCAAAGACAACATCACAAGAACTAAAGACAGTTCTGTATCAGCTAGTGGACTTATATTCTCTCTATTGGGCGCTGGAGAAACTGAGTGATTTACTTCTGGTTAGTTAAATCTTCCATATCTTCTCCATAATCGCCATATCTTCTCATCCGATATACCTCAGAGCTTGAAGTCGAAGATGTTCGCGGAGTGTGTGGTACCAATGATGACATACAGCGCCGAGACGTGGTCTTTTACTGTGAGCCTCGTGCGTAAGCTGAAAGTCGCTCAGCGAGCTATGGAGAGAGTAATGCTTGGTATTTCCCTGCGCGACAGAATTCGTAATGATGAAATCCGTAGGAAAACGAAAGTTACCGACATAGCTCAGAATTAGTAGTTTGAAGTGGCAATGGGCAGGCCACATCGATCGTAGGACAGATAACCGATGCGGTAGAAGAGTCCTCGAATGGAGACCACGTCTCGGAAAAAGGAGTGCAGGCCGCCCTCCGACCCGATGGACTGATGACCTGAAGAAGACGGCGGGTAACCGCTGCATTCAGATGGCTCAGGACCGGTCTAAGTGGCGCGATTAGGGGAGGCCTATGTCCAGCAGTGGATTTTCAAAGGCTGATGGATGGATGGAGTTAAATTTAATATTAGTTTAGGTAGAAAGTGGGGTTTTGATTAGAATTCCCCGATCTCATAAATCTCGTCCCGGGCGTATCGTAGGATGCGACTAAGGAAGAAAATTTAAAAGTTGGGCAACAGCGTCCGTAGAACACCTACTACTGTCAAGAAGACACATGCCAGGTGTGGTGACTTTTGGCCATAATTCCAATTAAGCGAGGATAATTCTCGGCAATTGGCATCAAAACGTCACACTAGGATTTACCCCTGTGTTGTGGGTACCATAAACACACTCAAATACAAACACCCAGATCCAGAACAGAAATTTAAAATTTGGATTTGAACTTTCCGGGTTCAATGCATGGCAGAACGATGAGGTGCACCACCACGCGAACGTGAAATAGGATAAGATTTAAAAAAAGCTATATGAAATTTGTTTGACATTGTAATGAAACAAGATTTTGAGGTAGAGTTGATGATAGCATTTCATGATTTCTTTTTTTTCATTTTCAGTACACTACAATATCTCAAAAAGATGTCAGAGATATTCAAGCAATGTATGAAGACGTTTTGAGGAAACTCCGCCCAAATGCAGTTGGTTTGGTAGATGCTTTTGATATTAGAGACGAGGTGAGTAATTATGTTCGTAAAAGATAAGTCTTTTAACTTTGTGAAAATCTCACCAAAATCAGTACAGTCCTTCCAAACATTTTTTAATTTTATTTAGATTCAACTACAACTATTTATATACCTACCCGGAGCTCAATTTTTTTTTGACTGAAGTAGCAAACGAACACGCAGTCCACCTGAGAGTAAGTTGCTACTGCCGCCCAAGGACATCTGTAATCAACTTCATTCAGAACATGGGTTGCATCAGAAGTCAATCACGGATGACTTACGACTTACGTTGAACTACACTGGTTCTACCACCTTGATAAATAATTTGCTATAAGAACTTTACTTTCACTATAAAATTCTAGTTTTGACGAAAAAATGTAATTGCTCAACCGTTTTACTCCGTTACTATATTTTATTTATGCTTTAAATTCCATTTAATATATAAAATAATTTAATCTGATAAGAATAATATTTATAGTGGTATGTAATCACTGACATGGATTTAATTAAAAGTTTATCCAATTTACTGTATTAACTTGCATTTGCATAATTTATGCAATATTATTTACATATTTTATTGTGTATCTGTATAGTCATATTATGACATTCATATATCATCTAAATACAATGGTACTGCTTCAAATTTAATGTAAACCTTCCTTGAACCTTGCATCTGATATAAGGAACAATAAACAATTTGATTTTGAATTTAAGAAAAGTTTTTTGACTCTTATCGCCGAATTTAAACTTTTTATCATGTAGTCGATATAAAAACGGATGAAACGAGAAAATTCATTTTCTTTGCAGATGTTACAGTCAACTCTTGGTTCCTACGATGGTCGTGTATACGAGAGGATGATGGAAGAAGCCATGAAGAGTCCGCTTAACGCTGAACCAGTCAACCACACCTTCCACAAATATCTTAAACCCTTCATGCAAGGGAAATTATAGTTGTAAATTCATTTACATTTCGTAACAACTGTGTCTTCTAGAAACCCAAAGAGTGCAATTCCTAAATATTTGTAAAGGTCTATCAGTGATCATCATCAGGAGGACTACCAGCTCGTTTGCTGCTTTTTTTTCCAATAACAAAGGATTACGGATTTTATGTTTAATTACAATAATATAGTAATAAAACACGTTATTGAATACACCTGAATAAAAATGACAGTATTAAAAATCTTATAACAAAAGGCGGTCTCATCCCTAATGAGCGGTTGGGAGTTAAAGTGGGGACAAAAAGAAAAATATACAGGGTGCAAATAAAAGTTATATGGCTCGAAATATAATAAACATATAAAAATGAATTAAAGAAAGCAAAGCACATGCAATACAGGATAAAAAGACAGCAATGAAATGCAGTTTCGGAAGTAAACCGTTAATGAATAAATTAGGTTATATTGAAGGTAGCTTACTGCATAATGGAATTAGAGTTGTAGGATTGTAACAAGATGCTTAAAATATTGCTGAGATTGTGCATTACTTATTGAACCGAGAAAGAATTTTCAGAGACGGATTACTATTACGGTGAAGGAAGGATTGTAGAAGGGATTAGAGTGGGAAGGGGTGTAGAAAGCAAGATTTTGAGTGGAGCGAAGGGATCTATAATGAAAAATTTCAGTATGTTGCTTAAGGTAGAGAGGGGAAATAGTTTAAATAGTACAGTGTGAAAAAGAAATAGATTGTGACCATTCCATCGAGGCCAATTCAGTTTAGTGCATAATTCTGAAACAGGGTCGTAAGCTAAATATGAATCGTATATGTAAGTTAGAAGATGTATAAGTATATTGTGAATAAAACTTTTTTATCCTTCAACCTTTAAAGAGAGCTCACTACAACAAACACTTTCTTTCTACCCTCAGTGATTTGCGGTATCCACAAAATATGTTGCTCCATGTAGATACTGAAATTTTCAAGTTTATTGCTAAAGGGATCAACAATCTTATCAAGTTAGTTATCCATGGTAACAGGGATTAATTTATTCTAGAAATTAGATGCGAGCTCGATTATAATGTCCTGACACTAAGTAGCATTCAAGTTAAGGCCAAAGGTTTCGTTCCAAATACATGTTAAATGGTCATTAGTAATCTTAATGACGTTGCGCAAGTTTTTTGAGTAATAAATTTAGAAATTTGTGTTAAAATCAGTTGAATATAGAGAATAGAGATAAGTAAGGTGAAGAAATTTGACCTATATAACATAGTAAAAAGAATAGGGGACAATACGCAGCCTTGTGTTACTCCAGCAATCGTGCTTAAGAGCAATAAGAGAATGTCTCATCAATATGAATACGCTGCCGGTGCCTTTACACAAAACTGTGAGACTAATCAACCGGAGTTGAAGATATGTACAGAGAAAGCGAAATCCCCGAGAGAACATTAAAACCAAAATGAAACTGAAATCCAAAAGCGTCAACTGTCAGCTGTTAATCTACCATACCCATGTGTATGTCGCCTGTGATTTTAAGCTATGCGGTAGCTGTACAATGACCCAGATGGAAACCAGAATGCATAAAAAATATTAGGGCATATGAAAAGAAAGGAGCTCCTTTCTTTTTTCATTGCTGCTATTGTAATGTAAAGGGCGAATTCAGTTTAATATTAGCTCGTACGTGGTGAATTTTTTGAAAGTATAGGAATATAGAAATATGCTCATAGGAATCGATAATCAGTCTGGATAATCCAAAACGGTACGCCTTATAACGCTAGTTTAATTAAAAAGTGTGATTATGTCAAAAAAGACTGATTTGTAGTTACATCCAAAAAAGCATCAGATCATCAACTGAAACTAAAGGAAAGGCTTTGAAGCATTCATTTTTTGTCTAATTAAAGTAATTAATTAAACAATTTAACTTATTTCATTCAATATTATTTATTTAGTTTAAGTATAAAAAATAATGAAACATTAGCGCTATCACGGCGACTAATTGAAATAGATTTTTCAAAAATCTAATTTTGAATAATTTACACATATATTGGTATACGTATACGTTTTAATAATTATGCTGTAAATTATTATATTATAAGAATAGATAATTACAATTAATAAATGGAGTAAAATGTTTGATGTCATTTGATTAAAATATACCCGATCGTCGTCAACCCATTACTATCCTGCTGCTGAGCACAGGTCTTCTCTCATAATGAATAATGAGGAGGTTTAACCCATAATCTACCGCGCTGGCCATGAGTAAATTAGTAGACTTCACACTCCTTTAAAAACTTTTTTTAAAGAACTTTTAGGTGTGTTGGTTCCTTCACGATGTTGTCCTTCATCGAAAAGCAGTGATAATTAATTTCCAATACGCACATAATTTTAGAAAAAAATAGAGACCTGGAATTTGAACCTCGGACTTCCCGATCGAGAGGGTAAGTTTTAGCCATTATCTATCAGGGGCTATCACTGCCCCTATACTGTCATACCCGATCGCTTCGAAACAAATATCATTGATCAAAATCTTATTAAAGTGGTCTCTAATACAGTGAAACATAAAAAAGTTGGTGGACTAAACACCTAACTAAAATTACTTACTCGAAAATTAATACACAGTCACAAAATACATTTAAAAACATTGCGGTAGGTATAAAACTATTTTCGAATTATATTTTTATTTAATTTGAGAATTAGTCATGCTACTTTTGATAATAGAATGTGCATAGATAGTTGTTATCAAAAAAAGAATCTTCAAAATCGGTTCATAAACGAGGAAGTTATCCGGGAACAAACATAAAAAAAATATATATATACGGTCGAATTGAGAAACCTCCTCCTTTTTTGAAGTCGGATAATAATAATAGTCATAAGATTATGTAACTTTAATTGTCATGTATTTGAGTCCGTTTTTCTTAATTCCTGGAGATTATGTAAATAATTACAAGTAATTAGTTATGTTCACAAGTTACTAGGTAATTTTAGATACCTACTTACATTTTTGTTTTAAATTTGATGTATTTGGGTCTGTTTTTCTTATTCTAGGAGATTATGTAAATAATTACAAGCATTTGGTTATATTAAAATTAAGTTACTTTAAATACCTACTTACATTTTTGTTAACGCGGTTACACTTGGTTAACCGGTGAGATGATAATAAACCACTTATTTGCTCGCATACGCTTACTTTACATAAGGTTTAGTTAGTTACATTATCTCCTGAATGAGGTGAGGACGTTCATCGCGTTAGTACCAAAATAACTATAAACAAGTGTTTAAATAATCGACGTAGGAGTGTTTGTGTTTATGTGATAGTCATTCGCCTCCAATAGATTTCTTTCGAACTAATTACCTAAATAAGTGCAATTTGGTTATTGTTAAATGTTATTACAAGTATTTTCGTTTATTTCTGTATGTCAGTCTGTCTTTGTCTCGATTTCTAAACGTCAAACTCTAGATCCGCTTGCGCATGTCATGTTTGATATCATCTGGGTCAACTGGATTGAGAGTCAACAATGAGATCGTGATATGTGAATATGATAACAGATGTCGCTTTTTTCAATGAATGTTTATTTTAAATAATTTATTGCAAACAGGAAAAAGGGATTAAATAACGTTACAAAATTCAAGTTTATAATTATTTTTAAGTCCGTTAATTTTGGGTTGTGTGTAACATTATGGCAAGATTTAATTCGATCTAATTTTGAGGTTTAGGAGTTAAAGAATATGACGGACTGAATTAGTCTGTGCCACTCTTCTACTCAAGGCGGATGACGGTGGCAAAATTGACTTAATCTTGGCCAGTCGCCTCTTCATCTTCACCAATTCTGTTGATTTGTAAAGTAAGCTTATATACGCAGAAATCATAGATAGTTTTACTACTGGTATCTGATTGTAAATTAGGAAAAAAACGAATCGTTTCAGGAAGAACACAAATAGAACAAAATATTTTTTGCGCAAAAATCTTTCAAAATAAAAGTAGATAATTAAATAGAGAGAGAGAGAGAGAGAGAAATACCTAAATAGAGCAAGCTACGAAAATTTTGATATAAGTAGTGGACAGATATATTAATTTTTTATCCACTGTGTTCAACACACTGCAGCATTCTTTAATTACACACTTACCACACTTTTAATATAATAACTTGTGTATTTAGGCAAACAAAAGTCCAAAATTCATTTATCTGGGATATTAAAGTACATATATAGGTATATACAGTGTTCGATAATAAGCTTTATTAAAGAATTATCGATATCTTAACTGGCTACGATAAGATTATGAATATCTACATTAAATTATATTTATATTTTCATTAAATAAAAGTTCATATTCGAGGCAAAAATTTTATTAACGAAACTAGTTCATAATGTTATTTCAGTTTTATTTAAAGTAAATGAAAAAAGAACATTGTACTTGTAAATATGCAAATAGAACACAATTAATATGTATTTCTAACACTCTTACAACCTTAACGGTATTTTTCTCTTCAGTTTCAGTTTGATCATAGAGAAAATGAGTATATCAAACAATAAAGATATATAGTTAAAAGCAAAACGCCATATACAGTATTTATTTAAAAGATAGTATATCTCTAGTTACGCTATCATAAAGATAATATAAATCGATGAACTGTGTTATATAAGAAAAACATTATTTTATAATAAGACTTACAGTATATTCTGTTACTACTGAATACGTAATTACGAAACACGGATATATTCTTTAGGGAAAAATACGAAGGTTATAATAATGGCAAATGTTAATGATGACTTGGTCAAAGAACGGAAAAAATGTACGTTTGATATCAAAGAACTGATTCATATTATTGATGGCGGAGAAGAATTCACTCGGGAGAGGAAACATGTTGGTGAGTACAAATTATTTAATTGTATTAGTCTTGTAAGAAAATAACGAGTAATCCGGGATGATAAAAAATAAGCTTAGCCATTTTAAATAAATGTATTTTTTTATAAGATTGAAGTAGCAAACGAGAAAGCAGTCTACCTATTGGTAAGTGGTCACTGCCGCCCATGGACATTTGTAATCAACTTTATACAGAACATGGCGTTCTATCTGAAGTCAACCACAGATGCGTCGCTACTCTTGAGGACTAAGTCCCCTCATGCAAAAGAGTGCCGGCAACCTCAACCTTCCATCGAAACGCAAAAACTCCTTCACGCTAGAAGTAGCTGTGGCGGTGGTACTAATTCTTCCAAAAGCAATCTCGGATTCTCGGATGAGTTTTTAAGGCGATTTAATGATTTATAAATTATGATCCAAAATAATTTTTTATTACGCATATACGTGGTATGGAAAGAAAATGATAGGAGCATAGTTATACTATAAGTTACTAAATTATATAAAATCTACCTGCATATTATTAAAAAAAGTATATAAACTTTGTTAATCAAACAAAGTTTATATACCATGTCAACTTATAGAAATTTGTATAAATAAATGAAACTCATTGTAGAGGTAACTGCATTTTTTATGAGAATAATGTTGTTTAAATCGATGCCGAAATTATGTCAATAATTATGATTAAATGAATATACATATATTTTTAAATCTGCACAAGTTGTGTTTCAATGCATTGTTCCAGGACTTTCCTTTTTTATCAAAGTTAATATTATGATTCAAATCTGCTTGATCATCAGACTTAGTAACGTCAGTGTTAATTGAGGAAAATCTGTTGAATATTTGAATACTAATGAATGTTTCGTTAATTTTTATACTATGGTTATCTGGCAGTACATATTCTATCGGATACATTTTAGAGAGTGCGCGTCTGAACTACACAATGTAATTCTTGCAGACCCCCCCCCCCTTCTACCATCGAATCTAGACGAACAGCAGGTTACCATCCGTATCTAGTTGATGATCCACTCGCGCACAAAGCGCTTCAGTAATTCATTCCTGTTGCGAGCTGCCAAGGAGTGGAACTCACTTTCGCCTTCGATGTTCCCCGACACATACAATTTGGAATTATTCAAGACGAGAATAAATAGGTTTTATATAGGAAAACGTGTGTCATTTTAGGCTGCATCTTACTTAACATCAGGTAAGATCGCAGCCAAACGTTAGCCTATAATAAAAAAACCAAAACCAAAACTGTCATAAAATATAGGTACTTATAACAGAAAGTAGTAAATTCTAATACATGTCTAGATCTATTATTATGTCTCATTTCTCATCATGTTCCTATCCTTATAAGTGTAGAAACCGCTATTACTATTACATCCTTTGCAGAGAATTTGGTTCTTAGTGTGGACGAGCTTAAAGATGAAGTCCCTGAGGAATACATGAGCCACAAGGAGAGATACGAGAACTCGGTCCGTAAAGCGAGTATTCTTTACAAAATCTTAATAGATTATGTCAAGGAAAATCCGAAGACACTTGAGAGGTAGGTAACATAAATTTAATAAAGGGATTCAAGATTTAATTACCAGTTATTTTAATTACACTTCGTGACCATCGTGACACAGAATCAAAGTTCAAAGTCTCTAAGTTATTGTATAAACTAGCTGAACTCCGCAGCTTCTCCCGCGTTAAACAAAATCGATGTATCGATTGTCCCGTGGGAGTAAAATATTTTCCCACAGTAAATAGTAGTCTATATGTTAAGAGTGTCAGCTAACTCCCTACCAAATTTTATGAAAATCGGTCCAGCCGTTTAGACGTGAAGAAGTAACAAACATACACACTCACAAACTTTCGGCTTTATATTATAAGTATGAAGTATGATAATAAGTAATAAAGGCCATTTTAGCCTACCCATACAAAAAATGGCTCATCCAAAGAACACAGTGACAATCAAGCACTGTCGTCAAGTATGCGGTCTTCCGGATACTAGTCGGTACCGGTCCGGATACTATTTTCACTTCCATTGTTATATTGGTCTTTGAAAAAATGGTCTCAAGTCTTAAAGAACTTTAAAAAAAATAACCAAATTAGTTACCATTATAATACAACGGTGACCACTTAAGTAATGCAAGCACTTTAGGTGTACCCAAACATTTAATAGTGCTTCAAAAATTGCGTCAGTTTGGTAATTTTGCTGCGATAGAGGTCTCTATTTCCCGAGAAACATGATCTGTATCGTGCATGTATCTCACCCACGAGTTACTTGTAGTACGTCACAGAGAGACTGCAACTAGTGAATTCGGGTGGGCGACTGGGACTCCCGCGCGACAGGAAAAACTTACGGTATTTTTTTTTGTTTCAAGGAAAGGCCCAACAAACGTATTCAAGGTGCAACAAGGAGTAATAAAGGACATATCTCCGTTTATGTTGCACTTCGGTATGTTCCTACCAACTTTGCTCAGCCAGGCGTCGCCCGAGCAGCAAGCAAAATGGCTTTTGAGTAAACCAATGATGATCGGAACTTATGCACAGGTGAAGTTACCATAATTTTCTAGAATTAGTTCTGCGACAGCTGCCGCTTTAAAAATGATAAAAAATGTATTTTGCACTTGATTCCACTTCGCATGCTGATAATATCAATCTGATATAATTTGATTTGTATTAACGTGAAGTGGAATTTTTACGGTCCAAACGTTGACAGACTATGCTTTTAGACTTGGGTATATTTTTTTAAAAGCGACAGAACTGACAGGTAGCTCCCATATTTAGTTTAATAAACCTCAAAGGGCTGATCCCGGAACCAGAATAGGGCTACGTTACCCCCTGTCGTAAGACGCGACTAAAAGGGGCGTCCGGGGTTACGGGCGGGTAAAGTGGGAGCTCGAACCGTCCGGCCAAGCGACCCAGAAAAGGGCGGCGGCATGTGCGGTCGCATGCCGCCATAAAGACTAGAAGGTGCGGTGAGCGTTTACGCCCACCAGGGAAGAGCCTGAAAGGGGCATCGCGCTCGGAGGACTCCTGTTGTGTTCCGGTGGCGATCTCGGAGTTCTCCACGCAGCGCTGAGGATGTCTACCCGCATCGCTTCCACGGCGTCGGGTACCACTTGAAGGTTCCCCCTCAAAAAAAAAGGTCCCATCTTTAGACATATTTCTAGATTGTAGTGCTTGGATGCTGACCTAACAAAGTGACTATGTCCATTCCTCAAGATTTGTTACGCATCTGAGAATTTACTTCAGGTAGAATCCCTAATAGCCCCTGAGCAGTGATAGCTTAATGGTTGAAACTTGCAGTGTCGATCGGGAGGTCCGAGGTTCACACCCAGGCATGCACCACTGATCTCTAAAATTAAGTGCGTATTAGAAATTAATTATCACTGCTTTTCGGTGAAGGAAAATATCGTTAGGATACGTACACACCCGAGAGTTCTATAAAAAAAAGTTCTCGGAGGTATGTGAGGTCCACCAATTCGCACTTGGCCAGCGCGGTGGACTATGGCCTAAACTCTCTCATTCTGAGAGAAGGCCCGTGCCCAGCAGTTGGACAATAATGGGTTGCCGAGAGAAACCCTGTACTTTGTGCAGTTGGTTACGGATGATATGCGGTGGTGACCTACCATCGGGTGGACTTTAAATATATATTTTTATAATAGTAAGGAAATAAGGCTCTTAACTAAATAAATTGGCAAAAATGGTTTTATGAAGTCGAGTATCTTTTAGACAGAGCTTGGACATGGGACTTTTATCCGCGGCTTGGAGACAACTGCGACATACGATCCACAGACTGAAGAATTTATACTGAACAGCCCCACTTTAACTTCATACAAATGGTGGCCTGGTGGTTGTAAGTGATCAAGACATCTTCTTTTCTCGGGCTCTTGTGCTTAATATTCCTCTTATTTTCACCCTTCATACATCTTGAGGTTTAGATTTCTTTTTACTCTGATATGTATAACTTATATGTTAAGCTACTGCATAGCTTTTATCGCGGGTTTTGAGCGCGGCGACCGAATCAAGAAATTCCCTAACGAAAAAAACCTGACACCCCCCAATCCGCCTACTATGTAGCGCGGCCGAGCGTTCGCTTAACATGTACGTATATGGTACGACAGTACGAAGCTCGCACAGATCGAGACGAGCTGCTCGGAAATCGGACGAATATTTAAGTAGCTGTTTGTGAGAAAGTATATAGTTGGTATCAAAGAAAAAAACTTGAATACTGCATAAATAAATAATTACAATGGCATACCTACGTTGATCAAAATAATATGCAATAGCTTTACCACGGCAGTCCCCGAGTGCCGCACGTTTTTTTATTTTTTTATTGTCATAGTATATCCAGTCTATTATATAACAATTTAAATTAAGAAATACTAGCTTATGCCCGTGGCTTCGGTCCCGTTTACCACGGCAATGAGTATGTCATTCGTTAATCCAAGTCTACTATCTGTGTGCCTTTCAGCGAAATCTGACTAGTTGTTTTGCAAGAAAGAGTAAAAATCTTTGTTCTCATAGAAGTGACGTATTAGTCTTATTTGAGAATAAATTCTTTAAACCTAACCTAAACCTAAAAATGCACATACATCTTCACCAACATCGGCTCGTATAATATTACTTAAATGTGTAATTCTTTTATAGGGATTTCCATATATTTGACTACACAATTAAATGCAAAAAGAAACTAATAACTTGTGCGATAGAACTAAATTTGTGTGATACCTATTATATTACAATGTAAGCGACTATTTAAACGATACCTACAATTGTTACCGTAGTTTAAAGTGCACCTTATAATTTGTAAAATTGTAATTTATGTACAAGTGTATCCTTAAAGTTTACTTGACTCGTCAAATATAAACTTGTGCATATTATGCAAAAGTGTCTGCTTGACGGGTCAAATACTTAACTCAAAATAGACATTCTAGATAACAATAAAACCTGACAGCAAAATTTTGGTAGGTACCTTGGATACACACGAATAAATAAAGTACCAAAGCCACCATTGGTCCCATGCGGGCTAAAAATGATACTGAAGTTCAAAATGTTAATTTTCGGATTTGTTTTTTTTTTTTGCAAATGATAAGTTTCTTCAAAAATATAGTGGAGACGAAAATTGTAAAACATGAATTTATTTCCATCATATCTTTATTTCCTTACGAATCACTATTCCTCAAATATCGCCAGGAGTTTCTACATGATATGCACATAGTTTCTTGAACTGTATTAGTTTCTTAAGCTGTTTCTTTTCCATTTCTAAACATCTCGTAGAGCGGTGGGAGTAAGATGAATTTTAAAACGCAAGTGATCAAAAAATTTTGTAATTGACATTTTGAATTTGTATAGTATGTTAGTTTAAAATAATCATTTATTGCTTTTAGTGGCTCAAACTGCCAACCACTGTATTGTTATGGCCCAACTCTACATAAAGGACAAATGTTACGGAATCCACCCCTTCCTTGTACAAATACGTGATTTCGATACCCACATACCTCTCCCTGGAATCAAAGTTGGGGAAATCGGACCTAAACAGGGTTTCCAGACGGCAAATAATGGATTTCTTGGCTTTGACAAAGTAAGGATACCCAGAAAAAACATGCTGATGAAAAACTCTCAGGTCCTAAAGGTAAATTCAAGTTGATTTAAATATTGATGAATATGCGAAAACCTTGGTGTGTTTAGAACAACTACTGTCTAAACTAGTCTAGTAAAAAAGTATTAGGTAAGTAGGAAAGTGTTAGTGGTTTAACTGCGCAACATACATATTATCCGCTTAAATATTATCCCAGGCATTCCAACTTAGTCCTAAGGGATAACAATTCATCTGTGGTTAACTTCAAGTAGGACTGATCTTATCTGGGTTTGATTATAGACGTTAAAGGTGGCAGCGGCTACTTATCGTAAGAAAGACTGCATGCTGCTCCTGCTGTTATCATATTATAAAAAATAAGCATAAGACCTAGGTATTCCTGCCTAATACGCATTTGTTATTGGACTGTTAGAAGTATTGTAGTGTTGCTGATCCAGTTTAAGGATGTAGGGGAAGAATAGATAGAAGTAATCCCGGTAGAAGTAATACAATCGATCAGCACATAATTTTGTAATTATAACGTTAAAAGCAGAAATTTGTATTCACCACACAAACATTAGGATCACTTTCTTTCATTTACAGGACGGTACTTACGTAAAAGCGAAGAGTGATAAGCTTACGTATGGGACAATGGTACTAGTGAGAGTGCATATTCTGTCCGATGTGGCGTACGAGTTGTCCAGAGCGGCCACCATCGCCGTCAGGTACGCTGCGGTCAGGCACCAGTCGCAGCCTAAGCCTGAGTAAGTTTATAATTTATATATCAAAACTATAATCGTAGGCTCTTTAAACTCTATCCCTGTAGTTCCGGGATCAGAATAGGGCTACGGTATCCCCTGCCTGTCGTAAGAGGCGACTAAAAGGGACTTCCAGGGTTACGGGCGGTAAGAGTGGGAGCTCGAACCTTCCTGCCAAGCGACCCCGTGTAGGACGATGGCACGTGTGGCCAAAGAGGACATCGCGCTCGGAGGACACCGGCAGTGGTCCGTTGGAGATCCCGGTGTCCTCCATACAGAGCCGAGGATGGCCACCGGGGGGGTTTTAGTGAGGTAAAAATCCCACATAACTCGGCGTTGCTCCCACTGCGTCGGGTACCTTTCTAAGGGAAACCTCGATATAAAAAAAGGCTCTTTAAACTCACGTAGTAATGATGCATGGATTTTAATATCTGAGACTGTCTCTAAATACCTGGGTCTGGGTATTTGTGTAAAATACGAGCCGTCAGCTATTTTTTTATGAAATGCCTTTACATACATACATTAATTATAATGATCTTTTCTTAACATTGCACAATTAGATTGCTCGAAGTATGGCTTTTTATTATCCTTTTTATGTTTGATTTCATTCAAGGTCGAATTTGCATGAAAAGATATTTGATTTTTGAGATTACGTCAAAACTGGGAAAATTCCGTTTGATGTTAATTCAATAACCTGAATTGATATTGTAAGAACGACTTTACTCAATTTATTTATTTATTTACTACAATTAGAACGGTATAAAAAGAAAACCAATTACATTAATTGTAGACACCACAGTTATGCTTTACACTCACAAAACTTCAAGCATGCAAAATTTCCGACCATTCATCCGCAAACAGATCGCACTCTGTGTATGCATCCAGAAGAGCGTTGAGTGAATATAAGTATTATTGTTTAAATAATAATAAATGATTAATTTATTTATGTAGTAATGTTTAATGTATAGAGAAAGTATGTAGTATGATAATAAAGTACTAATGTTTTATTTACATGAGTTATATTTCCAAGGGAACCTGAACCGCAAATCATAGATTACGTGACGCAGCAACACAAGCTGTTCATAGCGATATCCACGAGTCACGCGTGCCGGGTGGTCGGGCGCTGGCTTTGGGAGACCTACTCAAAAGTTACTGCTGATATTGGGAAGGGAAACATGGACAGCCTGCCAGAGGTAAAAAATAACATAAGGAGTAAAGTTATATAAGGAGTAGAGGAATAAAAACGTATTCAGAACATAAGGAACCTTCATTGTTCTGAATACTTTTTATACCCATGAATCTTCTTTTAGGGGAAACTTTTTTTAGAGAATAATAATCCGAAGCAAATACTTTCTTCGTGATACGGATTACAATTGCTATTTAAAATAGAGTTTCTTTAACAGTTTCCTTATAACTTTCAGGAAACAATGGGCTTCTAAAGCCTCTTGAAGAGTATTTTATAAACATGGAGTAAACGATTTACATACAATTACAACATACATTGCAGTAAACGATTTTAGAGTAAAATTGTCGCGAAATTAATATATTTTCAGCTGTAACGGCTATTTAAGCAACGCATTTTTTCTTGGCCACGATTCATGTGTCGAAGTATCGACAAAAAATATTTAAAAAAAGACTGCACATTATCATCATCAGAAATATATGAATTCTCCTGTAATATTAGTCTAAAATCCTGGACTTGCAAATCTTAAAACGTTCTTCTGATCCTCAGCTCCACGCCCTGTCCTGTTGCCTGAAAGCAGTGTGTAGCTACGACGCAGCGAGGTGCGTGGAGCACTGCCGCCTGGCGTGTGGCGGCCACGGCTACATGATGTCCTCCTACCTTCCCATCTTGTACGGTATCGTCACCGCCACCGTCACGTATGAGGGAGAGTACACTGTGGTGTTGTTGCAGACTGCTAGGTGCGTTAATTTTGTGTCACAGTCGAAATATAATTGTTGTAGAAATGACGATTTCTGTTCATTCTTCATCAGTCACGTACCATTGCGCACATGTCGGTTCGAATAAGAAATATAATTTTGCTCAATGTAGAATATTAAAAGTTTCATTTTTGAGAGCAAGTTGAACATAAAAGCAAGTTTTTTTTTTTACATTAAAACTCGAAATCGATAAGATCCAGAGGCGTTTGTAATGAAACCTTAGAATGCTTCTTCTTTCGGAGCCCATTTAAATAATTATTGATTTATAGTCAATTTACAAACGATAGGCCTTAATGGAAGATCTCGTGTAAGCTAGTAATATACTTTTCAGGTACCTTATGAAATCATATAAGCAGGCATTGGAGGGAAAGCCATTGATGCCTACAGTGGAATATTTGGGTCAAAGCCTCAACAATACCAATACAAAATGGGAAAATACACCAGAAGGAATTATCGATGGCTTTAAGGCCGTGGCAGCAGGGTAAGAATTTGAGATTGTTTTTTGACAAAACTTATTTAGTAGTGGCAAAAGGTAGGAAATGGGGAGAGAAGAGTTTCAAAGAAATATGTTCAGGGTAATTATTTTAAAATTCATTTAGTATTTGCTGCGGAATTAAACCTTAGTTTTCTATAAACGTTGTATATTAGAATTGCATTGTCATAGATCGATAATAATTGGTGAACGGTGTGATCTAATAGTAGAAAACAATGTATAGGAGGTATTACATTGCAAAACAATTTTGATAATATGATATTTTTATTATTTTAGAAAAACGAAAGCAGCTTTTGATGTTCTTGAAGGTCATATCGCAGCTGGCAAGGACCTTGAAGACGCGTGGAACTTGGCTTCTGTTCAACTTACGTATGCTAGCGAGGTAAGTTGTAAAGTATTGTAATTGAAGATGAAATTAACAAAAAGAGATATATTATAAATAAATAGTTAACGTAGCCATTCAACATTTTACCTGTCATTGTCGGCAAACTACTATGTACATTTTGTTCTAGCGAAAAGCATATTAAATATAGTAATAAATTAACCGACGACACTAAAAATGAATCTTGATTAAAGTTAGTGACGTATTTACTAAGAAATATTTCTAAACATTTCAGTCTTGAAAGTAATTTGTGTTATAAATTAAAAATATATTAATTGTATAAAATTAAAAATTATAAAACGCTGTTCATATTATAAATCACTTTTATAAACAATTATTTCCTCTAATTAAATAATAAAAAATAATGACGTACGAATATTTTAATTTAGAAGAGTAATATGCATTGTTAGCAGGATACGCGATTCATAAGCTTATAACATGGAATATATTATATACAAAAAGAAAGTATTTCATTCAAACTTGACATGATTTTTGGGGACTAAGTTTCAGGATATTAATGCTACGATCTGGGTGCCATATAATAAGAATTACTGACACCACAGATACACCACAAACACTTATGACTACCATTGTATTTACAGGCACATGCTCGTGTTGTGCTGTGTGAGATGTTCTGGAAAGAAACTCAGCGAATGACCTCTACAGTATCAAGAAATTTGGCGTTGGTGTTGTTACAAGTAGCGGAGCTGTACTTAGTCTTCTGGGTACTTGAGAAACGAGGAGATATGTTGATGGTAAGTACATAGTACTCAATGAAATTAATGAAATTTAATGGTTTCCGGCTATGTGACCAGTGACGCATCTGTGATTGACTTCGGATATAACCCCTCGTCTATGTGTAGTTGCGTGCTGATGACCTTGGGTGACAGTAGCCCTTAACCATTAGGTTGAATGCAAGAACGTTTGCTAATTTAATTGGAGACAAAAATAATAATAACGAAATAGACTGATACTAAATACTAATAAATAGAATAGTTATTTCAAAATGATACAACGTATCATGTACGTAGGGTGGGTAGGGTCATCACGCAACATTTCGAAGATGTTTACTACCTTACGAAAATGTATGATAATTTTGTTGGTAGACTAACGTAAATTAGGCACAGAAGAGAAGGCACTTATGTGTACATATGGCTCGTGTTATTTTTTCGATTTTTTAAGCTGAAAAAGAGCCTATTTCTGTTTGTTTCAGTATACAAATATATGTAAAGAAGATATCATGAAACTGCAGCAAAGATATGAAGAGCTGCTGGCGCTCATCAGACCTAACGCAGTCGGACTGGTAGATGCGTTCGATGTTAGAGATGAGGTAATTAATCTTAATTAAAATTAATTTTATTTTATATCATAGTAAATTAAAGCAACATGCTTGTGTTTTTCTGCCTAAACGAGCAATGGCTCATAATATTACAAATAGTTGAGAATATTTTCATACGACTGTAAACAAACAAGAAAACAGTCATTTGACGACCCGCGTGGCACAGCGGTTAACATACCGGTCTGACGCGCAATGGGTCCCGGGTTCGATTCCCGGCCAGACAGGTGTCTGAACGATGAGTTTAGATTCCTGTTCTGGGTCTGGGTGTTTGTGTATTCGTCTTATGTGTGTCCATGGTACCCACGATACAGGAGAAAATCCTACCGTGGGGCTATGAGTGTAGAAAGCGTGTGTAATTCTTGACTGTTTCTGTTTAAATGTTTTGTTAAATTTGTAATATTATATCTTCGAGGACTAAGTTGGACATACTCTTGGTACATAGCATCGCAGCACAGTTGAGTTAATGGGGAAGCTTCTTGAGAAAACAGATTTATTTAATATTTTCTTTTATAAGGAAATTGAGACGTATGATTAGTTTAAATTAATTCCCATATCGGAATTTATGATTACAGACATAGACATCATACTTTAAGGAGTTCAAAATAGCAGCATTACAGCTGTACAAACTTGTTTACTTTAATTTGCGTTGTGGAATTGTCAGTCGGTTGCAGTAATCTAAAATCAGCGAATCGAACGTTTTTCATTTATGTAGCTATTCTACTTTGTATGTACATATTTAAAATATTCAGAAAAATCTACCTATATTTAAAGACAATATGAACAAAAAAATTGAATTCCAGACATGTTCTTAAAATAAAAAGAGTAGGTATATTAATGGTAAAAATAATTGTTAAATGGATAAATTAATAACAAAATTCACATTTTACAACATAATTACTTTTTAAATTATGTAACTTAACGCTAACACGTTTTAAGAAAAAAACATTAAAGTTGTATCAAGTACCTACCTAATTATATAAAATGCGATTGAAATAACTACGGGAGGTAGGTATTGAATCGTACGATTATAACGTTTATAACGTTAATAGGTGTTTTTAATTTAACTAAGCTAACAAAATGCTACTATAATTCTTTGTAAAAATCGTGTTACAAAGTATTCTTTCTTAAATCAAAAATTTTAAAAATATTGGCAGTAAGGAGTGGCGTCCTTCCGCTTTGGGTTATTTCGACGTTATGTATGCCCTGTCGTTCTATGAACTTTATAATAAAAATATATTCTTTAGGTTATAAATGATTTTTTAAAACAAGGAAACCGAAAACATTAAAGTTCTGGACAAGATTCCCTCATAAGGCAAAACAGTTTTAACCGTAATTCCGTAGTCTTGCCACAGAGAATTCAATTTGAATGCATTTTAACGAACATAACCACATGGTAAGGTATATATGGTGATATAATTTTTTTTTGATTTTTCTTCAGATCCTTCGTTCAACCCTGGGAGCATACGATGGCCGCGTGTACGAGAGGCTGATGGAAGAGGCCATGAAGAGTCCCCTTAACAAGGAACCCGTCAACCAGAGTTTCCACAAATATCTGAAACCATTGATACATTCTAGGCTCTGAATTTAAAATAAAATCATTCGGCACGGGAAATATCAATAGAAAAACTAAAAAAATAATTATTATAAAGTCACAAACAAATAATTATAATTAGTATTTTTTTTATTTTAAAAATTATGCTGTACAAAGTTATAAACATTTTATGTAGCCAATATTTTTAAACATAGTAAAAATTATTAAAATGTTATATTATATTACTGTAAATTACAAAATAAACTTAAAGTTAAAACAACCACAGCAATGAATAAGTTATGTTATAAAGGTGAATTTCTAAGATGGATTTGGTATTATTTTATATTTTTGTAATATATGCACATGTATAAATGAAACTACTTGGTTTTATTATTAGTATCCCTTTTTATAAAGCCTAAATATAGCTATATAATATTTAATTGGTTACTAATGAATAGTTTAACATAATTTTTGCCATGGAGAAAACGTTAATAATATTATATATTATATATAATAACGTTAATAATTATAATTACGATTGTCATTTAATTCGATATCTTGACTTGACATAACTCTTATTTCGCTATTCAAGTATTTGACATGATTATGAATTATTTGTATATTTATTGGTTCTGTAATTAACTGAATTTAATGATATTTAATATTGTAATAAAATCTATAAAATATTTCTTAAGAACCCAAAATTGCATACCTAACCGGTGAAATATGATTGAACTGTAATAATTGTGCATCATCCTATGTAATACCATATTTATGTAATAAAAATTATGAATTATGAATTATATACGTTAGAATGCGAACTTTTAGTATCACGAAAAAAATATGAATGAAATAACGTTTAATACGTACCATCAGATATTAAACTTAAATTCGTATTTTTATATAAAACAAGCGATCGCCCGCGGCTCCGCCCACGTGGATTTCGATTTCCGCTGCAAAAATCCTATCCAGGAAAGACACGGTCAGCAAAATGATTCCCAGGTCAATTCACAGACACCGACACTAACATCGACGACGCAGTCGCTTAGAGGACTCCGGTTGCTTTCCTTTGGAAATTCCGGAGTCTTCTTTGGAGCGCCGAGGATGGTCACCGGGGAGGTTTTAGTGTGGTTAAAATCCCACATAACCAGGCGTCGCTCCCACGGCGTCGGGTACCTTTTGAAGGATTCCCCTTAAAAAAGGGACGTATTAGTAATGTAACGAATGTTATTATTAGGCGACCCGCGTGGCACTGCGGTTACCATACCGGTCTGACACGCAATGGATCCAGGGTTCTATTCCCGGCTAGACAGGTATCTGAATGATGAGTTTAGATTCCTGTTCGGGGTCTGGGGTCTTGTGTGTGTAAATGGTACACACGACACAGGAGAAAATCCTACTATGGGGCTATGAGTGCAGAAAGCGTGAAAGCGTGTATTTGAACGATCGTGAATGCGAATATTGTTTTTTTTTTTAGTTTTTGGTGTAGGGTCCGGAGGATGTAGATTTGGCGACCTTTGTTGCAAAGCACTGCAATTCGTTATGCGCAAAACATTCGCACAATTCTTGCGAATGCTTCTTCTAACTATTATATATACCGCCTAGCAAAACTCGCGACGACGTTCGGGTAAGCTATAATACAGATCCTTTAGATGTTATATATCAATAAGATTTTTGAGATCCACTGCTGGACAACAGTTGTGTCACGGTTACCTATGTATTCAACCACAAAGCTAAATACCAAATTTAGCTTAATTTACCAAAAGCCAAATGCCAAATACAATATTTAGCGGCAGCCGAAAAAACTCGAGACCCCTATTTTTATGCTTAGATCTTTATAACTACTCTACGGATTTTAATGCACTATTTTTAATAGATAGAGAGATTTAAGAAGAAGGTTTCTATGTATAATACGATAGAGTATAATATAGCAGAGAAACACTGATCATTTTAGATTTTTGACTTTTAGGCGGAACAAAGTTCGCCGGGTCAACTAGTTTTATAAAAAAAAATATATATGATGGATTGTAATATCTGTATAACTGAATGATAACATATATAAATATACCTACATTTATTACCTATTTGCACTTTACTTGTCAAAACCTAATATGAGTTTAAATCCAATATACGAAAATCGAAATTATAAGAAAGTTTTTCGAGGTGGTAGAACCAGTGTAGTTCGACCGGGGATGTACCACCGCCACACCTATTTCTAGCGTGAAGCAGTTCTTGCGTTTCGATAAAATAGTGACTTAATTGAATCATAGAACACAAGAACAATGTGTCTACTCCTTTATCTTTGAACAAAGAAGTGCAGTGTCAATGGACGCCTCCTTCAATAATCAATTATTTAGCAGTTTAAGTTAGACTAGAATTGCTCATTAGCCTTATATAGGGCTAGATTGTAATTAATATGAAGTACACTATTATTCGGTACTTTATATATCAAAAAAAAAAGATAAAAGGGTGTGGTTGCCGTCACACTTTCACATGAGGCGACCATCTAAGTCCTCGGGAGTAGCAACGCATCTGTGATTGACTTCAGATGGAACCCATGTTCTATATAAAATTGATTACAGATGTCCATGGGCGGCGTGGCCATTTACCATCAGGTGGACTGCATGTTCGTTTGCTACTTCAGTGAGATAAAAAAGAGTAACATATAATCCGAAATAATAACTTATCAATAACCATACCCGAAACCGGTGTAATATTATTCCGTATTATATATATCCGTATCCAGGCCCAAAATATCTAATCCAAAACATCCCTGATTTTTGTGGCTGTACCTCCTGTATTTAAAATATATTTATCAACGGACATTTCCATACAATGTACATTATGGTAATTATTTTAATCGTAAATCACGAATAAATAATTCGGTAATATTTAATTATTGTAGTGTAGAGGTGTCACTTGTTAACCTGGTAGCTGACAAAATGGCTTCGGTAAATGCTGATTTGGTTAAAGAAAGAAGTACGTGTGATTTTGATGTCGAAGAACTGACGCGCGAAATTGATGGTGGTGAAGATTTAGTTGTTGCGAGGAGAAAGCTGGGTTTGTTAAGTTTTTGCATAGATTTTTTAACATGTTTAACCGGAAGAAAAACTAGTTCCGATTAATTATGTGGCACAAGATTATGTCCACTAATTCGCATTTGGCCAGCGCGGTGGACTATGGCCTAAAAACTCTCTCATTCCGAGAGAAGACCCATGCATAGCAGTGGGACAATAATGGATGATGATGATGAAAATATTATTATGGTCATTAATAAATTGTTTTCCAGAAAACAAGATTTTAAAGGTAAAGGAATTACGGGACGAGATCCCTATTGAATATTTAAGCCACAAAGAGAAATGCGAAAATCATATAAGAAAAATATGTATCATGATGGAACTTACGATAGAATACATGATGGAGAATCCAGAATATATGAAATATGTGTAAGTTTGTTTTAAACTCATCTCAAATTTCCATCAGGTGTGCTCCATTCCATCTGTGTTTTGTGCTCGTTTTCTACTTATATCTTTTAAAGAAAGGGTAACAACTCACGCCGCCCATGGACATCTGTATTGTCAGTTGGCAATCAATTCTATAGATATTTATGGGCGACATTTGCCACTTTTCGGAGGCTGAACGATCAAGTAGCAATACTTCTAGTAGTTCCTTTACGTATACTATTGATACTCTTAAGAGAACTATTAGCTGAAAGTTTCATCTACTGAAATTCATTCTTCTTTTGTGATTAAAGTATATGCAAAATGGTTATTACATTTTTTTGATTTTTAGGTTCGTCCCTTCCCGGTTATACAGAGTCCATGGCGCAGTGCTAAAGGACGGAAACCCTATGAATGGTCACTTTGGCTTATTCTTACCAAACATACACAAACATGCTACTCCTGAACAGCAAGAAGAGTGGATAACAACAGGTTCGCAAGTTATAGGAACTTATGCGCAGGTAAAATAAATTTTGTCCCTGTAGTTCTAGGACCAGAGAATAGGGCTACGGTACCCTCTACCTGTCGTAAAAGGCGACTAAAAGGGGCTTTCAGGGTTGCGGGCGGGTAGAGTTTGAGCTCGAACCGACCGGCCAAGCGACACCGGGAAGGACGGCGGCATGTGTGGCCGCCGTAAAGACCTAAAGGTGCGGTGAGCGTTTCATGCCCACCAGGGAAGAGCCCCAGGGAAAAGGGCATCGCGCTTGGAGGACTCCGGTTGTGTTCCATTGGAGACCCGGGAGTCCTCCACGCAGTGATAAGGACGGCCCCCGGGGCGGTTTTAGTGCGATAAGAATCCCACATAACTCGCGTCGCTTGCAGGGCGTCGGGTACCTTTTGAAGGTTTCCCTCTTACGACAGGTAGGGGATGCCGTAGCCCTATTCTGATCCCGGAGATACAGGGACGGACATCAGATGCCTGGAGTCCAATGTTTGATTTGTCACTTCAAACGGTTGAGTCCAGTTTGTTCGTAATAATGATGGACACATCCGCATTTCAAACGGACATTTTTGTATCTTGTCGTAGTTCTTCTATTAAAGAAGATCTCAGAAAACGTATAGAAACGTTCGAAATGTGGGCGTACAGGCGTATGATTTGCATATCCTGGGCTCAAAAAGTCACCTATGAGGAAGTTCTACGACGGGTCGGCCGGGAACGCAGCTTTTGCAAACCGTCAAACAGCGTAAAGTTGCACCATAGATACGAACGCAAAAAATGCACCATAAATACGAACTCTTGCAACTTAAAATGATGGGAAAGATTGCTAGACAAAAAAAACCCGGTCGTAGAAAGAAGTCGTGGTTGAGGAACATCCGGGAATGAAAGGGGATTAAGAGTGCTGCCGAACTTTTACGCCTCGCGATCAACAAAAAGAAGTACACACAGCCAACCCACTAGTTGGTGAGGCACTAGAAGAAGAAGTATTTCGTCCAAACTTAAAACTAGGATATATTCGGTGGGATATAAAGTTATTTGATGACTTTTTCCTTGAAGATTTAAGTTGCAAACGAGTAAACGTGGATGTAAGTAGTTACTGCCCATGGATATGGAACTAAGTAAAGTCAGAACAGGGATTCTACTCGGCATCTAAAACTCGAGAATAATTTCACGGTATAAGTAAATATGACAGTGGTACCTCCCTACAAATCATACAGTTGCTAACACCTTTTTCTCATTTCTATGTTGACGAATATTCGGTTTCCTCTAAGAGTGATAAAGAAGCAAATTATGTCATTAACCTTGATTCTATTTACAGACAGAGATGGGACACGGATCGAGTGTTAAAAGCTTAGAAACAACTGCCACTTATGATTCCCAGACTGAAGAGTTTATTCTGAACTCTCCAACGCTTACTTCTTATAAATGGTGGCCGGGAGGACGTAAGTTAAAATAAATTCGTGTGATTCACGTAACTAGACAAACCTAGTAAGCTGTAGTTTAAAGTTGGCTTTGATTATGCTTCTCCTAAGAAATTACAAGCTTTCATTTTTTATTCGATTGAACTGGCAAACGAACATGGACTTCTATAAGCAACTATGGACTTCTATAAGCAACTTGATATAGAACATTAGTTCTATGTGAAGTCAATCACAGATGCGTTGATACTCCCGAGGACTACGATAGTCGCCTCATATAAACGTGAGTAGGCAACCACGCAAGGTAGGTTAAAAGGTTCTTCTTCCGGAAATTCTGTTATATATCATCAACCCATTATTGTCCCTCTGCTGGGCACGGGTTTTCTCTCGGAATGAGAAAGTTTTAGGCCATAGTCCACCGCGCGGGCCAAGTGCTAATTGGTGGATGTTGTTATTTGTAGCTATGTTAAGATGAATAGATTTCAACAAACCAGGGTCAGGTACGTACTCTTTTTAATTATTTAATACAAGGTTTTTTTGTTTCTTTTTTTTAGTTGGGGTCATCGCCAACCATTGCATCCTTGTAGCTCAGCTGTACATCAATGGCATATGTTATGGTGTCCATTTCTTTTACGTGAAAATTCGGGATCTTGATACGCATATGCCTTGTCCAGGAGTCAAGGTTGGGGATATCGGTCCCAAACCTGGCTTGCATGCATGGACTAATGGATTTCTGGGATTTGATAACTACAGGATACCAAGAAATAATATGCTTATGAAATACTCTCAAGTTTTAAAGGTTTGTTTGTATCGAAATGACTGCTAGATTTTTTATTTGACATTGTAATTAACATCTTTCACAAACATTGAAATGGGATAATGTAGTATGTGCTTGGAAAGTGCCGTTTGATTTTTAATGTTGTGTTTATTGTTCCTTTTTATGGAGACAAATTTGAGTTTGTTTTAAAATGTTTACAAGACGCAATGTGATATAAAGTAAATAAGTAAATCTCTATTTAATTATTTTTATTACGACTTGATGCGTCATCATAATACATTCTTTTAGAGCGTTGCCATCCGAAATATACGAATAATTATCGTTTTATATCACCACATACCTACTATAAAACAAAGTCGCTTCCCGCTGTCTGTCCCTATGTATGCTTAGATCTTTAAAACTACGCTACGGATTTTAATGCAGTTTTTTTTAATACATAAAGCGTTTCAAGTGGAAGGTTTGTATGTATAATACATGTATAATGTAATATAGTGGAGAAACACTGATAATTTTCGATTTTTGACTTTTAGACGGAACGAAGTTTGCCGGGTCAGCTAGTATTGTATATACAATAATAGTAAGTATGAATATTTTATTTCATAACAGGATGGAACTTACGTGACTGCAAAAAGAGGCAAGCTCATGTTTAATAACATGATCTATGTGAGGACGATGGTCCTGGCAGATATCGCTTACGACCTGTCCAGGGCCGCTACCATCGCCGTCAGGTACTCTGCTGTGAGACGCCAATCATACATAAACCCAGAGTAAGTAAATATTTAACATAGATAAAGGTGGCAGAATTAGAATTCATCGTTACTATCCGCATCTTTTTTATCTGATTGAAGTAGCAAATGAGCATGCAGTCCACCTGATGGTAAGTGGTCACTGCCACCCATGGACATCTGTAAGCAACTTCATATAGATCATGGATTCTATCTGAAGTTATTCACAGATGCGTTGCTACTACCGAGGACTAGGATGGTCGTCTTATATAAAAAGCGCGTGGTTGCCACGCTTCCATCGAAACGCAAGAAATGCTTCGTGAAACGTTAGAAATAGGCGTGGTGGTGGTACCTCTCCGGGCGAACTTCACTGGTTCTACCACCTGGTAAATATGGCATCTGCTTCTAACGTGAAACAGTTCGATGGGGGATTGGCAATGCTGGTTGATTTACATATGAGAAGACTATCTCAGGTCTCAGAAGTAGAATGTGAATTGACATCAGACAGTACCTTTCTATGTGGAGTTGGTTACAGATGTAATGGACGGCAGTAACCAATTATCATCAAGTTGAATGCACGCTCGTTTGCTTCTTCAATCTTATAAAAAAAAACGTGCGGCACTCGGGACCTGCCGCGGTAAGGCTATCGGATAGCATTTTTTGTTTATCAATTTATGTAATTATAATGATTTACTTATTAATGCAGTATTTTTTTTCTTTGATATTTTCTTGATACTTTCTCACAAACAGCTGCTTACATATTCGTCCGATTTCCGAGCAGCTCGTCTCCATCCGTGCAAGCTGCGTACCGTCGTACCATATACATAGACGTTAAGCGAACATACTCGGTCGCGCTACATGGTAGACGGAGTAGGGGTGTTAGGTGTTTTTCGTTACGGAATTTCTTGATTCGGTTGTCGCGCTCAAAGCCCGCGATAAAAGCTATGCAATAGCTTAAAAATAGGAAATGTATCAATGTAAAATGCCATGTTTAAAGAGTTCCTGCTCCCAACGATAGAGGTAGTTCTCTATTTGCTTTTGGACATTGTTGAAGTTCACGTACATGTTAAAACGTCGATTATCTTTTGGTGGAAGTTTAATCACAGACAGGAAAACAAAAATGTTGAAAACTGACTGACAATTAAAAATATTATTTGAGATCTCGTCGTATAAAACCTTTTAAAAAATAAAAATAATAATAAAAATATTATATTTTTTCCAGGGAACCAGAGGTCCAAATATTGGACTTCGTGTCACAGCAGCACAAGTTGTTCATCGCGGTCGCAACGAGCCACGCGTACCGGGTCGTGGGTCAGTGGATGTGGACCACTTATAATGAGATCACCCAGCTCGTTGACACTGGAAATCTCATACAATTGCCAGAGGTGACTGACAGCTGGAAATATAGGTTTACAAGTGGTAGAACCAGTGTAGTTCGACCGGGGAAGTACCACTGCCACACCTATTTCCAACGTTAACCATTTCTTGCGTTTCGATGGAAGGTTGTGATTGCCGGCACACTTTTATATGCGGCGACCATCATAATCCTCAGGAGTAGCAACGCATTTGTGATTGACTTCAGATAGAACCCATGTGAAATTGCTCACAGATGTCTATGGGCGGTAGTGGCCACTTACCGTCAGGTGGACTGCATGCTCGTTTGCTACTCAGTCGGATAAAAAAAAATAATAATAACGCTTTTTATTCATTAATTCTAAGGCTATACCATATATATTTAAGAGGATTTAAAAGTTAAGTTCAAAAAGCTTCGGTCATATCTGTGCCCATAGTAAAAACGAGTAAACCTAAGTCTAATTTCTTGCCAAAATAAATTCTGCCAAATAAATCCATAAAGTTTTCCATAAGGATAGGAAAACGGATCTATAGATCTCGGGTTTTCTAATAATTTTGGTAGGAGAATTTTCGTTCCTACCAAGAATAAACAATTAACTACTCACAATACACAATAACCACAAACTGGATTTACTTTCTTAAGCTTAATATTTCAGCTACACGCCCTAGTGTGTTGCCTGAAAGCTGTATGTACTCGAGAGGGCACGGCGTGCGTGGAGCTGTGCCGGTTGGCCTGCGGCGGCCACGGGTACATGATGTCCTCCAACCTGCCGAACTTGTACGCTCTTTCCACCGCCTCTGTCACCTACGACGGAGAATACACTGTGATGTTGCTGCAGACTGCCAGGTATCGCTTTTTTAATCAGATTGAAATAGCTTTGGCAAATTGAGATATCCCGCCAGGCTAGGTGATCATGCCTGAGGAACGGCCGTGCTCCGACAGTGTTTGTTCGGAACTTGTATACTATATGCAGAGTGTTGAGAAAACTTAGTTTTCGAGATTACTAAGCACGATCATCCAGCATCTCTTGAGGCGTTGTGAAAAATCATCACTAGTGGCGCCATCTGTTGGTGACTTGTCTCAGTAGCAAACGACCATGCAGTCCACCTAATAATATGTGATTACTGTCGCCTATGGACATCTGTAAGAAACTTCATATAGAACATGCGTTCTATCTGAAGTCAATCACAGACGCGCTGCTACTCCCGAGGACTAAGATGGTCGCGTCATATACAAGTGAGCAAGCAAGCACTATTCTATTCAAACGCAAGAATTGCTTCACGCTAGAAATAAGTGTGGCGGTGGTACATTCCCTACAACACTGGTTCTTCCACCTGTAGCTTGGACCTTGTTCTGCTTGTTTGTTGTTGGCACCAACATGAACGTAAATAAATCCCATTATTTTCTAACACACCTCGTACATAAGTATCCGGTGAAACACTAACTGATTGTATTACTGTAACTGTTGTAATAGAAAATGCGTTACTTGCAAAATTACAGTTTTGAGATAAACATGCATAAAAGTTTTTTAATCTCTCCTTCATCGCACTGATATATTACTCACTGATATGGTAGTGCAATAAAAACATACGGTGTGATAATAACCGGATATATTTTTGTAAAACAAGACGTCAATGTATTTTACTCTTGGAAATGAGACTTAAGGCGGATTTATTTTTGTCTGACGTGTCGTGACGTGACGCATCAGAAGGATATCGGTTTCATACATTTAGTATGGTAACTGATGAGACACAACAGAAGCCATCACAACACATTCTGCATTACTCGTATAAACGTTACCAAACTAAATAGAGAAATATAAATCCGCCTTTACTGCGTTTAGTATAATGATCTCATAATTCGTTGCAAGTTCAGCATTTTTCTTTAATTTTTGACCGGCTTCCAATAAAAAAATATTTTTTCTACCTAATTCTTGAAATATTCTTCTAGTGTAATTATCGCAGAAAACTCAATTTCGCAAAAATGACGATTACTGCATTCTATATTACTTCTATTTTATTGTATTGCTGGCAACTAGATACTAGGGTGGACCCTCAGAATTTTGGTACGAAGTTTCTCATGTTTGCCCACGTTTAAAGCCTCTTTTTACGGGAATCGAATACATGCAATAGAATCGCGGCGTATTCAACCTTGTTAGTGGAGATTTCAGGATTGTGTAATAAAAATGTTCTGTCTTTAAACGCAAAGACCTTTTTTTAGATGCCCTAGTCATATTTTTAATACAAATATGTAACACCAGTGTACGTCTCATGTATCTTGTCGTGGTTTTCTCATATACAGCTAACAACAATGAGCAAATTGTATTTTCCTTGTAAATAAATGGACACATAAGTACAATGTTTAGTTTTTTCTGTTTGATATTTTTTCTGTTACAGGTACCTCATGAAGATGTATAAAGAATGCCGAGAAGGGATAGTTACTAAGTCTACGATATCGTATTTAGAAAAATATATAAATACAAATGCCGAACTGAAATGGAAGAATTCCCCCGCCAGTATCATTGAAGGGTTCCAAGCGGTCGCAGTGGGGTAAGTAAGAGTAAAACAACTCTTTAGAAAAAATAATATTTTTGAAGGTGGTAGAACCAGTGTTGTTAGACCGTAAAAGTACCACCGCCACACCTATATATTTCTAGCGTGATGCATTTCTTGCGTTTCAATAGAAGGGTGTGGTTGCCGGTTGCCGGCACGCTTCTATATGAGGCGGTCATCTTAGTCCTCGGGAGTAGCAACGCATCTGTGATTGGCTTCAGATAGAACCCATGTTCTATATAAAGTTGTTTACAGATGTCCACGGGCGACAATGACCACTTAATATCAAGTGGCTTGCATGATCGTTTGCTACTTCAATTAGACTAAAAAAAAAACGCCGTCTATGTGAAAAAAATAGCGAAGAAATCCACGTCAGACCCATGATGAGAAGAAGGCAAATAATGTCGCGTTAAACCTTGAGATTTCATTTGTTGCAGGAAAATAAAGGCAGCATACGAATCCATCGACAAATTCTTAAAAATGGGTAAAAGCTACGAAGAGGCTTTGAATTTATCTTCTGTGAAACTTACTAGTGCTAGCGAGGTGGGTATTACAATGAAGAATAATTGAAATTATTAAAAAATAAATATTTTTAAGGTTCATACGTTATTAATATCGGATAAAGTTTATTCCATATTCCACTGTAAAATATAATTATCCTCTGTGGTACCTTATATAGAGAACTAAGCACTTTTTCTTGTCACGCCTGTACGCTCATATGTGTCCCGCTCACACGCTTACCACTTGTACGCTATCATTTTATACTTACTTTAAAGGTCTTAAGGAGACTGCAGGAAGTTATGTGTTGTGTAAACCCCCTAATAAAAGGACCCGAGCAGTTTTAAAGCGTCGACTTGTGAACTATCTACGTAATAGCTTATTTTCAATTGGATTTTTCGTTGTATCTTGTCAGTTTATTTTTTCGTTAAAAGGTTTATTTTATAGAGCCTAGTCAGGGTCATACTATTTCTCTACCCAACCGAGGTCTATTATTATAATACTTGTCATCGTCACCCGTCGCAACGGTTGAAATTAAAAAAACTAAATTTCATACTGTCTAAAGTAGCGCGCATATTTCTCAAATTAAAATAGATTGTAATAATATCCAAGTTATTTTAAACGCACTGTTAATGGTAAAAAGAAGTTTAATAACTAAGCTGCATTTAAAAGCAATAGCGGGTAGTTTGACAATGACATCTGAGATTTTTGACGTTAGGTGTTTTCATAGTAAGACAGAATGCTCTATTTTGTTTATTATGTAGTTATGTGTTTGTGTCAAAATGCATTTGACGTCGTGAGTGCAATGATATTTTAGTTGATTTTGTGTATGCTTTATGCATTTGAAAAAATATTAGCAACCCTTCTCTATTTCAACTATAACCGTGCTTAATTTCATACTCCTCCGTCTGCGGCAAGTATCTTAAAAACAACTCACAAGTGTTTGCTTTACTTTTAGGCTCACGCGCGTGCCGTGCTGTGCGACATCTTCTGGAGGGAAACACAACTTAAGCATACAACTATGTCAGCACGCGTTTGTGCTGTGTTGCAACAGCTAGCTGAGCTGTATGTCACGTACTGGGCGCTGGAGTCACTTGGTGACTTGTTACTGGTAAGAAAAGCTTTCTAGACTACGACTTCCCACACTAGAGTTTTCTTCTGTATCGTATCTACCATAAAGATGACCACAAACACATTTTAATACTTAACGGGTACTCACGATATGCGGTGTTTGAATCCTTTTCGAATGTCAATTCCACGATAATATTAGTCTAAAACCATAGACGAACACCATGACCAACAAGAGAATCTAACTTAACATTGCAATGTCTGTCTTGCCGAGCATCGAACCAGGACCCACTGCGTGTCAGACCGGTATGGTGACAGCTCCGGTATTGTGGAGCTGTCATCATACCGGTCTGACACGCAAGCATAATTAATATCTTTACACCACACAAAGGAGTACAGATCTTTACACGAGTAATCTTGAAGGTAAGGCCTGGTATTTTTATTTGTACCTGATAAATGGGTACAAATAAATATATTGAGGCGTTTGTAAAAGTAAAATAACTGCCGTTTTCTAATTGTTTTGAAAGCTCCAGAACGTTTTAGGCTTTATCTTCTAGTTTCCCAGTTGTGGGAAAATATTTGCAGTAAGATATAAAATATGTTCACAATATCTAAACTTAAGAAAATGTCCCTCTTTAATTAGTCATGGAAGTAACTAAGCCCATTTAAATGCATCTTTTAAATAAACAGCCCTTTGGGTGGTAATTCGAGCATTATCCAAGTGGAATAGCAAATGAGTATGCAGGCCACTTATGGTAAGTGGATACTGGTGCCCATGGACACCTATAAGCAACTTCATACATAGCAGGAGTTCTATCTGAAGTCAATCAAATGTGTTGCTACTTCCGAGGACTAAATCGTCTTATATGAAAGTGAGCCAAAGAAATTATTGAAGGAAACTAATTGTATATTTTTTTCAGTACGCTAATATATCCTCCCTTGATATCGAGCAGTTACAAGAGAGGTATGAGCAGCTGTTAATGCTCATTCGTCCCAATGCAGTAGGACTTGTAGATGCATTTGATTTTAGAGATGAGGTTAGTTCGATTTCGTTTATTTATTCTTTTCATTAATCACTTAAAGCTTTGTGTGTGTGTGTGTGTGTGTGTGCGTGCGTGCGTGTGTGTGTGTGTGTGCATGTGTGTGTGCATGTATGCGTGTGTTGCGTATAATCAAAGACGATCTGATCAAAGGGGTGCGAGTCATAAACCTTACAACCGTCACATCTGTCTCTTGCGCAAGTTTTTCCAAATTTGTTTGTAAATAAAATTACAAATATGACTATTGTTATATTAGCAGTCTTGTGCAGGTGTTCAGGAGTAGCAGAGACTCAAGATTTGCTTCTAGTTCTGTATATAAATTATTAACATTATGTGCATATATTTAGATCCTCGGGTCAACCCTCGGAGGCTATGACGGCCGTGTCTATGAGAGGCTGATGGAAGAGGCCATGAAGAGTCCCATCAACGCTGAGCCCGTTAACCAGAGCTTCCACAAGTACCTCAAGCCATTTCTTTTGAAAAATAAACTGTAAAATTGGGTAATATCGGAATAATAAAAATTTTACATGTTTTTGTCTTTTTCTTTCATAATGCATACACTTCAGAAAATGTATCCTTTTATTTTGTTTATTTCGTTTGTATATACTTAAGCAACGTTTAAATAATAATTTTGATTTCAATTTTATGAAAGCAATGTGTTCTTCAAATTATACTCATATTTCATTATTTCAAATTTTCATGATCCTAGCCGCCATATTGTTTGTTTCATGACGTCATTGAGTTCGACAACAACCATCTTTTGTTTAATGTCCAAGTGACACACGGGATTCAAATTGCGAATACCGTTATAGATATTTGAAAAACAGAAACCATGGAACTTGAGTTATAAAATGTACCTGAACAATTGTTATGACTAGAAATAGACATTTTTCGTTTTCTTTCAAAATTTATCGTAAACATGTATTCCTGTGGTGCGAAATAGGTATCCTATTGAGCGCACTTTACTACTTCCTTGAATATGCAATGATTCTATAGTAATACGTACGTGATACTTAGTGGCAGATTAAATGTTGACGAAGGCATCCATTGGCAGTCCTATACGAACCATACACTATTATACATTCTAATATTAAATACACCCATTAAAAATAACATCTAAATATATGCACGTACATATTAAATGCAAATAATAGTAAATATTCGCATGTAGCCGTAATGGGATTTTATTATATTTTCTCGAAACAGTCAGTATTAAATTGTGCTCATAAATTTCAAATTACATCCCTATGATTTCGGTACTTTAAAATGATGGGTTGCCCGGCTGCTCAATCCCATACCCGCTAGTCACAATGTGGCCCGTGGGCCTGGGCATTTGCCCGTCAAGAGTAGTGCGCTGTTAGTTGCTATCACCATATCTGTATCTATTCACTTCGCAGACAACAAACGCCACACAACGACAAGCCAACATTGAAAAAGATACTGAAAAACCTCTATAGAGGTCTCACTAACATTTTTATTATTTACTAAGCAAAACCGTTTCCTATAGCCAAAAAAAAATAATCTCTTCTTCAAAGAAAAACTACTTCGTAGAAAATGATTGTTGGCAATTGTGATATAACGAATTATAGGTAAATGTTGTTAAATTTAGATACGATAGTGCTAAAGTTGGCATTATGAAAAAAAATTTTTAGTAAATATGAAAAAATCATATATCATTATGTATAGGAACGTAGGAACGCTAGTTTGCTAGTTGTATTAAAATATCACGTATTTTAACAGTTTCTACATCTAGATCAGGGTTTCGCTAAGTGGGGTACGCAAATCCCGTTCGCCATTCCATGGCAGGGTTCACGATAAGATTTACGTAATAAAAATACAAAATTATTCCTAAAATTGACTCGGTTTGTGTCAACAAACAAGCACATTAATAACCATCAACCCATTAGTGTCCCACTGCTGGGCACGGGTCTTCTCTCGGAATGAGAGAGTTTAGGCCATAGTCCACCGCGCTGGCCAAGTGCGAATTGGTGGACTTCACACACCTCCGAGAACTTTTTTTTTTTAAGAACTCTCGGGTGTGTAGGTTTCCTTCACCGAAAAGCAGTGATAATTAATTTATAATACGCACATAAATCAGTGGTGCGTGCCTGGGTTTGAACCTCGGACCTCCCGATCGAGAGGGCAAATTTCAACCATTAGGCTATCACTGCTCATATTATTTATAAGCACATTAATAGTAGTAAAAATATATTTCTTTTGGTACTTTATGGTTACCTTTTATTAAAATAAAAATATTTAATTCAATAGTAAATTTTATTGTTCTCTTCTTGAGGTTTAATTAGTTAAGTTAAGGTATGAGAGTTCGCTGTAACTTGGAAACTTAACAGACCTAATTCTAGCGTGAAGCACTTCTTGCGTTTCGATAGAAGGGTGTGGTTGCCGGCACACTTTCACATGAGGCGACCATCATAGTCCTCGGGAGTAGCAACGCATCTGTGATTTACTTCAGATGGAACCCATGTTCTGTATGAAGTTGATTACAGATGTCCATGGGCGGCAGTGGCCACTTACCATCAGGTGGACTGCATGTTCGTTTGCTACTTCACTCTGATAAAAAAAAGATCATAAGTCGCTCTTACCTTCTAATTTTACTGACTATTATACTTTTTGTTAAATTAAGCGATGAACGAGAAGGTTTTTATATATAAGTAGTTCATGTACCTATATTTAGTTTAAAATTACTGAAGTGAAACTGTGTTTTTGCTAAAGTACCTACCTCTTTCGTACGCTCACATGATCGACGTTACCTAAACTTTAGGAGAAACGTACAAACAATGAGCTGAAAACTTTTTAGACTCTAAAAAAGCCTATGTAAAGTCTGTTATAGTATGGACTATCTAAAGTGCACTCAATAACCATTTGTATATAATAAAGAGTAGGAAATATTGATCATTTTCCATATTAAACTAGTTAACTATTGATAAATCCCTATATTTATACATAGATATGCTTCTGCGTTTCATATTTTATATAGAATGGCAATATCTTTTTGCCTAAATCATAACCTTTTTGTCAAACCATGTATTGAAGTGCATAATTTACTCGTACTTTAAAACGAATTAACATATAATATCTTAAAGTATAGTACAACAACGCTTTATTCAGTTGAAGCGAAACGCCCGTAGCGAGTAGAAGTAAGAACAACTTTTTATAATTTCGTAAAAATAACGAGCATTCGAAACAAGTTTCGTGAATTCGGGAAAATGACAAACACCGGATTGGAAGTCAACGAGGACTTACAGAGAGAAAGAGCGAAGTGCAATTTTAATAAAGAAGAAATAACAAATATAATAGATGGTGGTAAAGAAAAGACTATGCAACGGAAACATATCGGTAAGTACACAAACATTGCAAATTCATTGCAATTTTTGGTCACGTAACCTATATTATCTTATCTTATTAATCTTATTATCTTATAAATGCAACAGTTTGTAAGAATGCGTGTTTGTTCTTTTAAGAACTATCGATAAAATTTCGCTTAAATTAATAAAGTCAATGGTACATTCCTCATATAATAATATGTTGCTCGCTGATGTTTTGTCTGCATGTTATTGATTTTGCTCTTTTAATTACCCTATACAAATAACTTACATATTTTACTAATTTATTTACATATAGGGAACTCTTTGAATCTTTGACCATGACAGTACCGCTGTCGTATTTATTTTGGGTCAATAACAGCGCTGTCAAACGCTGTTGCATTCTGGTTTGACGGGAATGGTAAGGGAGACATTGTTCAGGCGAGCCTTAATGCTCAGGAGTAGCTACTGTGGTTGACCTCGTATAGGATTTTTTCTTATCTGGGGTTGATCACAGGGATGGGTGGCAGGGACCACTTACCAACATGTTAATTGCATGCTCGTTTACCACTTGGTTGTCTGCTATGTATAATATATATATATTTTTCGTGATTTTGCAAGTTGTCTTTTATTCTTTATTTTTTACTTTACATTCTTAAAAATAAGGTAAATAGTTGCTATGATTCTGCACATACAATTCGACTGAGATTTTTTGCAATGCTCAAAATAAAGCTGACTAACCTTGACATTTCCTATGAGTTGTTTAAAAATATAAGATTGTGTACACTGGCTGTACTTATTTTTCTTTGTTTGTTTAAAATTGCTCCTTAATATTTAAAGTTAAGTTTCAATTCTATGTTTTTTTTTGAGATAGGTTTAAAATCAACTTGATTATTGCTTATCTACTATAAAAAAGTTAAGTAACCGATTGCATTTCGAATTGTGTTTTCTTATTTTTAAAAGTTAATTCTTACTAAATTTAGTTCAGCGAAATGTGCAAATGCTAAATCAAAAATATCCTGAATACGACAAAGACTGGTGCCAAAGACCTTTGCTCCAGAATTCAATTGCTTTCTCGACTTGTTAATCAACTGACTTTAACAATAAAGGGTCATTTTATTAACATTTCCGTTTCGATTCAATATTATGGCGTGATCCAATTACTCAGTTAATTTTGGCATATTTTACCCGTTTTTGCACAAGGCGCATACATTCAAAAAGTGTCGCGAATTTTTTGTTTTTTCAATAAATATTTATTTATTTCTGAATATCTATTTTTTCCCCTTCAAAGTAATCCCCGTGAGATATAACGCTTGTGCCAACGTTTTTTCCAATCTTCGAAGCACTTCAAAAATTCATTTTTTTATTTTGTTCAGCTCTTCCTTCGATGCCGTCTTTATTACGTCAATCGTAGCGTAGCTTCGTTTTTTCATGGGCCTCTTTAATTTCGGAAACAAGAAAAAGTCAAAGGGAGCCAGATCTGGGAAATACGGTGGCTCACTATGTGTGACCCACGGTAGTACACTGTAGGCAGTGGCATCAATACTGCGTTGATTTTGGCCAAAAAGTCGCGCAAAAGCAACGATGTGTGAGCAGGAGCATTATCGTGGCGCAAAAGCCAATTTTTGTTTTTCCACAAATCCGGCCGTTTCTGACAGATTAGTTCGCGCAAATTACGCATAAATCAATTTTTTCGTCTGTTAATGAATTGCTCGGGTGTCCGGTACGCTTTTCGTCGTTCACATTTTCTCGGCCTTCTGAGAACATTTTGTACCATCGATAAACGTTGCTACGGTCAGAGGTAGCTTCTCCGTATGCAACAGTCAACATTCCTATTATGTAGTATTATTCGTATTTGTGTAGAATTTTTCTATCTGATTAAAGAAGCAACCGAGCACGCAGTCCACCTGATAACTTCATAAAGAACAGCAGTTCTATTTAAAGTCAATCACAGATACGTTGCTACTTCCGAGTTACTTGAAAATAAGCCAGATTCTTCCACCGAACCAAACGCAAGAACTGCATGATCCTAGAAATAAGTGTGGCGGTGCCGTGGTGGCACATTTTATCATCAAATTCCTTATTTCCACAGATATTTAGAAGTCTATTGTTATTTTCAGACCTAAATTGTAAACAAAAATCAGTTTGAATTTAAAAAAAAATCATAAGTGACTCTGAAACCTTAGAATATCGGTACCCGCTACAGCACGAATAGACTCGTATACAACCTGCATAAGCGTACTGATTTCCAAATGTTTCAGAGGACATTGCTCTTAATAACGATGCGTACAAAGACACCATACCTGAAGAGTGCCTCAGCATGAAGGAAAGATATGAGAAGGCTGTTAAGAATTCCTGTCTCTTCACCTCAATTGTGAAAGATAAAGTTTTGGAGTACACTGGATTGGAAACTCTTGGGTTCGTTTTTAAACGTTTTAAAACTTTGAGGATGTTTTTTTCTGTTATCTGACTGAAGTAGCAAACGAGCATGCAGTCCACCTGATAGTAAGTGGTCACTGCCGCCCATGGACATCTGTAATCAACTTCATACAGAACATGGGTTCCATCTGAAGTCAATCACAGATGCGTTGCTAATCCTGAGGAGAATGATGGTCGCCTCATGTGAAAGTGTGCCGGTTAAAATTAATTTTATAAAATGAACAGATTAATTTGCTATCCAGTTTGTTTAAAACAAACATACATAAAGACAGACATTTTATCATCATATGAACGGTATTTCCACTTAATACGGGTTATTGCCCGATACAATTTACGCACTTAAGTATGTACTATTGTACCTACAGTATAATCAGTAGTAGGTTGTATTAACATTACAGTGATGCAGGTTCTGATCATAACTTTTTAGATATTTATTTTAACTAATTATGTCCGTGAAACCTGCGTTTAAAAATGAGAAGTTACACCATATATTTTTGACAAGCATTAGTTATCACCAATAATAAATTAGATAGTTGTAATAGAGTAGAGTAGTAGAGCGGTATTCTAATGGTTGAAACTTGCCCTCTCGATCGGGAAGTCCGAGTTTCAAATCATAGATTTTCCTAAAATTATGTGCGCATTACAAAATAATTATCACTGCTTTACGGTAAAGGAAAACATTGTTAAGATATACCTATACGAGTAGGTCCACCCGAGGAGTTCTTTTAAAAGAAAAGCTCTCAGAGATGTGTGAATTTTACCAATTCGCACTCGACCAGCGTGGTGGACTATAGCCTAATACTCTCTCATTCTGAGAGAAGACCCGTGTCCGGCAATGGGCCAGTAATGGGTAACGACATTAGAGTAGATCCATTTTAATAAAATAAAAGTAAATTTTATCTTAAGATACGGATTAAAAATGAGTTTTTATTTTAATAAACCGTATAGATGTACTAGTACCAGTATATTTCAAACTTAAAGTTGTTAGTATAAAATTTTGCACGGTTATAGTGGACGTAGAGAAGGAGTGCAGAAGGTTAATATTTTTTTCTAATAATGCATAATTATATCATTACGCTTGACCAACTTTGTTAAATTAACAATGAAGCAAATCATTTGCTAAAAAACCGCTAAAATTTTATATGTTTTTTGTTGTAATTTATGTTCGGTACTTTTAGAACACGACAAGTAGAGTTATTAAACTAAACTTCGATACATTTATGGATGATTTCTTCTATTTCTGAGGAATATACCTATCTCTATATCTATTGTGGTAGCACAACTATTCTTAGTGAAAACAGGTCTTGGGTTTCGGTGGACCGATGACGGGTGTTGGAAGTTGCCAGAAAAACATATAAGAACCTTCAAAGTCACAACACCTCAGAAGATTTTTTTTATCTGATTGAAGTAACAAACGAGGATGGTAAGTGGTCACTGCCGTCCCTATAGGCGTAAAGTTTGCTGTAAGCAACTACATATAGAACATGGATTCTATCCGAAGTCAATCACAGATGTGTTGCTGCTCCCGAGGATTGAGATGGTTGCCTTATATAACAGTATGTACTGGCAACCACACCCTTTCATCGAAACAGTGTATATATAAACCACTCCTATCACTCAAGAGTGTTAGGTGTGGCGGTGGTATCTTCTTGGTCGAACTTCACTAGTTTTTACCACCTGGCAAAAAACTCTACTGGACTACCATGCATCTCTTTTGGGTGGTACTATTACGTGGCCTGGAAGGATGGTCGTTCCTAATTCACTTTTATAAAACAATATACCAAGGGTTTTAATCAGAAAACTGTTGAGTAAGTCGTGAGTACGGCTACGTTCTAGACAGGCCATTGCTTAATATTCCTTGAATATGTAATCAATGAATAAGCCACGAATAATTTGAAATAATTAAACGTAGCGCAAAGACTATGTACCTAAAATAATAAAATACATGTTTCAGAGTTTTTATATGGGCTCTTTTACATATCAAAACCTAAATTATTCATTTTAATTAGTAATTATTTTAACAAAAATATACATAATTTAGTGTTAATAGTACTTATTTTAAAATATGATAAGTATGTTAATAAAAGCGAACATTACGAAAAAAACGCGTAATGATTTCATTAGTTTCAATAATTTGGCAATATTTTATACATGCGTGAAAATTTTCAAGATTCATAACGACCATATATATTTGTAATACAGCATTACGTCTATGATTTAAAGTTCATGACATGGGTAGGCACCTATCACCCCATGGGTACCAAATAAAAGGGATTTTTTAGAAGAATACGAAAAACAAAATAACGTTACGAAAACTTTGGTAATATTTAAATAGTATATAAATCCTTTGAAATGTATTTCACCACAACCAATTACGTGTTTAATATGTTTGAAATTCCTACATTTTCAGGACCCCGGTTTTACGGCATACCTCCGAAGCATACTTCAAGGAGATTTCCCCATTTCTTCTGCATCTGGGCATGTTCGTGCCTACCATAATGGGCCAGGCCACCCCCGAGCAGCGAGACTACTGGCTGCCTAAGGCTCTCGATTTCCAGATTATTGGGGCGTATGTGCAGGTGACTGATATACGATATACCGTTATATAACGGTAAATTCAGCTTCTGTAGATTCGGATTTCGATTTTTTTTTGAGGGAAAACCTTCAAAAGGTACCCGACGCTTTGGGAGTGACGAAGGGTTATGTGGGATTTTTATTGCATTAAAACGGCCACCCCCCCCCCCCCAGTGGCTGTCCTCAGCGCTACAAAGAGGATTCCGGGATCTCCAAAGAAACGCAACCGGAGCCCTCTGAACGCATTGCCCCATCGGGCTCCTTCTAGGTTAGCGGCTGGGCACACCACTCTAGCCGCCCGCGACACCGGAAGCCCCTTTTAGTCGTCTGTTATGACAGGTAGGGAGTACCGTAGCCCTATTCTGGTCCCGGAATTACAGGGACGAGTTTATCCGCCCTGGGACGTAACACTGCCTTTTAAGGGTACTTTACTTAGGTACATATATTGTATGAGTCTCTTACCACCCTCTAAAACATCTCTCGCGTTGTTTTAAGGCAGAAATGGGACAGTGGCAAAGCAGAGGTTCCTTGTTCTCTTTCCTTCGGAGGTAACTCATGAAGCGTTGCATATTTATGTTTATTTTATTAGTTTTTCCTCGTCAGGCCAGGCATCGCATTAATTATTGCAGGTATCGATTTATTACTTACCTTACATAAATAGTTCAGACCTTGCAGATTGTAGTTTCACATTGTGAATATTCACGAGTAATGTAAATTATTTACGTACACCGGTGACCTATCTGTATGTGAATAGACAAAAAATCTGTTCTTGCTATAGCGTTTACCCATTTGTTTGTGAACCCATTTCCCTGTTTTACCTGACAAACGCGATGCAAATATAAAACGGGATATGTTTTGGCCGATATATACTCGTATGTATGCATTGACCCACTTTATCCCGTGGATTTACACCTAAGTATGCTTATGATAAGATAACATATGACCCTTTTATGTAAACTTGTAAGTAGACATTGGATTATACACTATCAAAATGCCGAAATATGCATATAAATATGCATTGCAAAAGGGTGACATATGCACTAAAATGGTAAAATATACGCAAATATACTTTTTTTTGGTCGTCAAACAACGAACTGCGATCTATTATTATGTGCAATACTAATAAAAAAGTACCAATATAAAAAATACCACTAAAAAAGTACCAATAACGCTATAAAACTATAAATATATGCATTTGCATATGCAAATGTGCAAATGCAAATCCGATGTGTTATAATAAGATACACCTGTTGAGTCTCTTTATTTTTTCTTTACACTTTTTGGAGAGCTGAAATTAACGTTGTGCTTAAGTTTTAAACAAATTATGTTTTATTTATGAAAGTTGCGTTTTTTTGGACTTATAATATGTATAAGTCCAAAAAAAAAAACGCAACGCAAGTTAAATAAGTTTTTTATATCACATTATAGACAGAATTAGGCCACGGTACGTTCATCAGAGGTTTAGAAACGACAGCTACATACGACCCTGAGACGGAAGAGTTTATTTTACACAGTCCAACCCTTACCTCGTACAAGTGGTGGGCTGGTGGCCGTAAGTACTAAAGTTGAATAATTTAAAAGTTGATCCGCATTGGAATAGCTAAAATTGAGGGTGAAGAGCTTGGAGGAGGTAGAGACCTTTACCTATGGTTCGACTCCAGAGGCACTACTGCCACACCTATTTTTTTTTATCTGATTATAGATGAAGTAGCAAACGAGTATGCAGTCCACCTGATGGTAAGTGGTCACTGCCGCCCATGGAAGCAACTTCAAATAGAATATGGGTTCTACATGAAGTCAATTACAAATGCGTTCTCCCGAGGACTAGGATGGTCTATTTCTGCCTTACAACAACACATTTAAGTGGGTCTGTGTTCTGGTCTGCAGGACTACATAGTTATCCGAGGCGTACCAATTTAGCCCTTAGGGCTAACACACTTTCTACACTCATAGCCCCACAGTAGTATTTTTTCCTGTGTCGTGGGTACCATACAAAACGAATATACAAACACCCAGACCTAGAACAGGAATCTACACTCATCATTCAGATAACTGTCAGGCCGGGAATCGAACCCGGGAACTATTGCTAACCGCTCCGCCACGCGGGTCGTCGAACAATACATCTGTGGCAGATTTCATGTAGGACTGTAGGACTCTGGTCTTACCTGGGGTAGACCACGGAGGTCCATAAGTAGAAGTGACTATATCCATCAAGCAAACAGCAGAGGTCCCTGGTATCACCTCCGTGTATGAGACACGTTTCTAGTGCGATTGGTATAGAGATAGTGACGAGAGCTATAGTATTAAATAATTTCAATAAATAGGTATTCAATAATTTCTAAAGCTAATTGCTTCTAAAGTAGGACAGGCTAGGCCAATCAATCAGACCTGCCTACGACCTGGCTACGTATGCAATGGCTCCCAAATCGAAGCTCCAAGTTGACGACCATCTGTAATCATCTGTTGTTCCCAAATTCACATTAAAATATCTTTCCAGTTGGAAAAACCGCCAACCACTGCGTAGTTTTGGCCCAGATGAGTACCAAAGGACAGTGCCACGGGATTCATCCTTTCATAGTTCAAATCCGGGATTTGGAAACACACATGCCTCTCCCCGGGATCAAAGTGGGAGAACTAGGACCCCGGATGGGGTACAATACGGCTGACAATGGTTTCCTGGCGTTCGATCATCATCGGATACCGAGACAGAATATGTTGATGAAGAACTCTAGAGTAGAAAAAGTAAGTTACGCTTCATAAGTAACGTATTGTCTATACTAATATTATAAAGAGGAAAACGTTGTATTTTTCTATGTTTGTCATGAATTAACTTAAAAACTACTGAACCGATTTTAAAAATTCTTGCACCATTAGAATGCTACATTATTCCTGAGCAACATAGGCTATTTTTATTACTAGAATATATAGGGCGTTTTCGCTAAAACTTGAGTAATGTGATTCAAAATGTCAAAAATTTGGCTTAGAATTTTTTTTCATTGCATACACTGTAATACCTATTGATAATAGAATAAAAAAATGTCCAGGAGTAGTGCTCAAATGTATAATGGTTGGATAGATTACATTATAGTCTGCGCGAACGAAGTCGCGTCGATTCTGCTAGTTGAATATAATAACATTTCCTAATTATAAAATAATACGTGAAGCAAAAAATTTGGATCCGATTTTAAGATACTTGCCGCGGACGGAGGAGTATGCAATTACGCTCGGTCGTAGTTGATGTAGAAAATGAGTACCAAATGCATTTTTTTTCAATTATTGCATATCACATACAAAAAATCAATTAATACACATTTCACACACTACCGTGCATTTACAAACTTATAAATAATAAACGAATCAAAAAAGGTCAAATGTCTTAGTCAAAAGACCCGCTATTGCTTTTAAATGCAGCAATTTATAGTTAATTAAACCTATATTACCTTTAATGTGTGTGTTAAAATTATAATTAAAATTTAAACAATTCAATAACATTAAAACTTAAAATTAAAACAATTCAATTGAATTTGAGAAGTGTTTTAAATTTAATTAAATTCGTGCTACTTTGAACAATATGAAGTTTAGTTATTGAGTTGAATTACGGTAGAATTTTGACTGTTGCGACGGGTGACTAGTACATAATATATATAACGAAGTGAGAGCGACGACAGGATGGTCGAGGTCTTCAGTCTTCATTATTTTCCATTCTTGAGGATTTCAAGTAAAACACAGGAATAAACTTCTTCGATTTATTCACAATTGACGAGGTCCGATCGTTTCGACGATTAAACAAGAAATCTTTTTCTACCGGCGTTCGCTCGCCTTTTTATAACAATGTTTGGTAGTGTGACAATAACAAAGTTACGGAGGGTAAACTAAATTACAATTCTAAAAATCATTAAATGTTGCTAATTCAATAAACAAACAATTTTCGATCTTTAAACTAACTAAAATAATTATTATTGGCGACGTGTTTTTCATAAATAGGCGTTGTCGCGCCGACATATATAGTTACACAATAGAATTCGAGAATGTACTTAACACGAAAGGAATGAAAGTAAACCAACTTGTAAATATAGGTATGGGTAATGTCTATAACATTATATGGCGTTTATGTCATATTTCCAAAAATTGTACGCAGCGCATTGCAAAAAACTATTTTACGAAGTCGTGCCAAGATCGGCGGCCAGGGTCAAATAGTATACATCAAATAATACCCATTGTATAGTTATTGTGTTCAGTGGGTCGGTCATGCTGGTTCAAGGTTTTTAGACGGTGAACAACAAATTGAGGTGAATATGTGCCCTGTGCACAGAGCAACTTTTTTCGCACCCTTTCTTTTTCAACGTGTCATGTCACATTTCTGTAGACGTGCAACAATTATTATATATTATTATGCTCGTAAATAACGCCTTTAGCATGCATAAGGCTATGCAAATAGCTAGTGTTTTTCCTGAGTCGTGGGTGGAAATACAAAGACGAATGCACATATACTCACACCTAGAACAGACATCTAAATTCATCATTCAGGTGTGGGTCTGACCGGAAATCGAACCTGGAAACCATTGCGTGCCAGACCAGTACGATAACAGTTCCGACACGCGGGTCTATAAATATTTAATGTAAATAAAGCATTGTCGTCAACCCATTATTGTCCCACTGCTGGGCTCGGGTCTTCTCTCAGAATGAGAGAGTTATAGGACATAGTCCAGCGCGCTGGCCAAGTGCGAATTGGTGGACTTCACACACCTCCGTGAACTTTTTTTTTCAAAGAACTCTCGGGTATGTAGGTTTCCTCACGATGTTTCCTTCACCGAAAAGTAGTGGCACATGCCTGTGTTTGAACCTCGAACCTCCCGATCGAGAGGGCAAGTTTCAACCATTAGACTATCACTGCTCTAAAGCATAAAGCATTATCCATTTTTTATTTAAAAATTGAAGTAGTTGCTGAAGCCTTTATAAAACACATGTTACCATTTTTCAGGATGGCACCTACGTAAAGGCTGCGCGTCACGAGAAGCTAACCTATGGTACCATGGTGTTTGTGAGGGTCACCCTAGTCCACGACGCGGCATTCAACTTAGCTAAGGCGGTGACCATTGCTGTCAGATACTCGGCTGTCAGGAGGCAGTCACAACCGAAACCTGAGTGAGAAAACTGCATTTTCTTAAAATATATAATAATCCTCGGCAACAGCGGCGATATTCTCGGTAGAATGGGCGCTCCGTGGCCGGCCACTCTTGGCAAGGTCTTGTGTGGTCCCATACTCTTGGCAAGATCTTGTGTGGTCCCATACTCTTTAAGGTTGGTGGCCAAGCGGCGGAAAGTTTGCGCAGTTGGTGTCGGACGACCGGAGAATCGGTGAAGGAATTCGCACTGCGCCAACATCACAGACGTTGTTACGCAAAAAAAGGACACGACAATTCCGTGTTCTTGGGATGTGTATCTCCTTGGCTTGTTCACTTGTATTCTACATCTGTCTAGTCCACAAATGTCAAAACAGATCTGAAATTGGCCGCCATTTGCAAAAATAAGAGCATAGAGCAATAGGATGATTTCTTTTGGCCCACCCCACCTGGTACATTTAGTAAATAAGAAACTCAATTGTTTTGAACTGGTCACATCAATTCAGGTGTTTGTTTGCTAAATACATGACTCCTAATATTGTTATTAAGAAGTCATCTGAGATCTGTCGACTGTACCCATTTTTACTAATGTCCCAGTGATGGGCACGAGTTTCTCCTCACAACTGGGGCCGGCCTGGTGCATATTGGCATGTACAGATTGACATACATATGTATATACAAATACATATATTGCATAAATGTATATGTTTGTCAATTATCACATAACATTTATTGTTCAGATTTGGATGAAATTTAACACTATCAGATAGTTTAATAAATGAATTCACAATTTTATCGAGCTTAACGCGATCTATGTGAGCGGAGCTGCGGAAATATGCTAGTTTTACTAATTTGGTCCGTTCAATGTATGTAGTTACTAGCTGTACCCCGCAGCTTTGCCCGCGTTAAAAAAATCGATGTATCGATTGTCCCGTGGAAATTACATATTTTTCTACAGTAAAAAGTAAGTTTAGACGTGAAGAAGTAACAAACATACACACTCACAAACTTTCACCTTTATAATATTAGTATGAAGTATGATATTAGTATGATTATGAAAACAAAAAGCCCGACTGCTAATACTAAAATTTGCAGGGCTTAGTTATTTAATGATTTATTTGAAGCGTTAAATTAATTAATTTGTTACAAAAACAAAAAAGGCTGAATCGTTCTTAAGCAACGAAATTTAACGCAAAACATTTACTCAATATCAAAAATATTAATTCAATTAATTTAATTTCATATAATTATAAGAACAAAAGGACTAGCAAAATAGCGAAAATCTGATAATTTTTATCTTATAATTTGAAATAATATTATAATTTATTAATTTAAAACTGGTAGGTATTGTATATTCTAATCTTCACAATGGCCGCTGTAGGATATAAAGTTTTTGTGCCTTCTTTTGTATCGTAAAAACACCTCAATTTTGATAAGTTCGCTTCTTTACTTCCTTTTTGCCTATTTTTGGTTCACACACTATAGAACACGAGAAAAATGTGTTTATGATTTCCTTATTAGTGTTTTTACTGAGCTCGTTTTTTAAAAAAAGGACATAACATAATGTTATATGTACATATTCACGGCCAATTTGACTAAACGATCCCAGATGCCATGCCATGCCAGATGATCCCACATGTCTATTTTTTTGGCACGCGCTACAGCTTAAAAAGCTTGATGGATAACTTGCTAAGCTTGACGTAACATATGACATATTATTTGGTCGATTTGGACTTTTTCTAGATTTTTTTTTAACCATTAGCTTTTATATTTTTTGTATAATTATACTTATGTTGGTTCGATAAAGTGTGACAAGGGGTGGAGAAGAATACAAAATTTTGCATTGTCACATGTAATTTTGGAATCACTGTTTTTAATTTAATTTTTTATGTGTAGGATAGCAAAATATGTGGCATCACACTAGCGTGGGTTCTTACAAATGTGACCAATTATCACAATGGATGCACCCCTATAATAATTTCTTGTTAGATAAAATGCTTATTTCAAGTTCTTCGTTCTTCTCACCTTGACAACAGCTTAGTTTAATTTGGGTGTCTACACTTTCCAATAGAAGGTATCATAACTTTGTAGAGAGTAGGTTACAAAGACCACATTTCATCTCAAAGTTGTAAAGTACTAAAGCTGACAGAGGAAGATAAGAAAGCATAATCTAATCATGGTAAAACAAAAGTACGTTATTACATATTTTCAAAGAAATCTATAAAAAAATAACTTTAACCTATGAAGAGTAATATCATTAGACGGTTGCGGTGCGTGTTATATATTGGTATAGACGTGTAAGATGAGGAATAAACTTTCTCCCTAGATACATTAAAGCGCTATTACGTGGCCACTATCAGAAAGGACGTTTTTGAAGTTTTTGAAGGTGGTAGAACCAGCGTAGTTCGACCGGGGAAGTACCACCCCCACACCTATTTCTAGCGTGAAGCATTTCTTGCGTTTCGATAGAAGGGTTTGTTTGCACACTTTCACATGAGGCGACCATCATAATCCTCGGGAGTAGCAACGCATCTGTGATTGACTTCAGATGCAACCCATGTTCTGTATGTAGTTGATTACAGATGTCCATGGGTAGCAGTAACCACTTACCATCAGGTGGACTGCATGCTCATTTGCTACTTCAGTTAGATAAAAAAAAAGTGAAAAACGACACAGGCCGTGTCTATAGACTGCTTTTCATCAGGTAACTCGTCTACTTTAAGTTTAAATATCTCCGTACTAATATTATAAATGTGTATGTAAGTTTCTTACGTATTCACGCCAAAACTACTCAACCGATTACCTATCATGAAACTATGTACACATATTCTCAGAGGTATTAGATAAAACAGGACATTTATCAATGAAAAAATATACCTTCATTATGAAATATTTTGTCAGACACAAAAAAAAAAATCTAGCAATTTTAAAGCTTTAATATCTTGTTAACAAGGCGAGCGAAGCCACGGGTAAAAGCTAGTAGGAAATAAATCCGAATTCCAGTGAACCAGAGCCTCAGATCTTGGACTACCCAACGCAGCAGCACAAGCTGTTCATCTGCATCGCCACCTCGCATGCTCTGGTGCTGATCGGAGAGTGGCTGTGGCGGACCTTCACCGCTGTGCTTGCTGATATAAAGAAAGGGAACGTGGATACCCTACCTGAGGTAGAAAATCAACTTTTTATTCTTATTTTTTTAGAGGTCTACTGGTCCTGAGGAATCGTGAAAGTTTTAGGGCGAAAACGTTCGGGTTTTCTCCATCGTTGTACCTGTATTTGCTTAAAACCTGAATTCAAGGTGATAGAATCCTTTGTGGTATGACTTCAAAGCCACCGATGCCACAGCTATTTCTATCTAATTAAAGTAATGATAAGCGCTGCTGTGTCTGGTATGATGGATTTGGTTAAACTGGAATTACATACGTCTATGTGCTGGAAAGTTAACTTACTTTTGATATCTTTTGCCTGCTTCTTGACTGATGCATGTAGTTTAAGGAAACCTTCACAATTATTCTTTAAACCAATTTGGAGATGAATGCTTGCCGATGTCTGCTAAGCCTACTTGACCATGGTCTATAATCCTTAATTAAAAACGTAAAATATATTGTATCTTCCAGCTCCATGCCCTGTCAAGTTGTTTGAAAGCAGTCAGCACATCAGACGCTGCGCTGGCCATAGAAGAGTGCAGATATGCGTGCGGAGGCCACGGGTACATGATGTCGTCTAACCTGCCGAGTATATATTCATACGTGGTTGCTACCAGGACTTATGAAGGGGATTATACTGTGCTGCTGTTGCAAACTGCTAGGTATGTTGATAGTAGCCTCAGGGAAATGTGTTAAGAGGATAAAAAGATTTGGTGGACTTTGGTAAGCCGTTAAGCCAATATGTTGCTACCTCTATTTTATACCAAAACCTCCCCGGTGGCCGTCCTCAGCGCTGCGAAGAGAACTCCGGGATCTCCAACGGAACACAACCAGAGTCCTCCTAGCGTGATGCCCTTTTCGGGCTCTTCCAGTGAGCATTTGAGATCAACGCACGACGGTTTTCGAATACATGTCATTGTCATCGTCCTCCCCGGGGTCGCTTATCTGGACGATTCGACTTCCCACTCTAGCCGCCCGCAACCCCGGAAGCCCCTTTTAGTCGCCTCTTACGACAGGCAGGGGATACCGTAGCCCTATTCTGATCCCGGAACTGCAAAGACAGTTAAGTTGCTACCTGGTTGTCTATTGCATCACAAATAACCCTGATTTATGTAAAATAAGGCATAGCAAAAGTTTAAGTTGATTACCCATAGCCTGCTATCGCTTGAGCGAAAGTTGCCGAAGTCCTTAATGCTTATGCTATTGAACAGTTGCTGAACTGCTGCCGTTCAGGCTTCCAATTTGTCTGAAATGGCACTTTGTCTTTTTTTCGATGTATCGTTTACTAGTCGTTTGTATATACGTTGGTTTGTTTATAGGCCACTGAATATTCGCGAAGTACCAACTACCAGCGTGACATATTAAATAGTTTTATTGGCGATATTCCAGGTTCTTGGTAAAAGCCTGGGAACAAGCAGAAGCAGGGAAACAGATGACGCCAACAGTTGCTTATTTATCTCAGGCGCTTAAAAACGAAAAAGTCTCTTTGGACGGTTCCGCTGAAAGTATTATAAAATGTCTTCAGCGTATTGCTGCTGGGTGAGTAAATTGAAAAAAAAAATGTTTCGTTCCCTGTAATAAACACTTATAAATGATTGGGCTATGTATTTAATCTAAAACTCAATACCTAATATTCTTAATGTCAAAATACTTAAGAAGTATACAACTACGTTATAAATTATGATTTATCACCTAAATCAATAAATTCTTAATACTATAATTTTATCTATGCGATAACATTAAACGCATTTTCGTATATAATCTATTTGAGTTATCGATAATTTACTCGAGGCGTATTATGATGAAAAGATAAGGTTTCTCACAATGTAGTGTGACTATTGTGATATTGATAAGAGCAATTTTTTTTAGAAAAATATCAGCATGTGTTAAAAATATAAGAGAGCACATGAAATCTGGTGTGAGCTATGAGGACGCCTGGTTGAAGACCACGGTGCAATTAGTGTACGCGGCTGAGGTGATTATTTCACTTTTAATCATCCATACATGTAATAAAAACGAAAGTTCCCGTGTCTGTGTGCACAGAGTGGCTTAGTGCCTAGTGTGGATTCATGTCACTTGGTACCGGAGTTGAATTTGCCGTTCACTCATTCGGAATTTTTTGCCGGCGAATAAATCGTCTTATTGACTATCAAAATGGTCGAATAAGTCTATTCTGACACCCCAAAAATACTGTAATGCAAAGAATTTCCTTGTCTTGCTTCCTCCACCTCTGCCCTCCACGCTACGTCACTATGTACAGTGACCAACAGACCTGTAAAAAATCTTTTTACATTTTTGTAAAAAGATTGCTTGAAGGTCTTAGAAGGTACTTGAAAATTAGTGGATTCCAGGGACACAGGTACAAAAGATACTTATAGTTTAGGAAGAATAATAGTGGACATAAATGCACCTGCTGTTAAGTCGAAATTGTCTATAGATATTTCTAATTTCACCATAATTAAAAAAATCGTGAAGTCTTAAATAAATATCGCATAAATTGATAGCAATTGTTGATGCTATGTGACCCTTGAGGGGATATGTTTTTATAAGAGTGTAATAAAACATCAGACCAATTTATAAATTTAGTGTGAATTGAATGTTGAGATAATATTCTAGTTATACTTTTACCAATGTCCACCGTTTTGCACTTTGCCAGCGCGGTGGTCTGACGAGATAATGGAGACGAGATAATGGTTTGACGAGAATGCTTTTACACTGTACTGTACTTATACTCTTAAATATTTTCAGGCACATTGTCGTACTCTGATATGCAGTGTTTACTGGGAAGAAGTGTCACGACTGACTGCCTCGTCCAGTCTCAACGTGAAGACTGTGATGACACAACTGTCCATGATCTACCTGGTCTACTGGGCGATCAGAATGACTGGTGATTTGTTACGGGTAAGGACAGAATGAACAATGCTCTTCAGATATACTATTCAGATTATCACAGAATAAGCATGATGATTAGCTTGTTCGGTACAAATAAAGATATATGAAACTCACAGCTTTGTAATAAGGTTGTAATCAGTAGATATTTCGTTTGAAAAATTGTCTCATAGAATAAAACAACACGTCTCCATAGTAAGTTTTCACTCGAATTAGTCAGAGGGTAATGTTTTAGGAGTGTATCTTTAGCATACTCAAATGATCATAAGGGGCCGTGCAAATATTACGTAAGCAGGTTTATTACAATTATTTACCCCCCATCCCCCTTGTCAGCAAAGCTCAAACCCCCTCCCCCCATTCTTACATAAACATTTTTCCATTAAAAATGTTTTTTTTTACAGTATTGTAAAAAAATAAATAACTAGCGATGATGTAATCATCATCTAGACCCCTCTACTCCCCATGTCATCCAAAATAAGCAAAATAAAGACCCCCTCAATAGTGCTTGCGTACTAATACTAATACTTGAACGGCCCCTAGGGGCTGACGAAAACATATGACGTTTCAAAGAAATCGTCTCAGTGGCTGAGTAATATATGCTGTAACATTTTTAAATATGGCGCCTGTAAACAGTAATAAATGAAAACGAGTAAATTAATTACTTATATTATAATTGCAGTACACATCTGTATCAGAAAAGGACTTACAAGACCTGCAGAGGCAATACGAAGAGTTATTGACGCTCATAAGACCCAATGCCGTCGGTCTTGTAGACGCGTTTGATATAAGGGATGAGGTAAGTAGTCCAATGACTTTTCTAACATACTTGTCTTGTAAATATCAGGTCCTACATTCAATCGCACTGGATGCTGTGGAAACGCGCAATCTAGGCAAACCAAGGTAGATCGAGTGTAGTTCAATCTTACTATTGCCCATGTATGTATTTCTAACGTTAAGTAGCTTGTGCTTGGTTGAAAGGGTAAGGTTCCCGTTTCTTCCTTATATGAGGAAACCATCTTGGTTCTTTAGAATAACGTAGCTATGTCTAATTGACTTCAGATTGTTTTTATATGAAGTTGCTTGCAAATGTTTATAGGCGGCCATCGGCGTAGTCCAATTACTATCAAGTGGACTGTGTGTTAGTATCCTTCTTCAATTCTTACAAAAAATAACCACTCAAAGACCCAGAAAAGACATACAGGCCAGATTCTTATAATCAATTTTTTCTATTAAAAATTAAGATCGAACTATTTGCGTTTGACGACCCGCGTGGCGGAGCGGTTACCATACCGGTCTGACACGCAATGGGTCCCGGGTTCGATTCCCGGCCAGTCAAGTATCTGGACGATGAGTTTAGATTCCTGTTCTGGGTCTGGGTGTTTGAGTATACGTTTGTGTGTGTCCGTGGCACCCACGACACAGGAGAAAATCCTATTGTGGGGCTATGAGTGTAGAAAGCGTGTGTAGAAATCGCGTGTTTGTTAATGTTTAGTGTTGTATGGCTAATAGGAGATTTATGATAAGCCGGATGTTTATGAATACTTTAGTAACTTGACTCCTACTTACAGATCCTTCGTTCAACGCTAGGTTCTTACGATGGCAGAGTGTACGAGCGTTTGGTAGAAGAGACGATGCGGACGCCGTTGAACGCTGAAGAAGTCAACCAGAGCTTCCATTCATATTTAAAACCCATGATGCAGGGGAAACTATAGTGTAGATATACCAAAACTAGTTTTTAGTCCTTTGATGCAGCTGACAATCCGTTTGGGCTCTGGTGCATGCCAAAAATAGGTATATACTTAATACACATTATTATTATTATTTAATTCATGCATACATAAATACACCCATACACTCTAAAAACATTACATTCCTTCTAACGCAGTCGGGTAAATGCTCCGATATTTTGTCCGCATTTTGTATGGAAAATTATACATTTCATGGTCGTTGTATTCATGTAATGGATCGATATTGATTCAGTTTCTCTTGAGGTTACTTGATTAAAATGTTTTAGCTGTGATTTACAAAAGTTTGTTTAACTGTTTCCAAATTGTATAAGGTCCTTGTGAACGCTTTTAATTTGGAAATAGTTTTGTTCTTGTGTAGGTATAGTATTTTATTTCACGTGCGCCCATTAAATGCAATATTGTTAAGTAATTCTTTTTTACTATTAATGTATTATTTATTTATTAAAAGTATTATAAACAAATTATAATATAAAATACATGAGCAGTCACGGGACCTATATTTTTGTCATAAGTATGAAATGTAGTACAGGGTTTGATATAAGGAATTTGCATTTTATATTAGCGAGTAAAATTAAAATAAAAAAAATTAATATAATATGTACGTTTTTTTTCTTCCAATAAATAAATAAATCTATATATTTATACGTGAAAGCAAAAAGTCTTGATTCGTTTTTAAGATACTTGCCGCAAATGGAGGAGTATGAAATTTCACAAAGGATATAGTTGATGTATGTTGATGTTGATGTTATTGTTCTTTTCAAATAATGCATAAAACATATATACATTGTCTGCTATTTCATATGAAATAGTAGACAAGCATGGTCCGAAATTGAATGCGATTGATATAAGAAAAAGCAACGTATCTAATTTTAACATTATCTGTAAGGTGTACCTACCGACAGGGACCCTCAGTACGTTGTTATCATTTTAATGCGCTAATAATATTACTTCAATTATTCATTATCATTTACTGTGATAAGACGTATTATATAATCTATGTACATCGGCGTAATATCACATCTATGTAATTTGATGGTGGTAGAACCAGCGTAGTTCGACGGGGGAAGTACCGCCACACCTATTTCTAGCGTGAAGCATTTCTTGCATTTCGATGGAAGGGTGTGGTTGGCGGCACACTTTTATATGAGGCGACCATAATAGTCCTCGGGAGTAGCAATGTGATAAACTTCAGATAGAATGCATGTTCTATATGAAATTGCTTCTAAATGTGCGGCAGTGACCAATTACCTCAGGTGGACTGCATGCTCGTTTGCTACTTCAATCAGGTAAAAAAAAAATTGCCTGTATCTTCGTCTACATAATTGTTAACCTGTTGTAACACTGCTGTAGGTACACTGTAATTAATCAACCGTGAACTTTTTTCTATTACTTTTACTAAGTAATTTACATTGAAATACTTTACCAGAATATATTTTGTCAATTCGAAGTGACTATACATTTATAATGCTAATCTAATATATAAAATTCTCGTGTCACAATGTTCGTTCCCGTACTCCTCCGAAACGGCTTGACATCGGTCAAGAATCGTCTCATGAAATTTTGTGAGCATATTGAGTAGGTCTGAGAATTGGCCAACATCTATTTTTCATACCCCTTAGTAATAAGGGTTGTCCACCTTTTTTAATTTTTAAATGGCAAAAGAACGTTTGCCGAGTCAGCTAGTAATATATATTGTTAAAACAACTCAAAACGTTAGTTCATTATAATTTTAGACTTTACTCGCTACAAACAAACATTTTATTAGTTAACAAGCTTTTATTTAGTTTCCTATCGTGATGGAACATTAAAGATCATTTAGCACAATACAACACGCTTTTATTTGTAAAAAGCCTAAAAAATATTTTTGTTAACAGGTCTAAATTATTAATTTCCAATGTTTAGTTCTTAACAAGAGCGTAATAAAAGTTCGTATTATTAAATGTTTTTTTTCTTTAAATCATTTTAATTAAAAAGCACATAAATATTATATTTGCAATGTGCCTATCACTATTACCTTCCTACCACTTTTAGATATTGCTTATCAGAACTATCAGCGGCAAACATTAGTTAGATAACAGGGTTTATTCAACCTGGCTACTTTACGCATACGCACGCTTTCTATACTCATAGTCCCACACTGGGACTTCCTCCTGTGTTGTGGGTCCCATGGACACACACAAGACGGATACACAAACACCCAGACCCAGAACATTAATCATCATCTATACTCTACACACACACACTACACATCTAAATTCATCATTCAGACACCTGTCTGGCGGGGAATCGAACCCTGTAACCGCTGCACCACGCGGGTCGTCATGATTTGAACGTTTTCATGTAACTGGGAAATGTAGTAAAGGGGTTCGAAATTAAAGAGGAACAAAAACCCATGGGAAAGGATTGTCGTTGGATTACGAAAATTTTCAGACAAAAGGTGTACAAGATTAAGGTAAACCGAAGGCCAGATAAAGTCAGTGATAAGTACTTAGTTTGATTCAGAAGCCACAGGACCGGCTAGTTTTTTTTTGAAGACGCAACAGCAGACCCACTACTGAGGTCCACTACTGTTGGATACGCTAGGAAGTTGGATGAATGTATGGTGGAATTGTCATAAGTAGCAGGATCTTTATTGGAAACTTTATTGTCTGTAATTACAAGTACTTAACACAGTAATAAAAAGAAACGATATGTGAAAAAGTAAAATATATAAAGACATCAATTATTTATTATTGCCGCCATAAACATACTCACTTGGTAACTTCAATTTTGTAGATACATGCCTCAGAATATATAAATGCTAATCGGTACTTGCCTGGTGGTGAACTATGACCTCAACTTGATAATGCAGAAATAAGTGTAGTTAATTAGTATAGGTATTCAGTTTTTTGCAATTTAGTATAACCACAAATAGCAACTCACGCTTAGTTACTAATTAAATTAATGTTTGTCGATAGAACTAGTCTAGTTTTGAGAACTGGAGAACTCTTGGATATGAATTTTGTCAGCGAATTAGTCTACCTGGCCGTTCTGTCCTTGCTTACTGATCAGAGAAGGAAGTCAGAAATTAGGAGGACCTTTGCCTAGCTAATGCTGCAATTAGCAAGCTGACGCTCATTTGGCAGAACAAAAAGTTGCTCTAATAAAATTTATGACTTAGTGTCGTGGAAGACTTGCGCTAAAGAATGCGTTGATACGTTTGACCAACGTTGAGGATAAATGTACCGTATGCCAAATACAAAAAAACCAATGAGTCTAACTTGTATCTAACTCTCATCATCGCTCGTCGACAATTAGATAGCCTCGTCCAGTTGGTTGTTCTGGGTAGAGTGGGAGGTACGAGACCTTGCGGCAGATTGATGGTGACCAAATAACTTCGCTCACCTGAGATCGCATTGCGGTTATCCAGAGAAAACCCGAAAATAGGATTCTATTGTTATCCTATTTTCGAGTTTTCTATACAGATACAGAACAATATACAGAATAAAAAAAACATGCGTGCGTACAAAGTACACATGTCAGAAGTGAAACTTCTTTGGCGAACTAATTTATAAATCTTGTTTATATTTATACAAATCTAAAACTTTAAATTTCCAAGATTAAGAGGAAGGGAAAAAGGAAGATAGGTTAGGAATTTAATTGTCATTAAAATAAAAATATTACGCTATGCGACAGAAATTCCATCTAAAGTTCTAATAATTAACTAGTAAACGAATACACAACCAATAGGGCGTGTATTCTTTCTCGATATCCCGTATTCTCTCTCTCTCTTGTTCAATCTTTCTCACTATAGCTCTCTCCCACCTCACACTCCATAGCACTATGCGTGATACGACGTTCGCTCTGTCTCACTTTTTCTCTCAATCTTTCTCACTCGCTTGCTCCCTACTCTCACTCCACGGCTAGTTGCTCATGCTACGTTCGCCCTGTCTTACTCTCTCTCAATCGGTCTCGATCACTCTCTCTCTCTTTTCCGACACTTCCGTTGCATACCGGCGTGACGTTTCATCTGTAAAAATTTTACCCTCATGCGCCTAAAGAAGTTTCACTTCAAAAAAGGATAATATTTATAATGCAAAAGTTACGCAGATGAACAAAACATTGATTGAGTATAAATTCAAGGTTCTTAACAGCATAGTAAAAATCCAACACCTAAATCAATGATGGTCTGTTTTCTGTTCCCTGCAGAAAATAATTCAGATGTTGGTTACCATGCAGACGAAATTACGGTTATAAGGTTATAAGAATATAATACACTTGATCGCGAAAGTTACCACTTAGGCACGAAATACCTTCACCGATTTAATTTCTTGCTAGTCTTTCGCAACTACGTATATACGTGTTTACACTGATACTACGTCCGTATGCAATAAAATCCAAACATGGCAGTTTAATTATTATAACAGTCAAGCATGCCACCAAACATTCTTCCAAGGGTCCGTCAAGCTTAAACTATAAGCGTTGCTCATTTGGTGCCTACGGGTATATAATGACATTACTGAGCAGAGACATATGATGAAAAATGTGACTTTCAGCTCCTCATCCCTGATGATGCAGGGTACTGCAAGCCCAAGATATAGAAGTTGACTATTTAGTGCTTGCGTATATCTAATATTTTTTATGACTTATGTAGGAACCTAGGTACCTTGTATTATATTTTTCCCAGGTACCTAACCTGGAAAAAATATAATAACACACTAACAACGTTTCTACTCACAGCCCCACACTAAGTTTTTTTCTTGTATCGTGAGGGCAGTGGAGGAGGGTCCGACCAAAGGTAGATTTTTGGTCAAAACCGAAGTTGGGGCCGATCATTCGGCTTCGACAATCGATTCCACTTGAAAAAAGTGAATTTTATAGGACTATCTCCAGGGCATCACGCAAAAGAAGAACCGACTAAATAATGTAGCTTTCTTCCAAAAGGTCTGGTATCTTTTGGTGATTTCCCCTTACATCAAAAATGGCCTGTTTATAAGTACGCAAGTACGGTTGCTAGTCCGAGTGCCTACTCGTACTATAGAGGCGCACGGCTTAAAGTCCTAATAAAAATAGTAAAAATACATACTCATGGGAATTGATTACATTGTGTTTCCGACAATAATTGCTTTAATTCTGAAATCACCGTGTACAAGCAAGTCCATAATATTTTTATATAAATGAACACCAAAAAAATAGTATTAATTTTTAGATATTTGCATTATTCGTATTAATATTTAGTAATGTTAACTAGTTTAATATACAAACTGAAAAATTGATTATTTAAACTCTAATTAGTTTAAAAATTGAAATGGGTCACATCGACAGTTTATGAGCTAGATTACCACATAGGATATTCATTTATGTGATCGATCTGACCGAAAAAGATGAACTCGCGGGATTACCCTAGGTATTATTCATGAATCAAATAGATTAAAAACGAAGGAATAGATTCACATCAAATTAAATGAAATAATAAACTATTTTATATTGAATTAAAGTTAATTCTGGTATTGTTACTTGAATGGAATTGGTTATCCGGTGAATCGCTTCGATTACCTACTTTATATAATAATAATAAGTTACTTAGCAAGTACTGCCGCGTGTAAACAATTAACTTGCAATTATGAGTAGTTACAACATAACATTGTCGGTTCAATGTTCAGTAAACGTTTACTTGTCCGGTAACCTTTTATGTAGTTACACTTACGAGATTGCAAACTAAATTCGCGAAATAAGGAAATATTTGAACCTTATCATAAATAGTAAAATATTCAGGCTTGCTATCAGTTAGTGATATCTATGTGTATCGTCTGTTTATTCAATTATAAACGCATTAGTGTTGTGAGTTAGAAGACGTGAAATGAAGATGATACCTAAAGTAAACGAAGATCTGCAAAAGGAAAGATCGAAGTGCACTTTTAATACTGAAGAGTTAACTATATTTCTGGACGGTAGTGTGAAGAATGTGGAAAGTAGACGGAAATTGGGTACGTAAATTTATTTTTTTATTATTGTTAATTAATTTATTTTATTCTGTTTGAAGTAGCAAACAAGCATGCAGCCCATCTAATAGTAAGTGTTGATTGCATTTCAAGGACATGTGTATATAAAAGCAAATTGATATACACGGGTTCTATTTATACGAAACCAACAAATGTGTTACTCCCTAAGGTAACTAAGATTGTCACCTCATGTAGAAGTACGCTGGATACCACACTAAATTGTGTATAAATACGTATTTATAAGTAACAATTTACCAATTCGCACTGGGTCAGCGCTTTAGACAACGGCCTAAAACGGTCTCGTTTTGAGGGACGACCCGTGCTCAGCAATGGGACTATACTGGGTTGAAGACGTATTAGTAGCATATAGAAATTTACTCAGTCTACCTGAATTAAGATAAATGAGACTAAAAAGAGACTGACTGACTGCTCTTCTCTTGAAGTGGTAAGTTAAAGTGCCTTAGTAATTCTGTATTGCAATTTGATTCAATCTTGATAATATTGCTATAAGAGAACTGGTGTGACGGTGGTGCCAGCACAGTCAGCCTAAAACAAGTTGCAGTTGAAATAACTTGTTTACCATAAGATTTGAATTGACTACTGCACTTTTGTCGGTTTGGTTGATAACAAAAGCCTAAAATATTTAATACATAACGGGTATTTATGATATGCAGTTTTTGATTTCCTTTTGAAAATATTTCGACCCAGTTACATGGATAGTGCTCATTACGAAACTATTTGGAAGATCAAAAACCGCATATCGCGAGTAGCCGTTACGTTTTAAAATGTAGTAATTTCGTGACAATAAGTCGAAAAAGCCTGAAATAACATTGTAGTAGTAGCGTAATGGTAACTGTTTTCATTTATTAACTAAAAATAATTATTTATATATAAGAAATAGTTCTTACGATATTATGTTTAAAATATAAAGGTTATATCTAAAAGTTCAGTTTCAATGCTTGTTGCCTTAAACTTTTTGTTAAGCTGTTCATTAATACTGAATAATTGCAATTTTAATGCTTTTTGTCTTACTTTATAATTGTGCATAGCATTGATTTTATTTGTTAGGATTTAGCTTCCTTGTTACAATTTTTTTATTATGTATAATTATTATACATATAGTTTTAGTGTAGATATGAGTATTATTTTAATAATTGGATAAATGTGTTTAGTTTTGTTCGATTGATAAATGATTATTATCCTTTGTTTATATATTTTTACTTAAGGCAAATGTCAATTTTTTCAGAGAATAAAGTTCTCAGTGTACCAGGTATCTTAGACGAAGTACCCGAAGAGTATCTCAGTCATAAGGAGAAATATGAGAACGCAATACGTAAAGGTACTTTATTGTACCGAGCGTTGGAAGGTGTGCCAGAACCTTCCCAAGACGACGATGACTCTGTAATGTAAGGTTATACTATATTATCATATAAAGTTAAAGGAGTATATGTCCATACAGTCCATCGAGTAAGTCCAATAAATTGACTTTTTGTATAAGATTGAAGTAGCAAACGAGCATGCAGTCCACCTGATGGTAAGTGGTCACTGGCGCCCATGGACTCCCGTAAACAACTTCATACAGAAGTAATTACAGATATGTTGCTACTCCTGAGGAGTAAGATGGTCGCTTCATGTAAAAGTGTGCCGGCAACCACACCCTTCCATCGAAGCGTAAGAACTGCTTCACGCTAGAAATAGATGTGGCGGTGGTACTTCCTCCGGCGAACTTCTTACACTGGTTAGATCACCTAAAAAATAATGTGAATTTCTAATCGATCTCATAGGATCGAAGTCCTTTCTCGGGTTGGTTGCGGATGCTTTGCTATCCCAGTGGGTAATTTTGAAAGGCTTATGTAGTTAAGTGACTTAGTGCCATATTTTGAAGTCGATCTCGGTAGCATTAACGTCACAATTAGTTGTGTTTACTAAGAGTGTTAAGCGCTGCTCTGTTCAGGATTGAAGGGAATGTATTTAAAGGAGATATAGAGTAGTAAAAGAGACTATTACGAGTTATTTCAAATTAGAAATAAAGAAAGAAGGAAACTTATTTATTCAGGTAAATTGCAGCATTCAATACGTCACAAAATATGAGGGCACTATTAGAATAAAATAAAATAAAATTGGAGGTAGCAGTGCATCTGTCGGCAATCTTAGGAGAGTGGGGGTAATCTATCTGGGAGTTATAGTTGTGTCTAGACAGTAGTGACCACTTAGCACCATTCATTCGCTTTTTTCATATTGTCATCAACCCACGGTTGCTATTTCACTGTCGGACATGGGTCTCCCAAAGTTGATCAATTAGTTGGTAAATTAGTGGCAGCTTATACATAAATTTCTTCACGATATTTCAGTTTACATCTCCGGAGCACGATCACGTCAGCCGTGTTTAGAGACTACACTCCATTCGGAGTGCACTTTTCCATGTTCATACCTACATTACGGAACCAGGGCGATGAAAAGCAACGAGCTTACTGGCTGCAGAGGGCTCTTAAAATGGAGATCATTGGGACATACGCGCAGGTTAGTTACCCTTTTATATACCAACTTATAAAGTGTTTTTGCTAAGTTACCAGTGTGTGTGTACACAATATTAATTCAAACATACATGTCTCCCTTTGAACCCAAGTTATGTGGCAAAGTTAACAATATATTTCAATACACCATTTACAAATATCAATCATATTTTAATTAATAGGACAAGCATCACGTCTGATCTCTCATTTATATTTATACCTACCGTGAGAGTCAAAATAAAATATTAGGAGTACTTTTTGAACAACTTAGAGACCTGTCAGTATTCTCGCAGCGGTGTCTCTTTGGGTTCTTGAGAGCAACCGAAGAGCTTTAGGCTCACTTCTCTCCTTTAGGTGTTTATGATAATACATTACGCGAAAATTATGGTTATAGATAATTTAGGTATTTACAGTTTTTTTTTTCTATTTTCAGACGGAACTGGGTCATGGAACATTTATAAGAGGTCTGGAAACAACAGCAACGTACGATCCTAATACTGAAGAATTCGTTTTACATAGTCCAACGCTTACGTCATATAAATGGTGGCCAGGGCATTGTAAGTCATTTAGCTTTGATCCTTGTTTGAAAACTAAATTTGACCGAAGTAATTATTGACATATAAACGCACAGTCAAACTACCCGCTATCTTCCGGGTTTGATATAATGAATAATCTTTTTCACTGTCTGTCTGTTGAAAAAAGGGGAGGGGAGGGACGTCCAACAGTTGATCTTAAAAGTCTAATAGATGGATTATGGTTCGCGCGAACGAAGTTATAAGAAATCTTAAACTTGCTAAAACATTTCAATTTGTTTGAAGGAAATGACAAGTGTACGATTTTTAGACTTATTTTATTTTAGATGAAAGAGAGTTTAAAGTCCTTTTGAAAGCACTCTACAATTAGTTACCAATTTATGACTGAACCAGTATTTTGAATCATAAGTATGTTTTGCAATACGGATTAAACGTATACTACGAACTATTGACATGAACCAGTTGATGGTAGACTTTAAAAAGTATTTGGCCAACAAAACATGTGTTGTATACATGTGAGTATAATTTGCGCATAATTAATTGACCGACCAATTTTATTTCCAGTGGCGCATACAGCGAACTATTGTATTGTGATGGCACATCTATACACCAAAGGAAAGAGCTGCGCAATCCAGCCGTTTTTGGTACAAATCCGGGATGAGGAAACTCATATGCCGCTCCCTGGCATCAAAGTTGGGGAAATAGGGGCTAAGCTTGCTTTTAATACAGTCAACAACGGTTTTTTAGGTTTTGACCACGTCAGAATACCACGAGAGATGATGTTGATGAAGAATGCTCAAGTCTTGAAAGTAAGTCTATATCCATCCATCCATCAGCCTTTTGATATCCACTGCTGAACATAGGCCTCCCCTAAATGGCGCCACTCCAACCGGTCCTGTGCCCTATGAATCCAACGGTTTCCCGCTGTCTTCTTCAGGTCATCGGTCCACCTGGTAGGGGGGCGAGCTGTATTCCTTTTGCCTAAACTATAAATAATATTATAAATTCTATATACTATATAAGTCTATATACAAACTATTAATTTATTAAGTACCTATCATAATTTTTATTTCTGTCCAGATGTTTTATTTGTTTGTCTGAATGTTGAAAATTTGTTTAGTTTGACATAGTATAAATAATTATGAATTTTAGTAAAAATTAAAAACTAGTTTTTTAATTTTTACTAAAAACAAAAACACGTGATTTTTTATATTATTGCATTGGCATCGGTCCTTGATACGTGTAAAAAGTTTCAAATGAATCAGAATTCTGGAAACCGGTGAAAATTAAGCTAATAAATTCAGTTACATACATACAACCCAAGCTAATAAAACCGTGATAAAAGGCCAACAATAAGATTTTTTTTATCATTATTGTCTTTAGGACGGCACTTTCAAGGCATCTCCGAACAGCAAGTTGGCTTACGGCACCATGGTGTATATAAGGGTACTCATAGTCAACAGTGCTGCGGCGATACTGGCTCGTGCAGTCACCATTGCCATCAGATACGCCGCGATAAGAAGACAATCGCAGCCCAAACCTAAGTAAATGTTATTATTTTTCTTGTCAATTAAACTCTTGAAATTAATTTTATTTTCGCTACATGTTTAAGAAAGGACTTCCCGTTCTCTGACATACATGATTTCTTATATTATTATTTCCTAGTCACTGGTAGTATATTAAATTGGCAAAGCAAGCCGCACCCGCGGTTAACCGCTAGTGCGTAAGAGGGCTAACGCATTTACCGTATTATTTTTTGATATATTTAGGGAAAATCGTTAAACTTTTTTCCTGGTTTCCTGCACCATGACGTAAAGATAGACAGACTACAAGACAAAAATAAATGTATATACCTGGGTACTAACCAATAAAGTAATAAAACAGTTTTATGAAATAGCAAATTTTTTTTTGTTTTAGAATGAAATGTTTTATTTGTTTTTCAGTGAGCCTGAACCCCAAATCTTGGATTACGTGACACAACAGCACAAACTCTTCATAGGAATAGCGACCAGTTACGCATACACCATATTCGCGCGTTGGCTGTGGAGCGTGTACTCCAAAACGAATAAGGATATGGCTCATGGTAAACTGGACAACTTGCCGGAGGTAAATCATCTACATATTGAACTTATTTTCATTTGCATTTAAAAATCTTATCGTTACTGACAAATGTAAGTTTGTCTGTACACGTCAAAACTACTCAACTGATGATCATGCAACTTTGTACGCATATTCTTAGAGGTATTTTGAAATTTGACATACAGATAGTATATGACCCGAATTAACACATAGGACATTCATTACCGTGGTAAACATGACCAAAGTGATCGGAGCCATAAGAATCGATCTAAAATATCCGAATTATATTTCAAAACATTTGATTTGATATTTCGAAATAAACACCAGAAGGGAGATCATTTTTATTCATAAAACAAAATAACACTTAAATAGGCAATGAAAAGGACATAGAAAATAGGTACAGATTATTAAAAAACAGTTTTGATACAGGTAAATAACAAAGTCAAAAGATTTTGACTAAAATATTGAAGGTTATCTCATAATATGGACTAATTCAACGAAATTTAAAGAATTTAAAAGAAATTTCAAAATAAATTTCAAACATTTAAAAAAAATGAATAAATTGTAATAATTTACTTCGTAAGTTTAATTTTTATTACATTTATATGTTTTAGCTCCACGCTATCGCCTGTGTGATGAAAGCGTTAAGTTCGTCAGACTCGACAGCGTTGATTGAGCAATGCCGCCGTGCTTGTGGTGGTCACGGCTTCATGCTGTCCTCCAACTTCCCCCAACTGTACGGCATCGCCACCGCCACCTGTACATACGAGGGAGAAAACACCGTTCTTTTGTTACAAACTGCTAGGTAAGAGAACCTTTAAAATCTTAGTTATTGGCGGTAGTAACGGGTCTGTGATTGACTTCAGTTAGAACCTCTTTTGATACGAAGTTGCTTCTATAATCATAGGTGATATTGTTCATACTTAGTAATGGGTCGTAAATCCTGTTGCGGTGGTCTGTCCCAATTGCCAACTTCTGACTTGTACCCTAACAGTAACGGGGGAGATTTTGTATAGCGTGAAATACATTCGAGTTACTGCAATATTGGAATTGATTTGCCTTTTGAGGTCCATTGTTGAACGTAGGCTTCTCATAATAGGGATTTATGCAAATAGTCAAAGCGCGTGGCACGCGTGTTGTTGGCCGCGTTATCAATTAATGTTACACAAAGAGACGTTGTTGCCCATCTCCTGGATTTTATCCCTTAGTAGCATTCATCATTCGCAGTTAAAAAGGGGTTTTGTTAATCAAGCCCAACACCACACGGCTCACGAATTTGAATTATAATGAAATTGAATTATAACGAAAGAGTATATATACAGTATGTGTGGTTCTTTTCCAGATATTTGGTAAAGGTTTGGAGTCAAAAAGAAAAAGGTATGACTCTCAGTCCATCGACCACTTATTTAGCGGAAAGGAGCCTTCCAGAGAAATGGGACAGTTCTTTAGATGGAATCACCAGAGCCTTTCAGAGAGTTTCATTTGGGTTGGTATTTTATTACTAGGAGTCTTATAAACTTTTCTTTAGAAAAATTAAGTAAGGACTTAACTATAATACCATAATGGCAATAAAAATATAGGCTTTTAGACAATCATAAATACTTATGCAGAAAAATGTTTAAGTCCTAATATAATTTATTAGAAGACATTCTTTTTAGTCAATGTTTATGAAATTCGTTTGACTTTGGTTTTTTTTATATTACATTTTTTACATGTTTTAGTAAGTTGGCTAACAGTGTATCGAGTATGGAACAATATTTAAAATCTGGAATGTCTACTGAGGATGCTTGGAACAAAACATCTGTCCAGCTCATTGGTGCTGCAGAGGTAAGATTTTTACTTTTTGTGTTTAATGTGAAAATTATCTAGTATTTCAGAGTAGTTTTCCATTCTGGCGCTGCTGTTAGCTAACAAAATCGTCATCAACCCATTATTGTCCCACTGCTGGGCGCTGGCCAAGTGCTAATTGGTAGACTTCACACACCTCCGAGAACTTTTTTTTAAAGAACTCTCGGGTGTGTAGGTTTCCTCACGATGTTTTCCTTCACTGAAGTGCAGTGATATTTAATTTCTAATACGCAAATAGTTTTAGAAAAATCAGTGGCGTGCCTGGGTTTGAACCTCGGACCTCGCGATCGAGAGGGCAACTTTCAACCACTAGGCTATCATTGCTTGCCAACAAAATAATGCTTCGAAATGGTATGGTTCAACCAGTAATGTATCAACGCTACACATGTTGTTGAAGTAAAGCAGTTCTTGTGTTTCGGTGGAAGGATATAGATGGCTTCTTATTTACATGTGGGGCGACCGGTCTTTATTCCATTAGTCCTCGGAAGCAGCAACGCATCTGTGAATTTCAGACAGAATCCCTGTTCTGTATGAAGATGCATACAAATGTCCATGGGCAGCAGAAACCACTAACCATCCAGTGGCCTTTTTTTTGCGCGTTGCCCCATTGGGCTCCTCATAGATGGGCGGCTGGTCCCACCGCTCCGTCATGTCTTTACGACGGTATGCGACCACACATGCCGCCGTCCTTCACGGGGTCGCCTGAACGAACGGTTCGAGCTCCCACTGTAGCCGTCCGCAACCCCGGAAGCCCCTTTTAGTCGCCTCTTACGACAGGCAGGAGATACCGTAGCCCTATTCTAATCCCGAAACTACAGGGTCGAACCATCCGGTGGCCTGCATATTCGTTTGCTACAATGTGAGAAAAAATAGCTTTGTATGGATACAAATAAATTTATTGTTATTAATGTTCCTAATCCATCTTTTACTACTTCCAGGCTCATGGTCGAGCAGTGCTTCTGTCAGTATACAAATCCGAGATGGACAAGAGAGTTGCTTCATTATCTGCTCCGCTGAGAACTGTTTTGATGCAGCTCGTTGAGTTGTATTTCGTGTATTGGACCTTGAGAAATATGGGAGATTTGTTGCTGGTAATTATATTTTTCCTTTAATTAATCAATGAGAAAGAAAGAAAGAAAGACCACATATGTGCCAGAAAATTAAAAAATATATTAATAGATAAATGCTATAACACGTATGACGAATTCTTAAACGATGATTTAAAAATGTAAAATACAAAAAATATTTAATCTTCTAAAGTTATAAGCATTGTAATATAGTGTCTAATTGTAAGTCTTTTAATGATAAATACGAGTATGTGTGTGCCATACATTTAGAACGCCTTAACCGGCATATTCAATTTTTGGCGCCCATTTTCTTTTTTTGTTTTTAAACATCTTATGTAATCAATATTATTGTAACCCAAAAATTGATTAAATAAAGATCTTTCTTTCTTTCTTTCAATGGGTTTCAACGTTACGAATATATTTCAACGAATGTTCATGAACGAACTACATGTTCGATGAATAGGCATATTTTTAACCGAGTTCAAAAAGGAGGTGGTTCTCAATTCGGCCGGTATATTTTTTATGTATGTACAAGAATTACTCTGCCGTGAGTGGACCGACTTTTTGAAGTGAAACTTCTTTATCGGGGTTGGAAAAAAATTTAGTGTAAATTTTTTTTCGTTACGCGCCATCTTTTTCTGTTACGCGCCATCTTTTTTTTTTCCGTTACGCGCCATCTTTTTCTTATCCCTACCACGCGTGATATTAGATAGATTATTATAGATTAGATTATTAGATAAAGTTTAATAAAAGCCTTTTATTAAACTTTATCTAATTTAACTTTATTTAACCAATTTCTGTAAAGTTGCATATAGTAAATTATTTTTTGAAAAATAACGTCATAAAGAAGTTTCAGTTCTTACGAGTGTACGCTAGTACACGCACACATTTTTTTTTTTTTTATTGTATAGAGACGAGCTGGAAGTTATTATGCCTTTATTTCATTTAACCACTTCTCTTCACACGTGTACAAATATCTGAGCAAAGACCGAATTCAGTAGTTCGATGCTCATATATGGTTGATGATAATCTACTTCGGAAATTATGCTTAACAGTGTTTGACGGCTCACGTGGCGAAGTATACCGGCCTGTACACGATGGGTTCCGTTATCGATAGATATCCGGATAGACAGGCATCGATTAATTAAGGTTTAAGTTTAAGGTTTCCGTTTAAGGTTTGGGCGTGTTTGTGCATGGGGTACAACCCATTATTGTCTTACTGCTAGGCGCGGGTCTTCTCTCAGAATGAGAGAGTTTTTAGGCCATAGTACACCGCGCTGGCCAAGTGCGAATTGGTGGACTTCACACACGTCCGAGAACTTTTTTTTAAAGAACTCTTAGGAAACCTTACCTCTTAGAACCTTAACATCGTGAGGAAACCTATACAGGTTTCCTCACGATGTTTTCCTTCACCGAAAAGCAGTGAGAATTATTTTCTAATACGCACATAAATCAGTTTTGAACCTCGGACCTCCCGATTGAGAGAGCAAGTTTCAACCATTAGGCTATCACTGCTCTATTTTGTGCATACATCTTAATTTTTTTCTAAGGCTCTCACAACATAGGATAAAATCCTGACGTGGGGCTATGAGTCTAGATAGTGCTATTATTATAGTTACTACTAGTTGCAATACATAAAGCTGAGGTCGTGTTCTAATCAGGTAGTAGATTGAAAATAATGTACTGATAGTCAGTACATCGTATAATACGGTTCATGCCGATATCATTACTGCACCGCGAATAACAATAACGGTACAGTGATCGATGTTATGTTTACACTTATTGTGGTAAGGTCATTGGGACCATAGAACTATGCCTCGTGGTATAGGTACTTATTAGTCGATCATCCAAGTCCCCAGGGGTAGCAACAGTCTAACTGGATGCTCGTATGCTACTGAAATGTAATACATTTTAAGTCTGTCATTGCAACAGATCTGTAATTATAGTGTTTGGACTTCACAATTCGATTCTCTTTTGTTAATCATTATGTAATTTAGGTTATATTCAATCCTCGGATGTATCTACTTTTATCCGATTTTAAAGATATATATATTGTGCAAAAATCATATCTTCCAATATATCCATTAAACGAAATAAGTATTAAAAATCCTATCTTAATATTAGGTATACAATATCATTGTAATAGTCAATTGAATATTTAATATTAAGATATATATGCTAATCTAAACTAGAATACACAAATAAAACTGTACAGACAATTATAATAGATAAGATAATATAATTATATACTTTAAATATTACAAGGGTTATTCAAATTGTAAATTTTGTGAAGAGTTCCCAAAAATCTGGCAAAATTATCTCATTATACCATATGTCCATTCTCTGTCCGAGATAACCGTCAGCCGTTTTTTGTAATGAATTTCTTTTTAAATGTCTGTAAATCTATTTTAATGTAACTGTCGAATTTATGTCCCACGAACTACAACTTTTAAATTAAATATCCACGAAATTAAATCATAAATTTGCTTATTTTGAGGTGTACCTAATTTATGTGTAATAAATTACTTCAACATAACAAATTAAGCTAAACAATTTGCATTTTTTTGCAATAAACAATATCTCGGTTATATTTATACGCATCTATTTAAGTAATAAATGTAATTTATCTCATTTAGAGTTGATCGTTCTTCTGTTTTGGTTTATTGGATGTGGTAAGGCAAACTAGAGGTGTTTTAATGACGACCCACGTGGCGCAGCGTTTACTGTACCGGTCTGACACGCAGTGGGTCGCGGGTTCGATTCCCGGCCAGACAGGTATCTGAATGATGAGTTTAGATTCTAGTTCTGGGTCTGGGTGTTTGTGTACTCATCTTTGTGTGTGTCCATGGTACCCACGACACAGGCGAAAATCCTACTGTGGGGCTATGAGTGTAGAAAGCGTTTTGTTTTGTAATTTAGTTTTACTTCTTTTTAAATACTTTTAATGTTTAGTAATACATTTCTCTAAATTACGTGTATTTTGGTTTGTAAAAACGGCCGGCACAGAATAGAGTCAAAAATAGAGTAGTTAAGGGATATTTACTGGCAACAAAAAAATCTACTTGGTGAAACGAGTTGATTCGAAAATGAAAATAAATGCTTCACGCTATAAATAGGTGTAGTACTCCGGTCGAACTACATTATTTCTACCACCTGTAAGAAAACAGTAATACTCAGATCCAGAACACAAATCTAACATCATTCAGGTATCTGACCAGGGATCGAACTCGTTAAACTGCGTGTCAGACCGATATCGTGAGCATTTCGCCACGGGGGTCGTCCCAATTATTTGCGCTAACAATGGGTAATCTGTAACCCATTGACCCAATTGTGAATTTTCGAACGGCATTGAAGTAGTATCTGATATTAAACTTTGAGATAAGGTTTTTGGAACAGTTATCTATACGTGTGTAGGGTTACCATGATACATGCAAAAGAATCTTAGATTTTTATGTCATGTTTTGTTGATTCATTCATCTGTATTTATAGTAGTGTCCGACTAAAGGTAGATTTTTGCCGAAGCCGAAGTTGAAGCTGATTATTCGACTATCTACTAGAGCAGTGATAGCCTAATGGTTGAAACTTGCCCTCTTGATCAGGAGGTCCGAGGTTCAAACCCAGGCACGCACCAATGATTTATGTGCGTATTAGAAATTAATTATCACTGCTTTTCGGTGAAGGAAATCTACACACCCGAGAGTTCTTAAAAAAAAAAAAAGTTCTCGGAGGTGTGTGAAGTCCACCAATTCGCACTTGGCCAGCGCGGTGGACTATGGCCTAAACTCTCTCATTCTGGGAGAAGACCCGTGCCCAGCAGTGGGCCAATAATGGGTTGATGCATTCGACTATCGCCACAACCTTCGGCCGAAGTCGAATGTTTAAAAACCATGCGAAGTCAAGTCCTAGAAGTGACTATGAATGCTTTGCAACTTCTCAAAAACAATAACATTTGAAAATATCGTGAATGTCGACCAAAATTTGCTTAGCAAGCCAACACACACAAGTGTGTGCTTATCCCAGCGCATCACCATTTCCAGCGCGGTGTTTTGCGTACAATCCAGTTTGTTCCAATAAGTCGCTTGATTCCCACCGATGCCAAAGGTGGACGAAGCCGAAGACGAAAATATTGAAATTAAGAATATGTCTATGATAAATATTGTAATAAAGAATATTTCTAGTGTCAAATACGTACATTATCATGGTTATCTAAAGGTATTACCACTACATTTATTCCTGTTTTACAATAGTAATGTCAAGCGCTGCTGTGTTTCGGGTTAAAATGTGTGGTTAAAGAGAAATACATAATAAATACATATTGTAAACGTTTAGAGAACTAATTATGAAGTTACTAATGTGTAAGTATTTTCTTTTATATGGAAAATATGCGTCGAACAAAAATTATTTGCGAGTTAATACAATTACGTCAGGAACGAATAATAATAATATCAGAAGCGAATACAAATTCAGATAAAAAAATCCTGATATGTCCAATGAACGTCCAAATGTTTGGTCAGCCTTAACGGGTCGCTGACCGCGATTGTTTCGCAACAAAAAATAATGGAGTTTTTACTTCCTTAGCTGTCATTTTTGATAGATACGGCATACTTGCGCTTATTAACGTTTCAATCGATAGTTTTGACCTGTATTTTGTTTTGATCTAGAAATATCCATAACAATGGAAATATATTTTCATCCATTCGTACTTTTAGTACTTGTTTTATTGCTTATTCTCATTTTACTTTCATGTAAAAGCGAACAAAATTCATTATTATATTTATTTTTCTACTTATTTTCAAATCTGAAGAAAGTACTTATTGTTACTTTTGGAATATTTTTTTTTTATGAAAATCGTTGTTTGCGTAATTAATAGGAAAGATTTCATTTTTATGAGTCAGATCGGTAGTTTCAGAAAATGCGTATTTATAATTATACTATGTCCTTGTGAGACGTTACATTATGTTGAGGGTGTTTGGGGCAGGTCCGCCCCGGGCGGCACATTTGGGGGCGGCAAAATATTTAATTTGATGACTTTTTTTCACCGACAAAAAACCTAAGTGGATGAGCGGTAAGTTCTACTACCTCATTAAAACCCTCCCGGTGGCCAACCTCGGCTCTGTGTGGGGTACACCGGGATCTCCAACGGACCGCTGCCGGTGTCCTCTGAGCGCGATGCCCGCTTCGGGCTCTTCCCAGTGAGGGCATTGTACTCAATACGTCACCCTGTTGTTTACGATAGCATGTGGCCACACAATCCACATATGCCGTCGTCCTACACAGGGTCGCTTGGCAGGACGGTTGAAGCACCCACTCTTACAGCCCGCAACCCCGGAAGCCCCATTTAGTCGCCTCTTACGACAGGCAGGGGATACCTAACGTAGCCCTATTCTGATCCCGGAATTACAGGGATAACTACTACCGCCCCTGGCAGCTTGAAGCCACGCTACGCCATTGGTTTGTGTACTTAAGTTCTTTATTTACGAGTGAATCGAGTAGCAATACTAGAATTTTGCTTTTAATCGTGTATGCCGAATCGTATACAAAATTTTATAGATTCGTCGGGACGTATTTAGTCTTGGTACCGATTAAAATTTTGGATACACGACTCTATAATCCAGTCATTTAGTCATATTACCGATTTAATTTTGATTTTGGATACACGACGCTATAATCAAGCCTGTATTTAAATCATCACTTTAACAGATAAACAATAACTATGTTACCTTCGTGAAAACTATGATTAAGTAGATACGCTCATTAGTACCGATTTAAATTTTGGATACACGACGCTATAATCAAGTCAGAATTTAAATCGTCACTGCTTCACAGTCACAGATAAACAATAACTATGTTATCTACGTGTAAACTATGATTAAGTACTCATAAGTAACAAAAATATTTACCAAAGTTACATAGACAAATAAATTATTACATATTACACTAAAAATCAATTTCTTCACAACCCAGGTGTATACTTACGGTTTTTTTGCTTTGTGGTACGGTTGTTACGGTAACCAGTTCGGTTTTTTGACACAAGACTATAAATAATAACACAGATTGTTGTTGTTCGGATAGTTTATGAGTATATTGATTCTAAGTAACCCATTCGGTTCCACCAAAGGCGAGGAAATTTATGCGTTAATGTTTGATTAATATTTTTACAAAATTGAGGAAGCAAATCGTGCAACTTACATGGCAAGTGACTTCGTAGAGCAGTGATAGCTTAATGGTTGAAACTTCCCCTCTCGATCGGGAGGTCCGAGGTTCAAAACCAGGCACGCACCACTGATTTATCTGCGTAATAGACATTAATTATCACTGCTTTTCGGTGAAGGAAAACATCGTAAGGAAAAGTACACACCCTAGAGTTCTTAAAAAAAAACATGCGTGCGTACAAAGTACACATGTCAGAAGTGAAACTTCTTTGGCGAACTAATTTATAAATCTTGTTTATATTTATACAAATCTAAAACTTTAAATTTCCAAGATTAAGAGGAAGGGAAAAAGGCGTGATACGACGTTCGCTCTGTCTCACTTTTTCTCTCAATCTTTCTCACTCGCTTGCTCCCTACTCTCACTCTACGGCTAGTTGCTCATGCTACGTTCGCCCTGTCTTACTCTCTCTCAATCGGTCTCGATCACTCTCTCTCTCTTTTCCGACACTTCCGTTGCATACCGGCGTGACGTTTCATCTGTAAAAAATTTACCCTCATGCGCCTAAAGAAGTTTCACTTCAACTAGGAGTTGTGTGAAGTCAACCAATTCACACTTGGCCAGCGCGGTGGACTATGGCCTATAACTCTCTTATTCCGAGAGAATGATGTTGCTTTCCATGATCAAGATGGTCGCCTCGTGTAAAAGTGAGCTAACCACACTTTTCCACGGAAACGCACGAACTGCTTTTTAAGCTATTGTATAGCTTTTATCGTGGGTTTGAGCGCGGCGACTGCATCAAGAGATTCCGTAACGTTAATTCTTTTATTATATGAGGGAAGTAGCAAACGAGCATGCAGTCTACCTGGTGATGGTAAGTGGTCACTGCCGGCCCTAGACATCAGTAATCAACCTCATATAGAACATGGCTTCTATCTGAAAACAATCTCAAATGCGTTGCTACTCCCGAGTACTATGATGGTCGCTTCATGTGAAAGTGTGCCGGCAACTACACCCTTCCATCGAAACGCAAGAAATGCTTCACGTTAGAAATAGGCGTGGCGGTAGTACTTCCCCGGTCGAACTACACTAGTTCTACCACTTTACAAATAGATTTGACGCTAGAAATAGATTTGACGGTGGCACTGGCAGCTGTTCAGTGGAACTCGTTCTACCATCTTGCGTTAACCTTTGGTTCCGGCTTATCCACATTAAATAAATTATTAAATTTAATTCAGTCATTAAACCTCGGGAGAATCCTCGCTTTAGCAGCTTCAGGCCTCACTCAGATTTAAGCATAAACTCATACCAGCTGTTTTACCTTATAATAATTATAGTCATTCCCTTTGCTATCTTCTGAAGCCGTTCTGAGTTCGCTTCTCGTTCCAAGGTAGCATTGAGACTCAAACCTTATGACATGTATATTTTATAGTTACCATGGGATCCTTAATTTATGGATCTATTTTAACGAATGAGATCACGCTATAAAACTGTTAATATATTTTTATTATGATACCTTCCTGCGAAACGGGTTTCCTTTAGAGGTCTATGAAATTTTAAGAAGGTTATGATTTATTTATATTTCTTTATTTTATTTCTTATGCTAATAAGACGGGGAAATGGATTGTCATCAATCTTATTATATATGCATGGACATTCATGTGATGTTATGTTTAATGTTAGATTTTATAAATAGTGTTTTACTTATTGAACTAAAACTTTCTTATTATTATTATTACTAACTAGCTACCCGGCGAACTTAGTTCCGCCTAAAGGTCAAACATCTACAATTATCAGTGTTTCTTTACTATATTAGACATATATTATAGACTAGTTGACCCGGCGAACTTCGTTCCGCCTAAATTATGTTAACTTTTTAAATTCGAGATGACTGAGAGTGTTATAAACGTAAGAGAAAACAAATATAATCAGAAAGCTTCGAACTGCTGAGCTATCGGGAGTTACACATGTTATTGAGAGTCAACCATAAAAGATACACATATGCTGTCGTGGAATATGTTTTATATAATTTTAAGGAGAATATATCCGGCATGCATGATTTCTGTGTAGCTTTAACCATTAAGGTTTCACACGCGACGGAAGCTTAAAAAATGGAGTAACTTCTCCCGTTTTCCCAACATTTACCTTTATTGCTCTGCTCCTATTGATTGTATCGTGATGAAATGTATACTATAACCAGCTCAGGAGTATGAAGAATAATCGTACCAAGTTTCGTTAAAATCTGTCGAGTAGTTTTTGTTTCTATAACGGTTATACAGACAGACAGACGGACAGACAGACAGACAGACAAAAATTTTACTGATTGCATTTTTGGCATCAGTATCGATCCCTAATCACCCCTTGGTAGTTATTTTGGAAATATATTTCATGTACAGAATTGACCTCTCTACAGATTTAATAAAAGTATAGATAAACACCTTCGTCCTCGGGAGTAGCGACGCGTTTGTGATTGACTTCAGATAGCGGGGATCTATCTGATGATGATATTCTGTATGAAGTTGCTTACAGATGTCAATAGGAGGCAGTGACCACTTACAATCAGGTGGACTGCATGCTCGTTTGTTACTTGAGTCAGACATAAAAAAAAAACAATCTTATAATAGAAAAAAGTATAAAGGGCTCTTCTATCTTTAAGTCCCGTAATATTGATAAGATATCCAATTTACTTATACTACTGATACTTCTACTTCGATATTTTTCTAGTTCACACAACTTTCTGAGGAAGATGTGAAGGAGCTACAGCGCAGATACGAGGACTTGTTGGAGAAGATTCGGCCAAATGCAGTGGGCCTGGTCGACAGTTTCGACTTTCGAGATGAGGTATGTTGGTGCTTATATTTTATTTGGATATGTTGTATGCAGGTGTACGTGCTGAAATTTATACTGAGTAGATTTAACCACGCTTTTTTGTGGTCTTTAATTTTGCTAAATACCCTTTTCTTTTGTTTTCGAAGGGGAAACATTCAAAGGGCATCCCACACGTTGGGATTTTTACCGCACTAAAACCCCTGCGGTGGCCGTCCTCAAAGCTACAAAGGGGATTCCGGGATCTCCAAAGGAACGCAACCGGAATCCTCTGAGCGCATTGTAACATCGGGCTCCGCCCAGATGGGCGGCTGGGCCCACCGCTTCGTCTAGTCTTTGCGACGGTATGCGACCACACATACCGCCGTCCTTCCTGGGGTCGCCTGACCGAACGGTTCGAGCTTCCACTCTAGCCGCCCGCAGCCCCGGAAGCCCCTTTTAGTCGCCTCTTACGACAGGCAGGGGATGCCGTAGCCCTATTCTAATCTCGGAGCTACAGGGACGTTATATACCCTAATACTCGTAAAATCATAATTAAACAAAATATTAATGCCGCTTACGGTAAAAGTACTTTACTTAGGGTAAAAGTTTATTGAAATTGACTCTAGCAAATATAAGAAGACTAACAAATATAGAGACTAATTGATAGATAAAAAGGCTGAAACATAGACGTGTTTCCTTTTATCCTGCTATAAATGCGAGTATCATGCTATAAATTGCTTAGAGAAAGAGAGAGAGAGTGAGAGTTAAAAAATAACTCAAAAAATTAAAAAGCTTTTGCGTTATATAAAAATTAGTTGTTATTTTTTTACATATATTACCTGAATAGTGCAGGTGTAGGTGTGTCGGGGTCAAAACTAATACAGCATACATTTTAGTTGTACATGTACAAAAACTTTTGACATGAGTGTGACAGGAGTTTGCCGACGCTGTGTACATTAATGTAATGTGGATATTTTTATAATTAGTTCAAGATGCGTACAAGTTGTATGAAGACCATGTGTTATAAATAACGGCTTGGGTACACAATAATACTTTAGGACGGTTGACACTGTGTTTCCCGATGGATTTAAGCCGGCCTCCCTTTCCTATGAGGAGATAATCTTTATTCCAGCAGGAAGCAATGTATTTTCTTCTGTTGTTACAGCTGATTGGTTACAGATGCTCATATCAAGCAGTCACATTTATTTCTAGCGTGACGCAGTTCTTACATTTCTCATGATTTTTCTCAGGCTCAGTTTAGTATGAGGCGACCATTTTAGCCCCCGCTAGTAACAACGCATCATTGATTAATTTTTAGATATAAATACCTTTCTGTCTGTCTGCAAGCAGTGACATACATATATGTACTAAATATGTATAAGATTACTTACAGACGCCTATAAACCTTGTAGTATAAGCGGCATTGATTACGGCATTTACTTTATGTACTTCATGTTCGCAACTCTAATTAAAAAAAAATACTTGATTATACCATAATAGTTTATAGTATGGGCATTTCCTAGATTTTTTTTGTTATATTATTACTTAATGTTCGTCCATATTAACCAAGATACAGTTGAGTGTATACGCGTTTTAGTTATGTGTATATTTTGTTATTTATTTAAGGTTCTACATTCAACTTTGGGGGCGTATGACGGACGAGCCTACGAGCGTCTTATGGAGGAGGCGATGAAGAGTCCCTTGAACAAAGAACCAGTGAACATCAGCTTTCATAAGTACTTGAAGCCGTTCATGCGTGGAAAATTGTGAAAACTACAAACCATCGATAACTCCCAGAATATTTTTAAAGTAAATAACATTTGGTGTGATTTTTTATATTGGAAAAAAGATATTGTTTGGTATAAAATGTAACTGGCAATTGGTTAAAATTACTACTATATTACATGTAATAAGTGTGCTAAGTAGTAAAACCTTTCCGAATAATTCTATTAGAATATCAGTTGTAGTGATTATAAACATTATAAGTGATAACCATGGTAATGGGTATTGGTGTGAGAGTAGGTAGTTTTAAAAAAATAAATGAAGGTTGTATCTGAATTATATTAAATCTACTTGTTTTATAAACGCTATGTTATGTATCATTTTGTTATTGTTATGCAATAATGTTATTAAAGTGCAATGAAATGTGTAATATACTTCCTTTACAATATTGTTATAACGTTATTGTTATTTTCTTAATCATATACATTCTAATTATTTTTTACTATACCTACTTATAATTATTTATCGATGAAAATAAAATATTCTTTTTCTTGCTAGCTAGTCAACAAATGGGTATTTATCTTACATAAATGAGCGTGTTTTTCATGAATAAAAACGATTATTAATAATTAAGGTCGTTTATTTTTCGTTTCGGAATTACAGTTTAAGTGCAAAGTACAGTACAGTGGATAGTTTTCAATGCTTATAATTTAAGAATAAGTTAAATAAATAAATAATTTAAGACTTGTGTCAATAGGCAAATACGTCATGACAAGTTTTCGCTCCTAGCGGGGTCGTCTTGACGTGGTTGCTGGCCAGTAAGGCAAGTTGCTTACAGGCTGTGAGCGTTGGCGTGAGCCGTTCCGATGCCAGAGCTGTTGGCTGAGGAGTTGATCACCTTGTAGCCAGTTTGCAGACCCTGGCTCCTGGCAGCAGCGGAGCCAGTGCCCGTTGTGTGAGCGTTCACAGTAGAGCGGGATCCATAGGGAACGTAGGTTTTCAGGGTTCCGTACGTAGCTCCGGTGTTGGCGGTGGACGAAGCTGATCCGAGTCCGTTTGTGTTGGCGGTGGCCTGGATACCTGCGTTGTTGACGTCAGCACCAGAGTTGGCGGTACCGTAGCCCTGAGTGTTGGCGGTAGACTTGATGGAACCGTATTCATTGTTAGCATCAGAGTTAGCTGTGCCGTATCCTTGGGTGTTGACGGTAGACTTGATAGCACCGAATTCGTTCACGTCAGCGGCAGAGTTGGCGGTACCGTAGCCGTTGCTGTTGGCCGCGGAGTTAATGGAGCCATAGCCCAAGTGGCTGTCGGCGTTACGGTGCATGAATCCAGCACCGTTGAAGTTAACGTGAGAGTTTGCGGCACCGGTGCCTTGGGAGTCAGCGGTGGTGTGCGCAGCGCCGTAGCCGGCGTTGTTAGCTTGAGCGGTCGACTTGGCAACTCCTCCGGCTCCAGAGTGGCTGTCAGCATGGACTGATTCGTGAGCGGGAGTGTTGTAAAGGAGACCGAAACGCCAACCCTTCCTGGCCACTCCATTGTTGATGTTAGCATCAGAAGACGCGGAACCGAAACCTTGAGTGTTGGCTGACACGACCGCGGATTCCTGAGCGCTGTTGACGTTGGATGAAGCCGAACCGTAACCTCCGTGAGTTTGAGATTGGGCTGAAGTTTGGCCAACGTTACCTTGCGACTTAGAAGAAGCTACACCGTATCCGTGGGTTTTAGCGGCGGTGACCGATGATCCGTAAGCGGTGTTGGCGTTTGAAGATGCAGAGCCAATGTTAGATCCGAAAGTGTTAGCGTTAGTTGAGGTTACTCCGTAGCTTCCCATGCCGTTCGTTTGAGCTGAAGATTGAGCTGAGCCAGAACCATCGCTCTTAACCGAGGATACAGATGATTCAGAATTATCGTTGACGACAGCGTTAGATTCGGCAGCAATGCCACCAGGGACCAACTCGTAGCTTCCTTGAGAGGGCGCTTCGAAGTTCTGTTCGTACGATACAATGGTCGCTGGGGCAGGAACGGTGTAGTAAGTGTGAGTGGGTGCATTCTGGGCTTCCGCTAAGGCCTTAGCACCTCCGTAGGTGTTCTGGTCATCGTAAGCCTGGGCTTGAGCGACCAGTTGTCCAGGGTAGGCCTCGCCGTACGCGTTTCTAGCGAACTGGTTGTCGTTAATAGCACTGCCATAAGCTTGAACGACATTTCCGTTTATTGTGGCCGACCCAGTGGCTCGGTTGCCGCCATAACCCTGGCCCATGGAGTAGCTGCGTCCATCACGGTATAGGTAACCTGTGAAAAGTAAATATTATAAGACTCCTTAAAATAATTTCAACGTTTTTATAGTCTTTGTTGTACATAAATTTACTTTATTTAATTAAAAATAAATTTACATCTTTATTTTCATAAATATAACCAAAGTGCCGGGTTCGATACTCGAATAGAAAATTATTTTTCTGATAAATTCGGATGTTGCGTTTTTTTGTGCTTTTTTTTAAATTTATCTATAGGATCCACAAGGAATCATAATATGGAATTTAAATGTGGACGATTTTATTTATTTTTATTGGAAATGTTGGAAATATATTAATTATTAAAATAAATGCTTACCGTTTAAGAAGACGGGACTAGAGTGGCACAGAGCGAGGCAAGTCAACGCGACTAGGAGTCTGAAGGCCATTTTGGATATGATCATATGAAGGAAGACGATTGAATTGATGTAGTGAGAGCATTTCTCCGCGTTTATATACTTAGATCGGCGACCACCACTCCCCGCGCGGCCCATAAGTCGTGAACTTCACCTAGAAAAGTCGACAGTCGTAAATTTGGCAGATATATTACGGTAGATTAATAGTGAGGTTCGATCTTGAAGGCTACATTTTTTACGAGGGAGCAAGGAGTTGCATGACTAGATAGGTTGATTAGTACCGACCTAGGTGCAATGACCCTGCAGTTTATTTGTATGCACGTTTTCAGTTCAATTTAAACGGTAACGTGTTTTTGTAGCATGCGAAAATAAGTGCGTCGTGCCTTGTATACACGTAAATAACACTTATTTTAATTGATTTTGTTATGTTCGTACTGGAACATTAACGAAATTATTCAATTATTTAATAAGCTTAAGCTTAATACGTAGTTTAAGGGTTATCAATGAGCTTGTACCGGGGTTGTCTCTTACCGGGCCACCCAACAGAGAGTCCCATGTTCGAAACGGCATAAATGGATATGTAAATAAAGAATTACTCTTTCAAGTTTATCCAGGTAATTAAATAATACTCTGAGGAACCCAGAAAATAGTGAATGCTAGTCATAAAACCAGTATACCACATGTAATAAAATAAAAAGTAGTTTTTAGAATTTAAATAAAAAAAACAAGTAATTAAAAAACTTGGCAGTTCATATCTTTCGTGACTGTAGTATCTTTAGTAAGTATATAGAAAATCTTTTTACGTACACTTTAAAATTTCTTGCGGTACCTACACTACTTACGGATTTCTACCTGTTATTATTTAAATAAAGTGTCCACTTCTCCTATAATTACTCCTTAAATTGAATAGTGTTAACACTATTACAACGATTACAACCTTTGGATTTTAACTTAACTAACGGATTTTAAATTTGAACTTTGAACTTGATGGACAGGGTAATGTTAATATTATTATTACCTATATTGAATTTGTTTGAATGAATATGTTTTGAATCTGGTTCATAATTAATTCAGAGTTCAGTCAAGGAACTGCTTTGAATAAAAAAATCTGATTTAGAAAAATATTTACGCGTTTAATATCATAAATATGCGACACTCAATACTGGTAATATTTAATATACTGAATTTGCTGATCAAAAATTTGATGTCGTTAAGCTATTTTAGGTGTAGTGTTCCGGTACTGTTCTGTGTCCAAAATTTTCGGTTCCGGTTCGTGAAACCTCTCTATTAATTTTCATATCTCATCATATCATAAAATAATATCATTCGTATTTGTTATCGTAACAGCTATAGAAGTAAATACATTATAATAATGTAAAGGATCTACCTATAGTTAAGCGTAATAACGCTTCAATAGCTGAACAGAAAAGTGCAGAAGAGTACCAGGTTTTAGAACGGGGACTTAAATTTATTTTTACTTTACTTTTTTGGGATATTTATTATAGCTACCTAACTAACTTACTATAGAATCCAATACCTATAGGTAGAAAAAAACTAGTGTATTTGTAACAAGTGCAGTATTTGATACATCAAGTTATAGAGTCCTTTGATAGAGAGACGTGCAGCAGAGGGATAATAGTGAAAGGGTTCCGATTTCGCCCTTTTGAGTGCGGAACCACAAATTGAAGATAAATATTTGTTTCCCACATATAGGAACACACATTTCCAATTCGTATACAAATTGTTTTATAATTGGCCATAAAATCAACACACGGTAGAGTTTATTAGCTACTTCGCAAAACATTGAATTGAATTAATTCCAGATTTTAATCTTGTTTATAAACTTTCTATTACGATTAACCTTAAGTAAATAAAATGTTTTGAGTTTATATTGATGTTTTATCCTATATTAAAGCACCATGTTTCAAGGTGTCAAGAATATGTTTTTAACATCTTAAAATGTATAAAATACGCATTGGCAAAATAAAATGTTGCTAATATTGCCATTATTGACGTCTGTCCAAACAAGCTTAATATTTATGATTTTCAAATGTTAAAGAAAAAAATTACATTCGAAATTTATATACTTTAGCACAACTCAAGTTCTGTGGTGGTGTTAGGGTTGTGGGACTAAGAGGCTCAAGCTCTCCCTGATCTATATGAAAGGACGTGATATCCTGAATCCACCAGTGCTATAGATACATAAAATAGAAATACATGTTTTTTCACTACATAGTATAAAACAAAGTCGCTTCTCGCTGTCGGTCCCTATGTATGCTTAGATTTTTAAAACTATGCTATGGATTTAATGCAGTTTTTTTATTATATAGAGTGATTCAAAAGGAATCAAATCAAATACATGCATAATATAGTGGAGGAACTCTGATAATTTTAGATTTTTGACTTTTAGGCGGACCGAAGTTCGTCGGGTCGACTAGTTAAGTATTACAAGTCGAAAACGAATTATCTTAGTTTTTTTTTACATTTTTTATATTACCTATTTATATTACCTTGTTAGTTCATCCTAAATTAAATTTTCCATACATGTTTGGTTTGGATGACAATGTATGATTAGTTTAATGACGTCATTGTAAGTCCAATACGACCGATGCTTTATGATGATGGACCAATTATTTGGAAGACTCCTCGTGACATGGGTATCAAAATAAACGGTTTTTCTAAGAATGCGATGAATAAATTGATGTTACATAAAAATGTTCTGGTTCTTATTACAAATTACGTTTCGATATAATAATAACACTAGCTAAACCCCGCAGCTTCGCCCGCGCTAAAAAATATCGATGCATCAATTGTCCCGTGGGAGTAAGATATTTTCTCACATTAAAAAGTATTGCCTATATGTTAATGCAGAGTGCCAGTGAACTTCCTACCAAATTTTATGAAAATCGCTCTAGCCGTTTAGACGTAAAGAAGTAACAAACATCGTCGTCAACCCATTATTGTCCCACTGCTGGGCACGGTCCTTCTCTCAGAATGAGAGAGTTTAGGCCATAGTCCACCGCGCTGGCCAAGTGCGAATTGGTGGACTTCACACACCTCCGAGAACTTTTTTTTTTTATAAAAAACTCTCGGGTATGTAGGTTTCCTCACGATGTTTTCCTTCACCGAAAAGCAGTGATAATTAATGTATATAATAAGCACATAAAACAGTGGTGCGTGCCGGGGTTTGAACCTCGGACCTCCCGATTGATAGGGCAAGTATCAACCATTAGGCTATCACTGCTCTGTAACAAACATACACACTCACAAATATTCGCCTTTACAATATTAGTATAAAGTATGATTTATGAACCTTCACCTGCAAAGTATAGATTCATAGAGCATCTAATACAATAGTCTAGGCTAATTACAGTTGGAATGCTCGATGATAGTCTGTCCTAACTGAGATTATGAATCAGAACAGATTATGCTGAGGTCGATACCATAATAGAGTTGGACGTGAGTTATTAAATTAGAATCTAAATTCCAAACGGTACTTTTAATATTGGTACCTTTATATATCAACGAATTTCTGTCTTACTGCTTGTTCTAGTTTGCTTGCAGAAGAAGGGCTTAAAATAGTTATAAAATAGTAAGCAACGTTTTACTATTTCATAACTATTTTAAAAGTAAACTTAATAGATCCAACTTAACTAATATTTAAGCGATCATTCCAATTACTTTGAGAATATATTGTTACTCTACCAAAAATACTTTATAAAAACCTTTTATTGTTCGAATTTGTTGGCACCACTACCACACCAGTCGTTCTTAAAAACAGAAATGGTAACCGCTGCTCTATTTCGATTTGAAGGGCGTGGTAAGGCCTATGTCCAGCAGTCCCTTACCATCCATCCATCCATCAAAGGGCTGATGGATGGATGGATGGTAAGGGAGACATAATTATTCGAGGCCCTTTAATTTAGTCCTCATGGGCAGCAATGCACCTGTAGTTGGTCTTCTTTTTTTTATCTGACTTAATGTAATCAACTTTATGCAGAACATTGGTTTCATCTGAAGTCAATCACAGATGCGTTGCTACACCCGATGACTATGATGATCACCTCATATAAAAGTGTCGGCAACCACACCCTTCCATCGAAACCCAAATGCTTCACGCTAGAAATAACTGTGGCGGTGGTATTTCTCCGGGCGAACTTCATTGGTTCTACCAACTTGCAAATCATATAGAACTTTAATCTTATGGAGGGCTTATTACAGATGTCCATAAGGCAATAGGCAATATCGCCTTAACAGCGGGTGGACTACATGTTCGTTTGTTACTTATACGAGGCATTTCAAATTTCCCTAAGTTTGAGTACGCATATATAAAAAAATCACCTATGGCTGTGAAGCGACGGCGGTTCACCATATTTAAACTCATCGTCATGTCAAACGGACCATTAGATTCCGGAAATATATCTCTACCGTCACTTAAGTGTAACTGTATTTATAATTTGTGAGACACTTTACATGTTAATAAAATGTAAGATTGATTAAATCCTTAAATCAACAATCCACGGAAACAGTCTGAGGCTGCTAGGTAAGTAATAAAATTAATTAAGCCAAATTAATTTACAAAATATCTATTTAGAGCAAGATAAGGCAACTAATCAGTAACTTTACGATCTTAAACCAGTATTGGTTTTATTATATCATCATTATTTTAATTAACATTTACGGTTCATCCACTTTTATATGGTAATGTTGGTGAAATGTAAAAGTAGGTACATCAAGTATTTTAAATGACAATTTTAAATATTGAAACGTAGTCTCAACACGACATATCCGTCTTTTATATTTTTGACACTATTCTAAATTCTCTATGCGTTAAAAAATAAGTAGGAAACGAGCTGACAATTGACCGGATAGAAAGGGGTTCTTTTTACATATACGGATTGAACGACAATTAAATTTTACGTTAAATTTTTATTCTTCCACTGTGCGGTAGTGTTGATTTAGCCGATTGTTTATAGCGTAGTGTCACTGCAATTTCAAGTTATTTTCACAAATCTCAAGTAATGGGAGGAGGGATCGAAAATCCGACATAATCACTTTACGTAATTAAAGACCGACCGTTTACCTGCTTGCGATTCTACATATATCGGAACATATAGTGGAAGCAAAACTATGTTATTCCTGATGAACTTGTGGAGGGAAATAACCATCTCCCACGAATATTGGTCGTCATCGATGTGTTATCGATGACGATCAATCATTGTGACACTTAGCACTGATTTATGAAAAGGGCTTAGCCCGCAGTCTATCAAAGTGCTTAGTGCGTATTGGTAGTTTAGTTTTTGACCCTTAGACCTTAGACCCTGTTTCACGTTTTCGTTATAGCAAGCTTTATTAGCGCTTATTTAGCAAGTGATAATTATTTTCCAATACACACGTATATTTGAAAACAGATGAGAGGCTGGGATTTAAATTTTAGGTTTGAGATGGGATAAGAGGCCGAAATTGACATTTGTCTGCTAACATATACCTACTTGGCTGCTAATCACTCACTTGTATCTTTGATTCTCGTCAACCCATTATTGTCCCATTGCTGGGCACGGTCTGCTCTCAGAATGAGAGAGTTTAGGCCATGGTCCACCTCGCTGGCCTAGTGCGAATATGTTTGATTACTGGTACTATTTAGAAGAGATTTAGTTTAGTCTTACGTAAAGATTAGCAAGTGAACTACACTGAAAATGTACAATTTACTTATCAGGGATAGACACTCATCTAAGGAACCTAGTCAGATACGTCTGACGAAGATGATGTTTCATCTAAGATTTCCGTGGTTGACAGTAGCCACAATCATTTAGTACCCATTCCATTAAAAAAACTGTCTATTTTTTAATTTTCGTTAAGGTAATATAGGTGTTTAAATCTTTAAATACAATCTTTTAGATTTAAATTTTGATTAAAACTTAGTGAGTGAATTCTTGGCTTAGCAACAAGTGCCATGTTTGACTTTCTCTGTCAGCGACTCTATGTTTAGTCTCTATGTCAAATGAGGTTTTAGAGGCGCAAAAAATTAACAACACGACTGCGACAGTCAGTTGAAGTGTCGTTTAATATTATCCTTCGAGAATTTAATTCGACCAGAAATCGTGTACAGAGTAATGTATGAATAGACATGGTTAAAAATAACATTTTTATATGCCGGCACACTTTCACAGAAGGCGACCACCATAGTTCTCGGAAGTAGCAACGCATCTGAGATTGACTTCAGAACCCATGTAATATGAAGTTGATTACAGACGTCCATGGGCGGCAGTGACCACTTACCACCAGGTGGACTACAAGTTTGCTACTACAGTCAAAAAAAAACTTGGGTATCTGTAGAACTGAGGGATTTACAGTAAAGTAAGTTACAGCTTGAGAGAGCAATAGCTTAGATTTTGGGGAGTTTAAAAGTTCAGAATTAACAAAAAATATCTATAGATTTTTCACGAACCGTAAGGTACACTAGATGGAGTTTGGGTCTTTATCTTCCCCTCGTCCGTATCCACCCATGTGGCGCATGGAATCATAACCATACGTATTATATCTATGGATGTCAAATATTACAATTGAATTTTGGTAATCAAAACCATTTGTGATTCCCGTGGGATAATTAACTAGCGACTTGCGCACTTCCGTCAAACATATACGTATTTGGTCGAAGCTGGCGCAGTACATTGTAACTCAACAAGCGCTCAACAAAAAAAAAATCATCCAAATCGGTTCACCCAGTCCAAAGTAATCAGGTAACAAATATAAAAACAAAATTACAGACGAATTGAGAACCTTCTCCTTTTTGGAAGTCGGTTAAAAAGTAATAGCATGGTTGGGGGCTGACGAAAATGGAGGCTCTATGTGTTATCTACTCTATACACTATGCAAATAACTCAAAACCTCAAAAGTGTTCGTGGTACGTCGATTAATTATATCCACCGTTTGATCCCATATCTAATTTGTTTAGAATCCACTGAAAAATAATTTATAGAACACATTTAAATCACGAAATATCATTAGTTCACGTTGATTTTTTTACAACATTATAGAAATAAACCACTTAATAATGGCTAGATAGGTTGCTAACCCTGAGAACACTGACCTTCCAAGCTGAATTCGGGTTTGTGCAAAAAATGTCGCATCTAAAGCAAAGGGCGTCGATGACCTGGTGGGGGGAGGAGGCAATTTCTATGAAGCAATGGTTTTCATATTAACAACTAGTTGACCCGGCGAATTTTGTTTTGCCTAACAGTCAAAAATCTAAAATTATCACTTTAATGTTACCTCATTATATTATGCATTTATTATACATAGAAACCCTCTTGAATCACTCTATCTATTAAAAAACTGCATTAAATCCGTAGCATAGTTTAAAGATCTAAGCATAGGGACAGACAGCGGGAAGCAACTTTGTTTTATACTATGTAATGATGATTCAATGTGTTTTTCAAATCTTTGGAGATATGGGGTGAGCGGTTGCCCGTTATCTCTCTCTGAGGCTGATCCTACATAGGAATTTAATCTAAATGTAAATAAAAAAAACTTGCTACGAGTCTACATTGTTTAAAAACGATCTCCAATCGACATAAACTCGTACTAAAGACATTGGACTCATGGCAATTCTTCACAAAGCGGTTAGCACGTTTTTTTCTATCACGCGCGTGCAATTGTGATATTAAATTACTCTTTATTCTGACATGGAGCTCTTTAAAGAAAAGTGCAAAAAGAGATGTGTATTCGTCTTGTGTGTGTCCATGGTGCCCACGACACAGGAGAAAATCCTAGTGTGGGGCTGAGTGTAGAAGGCGTGTGTTTAAGCGTGAGCGTGTGTATTGGCGTTTCCTTATGTGTTATAAATGTCCATAGGCGACAGTTGATAAATCTCTAAAATGTATGTGAATTTTGAGAGGCAGTTAAAGCAGATGACCGGCGGTAACCATTAGTGTCAACGTTCGATATCGGAATATAAATAATTTATCAATTGACGATTATTAGCCGATTGATAACAAAGCTCTATTTTTAATCTATAACATCGATACTATCGGCAGCTTATATCGTAGAAAAACTATTAAATTGCTCCTTATTTTTTCCACGATTGAAGTAGCAAACGAGCCTGTCGTCAATTTGAAGGTTAAATGGTAACTGCTTCCCGTGGACTGGATTCTATCTGAAGTCAATTACAGATGCATTGCTCCTTCCCAAGACTTAAAAAACGAGCAACTACACCCTTCTATCGAATCGCAAGATTTTTTACTCAAGAAATAAGTGTTGCGAAAAATTATAATTCCCATTTTTCCCGATCAAAGCACGTTATAGCGTGTTGCCAAGTTCTTAAAAAATTGTAACTCCTATACAATAAACGTATTTTTTTGCCTTTTTTTAATATAATGGTACGGAATCATTCATGCGCAAGTCCTATTCGAACTTGGTCGTTTTTTTTATTATTATTACGTGCTTTTAGACCCAGCGTGTTTCGAAAATGTACGGAGCACGGAAAACGCTATGACAAATAGTTGACAATAAATAAACGTAAAAGAGAAGAAAGCAGTGTAGTCTTCTTCAGATAAGGTTTTAATTGTTAGGACGAAAGGTCTTTTAAGCTCTTTTGTGTGGCGTTTTAGTTTTTAATCCGAGTGATTTCTTACGTTATCGGCAAACAATCTTGTGTCGTAAAGAATTAAACCCGCGATGTAAGTTTAGTTTCGATTTTTATAAATAATTTACAATAACTGTATTAGTCTTGTACTAATAATTGTTTAGATAAAGAAATATTCAATTCGAAGAGTAGATAAATGCGGTCGAATCAACAGATAAGAAAAGAAGGTTAAAAATAGTCACGACTCATGATCAACATTCTTAGTGTGACGTAGCTAATAGCTATACAATAAATGTAAATACTTTTGAACACGCTTAGTAAGTCTTCGGTAGTATAGTGGTCAGTATCCCCGCCTGTCACGCGGGAGACCGGGGTTCGATTCCCCGCCGGAGAGATTATTTTTTCTGAATGTATTTTATTCAATTTTTTTTTCTGAATATTTTTACTGAATATAACATTTTTTCGTAATATTCCTATAATATTTTTTTATGTTTTATTTTTGTCATTTACCAAAATCTTAAATACTTATTCAATTAATGTCTTCGGATAAAAGGCAAAAAATGGTTTGTTTAATTTACTGTCGAATATTTATGTCAAGATCGCGATGCAAATTAAATTATAATTACAGTTTTGTGTTAAAAATAACATACTTAAAAATAACTGCTTCCTTACAAAACTATGCTTTGCTCAACATAGCAATTGGACAAAACGACTTTTTGCATCGAAATAACAGTAGGAACCAACTGTACTGTTTGAAATTGATAAAACTTAATAATAAAATAATTGTGATAAAAAATATTTTCCTGACTTAAAACATAATTTAAATAAATCAAATGACTGCGAATTCGTAATTGCATAGATTAAAATTGCATAGATTTTTATAGAAAGAAATAACTGAAAGGAATAGAGAAAGTGCAGTTATGACAAATGTCATACTATTAAAACTCCTCGCGAAATTGATTTCTCACGTCACCAAACCAGTTATTCATTAGTGGGCGGTTAGGTACAACATTAATTAATTTACTTTCCAAATAAATAACCAATTTGACAACCTGTTTAAATTTATCTCTCGAAGAGCACTCGTTTAGCAGCTTGACGTCAATCTTGACATCCTATTTTAATAACAGATGCGAGCGTAGTTTTTGAAGTGAAACTTCTTTAGGCGCATGAGGGTAAAATTTTTACAGATGAAACGTCACGCCGGTATGCAACGGAAGTGTCGGAAAAGAGAGAGAGTGATCGAGACCGATTGAGAGAGAGTAAGACAGGGCGAACGTAGCATGAGCAACTAGCCGTGGAGTGAGAGTAGGGAGCAAGCGAGTGAGAAAGATTGAGAGAAAAAGTGAGACAGAGCGAACGTCGTATCACGCCTTTTTCCCTTCCTCTTAATCTTGGAAATTTAAAGTTTTAGATTTGTATAAATATAAACAAGATTTATAAATTAGTTCGCCAAAGAAGTTTCACTTCTGACATGTGTACTTTGTACGCACGCATGTTTTTTTAATAGCAGCAGGGGAGCCAGGCTTCCAACTGTCCTTCGGTAAAAAGAGAGAGAAGACTACGGCGGCTTCTCTATATTTTTCTTATCGCGCAATTGCGAGAGACAGATAGGGCATCGCTATTATTATTTCTCTTTCGAAGCGTTGGACGTTTCCCTTTACAGGTAGCCGTATGGCTTCCCTGCTCTATGTATACCTCTATGTTTGCGAGACGCTGTCGAGTTTTTGGTAAAATGGTAGGGGAACATTATACGGGATAGTTGTATTGACCGTAGGGTAAAGGTAAGGAGAACTGTCTCTGTGTATTCAATTGTCCGTAGAAAAGTGTTAATAAGGGTGGCGCCGCTATAGTTAGGGAGAAAGAAATATATCGATTTGTTATGACGCATTTTATTCAATGTTAAACTTGTGTATAATCTGCGTATTTATTTATTTTAGGTTATATTTATTAATCATTTTAGACACTGTGACTAGTTGTGGTTTAGATACTGGAGTTTCATCAATTGCTTTTGTCACCACAAATACTAAATTCCTCCGTTCATTCCATACTCTCTAGCGACACTACAGCTTATATTATAGAGGTATTTTTGAACTCTTTTGTACGGCTTCCAGTCACATAACTATTCTCCCATGCAAAACGGTTCTCTTTACTTCTACTATCCTTAGTATCTACGGAGTATCCAGCCTACAATCCACATTTGTTTAATTTTCTATATGATTTCAAAAATACTTTATTGTAACATCTGGACATTGGTTAACTAACGACACAATACTTATACCTAAATATTATTACGGTGCTGACATATGTATTTAATTAGAACGCGTATGTACAATAACGAGAGTTGTAACTTTATGGCATAGTCTATATTTTGCAAATGTATAAGAAAAACATATTGCATTAATTTGTTAAACTTCTTAACAATAAATTACATTTGACATGGGTTCTTAAATGTTTGAAAATACTCGTATGTTGCTAATATTGTTATTGTTGTTGTTGTTGTAAATTTGAGATGTACATTAAAAAAAATGTATTAATATTTTTTTAATATAACGATCAAAAAATTTATCATTTAAATTATTTATTAATAATTGAATTTTAACAATATAATACACAAAAAGATTTTGACAGCGGTGGGATTCGAACCCACGCCCTTTCGGACTGGTGCCTAAAACCAGCGCCTTAGACCACTCGGCCACGCTGCCTCTGTCGATGGAGCGCGAAATAGTTTTACAATTTTTAAGGCATATACACACGTGACTCAACATAACGGGACTTACTGTAATCTTTGTTTATACGACTTTAGCATTATTATTATCTTACATACCTGTAAGATATTTATAGATTACATGATCTAGATGACCTTAATTGTCATTTAATGTTTTTTGCATTGTTTGAGCAGTTATTTGACCTGCATTAATTAGAAATTTAAAATTAAACTAAGTAGATAATATAGTAGACACTAAAATAATATACTTCTTGTTTTGGTAAATCATACCCAAATTAATTATTGCTTTTAAAGTTATGTATAAAAAATTAAATCTCTTGAACAATTTAGTACATTTTCTTTTTGAGTTATCTGTTGCCGTGGCTCTAACCTAAATTTTAATAAAAAGCATGGCGGCAAATTGGAAATTTAAACTGGCAAAAGGAATATCTCGTTTACTTATTTACCAGATTAATTCATTGTATGGTATATTTGACATTATATTATTAGAAGAATAATCAAATTGTAACAATATTTTTTACGCGTAATTTATTATCACTACACAACAAAGTAACTTCCCGCTGTCTGTACCTATGTATGGTTAGATCTTTAAAACTACGCTACGGATTGTAATGCAGTTTTTTTTAAAGATAAGAGTGATTCAAGAGGAAGGTTTTTACGTACAATGTAGGGGGAAAAAAACCTTGATAGTTTTAGATTTGACTTTTAAGGCGGAACGAAGTTCGATGGGTCAACTAGTCATTGTTTATGAACCTACTAATTTTTGTTTTCTATTTGATAGTGTAACTCTCATTGTTTTTAAAGGATGTTTGAGATATGTATTGAATGATGCTTATCAGTGATTTTTAATAATAATATAAAGCTCGAGTGTAGTGTATTTTATGTGCTCTTATTGTTTGCTATGTGTGTGTATTTTCATCCCAAATTACGAAAAATATATGAAACTATAACGGGACCAAAGATATTAATATTTCCAAAAAATTAAATAGCAATAAAAAGGATTAAAGTAGTTGGATAAAGAATAAGTGGCAGATTAAATTTCTACAAATTTATAATTTATTAGCATAGAATGATTGTCTTTATTTTTATTATTTTTAACAGCAGCCTGTAGTTAATAATACGACAGTACATTTATATTGGGGCGAGCGGCCGAAAACTCACAGTAGTATTTAAACACCCTTTAAATACGCCTATTACTTTGTCGTAAGAGAATCTATGTTTATAAAAACGCTTGTACAATATATTTCCATTGTTAGTCAATTCAGCCCTTTTTATGAGAATACTTTTTATATCTTTACTCATGGGAATTGTAGCGATTTTTATTTGCAATCGCTTGCTTCATAATACGCCTGTACGGGTGAAATTGTTATAGGTAAAAGTTAGTATGTTTTCGTTGGCGATTATCATTTACTAGATATAGTTTGATATTCGGCGTACTAATTTATATTAAAAAATAATAGGAATAGTCAGGAACAGGAACAAATAAAAAATAAAGTTAAATTACGTAGCGTAGTTCTATAATGTTTTATCTTTGATATTCTAATTTACTTCTAGTACCAATAACTTAAAGTGATAAGAAAAAAAACGAAGGAATACAAAATAAATAAAACAACACAATTGTTCATATGACCTGTATATTTACCTAAGTGTAAAGGAGCTTATTTACAAGGTGGACATCAATATGTTTATGCCTACCCTTATTCTAACCGCCTTATCATAAGCTAGTCACATGAAAACAATAAAAATATACTTCTGCGAATGACGGATTTACGTATTGTTTATATCACTACCCTGTATCAATTTATTTCTGTGGATTTGTTTGATCAGACTGCTTAAATGTAATGGATTTTGCAGACCATCCGATCTCGGTTAAATACAACTGTTTGTTGTAAGTGTTCTTAAATCTGTTGGTGCCTTCAAATCATAAATTGGCAACTCGTATTGATTCTTCTACCTTACCACATACTTCCAAATATAAAGCTAGTGAAAGTATTATTTTAATATATATTTTGGCATGTAAAGTTAATTAAAGTAGTGTGTTACATCAAAATGCAAAAAAAGTGATTTTTTCCAAATTGATTTCTATTAAAGTTGTCAGAAAAAATGGAGTCTTTTTAAATATCTGTTTTTTCCACACAAATATCTATCGATAGATCTCTCTTTTTGTAACAATTTTGGAAATCTAAATCTATTTGACAAAAAATAATCCTATATCCGTTTTAACTGGAAACATAGAACTTATGTAGCAATCTCTTTACAAATAAATTTGTGACATAAACAAATTATCATTATTAATTTTAATAACACTATAAATAATGACATATTTTTCGTGTATCGGTAAGAAAGATTCTGGTCTGTTTATTGGCAACCAATAATATCCAAAAATATTACCTGTTACTATATTAAATTGCTATTATTATCGTTTCTATATTAAATTTGTGATATAAATGCCTGTTATAATATAATTATAACGGGTTTAACTGAAAATGTGGTAATTAAAAACTAAAATTGGCATTTGATTTTTTTTCTTAATAATGTTTAATAAAATTAAAACAGGTTCTCTTAAATTTCGTTACAACTATAAATAATTAAAAAGTAATATTTAGAGATTATTAGTTTTTAACGCCATGGTACATATTTGGCGTGTAGTTTTTGGCCTGTTTTCGCAAAGAGGTAGTGATATAAACTAATCTGGAATTACAATTTCTGCTTATTACACTCCCTGTGTAAATAACACTGCTACACATGTATGTAAAACATCAAAAATTTCATAATCATAGGATTGGCTATTTGTACAAAAATATATTATTAGCTACCAAATAATAATCACACAAAATTCCAATCCTGCTTGTCAAAAAGTAAAATAAATAAAAAGTATAATTTATACATCTTGTCTTTGTTTCGTTAAAATATTAAAAACAAAGTGTTTTCTGTAATTGAAAAACTGAAATTCCAAAAAAAAAAATTAAAAACAGTTGAGTTAATAAATTAAAAGAGGCCTTAAAACGAATACATCTTCATTTTAAATTCACTCTAATATTTACCTATTTTAGGTTAACATTGTAACGTACAAGAAATATGCATATGTAAAAACATGAGATTTACTGTTTGTGTCAAGAAGTTTCACTAAATGCATAGAAAATTGTTAAATTATGTAGCTCTGTAAAAAAGCTAAATATCTTGGCGACTAGCAGCGTACCATTATTACAATTTATTTTAAGCGTGGCTAGTAAGTAGATGTTATCCTGGAGAATTTAATACCAAATATTTCAGAATCATAGTTGTATGATTAAAAAGGACCCAACTGTATAAATATTGTAGTAATATGTCCAGTATCGCCCATATAGTAGTTATTTCGGACCCAGCTGATAATTTCAACGAGGTCTTTCTAAAAACCTTTTTTTGGGGCCGAAATTGAACAGTTACTCCGATTCGGTATCTGTTATTTTACACAGATCTTTATATGAATTTATTCTTGTATGAATATCTATTGTGTCTCTCTCCACAACCCATTATTGTCCCACTGCTGGGCACGGGTCTTCTCTCGGAATAAGAGAGTTTAGGCCATAGTCCAACGCGCTGGCCAAGTGCGAATTGGTGAATCTATTGAGTACAGTAAACTTTTTTTAGCTGTAGTCACCAAGATAACAAAGCGCTTAACAACTCCGAAACATTACAAAGCAACTAAGTTAGCGAAGGACTAAAGTCCATAAGTATTAGTTAAAAAACATCAAAGTATTTGGTTAGGGAATATTACTATTACTGTATAAATTACTCAGTTTAGTACTAAAAGAATTTACAATTACAATGTACAGATCCTTACCCTAGGTGAGGTTTTAGGTATTTTGCACGATTATTTAATATTTTTTATATTGATCATAGAGGAATGTTTCTGATATTGTCTGCCATTATAAGACTTGAACTGCAGTTAAATTGATATTAGGTATTGTTAATAACATACTAATGAAAAAACTTTGACAATTGTTGACGTGATGCGCTACGTTAAACATGTCATATATGTCAGAAAAGATTACAGGTTCGATACCAGGTAAAGTTGTTGTCTAATTCACCTGAATTAGGTTGTTTATACCTTCCTCATACCCAAGACACCTAAAACAGGAAACGTTAGGGTATTTTTTTATAAAAGATTATTCAATATTTTGAAATACATTTAAGTGCAGCACAAATCCATACAACAGTTAACCGATAGAATTAATTCAAAACTACAATTCTAATAAAATGTCCAATACGTGCTTCGTTTCAAATATTTTTTTACATACGAAGATAGCGAGTTACATTAACGACTTAACATGCTACGAATTTTATTAAAATTTTACGAAACACTGAATTTTAAACGTTACAATAACACCACTATCGTTTGAATAACGTTTATTAAAAGTAATTGACAAGCTTATTGCAATTAAAATACATTCGAAAATGTAAAAAAACAAAGACATTTTATATATGAAGATGGATAGTCCGGCTTGTGAAAATGATACAAAACATACGTATTTCAAAATTAGAATCCTTGGTATTATTGTCTATGGTGCCATAGACAAATCATCTGGTGCATAGCTAATCGGTACATTTAACTTTATTTTTTAAAATTATTTTTTAGTTTCATTTTTGCGACTCGTTCCACGACGCGCTATCTTAACATATACAATGTCTTTGAAAATAAATTAATAAGCAACTGAAAATGAGCACGTTTTAGTTCAGATTGTAAAAGTATTATTATACAGAAAATGGCACGAGTGGTCACAAAAATGGAGGACAAACGCGTGAATAAAAATTCGTTGCACAACCTATTTATAGAAAATATTAAATGTAACTTATAAAATAGAATGACAAGAACAGATAAAACATTATATTAAAACAATAAACACATTCAATTCCTTACTCAATTCATAGCCGAAAACCGGAAAATATCAACAAAATTAGATGCACATACAAATAAAATAAAGTATTGATATCCCAAAATAATAATATAAACTCAATTAATATTCAGTTAGGATGACAGTGGGTTAAAGACATGATTACATTAAATTTACATAGGAACAATATTATATTTACGAAAAGTACAAAAATGGATTTTGCAATATATAAATTATATAAAAGCGCAGCATATAAAATTCGATGCCAGACTATATATATTAGATCTACGTTTATATGCGTTATATATAGGTAATATTAGTAGTTACATGTTGGGCTGTGATTTGTAATGATCACAATATATTGGTTACATTAATGCGCTATAAGGTAATGTCACTACTGTGTTTAGAAACGCTACTTTTTTTGAGATAAATATAATTATAATATATCCTTATTAACATCCGGCATCGAGGAAACGAGAAAATGAGTAGATAATTCCTATTTTATAATTAATTTACACATCATAGACATACAAAGGATATGGACGTGTCCATAGACTAATTCGAGATTTTATTTAATCTACGCGAAGATAATAAAACTAATGCGTGATTGGCAATATACAGTTGAAGAGGAAGCGGATGGCACATTTAATTTTTACAGAAAACATTATACAAGATCTTCCATTCAGATTCAACTATAGATTAATGATACCCCAACAACACACAAACCACATTGGTCTCAAAAATCGAGCTATCATCTTGAAACAAAGTAACGAAACAAACTCCTAAGCGTTGCGTACACTTTCTAGTATCAGTCAAGAAGAATAACGTGAATCCATGTCTTATATTATTGGTCTCATTAAATTGCATGGGTTTTTGGTGCCCAGAGTGAGCTTTTCACTCTATAATCCTCTGCTACCTTGTACCACGGTGACCTTAGACTTATTTGTATAAATAATCATTATCTTAGAAGTCTATTTTGTTACTTTGCCTGTCTTCAATAGATTAAGACGTATAAAGATTGTCACATGACTTATTAATATCGCAACATGATATTTAAAAAAGTTGGTCTTAACATTGATATTACAAATTGTTTCAAATGTTAATGCATATTACATGAATAATTCATAAAGTGCATATCTCGATTAATTTAACAACGTGATAGTACGTGGTTTGTACACTTAATAGTACAATCAGTACATCTTGATATTAAATACGGATATTCAATCGATAATTTTATGTTTTCGTAACAAGTACGGTCACAGAACAAATTTAGCCACGTCAGAAATTAAAAACGCGTGTATATTAATTTATTACACGCACAAAATTTTAAATATGGAATCCGCTCGTTGGCGGGAAATGTTGTCTATGGTCTTGCAACCATGTTTGTTAAAGTGACGTTTTAGTAAACACGTGGCATGGTTTGTTCTGTGTCGTCTCACGCGTAGAATTCGCGGTTATTATGACCTTTCCCGTACGATGCGGCTGCAGGGCTCCTCTTTGGCTCGTCCAGCGCGTACGATCCCTCGTCCTTCTTCCGCATGCGATATACTATGAACATCACTACCAAGATGGCGCATAGAAGGCCTACTACCGCGCCGCCGATGACCGCTGAAACAGTAAGCAATCATAGTCATTATGTGTTTATGAAATAAAACCTTTGCTATGACTGTAGGTTTGTATTTTATGGAGTCATTTTTTTATAAAAAGTGAACACTGCTTATTTTGTATGCAATTAATCTTATATACAATTTTTATTTTTAATACATTAGAAAAAAGGATTTGATAATTTTATTTTATTATATTAAAATATTAAAATAAATTTCTGCACTTTGTACCTATATAAAAACAATTAAAATAAAATGAAATGTATCCCTACAACAATTATCACTTAGCGTCTTACAAGTATATTTATAACCCCCGACGCAAAAAAGGGGTGTTATAACTATTTTGTGACTTTTTTGTTTACTTTTACGTAACCCTTTTTAGTAAAGTAAGATGTAGACATGGACTTAGCTATAACAGATTGCTTACTGATTTTTTTCTCACCCTACGCCAAGGCGCGTTGGGGTCCAGAATAAATAGACCCTAAACTTTGTCGACAAAAAACAAAAAAATCCTCCTGTTTCAAGATTTTTTTCTCGCCTTTTCTAAGAAGGGAAAGAGGGGAACGTCCGGAATCATTCCTTTACAAAGGTGTAGGTGTAAAATGTATTCATGGGAGATACATAGGTGTCCTGGACTTCTATCTTGACAAATATTGTAAGGCCCATTGTAAGTCGATACACGAAGCATGAAACCAATATGTAAGATATTCTAAGACTTAGCAAACATTTTACTCAGAATAGTAAAATATATCTATTATACAAACCAGACACACTTTCACATGAGGCAACCATCATAGTCCTCGGAAGTAGTAACGCATCTGTGATTGACTTCAGATGGAACCCATGTTCTATATGAAGTTGATTATAGATGTCCATGAGTGGCAGTGACTACTTACCATCAGGTGGACTGCATGCTCGTTTGTTACTTCAGTCAGATAAAAAAAAAGTACTCAGAATAGTAAAATATATCCATTATACAAACCAGCTAAAATGCCAGGCTGTGCGAAGAAGCTGGTGGCACGGTCTTCTGGTTTGGCGTTCATGATGAACACGACGTTGTCGGCCGGCCGCGTTTCCGTCTTTATGTTTGTGCCCGATTGGTCCTGGTCCTGGAATTTTGTGGAAATATGCTTTAGAAACTTTTGATACTGCATTAAAAAAAAAACGTTAAAAACAGTAGGTATAAATACTAGCTTAGGCCCGCGACTCTTCCCGCTTTTACATAACCTTTACCAGTGGTACAGCTAAGCGTGGTTGCAGTGGGCCATCGCCCACCACCTCGCACTTAAAAGGGGCCTCGCGAGGCCTTTTCAGAGGAGGAGGCGGAGGCATTTTCAAGGGCACCATCCAATGGAATCATGCAAAGAGGCCTCGTTGATAGGAGTTTGCCCACGTCTACTTGGTCCACGCTATACTACTGACCTTTACCTTGCTTATGTGTAACCTATATATTAGGTAAAATCTAGTCTAGTTACGAGTATATTTGTGCCAAATTTCAACGAAATGCGATTTGTAATTTTACGCGTACGATACGCGTTATATGGGTTTGTTACTCTTTTACGTGAAAACTCGTACACACATACAAACTCGCAAACATTCGCATTTATCATCAATAAGAAATAAAATTTATACATGTATTTGTTTTACATGAACGAGATTATGCAGTTTTATTTCTATCCATTAAGTGTCTAATAGAATCAGTAGATTTTAGATGGAATGTGGAGGTATATTAGATGACACCTAATCTCATCTAATGTGGTAAAATCCTTTGAGTTATAACTGCGGAACCACTTATTTCGGGCGTAGTGGAGTTCGAAGAGTGTGTACAAGAGACACTTAGATAAAGCATTCCGATATAATCCCGAAGGACAAATAAAACTTAATCCAGTGATCTAATACGTAGGTACATAGTTTGTTGGAAAAATACATTTCCTATAAGTGCCTTTTCGATATAATTGCAAAAGATAGATTTTAGATTAATATTATCACGGAATTGATATATGGTATCCTCCTCCTCACTCCGGTGGCACCGTGATTGTTTAGCTTAATAAAAATTGAATTTAGCGGCTAAACTATCATAAACACTGGCAACACCGAATTGTTATGTATTCTAATATGTAGCGGGTAAGTTGAAGTGGCAATGGGCAGGCCACATCGTTTGTAGGACAGACAACCGATGGGGTAGAAAAGGACTCGAATGGAAACCACTTCTGGGCAAAAAGAGTGCAGGTCGTCCCCTGCCCAGGTGGACTGATGATCTGAAGAAAACGGCGGGTAACCGCTGGATTCAGATGGCTCAGCACCGGTCGAAGTGGCGCAGATTAGGAGAGGCCTACGTCCAGCAGTGGACTTTCAAAGGCTGATGGATGGATGGATGGTGCTCACGATAAACGGTTTTTTAAATTCTTTTTGTCGATATTCGACACAGTTACACGGATCATGGTCACGATTTGAATTGAGAAAACCTGTACATACCACGGCAGGATTGAGATCTTCTCCAGATATGCTGATATCGGTCTGGTCTGGGCGCGAGGGTTGCTCCTCCCCCGCGCCGCGTGGCTCGTCCACTCCTTCGTTACCTTGGTTAGTATTTGATGGGACCCCAGCTGAAATGTCGTTAAATATATCTGTTATTATTAGTTTTACACTACACCTTCCTTTCAGAGAAATGTTACTACTTTCTTTAACGGCAACGATAATGTTAATAGAGAATGCGTTACTTTTCACGCTGATAAGAATGTTAGAAACATAAATATTATACATAACATTTTTCAATACAACTGTTAGATATTATATAACCTTTAATTTTTTAAAGAAGACGAACGTATGAAGTATTATTTGAGAAATTTGTTTATAGAAGAGGGTAAGTATTAGGTTAAAATTGTAAGATAAAATGATGACGAAGACTTAGACATTTGTTATACGCTTAGTTTTTTTGGATTAATTTGGATTGGAAGGAACTACACATTAGCATGATTCGGATCACAATACGAAATGAAACAACAACAACGATGGATTTAAGTAAAAGGGATTTACTTTAGCTAGTACGATAATGAAAAAATGAAACATCATTTTGAATTACCAATGAAAGTTTATAAACGGCTTTAGAATTATATTACAACTCATGCGTTACTGATCCAATAATAAAAATGATAAAATAAGAAAATAGTTTTGATAGACGATGTTTAAGTTGATAATGAAAGTAAACATGCAGATAGTTATGAAGTATAGAATACATAGAAAGCCGTTGAATACTTACCAAATTCCTTTGCAGAATGTATTTATGTCAGTAAAGATACCGTTAATAAACTTAGACAATTTATGGATTAGTATTAGGGGAATAATTCTGAACAATAAAGAGTATACCAGTCACCACGCGTAATGAACGGAAACTGCGAAACATCTACAAGTAGGCAAATAAATGGTAAACTAGTGATAATAACAATTACAAATTCAAGGTTGTGTCACAGTTAGCCTCTGCCTTTATTAGAACGTGACGCCTCTTACACGATTAATGCGATTTAATTACTCGCTGCTGTAGTACTAACTATTAAACAGATATTTACTCACGTCTTTATTATCGGCGGTTTGAATTATACTAACCGCTGTATGGCTAACGGTACGAATTACATTTCAAGTTACATATTCGCATTCTATTGTTTTATTGATGTCATCATTGCCAAATTCGTTGTAGCATCAGTGACTCGTTATGGGGAAAGAGTTTGTATACCGGAAGTTCTGATACGGACAATGGACTTGATATTAAAAATATGTTAAACTTGGCGTGAACGTTAAATCGTTTAAAATGTTTTGATAAATAAATTTCCTATTATTGCAGTTTCCTTCTTATATTGATTGAATCTAAACAAAATGGTTTAGAAACGGAATCGTAAGAATGAAAAATTTAAACGATTTAGCGTGTACTAAAATAAAATAAACTGCAACAAAACTGGCATGCTTCAGCCTCTACTCACGACTGTCTACATCGATCTGCTTGACTAATGGCGGTAGGATTGGAGGTTCGGTGTTTGTAGCCGAGTTGTCCGGAGAGTCCGGGTTGTTCGGGACTTCTGGGTAGTCCGGATAAGATGGCTCGATATCAAAGGTGGTGCGGGTCGAAGTGGGTACATAGTCTTCGTCATCCTCCGGTGCGTTGGGTGCGTCACCTGATCCTCTACCGTCTTCGTCGTCAGGGCCCGGGCCTGGCCCCCAACCGGATCCTGAACTCTCGTCGCTCTCTAGGCCAGATCCATCGTCGTCAATGAACACGTCATCACGTTGCACGTAAACCTGTGTGCTTTCTGTTGGTGTGCCTCCGGCGACAGCGTCCTGGAATTGAAAAAAATTTGATTAATATCACAATTAATTCAAGTTAACTTAAAACCAGTACAATACATCATACTGATATAAATAAGATATTATAAAATTAAATTGAATATATATTTGATAATATCTATCATCTGTTTTGATGTATTGGTTGACTGAATAAACATAACGTCAATTCATGTAAACGTTGTGATAAGATTCTGAAATTAGACTTAAAACATTCCGGAATGCATAAGATTGTCGCAATGCAAGTATATACCAATGCGTATATCTATAGGTGCAACGTAATGACTCACTGTACTCAAGTTTTGGAATACCAACACTGCAGATGTTTAAAAATCACTCAAATTTCTTATAGAAGATCCACAAAACACAAATTAGTCACGTCAAAGCACTATGCACAAAAATGATAACGTTATTGCGTTTCTGACTACGTCACCATGAATGGGTCAACAAATGAATGGGCGAAATAGTGCAGATGGGCGCGGAGGTCACTCACCCGTGTTTCCAGCGAAGGTTTGGTTTTAAGTGTGTTTCGGAGTATGCCTGATAGTGCACTTGATATGATCTAGCCGGTTAAAGAGAATTTGGCAGTGTTCTCTTTGGCTAGCGTGGTTGTGTTAGCTGAGCCGATCGATAGGCTTTCGAGGGGTGGGGTCGAAAGGGGAGGCGCAGGCTGTAGACCCGGTTCCCGGCAACCGCCAACAGATGCCAGGAATGCGGTTTGTGGACGTTCGCCAACTAAATATTTCGCGTTTCGTACGCTAGAGCGCGCTGTTCGTTTATAACTATTTCGTTAGTGTAGAGACTAGATAATTATGCATATAAGATTATGTAAGAACATATCTGAATTCTTTTGAAACTGTCTTGAAAAGTGAAAACATATTTCTAATCATTTGTTTTATTTAGAGCATTATGTATAATGAATAATACCCATTCTATATTATATTTAATTTACCAACCGAATTGCATTCCAAATTCGATTTTCACGTTATGATTGTATTCCGTATTACATACAAATAATAAAAAATATTTTTTTGTGTGTTTTTATATTGCATGGTCTTATTTGTATTTTTTTAAATGCATCAAACTTTAATTAAACAGTAATTAAAAATATATCGAAATAAATATATTTTTATTTAGATTAGAAAATATTTTTTATTTAATTAAAATCATTCTTTTTCATCAGAACTTAACACAATTTAAGTTAAATATATTTTAAAAGGCTGGAGAGCGAATATAAAAGCCTAAATCGTGGTAGTACTCTTACTCTTAGTCTCTGGACACGATCAACAATAAAAGTAATGTTAAGTAACAGTAATGAAGTTATCTTATAATTATATAGGTACAGATATTGTTTTTAAAGTGCCGAATGATTTTTTTTTTTAATTCACCTTTAATTTCATGGACGTAACTGTATGAACTGACAATTGTCAGTTCAACTCCAGTCAAGAAGACCAAAGCCATCAAAAACACTTTAGTAGGTATGTAGGTAGGTAACTTTATAGGTTGGTATTGGTATATTAAGAAATTACGGCAGCAAATCACCCAAACCATATTTTTTTGAAATATTAAATAGGCGAGCAGTGCTAATGTTGAATGGTCTGGAAATCTGACCTCAATTAGGTCCAGCGTTCCTTCAGGTCGGCTGGCTAGTTATTAAGCAAGGTTTTTATAAAAAATATTTAAAATTTTGTATGGTACAAAAACACTGCAGAAACGATTGAATTTCTTAATATTTCTATAGATTTGTGTACCTTGGGAACCATGTGGCGTTAACATCCTTTCCACTCTTCCCGTGAATATCGGTGGAGGTGGCTAGGAGATATAATATGGTGGAGTCTTTTTAGTAATATCCACACTCACTGCTGTTGCTAATAAGATGCCGGGCACGGTGACTATTTTCATAGAATTTCGGGGAAGCCTTATGTCCTGAAGTGGACCACAAGAGATTATTGTTTGGAGGGCTAGGTATTTTCTTCCTAAGTTAGTAAAAATTGGACCACACTTTACCCCGTTGGTCGAGCATTAACTAGCGATCACACTGACTAATGCTTGTGTCTCTTTCCAAATGCTGGACTCTGAGATTTCCAATATAAGGGAAGGCTAGGAGCATTATACGCGTACTATGCTACATGGATCGATCGTAAGTTGAGGTTATGGAAATACGGATTAGTGTCTAACTAGATCGTCAAAAGTTTGAAAGCCTGAAGGCACTCAGCAAAGTCTGACTATATAATATAGTTATTATACTCAGCCGATCGATTCCTTCCTATATTTCACTTGCTCTCTGAAACATAGGAAGTATTTGCTCAGTAAATACGTCCTCCATTTTAGTCTTAATACTGTAGAGCTAAGCCATATATTTATAAGTTAGTGTTAGAGTAGTATTAAGGCAGTTACAATAAAGACATCAACCAAACTACACGCCTCTCAATTACATCCGAACCTGCGACAACACTATCATGTTTATGAATGTACTTAGATCTTTTATAATTTTTACATGAAGTATTGTCGATTAAGAAATGGTACATAAACATGATATTATGATTTGAATTGAAGTGAAATGACATGATGACTAATTTAGAGTTTAATAGTAAATCAAAATATATGGCTTAGCTCTACACCACAATACTACCATACTATACAGTTATGCCACGTAAATTTGCTGGTACGATATCCAATCATGTAGACATATAAAAAGAAAAAAATGTTAGGCTCTGAGTACTTATGCCTTTGTGTGTGTTCTTTACGTAATCTGCATTTGTAACGCTTGTACAACAGAGGAACGACTGTTATTTTATAATTGGTTTCACAAAACTCCAACTGAGCTGGCTACATTGTAATGCATTATTTTCATGTGTTAATAACGAAATGGGTACGAAAATTTCTGATTACCACGCGATTTCCATAGCAAACCCGGGTATATCCGGTAATGAGAAATATTATTTATCGCACCCTGTTAGCGTTGGACTGACCCGGCGTTTTACCCGGTTTATTACTTACCTGTGCCTTAATGTGATATTCTCATGTTTTATTCGGACCCCGCTAAATAATTCCGTTTTGTAAATGTTACTCTTGTTATTATAACATTTTTTTGTTTTGAGATGTAATTCGTCTACTGTTGGGTGAATGTCTACCTAATGTAGAAATGTAGCTAAGCATATTCCATCACATTATGTGTGGATTGATGGAGTAATATATGGTTTAGGCATGACTTTTAAAAAATGCGTTTTATTCTTTAGTCCAGTACTGCCCCACTGCTAAGCATGGTCTTTCCTCTGTTAGTAGAGAAGTTTTTTTAATAAATTCCAAACGTGTAGGTTTCTTTGCGGTATAATATGATAATTATTATTTATATATGTCGTAAATGATCATACTATAACTAATGAAACGTTTTTTTATTGCACAGATATAATAAAGATATTATAGATATACCCCATTCATCCCTAAAGTCTTTAAGGGTGCCAAATAGACGCTAACACGTTGTGTGCAAACAAAGGGTGGAGATAATAATACGGCTCGAGAACAAAGGTAGTCAAAAGTGGCGCCTCTCAGAAAATTGATAAGTGGACTCCTTAGCTCTTCCGCTCGTATGAGTTAGGATATTTTGAGCTATTCATAATTAAAAGGTCATCAGATAGCATGTTAAAACCGTTTCGGATCTTATCTTAAGATTGCAGTTAGATGTTAGGTAAGACTTCAATTTGATTCGGGGTCAATTATGGGAACGACAGCAATCACTGATCAACTTCAAGTACGAATGTTAAGGCTATTATTTCATACTAGTTGAACCCCGCAGCTTCGCCCGCGTTAACAAAAATCGAGGTATAAGTTGTCCCGTGGCAATAAGATATTTTCCCACGATACAAAATACCCTATATGCTAAACCAGAGTGCCAGCTAACTCCCTACCAAATTTTATGAAAATCGCTCCAGTCGTTTAGACGTCAAGAAGTAACAAACATACACACAAACTTTCGCCTTTATAATATTAGTATAAATAGTGTAAATTATAACTACGTAATATAGGTGTAGAAAGCGAGCATGCAGTCTAACTGATGATAAGTGACAATTGCCTCCTGTCAGTGGTATCTTCTGAGCTGAATTACAAACAGCTAGTAAACCACCATTGCCACCTTTAAAATCATAATTTAATTATCAAGGTATTATTTGAACGCAATGTTGCACTATGATAGTATAGTACACGGCAGCGCGTCACCGCTCAACAAGCCGTCTGAAGAGGCTTTTAGGTGTCACACTTAGCATTCTCACTCTACATTCTGTCTGTATGTATCTCTCGACTCGCGTCATTGTTTGTTGGGTTTTTACTATTCAAAAAGCAGTGGTTTTTATGAATAATTCTGTTTTTTAGCAATTGTCGGAGTTTTTCTCGCTGGTGTTCTGTGTTTGTTTTCTTTGTGGGTCGTGCCCTTTTAAGACTTTATTAGATTAAAAAAAACAATCATTGTACGTTGCGTATTTACGTTTTTGTTTACGATCATACCTTGCAATGTACTTTGCAATGCTGGACACAAACGTAAACAGTTATTGTTTTGAGAAACGTAAAAAACTTGTACTACAGGCGCAATAGTCTATATTGAGTTTTTCAATTATTGCACGGATCCTTGAATAGTGCCCCAATAAAGAGTTGCTTAAGGAGAGGTTCAGAAGGAGAGTGGCGAGGATACTACCCTCCACTCGAGAACCTTTCAAAATTTTTGAGTTATTTTCCTGGCTTGTTCAAATTTTTGCCTGTGCAAAATCTTTTTACTCATTTTTGGCCGTCAATCTGTTTTCTATTTTTTTTTTCAGTTCTGTCGTCGTGTCTACCGTTCTACAATTTATTTGATTAACCGTTGTTTTGTACCTACCTACGTTTACAAATGACTCAGGGACAAATCCTATTTATTACGTCATTATTGACTAGTTAGGATGTATCATATGCTATATGTCATTTAAAACATATTTTTCCTTGAAAATCATACGATGTATGCAACGAGAGTAGGATTTAATAGAATATAATGGACCCCAAGTTTACGAGGTCAATCCAAGTAGAGTCTGCAACACATTAACTGGCTATATTACCACTTATGCTGTGCGGCATTATTCCTAAATAATACCACTTACTTTCTTTCCGTGGATTACGGCGACGTAGTAAGCGACAAGGTATAAAATCCAGGAGAAGGGCACAGCGACTTTGTATGTAACATCAACACCTTATGTGATCTTCAGAACGCATGTCATGCGCATTGACTATTAATAAAAACTATTATAAGCGAGGCCTCCGTAAGGTATTTTTTTAAATACTTGTCTTCTTTGTCTTCTTTACTTGCAAAAGGGGAATTTCAAAAGGTTGATAGACGGATAGACTACTCCTTATCTCTTTACCTTAAGTTCTGACAGAAGTAGCGAACAGAAACGAGCAGTAAACATTTTGAATGCATCTTTGAACTGCGCCTTGGATTAAAAACATTAACATTTTAGAGCAAGCAACTTGCACACGCCTGATTATACTTTGAGATTTTTTCGGTGAAATACAGCACTTATTTCGCAATAAAGCGCTGTAAAGACAAAGTTGGGCGCATAATGGGCTCTATCGGGCCACTTGTCTGTGATTGTAAGTAAAACATAAATTTCCATGCGACCGACGTTCTAAAGCTCCTCAAAAAGTTAAACAAAGCTCTTTGTGGGACCTTTAAATATGCGATGAATTTTGAAGTGGCAAAGGCACTGTTTAAAATGTACAAAGTTTAATGGAAATCCGGGTAGCTAAGGGAATATTAAGGATAATAGCGTCATATCTATGTAGGTGTGAACTTGGGTAAGGCCCAAACTTCGTAATCGAAGACCTTCGACCTTACTTAGCGCTTGGTTGATTTTTATCCGGATGAAAAAGGGTAAGGTTTTTAAAGTACAGTACGGAGCTAAGGCCGAATATCTATGTACGAAAAAAGTAAATAAAATTCAGAATTGTAACTACTCGATCTCAGTAAGAGGGTGATGCTTTTTAAGCGTGTTTATATATGTATGTCAATTTCCTTGGCACGCTCCACAGCCCGATCGGATTCACTGATTTTAACATAACATGACGCGTTGTTGTAACGTAAAATAAAAAATATCAATATAGATTATATATTACACTATTTAAGGCTTTTTATTTTTTATACTACCTTATGTTTCAGGTGAAAACAGAAAAAAACGTACTACGTGCAACATCTTTAATATAACAGGTATTTTGGTAAATTTCATGAGTGAGAGCTACATCCGAGGTATTTTACACATAGTATTATACTTATTTATCTCCTTCTATATTAATTATTTTTAGTAATTTAATAAATGTTATTTTTAATTTAGTGCTCTGAAATTAATTTTTATTTTCAGCATTTAAAGGAAGTATCGTGTAAGAAATTACGGAAGTTGTGTACTGAATCAACACAACATAAGTATTTTTTTAAGAAAACCTATCGTATACCAAATAATAAGTGCCATGACATTTTTATGCGAAAAAAAAACTTAGAACTGGGACTATGATTATACTTAACCGTCACAGTCTTAACTTAGCGTCTGAAATAATCTTTTAATAAGTTTTAATGCCTAATAAAAATACGACTATTTTATAGTATAATTAACATGGGCATGTAGTTCATATTATGTCTCCTTGCGTAAATCAGCGCAGGCATTTCATTTTTTTATGGATTTTTTTACAGATTTTCATCATGTGTCATACATAAAAATATTACCCTAAATACCTCCTTGTCTTGTACGTATCTGATACGTATCTCTTAGAAAAACAAAGTTTAATTATCAAGGGTACGTCCAAGGCACTTGTTTGCCGTCCTCAATCTGAGGGAACTCATTTATGAGGATAAATGAGCTCATTCCAGCGAAGTTAGCTCACAGACAACGGTCGGAAGTATAATTTAAACCTAAGTTTGAAACCTTCTAACTTCTGTCATATGTTTACTTTGGCATTACTGACTATAATGGGTTTGATTATTGTAATAACATGCTTTCTACAATTTACACACAAAAGACATCCCGGTCTCTGATGAGATGTTTATATTATATTCATGATTCACCTTATAACCTCATGATATTGAACCGGGTAGTTTTAAGTTTAAATTAATAGCGTTATTTGCGAATTTATTTTTCCTAACACATTATTTTCCTCTTTTATGTGGCTTACGATATCAAGTGACTGTCGCTCCTGACCATTGACATTGATAAAAACCTCGAAAGAGGTTTGGGTTTTGAATTTAGGTTGGTCAAACATTCCTTCGCGAACCTTGAGGATTAATTCAGAACAACGTATGTAAGTACCTAGTATTTTTATCACACTCTTTAAACCAGAACAGTAATTTAAAGCAGAAATATTTCTTGCATACTTATCTCCGTAGTAGAAAGAAGGATTCTGACACCTTCAAACACAGCCATCAATCTGTCAAATAGAGAACAATATGGAGTCATGTAGTATATTTAATGAAAGGGACCCAATGTTTTATCAAGACCCAACCTTTCTGAGCTAATATAATACGGCCTTCTTCACACGAAGAGTATAACCTAATCTGACATGATCTAGGCAAACGACCCAACGCTACAGAGATAGGGAAGATAGGCAACTTGGGTGTGTTATTGAATTTCTTTTGTACCTTACTTAAGGTTGTTTATTTAAATTAAAAAATATAATATAAGTAAAGACTAGGGAACTTTGGGCTCCAGCAGGGCTTCCAGCTGCGGTTAATATCATGAAAGGTTTTTTACGTAAAGGGCTGCCAGCAGACATTTAGAGTTGCCAAAGATACTGAAATATCAACTTATTGTATGAAACTGGATTTATCATGAGTTGTAACGCACCTTTGACTTCAAATAAAAACCCTGTTTCATATGTGACCACTTACTATTATGTGGACATGTTCCTTTGCTACTTGAGTATTGTAAAAACCATGAAACTTATAATGTTTATGGTCAACCCATTATTGTCTCACTGCTGGGCACGGGTCTTCTCTCAGAATGAGAGAGTTTAGGCCATAGTCCACGGCGCTGGCCAAGTGCGAATAAGTGGACTTCACACTCCTCCAAGAACTTTTTTTTTTAAGAATTCTCAGGTGTGTAGGTCACGATGTTTTCCTTCACCGGAAAACAGTGATAATTTCTAATACGCACATAATTTTATAAAAATCATGGTGCGTGCCCAGGTTTGAACCTTGGACCTCCCAATCGAAAGGGCAAGATTAAACCATAAGGCTATCACTGCTCTAATGTTTAGTAAATAAAAAATAAGTAAAAAGGAATTCAATGGAAATACGAGCAAAGTCAGATATTACCGGTTCTGAGTCGAACTAAACAAGTAACATGAAAGTCTATTTGTTGAACGAAAATTCGGCAAAAAATCCTCCAAAACTTCTACAGCATCCGACTGTCCTAATTCCGAGACCCGAACTAAGCTTGAATAAAAAATAAGAACAATACAAAGTGCTCATACCTACGGGAATGCCTGCGAGGGATGGAACTTTGGCTAGGGATGGGGATGAAAGCATGTACACCATTTACTGGAACGATTAAGATTACTGTGCTTTATATGATAATAACTAGCTTTTTCTCACGGCTCCTGAGATATTTTTTCATGCGGATCGTTTATTAAGATTTAGAATGTATGTTGTAATTTAGGTCATGAAACCATATAACAGTTAACACCAATTTTAATCCAAACCAAATTAGTATGTTTTGCGTGAAGGAGTAACAAACATCCACTAATACTGACAAACTCGCCTTTAAAATATTTGTAAGATTAATAAGAATATTTAATTTTTTTCTTATGAATTAATTACTGGTTTGGCAAAGGGAGATCTCCCGCCAGGCTAGGTAGGCTAGGATCATGCCTGGGGAGCGATATTCGATAATACTTCGATAGCGTGTTTCAGAATACGAGTAGCGCTATCTCTTGACGAGTTGCGAGAAGTCACCACACTGGTACATATATTGTTAGAATACTTACGATGAAATTAATTAATTAAGATTATGTAAAACTTACGGACCTTTAAGTTCTCTACAAAGAATGTGTCTTTATGAAAATAGTATTTTGAAGGATTGCAACGGATAAGTGATTGGTTTTGAATTGGAGTAATGGTAAAATTCATCAAATTTGATTAAAAATTGATTACATGGAAATTTATTTACAATTTCACCAACTTTTGCTACGTATATCAATAGGCATAAAATTTGCTCTTCATAATTTATACAGTAAAAAGTAAATAAATCTGCATTGTACTAACAACAGATTGACTGTTTAGTGCACTACGAACACAAGTAGTGGTATCGGTAGAGTCGGGAATGTCGAAATCCTTGTCCACACTAGTGAAAGACTTATAAATCAATATCACTCGAGTATTCGCAACGAATGTCACGCTCAACTCTACCTCAGTTGTAAGGCACGTAATTGCACCCTCATGCCAATTAGGCGGCGTAACGTCTTCGTGACTGGTTCTGAAACGTTTTTACCGTTATCAGAGGCAATTTTGCTCGCTCCGTGCGCACATTTTTGCTCTTGCAAGCGATGTTTCGACAATATTCAAATTTAAGTCGTGTTCTATCGCTAACGAGTGCACGGTAAGCGAAGAATACGTATCCGTTACAAAAGCAGAGTGACAGTAACTTTATAATAGGGTGATCGTCGTAGCAAAGGGCTGGCTTCTAAGCATTTGCCAGGGACGTAACATGGGAATTTTGGTAAAAAAAGTCAACATGAAAGTGTTTGAAATTAGTAAAAAAGGGTTATCAAGGAAAAATATTAGAGCGTGAAAAATCAATCATTGTTAATGATGATTATGGTCGGTTGGTTTGTTGGTTAGTTGGTTTTTTAACTTATCACTTACGTTTTGCGGACGACATAGTGATTTTTGCAGAAAGTGCCACTGAATTGGAGAACATGATGAATGAACTGGTCAAAAAGTAGGACTGTCAATGAGCACGACTAATACCAAGATTCTAACCAATGGTACTGCTTAAGACATTATGGTTAAAAATGAACAGATTGAATACGTAAAAGAATATACATATATACCGGGGACAACTTGTAACATTTGAAAACAATACAGGGAAAGAAATTGAAATAAGATGAAGTTAGAGTGGTCATCTGTTAACAGATAAGACCAACAATATCAGGGTCAAGAAAAAAACTGAAATAATAGAGGTGAGGAAAAGAGTAAGACTACTCAAGTGGCATTGGGCAGGGCACGTCGGTAGGATGAATAATAGCAGATAGGCAAAACGTCTAACAGAATGGATATCAAGAGACATGAAAAGGTAAAGAGGACGACCAAATAAAAGGTGAAATGATATCTTTAACCAGAGACGTGGACCCTTACGGATACGAGAGGAGAGCGGAGGGAGGAGGAGAACATGATAAATGGAACGGTTTAGAAGAGGCCTACAACGAAGAGGCGACTACTATTTTCTTTAAATAGCTATTTGAAATCACTTATATTTATTTATAATGTTTTTGTTAGAAATAGTTTAAATTTGCAAATCATAAATTACGTACCTTATTGAGGGAATAGATAGTAAAATATAAGTAAAGTTAATAGTTAATAAAAGTTATAACATGTAAAAGTATAAGTTGTAGTAGAAATAAAAGTTATTTTTATTTATTTTATTTCATTAAGGTTGTTAATGGCGTTAAAGTCAAAATATCCCGCAGTGAAAATGTTTTAAATTTCAGTCAAAATTTCTTACTCGGTAGCGATATATGTATATACATATATCTCATTATTTGGACGTGAGACAAGGCCCCTAGTTGGGTAGTACATGTAGGTTAAGATCTTGAAGTCGCTCCAGGCAAAAAGACATTAGGCACGCTTACAGTGGATACCGTTAAGGGAACATTTTATTTTATACATATTTTCACGAGACATTTTTTTTCGTTTTTGTCCTACGAGTTTATCGTCTTTTCGCTTAGAGGAGCGTAAGAGACGGAGTCTTTTAAAAAGTGTAGACGTAGTAAACCTTTTCTTGATGCGGATTGTCCAATAGAGGTAAGCGGAGGGCGAAATGCAATAACGGCGCGTTCACACGAGGCCAATGCGACCGTTGAGCCGGAGTGGCGCCCAACGCGGGGCAAGTTTATTTTTACATTCTAGCCAACTTTCCAATTAGTTTGAGAAACAGATGAAACAGTGAACATTTTTGGGAATGCGCTTGTTTCTTTTATTTTATTCATATTGTCACGAGACATATTTTTTTTTCGTTTTAGTCCTACGAGTTTATCGTCTTTTCGCTTAGAGGAGCGTAAGAGACTGAGTCATTTTAAAAGTTTAGATGTAGAAAACCTTTTCTTGATGCGGATTGTCCAATAAAGGAAAGAGGAGGGCGAAATGCAATAACGGCGCGTTCACGCGAGGTCAATGCGACTGTTGGCCGGAGTGGCGCCCAACGCGGGGCAAGTTTATTTTTACATTCTAGCTAACTTTCCAATTAGTCTGAGAAACAGGTGAAATAGTGAACATTTTTGGGAATGCACTTGTTTCTTTCTTTTTATGATCCGACTTTTAATTAGTGTTTGAGAAAACCGAGATACCCGGTTTTTGTACTCTCCAAATATAGAGCGAGGCCTTCCTTCCATAAAATGGGAAACAGGCTGCACTGCACAGATTTAGTAGGTGATATACAGAAGATATGCGTTTTGAACATACTCGTTCAAAAATGCACTTGTTTCTTTTATTTTATACATATTTTCACGAGACATTTTTTTCGTTTTACGAGTTTATCGTCTTTTCGCTTAGAAGAGCGTAAGAGACTCAGTCATTTAAAAAGTGTAGACGTAGAAAACCTTTTCTTGATGCGGATTGTCCAATAAAGGAAAGAGGAGGGCGAAATGCAATAACGGCGCGTTCACGCGAGGTCAATGCGACTGTTGGCCGGAGTGGCGCCCAACGCGGGGCAAGTTTATTTTTACATTCTAGCCAACTTTCCAATTAGTCTGAGAAACAGGTGAAATAGTGAACATTTTTGGGAATGCACTTGTTTCTTTCTTTTTATGATCCGACTTTTAATTAGTGTTTGAGAAAACCGAGATACCCGGTTTTTGTACTCTCCAAATATAGAGCGAGGCCTTCCTTCCATAAAATGGGAAACAGGCTGCACTGCACAGATTTAGTAGGTGATATACAGAAGATATGCGTTTTGAACATACTCGTTCAAAAATGCACTTGTTTCTTTTATTTTATACATATTTTCACGAGACATTTTTTTCGTTTTACGAGTTTATCGTCTTTTCGCTTAGAAGAGCGTAAGAGACTCAGTCATTTAAAAAGTGTAGACGTAGAAAACCTTTTCTTGATGCGGATTGTCCAATAAAGGAAAGAGGAGGGCGAAATGCAATAACGGCGCGTTCACGCGAGGTCAATGCGACTGTTGGCCGGAGTGGCGCCCAACGCGGGGCAAGTTTATTTTTACATTCTAGCCAACTTTCCAATTAGTCTGAGAAACAGGTGAAATAGTGAACATTTTTGGGAATGCACTTGTTTCTTTCTTTTTATGATCCGACTTTTAATTAGTGTTTGAGAAAATCGAGATACCCGGTTTTTGTACTCTCCAAATATAGAGCGAGGCTTTTCCTTCCATAAAATGGGAAACAGGCGTAGCTGCACAGATTTAGTAGGTGATATACAGAAGATATGCGTTCTGAACGAGTATAATGGAAGTTATTTTTCACTAGTAATAACGATTCAAATCTTTAGTAAGAACAGAGATAAAAGTTCATGATAATTTTTAAAAGAGGTGATGCGAAATTGAAATTCAAAATTCGGTAGTACCCATTTAGGTACACAACAATTCTAAGCACATTAACAAATTCCAACTTCATACAATATTAAACTTTTTATTGTAGACGCGAAGCAAATGTTATCCGAGGATCATTACTTACCATTCAGGTAGGTAATTGAAATGATTTGTATATTTGCAGTTTGTAATAAATTATAAATATATAATCCTACTGTTTCAAGTGCAAGTGAAGTGCAAGTTAATTACGTTTTCTTAAACAATTACTGTTTACTATTTCGGACCCAAGTTGTATAGGAAGTATGGGAGAAAACGTTATACATATATAGGCAGGGTGGCCTATCCTATATCAGCTATGGTAGCGTTTAATTGTGGGCGTAAGAATTACGGGCTAGCAGATAATTACGACACTGATTTAGTCACTATACTTTACGGAATTAACATTTGGAATAACATAGGTATAACTGGTATCAAGAAGAATAACGCTGAGTTACGAAGACGCCGTTGAGCAATGTAAGCGACACACTACTTTCAACAAAGTAATCTTTTAACTAACTCAGCCGATCCACTTTTATGCATTCCGATCACACGACACAATCTACGCCTACCCGCTCAGTGTTGCGTAAAGAGAAGGCAGATGCTACCCTCACTTGTCTATGTTAGATTACGAACTATTAAACTAAACGGCGTTTATCATGAAATGGACGTAGGTTTCCCGTCATCCACCGACACATACATTCGTACTAAGGGCAGATTTTTATATAAGAAATCTTTGCATGGATTTCTAAAAGGAAATCTCATAATAGGCTCTCCCAAGCCTAGGACTACTTAAGAAAAATCATACATCAGTTGGTGTAACCGAGAGCCTTAGCTCGAGGAGTCTTGACCTAATTTGGGAGTGTGGGGCCGTTACCCGCGTCATTGTGTCCAAACGCCGTCATAACAGCGCGGCTTATGTGCTTAGATTGCACTCCGGCGCTTGAGGGTTAATTAGTTTCTTGGTGTTGGTACTACGTAATTGTATTGAATTTCCTACTGTTATTTAACCGTTTTCAATGTGATATATTGCTGTTGCCAGAAATGGGCACAATAAATGTCTTGTTCAATTAAATATTTTTAGGTCGTGTATTTAAATTCACATAACACAAAAACTCAATTAATGGCCTAGAATATCAGTCTGTTATGCCAAACTTTAAAAAAAATAACGCCCAGTAATGGCAACTTTACAGATTTACATATTCCTCGAATCGGGGGTTTCAGCGACGCTGCAACTTTTTAAGGTAAAAATTTACGGTGAAAATTTGAAATATTACATTCTATCGAAGTATTTCGTAGTGGAAATACCAATTCCTTATGAAATAATTGAAATACCATACACGTATTGATATTTGATATATGTATCTTAATTACAATTACTATTACTAGTCAGCCTTGGCACTTGTAAACTATGTGTAATTTATGAGAAGAAATGGATACTTATCTCCATCACAAATAACAATAATCATCTACCATTGAATCAACTGGTAATTTTCGCTGGGTTAAAATCAAGAGATTAGTATAAAACGCACAATAAAAAATAATACACGTTTATAAAAAATACTTATAACTTCATAAGTATAACGTGAGATGAGATAATACTTAATAAGAAGCTAAAGTAGAGACATACAAAAAATGTTTAACTTTTAATTGGGTCTTGTAACAATGAATCGCGTGCTCGTCTTTTTATATAATTAGCTTGTTATATAACGAATAATATACATAAAGGTACATTTATAAGCACACATTTCTAATATTATTAACCCTTATCTCGCAAGAACTCCTTGATACGGCTCCTCATGACTTAATTTGGGCGTACAGCGTCGGCCGTTACGCGCATCGTTGGTCCCAAATGGCGCCATAACAGCGCAGCTTATGCGTTGAAATTGCACCTCAACATTTGAGATTTGATTCGTAATGTTGATATTTTGATATGTCGATGATAGTTTTAATTATTACAACTGTGATCGCGCAAGAACTCCTTGATACGAGGCTTCTCCTGACTTCATTTGGGCGTAGAGCGTTGGCTGTTACGCGCATCGTTGGTCCCAAATGGCGCCATAACAGCGCAGCTTATACGTTGAAATTGCACTCTAACAATTGAGGATTGATTCTTGATGTCGATATTATTAAATACCAAAGATAGTTTTATTTATTACAACTATTATCTCGCAAGAAGTCCTTGATACGAGGCTTCTCCTGAATTAATTTGGGCGTATACCGTTGGCCGTTACGCGCATCGTTGGTCCCAAATGGCGCCATAACAGCGCAGCTTATGCGTTGAAATTGCACTCGTTGATTCGTTATGTTGATATTTTGATATACCGATGTTGGTATAATAATTACAACTGTATTCGATACCAGTGTTTACAGTGTTGATATGTAATGTGTTAATGCGGCCGCATAATGTGTAAGAACATATTCTGTTTTCAATATGGGAAGCCCTAAAATGCTGACCTTAATCATCAAATGTAGATCACTTCATGAAAAAACAAACATAAAGAAATAAATAAAGAAGAATGACACGAGCTTTTCCAAAATATAGGTCTTATCATTGACACGGGGTAACATCTTGACCTTGTATAAGGCACGTGGACCCTTTACTGCTCCACTGAACCTAAATGCCACAATAACAGGCTCAGCTTACGTTCTGAGATTACACTTGAATAAATTGCGTGGGTTAATTAAATTTCGGGCGTTTGGACACGTGCTTCAAATATACTCACTAACTATGCGTGACAAAGATAATAATAGTGGTGATTATGCGGTATTTTTCCAATTTTAACACAGGAATATTTTTTAGAGATGGTGTCTTAAGTATAATCGTGAGCTAAGAAAACGTGAATATGACGATATCGCAGATGCTTTTATGGATTTAGAGTCATCGTATACGTCAAATTATGATAAATTATAAAAGATTTTACGCGGCGGCCAGCACGCGGCGTGGCACCGAATAGTTTTGAAGACAGACGTAACTGCTTGAAACGCAACTTAGTCAATATTGCGTAAATATGGTGGTAATTTGACTTTTTCGGTGATTTGGTATGCGGCTAGCTGCACAGAGAAAATCAGCTCATATCCCAAAATAAATATATGTATGACCTAATGTTTCTAGCTACATGATCTTAAATGTATGTTGCTCTAAAGCCATTTTGTCCTAGACAATTATTGAAGTGAAAACTCGTGATAGTTACGATTTAGGAGCAATACGTACAACTTTAAAGTACGTCTTTTCTAAATTCACTATAAAATATTACCCAACACACTCGATAGTGGTTAAAGCGATCAGAAATAAGAGAAACAACGACGAAACGAACACTCTGTGGCCGAATTCACTGACACCGCGATAAAATAAAACAGGCCCGCCATAGCCATAGGTGGACTTTTTGCTGTCGCAGTCGAACGGCGCAGTTTGGACGATATCCGCCATCTGCCGCCCGCTATTCACTCGGCACTGCATATTGAACGCTACAGCGGAAAGTTAGCATTAGTCAAAGTACGAAAAGTTCAGCATTTTCTACAGTTTCGAGCGACACGTAGAAAAGTTTTTATTTTACACTTGGGGACTTGGAAACCCGTGTTGCGGGTTAAACGGCGTTATTAAATGATAATGGGCTAAGATAATGAAATAACAGTTCGCGTTAATGCACGCTACGGCATAATATAGAGGCAATAGGGTTCGATTGTTAACTTTTAATACATATTGCTGTTTTTTTATAGTTATACCTAACAATTAGTTGTTTTTAAGGTTTGAAGTAACAAAGGTGTAAGCAACTTCATTTGGGACAGGGGTTCCAGCTAAAGTCAATAACAGTTATATTGCTTCGCATGAGGATAAAAATAATTGCCTTATCACTACATAGTATAGAACAAGGTCGCGTCTCGCTGTCTGTCTCTATGTATGCTTAGATCTTTAAAACTATGCTACGGATTTTGATTCAGTTTTTTTCAACAGATAGAGTGATTCAAGACGATGGATTTTTGTGTAGTGTATAATACATGTATAATATAGTAGAAAAAATGTTAATTTTAGATTTTTTACTTTTAGGCGGAACAAAGTTCGCCGGGTCAACTAGTAGGTATGTATTAAAGTGAGCCGGACATTTTCCACGACAGAAATATTTTACGCTAGGAATAGGTGGCGGTGGCACCGTTCTACCAACTTGCAAAAGTTACTTTCTTTCAAAAAAGGTACATATGGCACACACGGTGATTTAACCAGAATAAAAAATAAACACACAGTTTTAGTTGCTACAATAAATTTATACATAACGTATGTAATAAGAAGTATTAAATAGAACAGATATATAAGTAAAGGAGAAAATCTGAATTTAAAATCTGAAACCGTCGTAGAGGAAAAAATAGAATCCGATATACAGACAAGGAAATCCTTGCTGGAAGTCACGCTATGACTTAAATACCATCGACCGGGATTATACAAGTCGGGGCTAGAGCTAAGCCTCGCTAATTGTGGCAACATCTCTAGAGCTCTAACATTCCGGAGAGCACTGGTTTTCAACCAAAGCTACTTTACCTCTTTTGGAGTACAAATGCGATATTGTGTCGATAAGCAGAACTTCACTATGGAAACTCTTTTGGGCTCTTTCAACCTACAGGTGGCGTTGGAAAAGACTAGTTGTACTACTGTTAAGTAGTGAAATGTATGAAGAATACTCTACATGCATATACTCTAAGTATTAACCAGTAAGCTATGCTTAAGGAGTTCTTATTTAACCCCTGACACAAAAAGATTGGTGTTATAAGTTTGGCTGTTATTTGTGCCTGTATGTTTGTCTCTGTGTCTTGTGCAGACGCACAGTGGCTTGTCAATGGATGAACCGATTTGGATGCTATTTTTATTTTGTTAGAAAGCATGTTTTTGTAAATATTTATAATACTGACTAGTATATTTCAACAGGAATGTCTTTTATTATATGCAAAACCTATTTTTTCATTCTTAAAAAGGTTTTACGAAATCTTTACGTAATTCGTTAAAGCATCGTGAATCCGAGTAATTCTAACTAAAATGCAGTTACCAGCACTCCTCAATACGTTTCTAAAAACGAACTGGATAACAGTGAAAAACGATCCGGAACCTAGTAGCTCGAAGCGAAAACATTTTTTTACATTTCCCGCCCAGATATATTGTCTTTACAGAAGGCCGTAGGTCTGATTTATGAGTAAAAGATCGAGTCATAAATCATCCACACCCTCTCCAGCGTAGTTCTGAAAAATTGTATGGAAAAAGAAATTAAAATGGCGGACGAGTATTTACGGCGGTGTCAGCCGCTTCATCCTCCAGTTATTAATTAATCTGCCTAATTAAATTTTGGCTCCGTTGTCGGAAACTACCGTTTTTCAAGTTTGTATGACGGTGCAGGAAAGTTTGACTGCGCTGAGCGGACAAGTCACGGGCCAGTATCAACCCTGATTCGAGTTGAATTAAATTGAGCAAAGTTTCACAGTTTTTTAAGACTACAAACATTTTGCTTTTATTTAAGGATTAATACTTGCGACGAGAGCGGGAAGATCTTTAAGGGGATAGGATCTTTTGTGGTTCCAACTTGAAAACACCTTACACCCATTTCAGTCAAATAACAACAGGGATAGCAGCGGTGTTTTATTTCGATAAGCTATCCGAGGAGTTCCAACTTAGTTCTCAAAGTTAGCCATAGATACGTTGGAAACATATTTGTGGCCAAGCTCAGTAAATATTAATCTTATCTGGATTATATATGTCAATTGGTAGGTACCATTAGGTAGACGGCACGTTCGTTTGCTATTTTCATATTATAGAAATGGTTATTTAAATATGTTGTTCTTTTCAAATAGTATAATTGAAATGATGAATGGAGCAAACCGAATATATGTACTGGGTTTTTATATTTTAAACTTATTCAAAACTTACATTACACTTTAGCAAGATTTAATTTGAATCCGACTCTCTTCATGGATTTGACCAGAATAAGGATAAGATCTTGTGAAGTAAGATGCAGTAAGAAAATTTGACTATAAAATATTATAAGTTTCAAGATATTTCAATTGAAGAGTAAGGTTTTTATTGCTGTATGACTGTTAACATCCGACTGACAAAATATTTTTGATACGGTGCGATTATCATTCATTAAATTATCGATTGATAAGAAAAGTGACGATAAAAAGACTATTAGTAATCTTAGTCAAACATCTATGATTAATGTTAAAGCTTATCATCGCGTTTTACAAGTCTAGGCGCGAAGAGGGGCTGTGCAGATGGAATTGAAATTTGGCTCGACAGTCAAATATTTACTGTCTGTGTGTACTCTCCGCTTTTTATAAGTCTGGCGGATAGCATATTCGAGTAAACTGCTGTAATAATCCTGTTATTTCCTCTTCGATTTTGATACTAATGATAACTATGCAATAAATATAACCCCCAGAGTAATTAGCAGATTTAGTTATACTAATATATACTGACTAGCAATGTTAATATAAATTGGTGGTTTAAATCTCACTTTTTCTATTGGAAAGCTCAAAGTTCGATTACCAGGTAACTCAAGTTTTTCAAGATGAGAAGTTCGGATTTGAAGTTAATAATCCTTTGCTTTAAAAGTAGAGAAGACAGAATAAAAAATCTTATATATAAAATTCTCGTGTCACAATGTTAGTCTCCATACTCCTCCGAAACGGTTTGACCGATTCCTCTGAAATTTGGTAAGCATATTGGGTAGGTCTGAGAATCGGCTAACATCTATTTTTCACTCCCCTAAATAATAAGGGTGGTCCACCCCTCAATTTTTTTTTTATTTTTTTATATGGCAAAACAACGTTTGTCGGGACAGCTAGTATATATATATATTTCTCAAAAAAATCAAAACCCAAAAATTTTGAGGTTAACCATTCTACTGTTTAATGTGCAAAAGTTCTGCTAAACTTTTATTTCCATCATTTGCTACATTTTCGCCTATTGACCAAATATGCGGCTCTGGCAGTCACTTTGATTTAAAACATTTTTCGATTCACTGCCGAACTTGTTCCCTTTCGAAATTCCCTTTGAAGTGTAAAATTTTCTTTTCGGCCGATCCATCGTTAGTCAGTCATTTCGCCTTTGATCACCGTTTTTGTATTTTGCAGTGGAATTGAAATTCTTCAGGTTAAGTATAGGTTATCAAATTTTCTTTTTCCACTTTTTGACAGCATTTCTAAGTAAAATTTTATTTATAACATCTTTCCATTTTCAGATTTGCCACCAAATATTTCCGTTATCCTTTATGCACAAAATATTAATACGAGTATACACAATTTTATTAGTTTACCAAATATATCAATAATATCTCAAAATTTATACAATAACTTAAAAAACAGTAACGCACATCTTGTGTCGCAAGTTTTAATTAATAATACTTTTTTATTCAATTTTAATCATAATAGGTACACAAATGTCGTTCATGATTTTTATCGCAAAACTGCAATAATATTGCAAACACAAATTTCGCATAAAGTCTTATGACTTAGAAATAAATTACTATTTCCTGAAACTCACATAAAACGAAAGTAGAAAAATTAAAAAGTGTAATCCTGTGCACATTGAATAAGTCTAATACCACAGAATCCTGATGCTAATACTTATTAAAGGTTTTGTGCCTCGGACCGACCCCATAGAGAATTCCGGTTTAAGCGAAACAAATTTGAGAAAAAATCCCCCATTTCCTCGCGTAATTTTGAGATTGCCCGCTACCAGTGGGAAAGATGAAGGAATTTGGGAGCATATGTAGTTAATGAACGAATTTAAAGAAAGTAATAAATGATGGATCATCTTCAAATTATATTCAGTATTCTTTAACGTTTCTAGCGTTTCACACCTATTTCTAGCGTGAAGCATTTCTTGCGTTTCGATAGTAGGGTGTGGTTGCCGGCACACTTTCACATGAGGCGACCATCATAGTCCTCGGGAGTAGCAACGCATCTGTGATTGACTTCAGATGGAACTCATGTTCTGTATGAAGTTGATTACAGATGACCATGGGCGGCAGTGACCACTTACCATCAGGTGGACTGCATGCTCGTTTGCTACTTCAGCCAAATAAAAAAAAAAAAAAACTTTGATGTATATTTGACGGAATAATAAAATAAAGGTAATAAACACAGGTATTAGATACGAGGTCTAATTTGGAGACGTGGAATGATCTGCGATCACATAACGTAGGATTACATAACATCTACATGATTAAGAGATTTGGATTTTTGAAATGCAGAAATTTTACACATTATCTGATTTTTAGCAATCTAGATTTCGACTTTCAGGTACTTTTTACAAATCAATGGGTGTATTTGAAATGAATTTTCGCTTAAACCGAAAATATTGTGAGGAAAACCCATAAAACTCTTAGACGTATCTAAGAGTTTTATATAAATCCCGGGAAATCTGACAATGTGCACTTAGCCATGGTAATGTATTTCAGCCCTTTTTTTGTTTACGAGGGGAAAACTTTCAAAATGACCTGACCAACCTGACGCCGTGGGGGCGACATGGGTCAAATGGTCCCCGCGGGTCCTCAGCGCTGCATGGAGGAACCCGGGATCTCCAACAGAACACAACCGGAATCCTCCAAATGCTCTTTCGGGCTCTTCCCCGGTGAATGAATACTCGCATCTCTATACGGCGGCATGCTACCACACATGCCGCCGTCGTACCCGGAGTCGCTTGGCGGAACGTTTCGAGCTCCCACTCTAGCCGCCCACAACCCCAGAAGCCCCTCTTAGTCGCGTCTTACGACTGGCAGAGGATACCGTAGCTCTATTCTGGTCCCAGAACTACAGTGACAATGTATTATGGCCTAAACTTTTCTTAATTTGCGCAAAGGTTTATCCAGCAGGAGGATACATTTTTCCATACTCTAAAATTAGTAATTTTATCCCCATTACATTACATTGCGGATGATGCTTCTCTTACGTTGAGTCTCGTAATTATTACCTGAAACAAAAATGAAAATTTAATTAACACCGGCCCGTAAACGGTAATGTACGTTAATTTATTGGATATGAAGGATGTTTATCAATCCATTTACGAATTGATGTATCAAAATGTGTCAAAAAGCTTTATCACGGTAGCTAATTGTGTAAGTAATTGAGATTTTAAGCACGTTTATTTATTTAATATGTAACCTCTGAAGGTATATTTCATTACTTTTACTAAATAAATATATAACGATGAGGAAAGGAGTATCAAAATCGCAGTATCAAAATTGTAGATAACTTACAATTATTTTTTATGTTTTTTTTTACTGAAGTAACAAACGACTGGTCACTGCCGCCCGTGGACATCTGTAGTTAACTTCGTACAGGACATGGGTTCCATCTGAAGTCAATCACAGATGCGTAGCCACTCCCGAGGACTATGATGGTCGCCTCATGTGAAAGTGTGCCGGCAACCACACCCTTCTATCGAAACGCAAGAAATGCTTCACGCTAGAAATAGGTGTGGCGGTGGTACTTCCCCGGTCGAACTACACTGGTTCTACCACCTTAAAAATGTGTTACTAATATAGCCTTATGGCATAAATCTTATTATCAACGGATCGCATTTTAATCCTAGGCAGGTCCCAAACCTTTTTCAATATTGTACGCATATAATTGAACAATATTGGATAACACGATTCGGAAAATTATTGTGATATAACTGCGAGTCTAACAATTCTCCACAAGTTTTCAAATGTGTGTAAAGTCTTACACAAAACAATCTGAGTTTTGTCAGTGCGGTAGAGTGGCCCCTTGTTGGGCGCCAAACTTTAAATAACTTTGAGTTGTGTATTCAGAGCAGGATTTAGAGGTCTGAAGGCCTCGGGGCAATACAGGTTCGAAGAAATATTTTGCCAAGTTATTCAATAAATAGCTTATTGTAAAAGAAAGTAGATTATTTCACCCCGACCCATTTCGAAATCTTATGAGACAAAAAGGTCACCTAATATTTGACACTTGTCTCTGCGATTTGATGGATTAAAAAAAGTCTCAAATTTATTAATAAGTTGTTTATTTGTGTTTATTAACCGGAATTAGAAAGTCTTTTCGAAGTCTAGTTTGGGGCCTCTCTTCCGCGGAGGCCCGCGGCAGTTATCCCGGATGGCCTCTCCTAAATCCTCCTATCCTAATCTCCTAAAAGTAGTATGTGTATGCTCTATATAGGTTCTAATAGGTTCTAATATAACCTTTATAGGTTCTCTTGTAATTAATTTTCGTTCTTTGACATAAACTGCACCTATGAAAATAATTATGTACAATATATTCAGTAAAAGCGCAAGGCACACCCTTCGTCCTTTTATTTAGTTTCTGAAACTTCCTAATCATTTCCTCTTTGCTGTTCACGCGATCGACCGTGAAAGCGTCCTATAAAAATCCATGTTGATGCTTCCCTTTGACAGGACTTTAGGGGATAAAGGGGAGTTTCTAAGACGCTTTTACTTCGCTATTACGTAGGCGTGTTTGATGAAAATGATAAATAAGCAAGACTATGTATTGGGGATCTGTCAAGGGAGCATAAATGGTATGAGAGAGGAATCCCTGGATTTTTTCTACTTAAGTTTTTTATGAATAGCTGAATCACCTTATCAAAAAAGGTTTAAAGTTAAACAATGGACATTATTTGGCACACAATCCATTTAAAGGTAAGTTATCGTTGTCATCTATATGATTAATTTAAAATCAAAGCCAGATAAGATGAGATGTTGGACACAGTCTGTGTGTGTTCTATTCCTAAGCACTTAGTATGAAAGCCTCGGACAAGTGATATATAACTTTACTAGTTGACCCGACGATCTTCGTTCCGCCTAAAAATCTAAAATTATAAGTGTTCCTCTACTACATTATGCATACATACAAACCTTCCTCTTGACACTGTCTATTAACAAAATGCATTAAATAGGAACAGACAGCGCGAAGCGACTTTGTTTTATACTATGTAGTGACATGTATTTACTTCCTCTTCTTCAATCCAAAATACAGCAGAGCTTAACTGTGTGTTAAGCGTAGCTGTTATAAGGCAGAAAAAAAGGATTGCGTCTGTACTTTCGAAATAGAGCCATAAAGGGTTCTATTATAAGTCAAAAAAGACTACAATATACATAGATTATTTCGGTTTAGCGCCCCGAAAATATCAAGCTTTGCGTGTGTCAAATATGTGGCGCTGAAGCTACGTTATTTAAATTGAAATCCGTATTTTCTCAACTTATACGAAAACTAACCCAATCCAAATCCAGTATAATGATCGTTTCTCTAGAGAAGCAAATTGCAGACTAATGAGCACAATCCGTACAGCCTCCCGCCAAGCGGAGCGGAAAAAGGGTATAATGGCTAAACGAGATGAATTATGTTATCATTGTAATTAATTTGACTGAAATATATTATTCAGAAGAAAATGTTTTTGTAATTATTCGGCGGATAATATTTTTCAATGTAACCTACAATTGTAATTACAAAAATACCATAACGCTATTTTTAAGTCTTGAAATTATATTTGGTCAAATAGAAATTTGAAAGGTGGTGTTCCTGTTTAGTATAATTCGATCGTAGCCTATCGCTAACACCATCAGAGATATTTTAATTTGAATTCGATAAAAACGTTGTAGATTCCGTTTGTTTTGTTACGAATCATTTCAAATTAAAGCCGTCAAGTTAGCATTACAATTCCGTTGGAGATACAAATAACGGGCTAATGAGAGCAATCCGCATGGCTTACTGCCAAACGAAGCTGAAAAGGGCGTAATGGTTGGAATAAAATGGATGTTGTTATCATTACTGTTATAAATAGCTCATCTTTAATAGTGTACTTTAATACCGTAATGTTACTTTCCGATTGTTTCGAATTTTCCTTTTTTTTATAAATAAGTAATTATTAAGTTTTTTGCACAGTTTTAAACTTAGGTATTTTTCGTATGGTGGGTGCTACGACACATATACACGAATACCCAAACTAAATCTAAATTTATCATTTAGATATCTGTTCTGTTATTAAACATTAAAATAATTTAACACATAAAACATTAAATGAATGTACCTATATTAAATCCAATATAATTGTAAAACATCGAAGTGTTCATTTCAAATAAATTTTGTATGTATCGTATCCAACTTAGAAAATTGGGTGATTTTGGGTCACACGTGTTGCCTTCAACTTTATATAAAGAACTAACAAAGGGCTGCCCCTTGTTGGGCGCCAAACTTTCAACTACTCTGAATAGTATGTTCCTTCGTATTACCATTGACAATCGAACTTTGCTGAGTATAAAAGAAACGTCAAAGTTTCAAAGACAATTTCAAAAGAAATTTGTTTTCCGCAACTATATTGAGATGATATCTGCAGCGAAAGTTCAGAATACATTCACAATAAGTTCTTCAATGTGTTCGCTATTGAAAACAGAATAACAAAACAGGTTCTGTCGACAATAAATTTAAACGAACTTTACAATCAAGTCCTTAAAAGCAATGTTAATGCTATAAAAGACAATTCGCATAATTCTATAGTAGAAGACAGCTGGAATTTTATTTAGGACTTCGCATTCTTCAGCGTGTTGGCAGAGTTCCGCGTCAGCAATATTGAGATTCCTCTGTCGTCCCATCTCAAGAATTATGTTACTGGGTCAAACATATTTGTGAAAGTCGGATGTATTGCGAAGATTGAGTGATCGTTGACGTTGAGCTCCTAAAGTCTAAAGCAGCCAATATTGGCATGCCGTCCAATGTCCTTGATCCGGTGCTATATGTATTGCAGACTGGATCAAGGACGATAATATATTCCATTGATGTTGAGCTTTTGGAGTCTATGTTGGCGGCCAATATTGGCATGCTATCCAATATCGCTGATAAGACACGACGTGCATCACAGATTTTAGATGAAAGACTTACATACATAATACATGTACATTCAGAATTTCAATTTACTTGGTTCATTTCATTTTATATTAGTACATAAAAATACTCAAATTTAAATTTGCGACTATGTTAAAATACATTCTTCAAAATTTGAACTTATAGTATATATTTCTTGTAGAATCAGAATTAAAGTCATAACAAAGCTCTTATTGAACTTGCACGTCATGCATATTCCATAAACTGCTTATGTCCTTGCAAGTGAAATTTTGCTTAGCAGAATCAGCTACTCAACCCACTGGGGTCGGCGTTTAAATTACGTAGTCAATATTCTAAATCCCGAGTTCAGCTAAGATAATTTACTACAAATAATTTAGCATAAATCACCCTCCCTCGCAGCCCGGAGTGACAAGTCCTGGCCGCACTTATCGTCTACCCACAGAGCTCTAATTTACGGCCCACCTAATATAAAGAGGATTGCCGGACATTTATTTGACTAGACAAGGAAATGGTGCTTTGAGACTACCATTTTTGGGTGATGAGGTACTGAAATTAGTTGAAAGAGGATCAAAAGAATTTATGTTATGAGATCTTAGCCGTATATTGATATGAATATGTTAATTGTGTTAACGAATTATAAAATTACAGTCATATTGGCCATTTAGATTCGCACTTGGCCAGCGCGGTGGACTATGGCCTAAAACTCTCTCATTCTGAGAGAAGACCCGTGCCCAGCAGTGGGACAGTAATGGGTTGTACCCCATGAAGTCGATTATAAAGACAATGCTCTGGCTAAATACTAAGCTGAAATGCTTTAGAAAAGTATGTCAGTGCACTACAGTGAAATACATTGATGTATGTCTTGTATAAATGTTTTTGCCGTAATGAAACAAAAGTAATGGCGATGGAGGTCTACATATAAAAAATCTAATAGAAGCACAATTTTAATATTATTAAAACAAATCGAAAGGGATTGAACCTGAAACAAGAAAGGGATGGTATAATGAACAGAGCGAATAGCGATAGGCAGAAGCAAAGTATCTGAAGCACTGGAAGGATACGACATAAAAACGTCGTAAATAAAATTGGGTTAGGTTTTTATTCGAACAAGGTCATTTCGCGGGTGATATTTTGCCAGCTGTAATTCAAAAACGTTGGATTAAATCGACGCGAATTAAGCGGACAAGGTAAATATAAAAAATCCGCCAGGGATTACGCAAATTTCCCTTGTGGTGGGCAGAAGCGGAATAATAATGGAGTCGGGATTTAAGGGAATCCAAACGACGTTTTCGAGGTGCCTTTGTTGATAAATTACAGTGTTTTTTACTAATGGACGCCGTTTAAGGAACATTTTCGCATCGTAGTATTAAAGGGGGATCTTTGGATAAATTGCCGGTCGTCAAAGGATATTGCTAAGGATTCTTCTGTCCTGTATACTTTAATAGTGATGATTTTAAAACTAAACAATAATTGGGATATAATTTATTGTATATATTAATTTATCTTTAAGTGGATACCCTCTCAAGCAAAGTATTGATAGAGAGACTGTTAAGGGTTTCGGATGGATTGCCTATTAGAATGAATGCTATGTAGGTATAATTACTATATTATGTATGTTTTTGAAGTTCAATTTGTCCCATGTTGTTCTTATTTTAATAAGGTTGTATGTGGTTTGTTACTCCTCCACTCAAAAACTGTAGATCGAATTTCTTCAAAATTTCATTGAAATTTGACGAACACCTAATTTATGACCCTTTTTAATTGTTTTCGAAGGGGAAACCTCCAAAAGGTACCCGACCTTGTTATTACGGGAGCGACGCAGGGTTATGTGTAAACGCAGGGTTATGTGTATGGGTTAGGGGTAAAGGAATGCAACCGGAGTCGTCTAAGCAACATAATCTATGACCTAGAGTCCTAGATTAACACATAGGATACCATTTCCATGATCGAAACGCACGGAGCCCTTGGAGTAACCTAGTTTAAAATAATTAAGTCCTAAAATTCAACAATTATCAAAGTATTAGGAACGACCACGAATGACATTATCACTACATGTCGATATGATCGTACGATAGTAAAATTGTCGTACCCAACGAGTATAAATAGATGAGTACCTATTAGTGATTGTCGGAGATTATTCTTTGGGGAATCTTTGGTCAGACTGATATCGGTATGGTGTAATAAGTCGTGTTTTGTAATATAATCGATAAATATTAAGAATCGTAACTAAGTGTTAGATTATTAAAATTTTTGTTATTTTTTAATCGAATTTTACTACCGATTCCTTATAATAAAATATATTTATTTTATAATACGTTACTCGGGCAAATGTAAATGTCACGTGTTTTAATGTAATGAAAATTGGAACAACTACTGTGTCTTTCATAGATTTCTATAAGAACAATCAAATCTCAAAATGAGCATAAAAGAGAAAAATATGTCTTCGACCTACCTTTTTGAACGATTCAAAAAATTTCACACACACTGGATCGTGGAACGTGACTCATGTTGAACTTAATTAGTTTCTAACATTCTAATAACGTAGGGAAATGATATCTTAATGAAGTACCGAAATACGAATAGTTCGTTATATTTCCCCGGCTGCTCGAGAGTTCGTTAATTAAGGACATTGAAGCAGAAAATTGAGTCGCGCTATGCATATATGTTAATAGTGTTTATACGAATTCCTTTGAACGGCATACTAACTTGAGTTACATAATATACCTATTTTGATTATTAAACGTTTTGGAATAGTACAGGGTTCAGGCAAATAATTGCTGTGTCGATCTGCATTTTATTTAGGTACCCACGTAATGTAAGTAAGTAGTTGACTCGGCGAACTTAAAGTAAAAAAACTTGTTAACAAAAAATATCTACCGACTTCCATGTCACAAAAAAGTAAAAAATAATTTAAATATATTTTGGTCTAGAACATACTCAGTACTTAGTACATAGTCCTGAAGTCAGTGCTCGACATATTTCGCTGGACGACGGTAACTACGTCCTATATGAGCACCGACTTCAGAACTATGTACTAAGTACTGAGTATGTTCTAGACCAAAATATATTTAAATTATTTTTTACTTTTTTGTGACATGGAAGTCGGTAGATATTTTTTGTTAAAAAGTTTTTATTTTACACTTTTTAGTGACTATATTTTTATGTTTGTATTTAAATAAAGCCTCTAAGTTTGCTTTGTGCATCTACATATTCACAAAAATTAAACATAAAACACTTTTACAATTCATACAAACAGGGCGCCCCCTCTGGAAGTACCCCTCCATCATCAGGGTTGAGGAGTTGAAGGTCAAATTTTTCATCTTATATTGTTGCTTAGTAATCTTATAACATATACGTTAGTACCAGGTGGCTAACTTCTATGGCTCAGGCTTGCAGTACCCTGCATCATCAGGGTTTAGGAGTTGAAGGTCAAAATTTTAATTTTGTGCCTCTGTTTGGTATTATTTTTACATACCCGTAAGCACCAAATTGCCAACTCCTATGGTTTAGAATTGAAGTACCCCTTCATCATCAGGGTCGAGGAGTTGAAGGTCAAAATTTTAATTTTGTGCCTCTGCTTAGTATTATTTTTACATAACCGTAAGCACCAAATTGCCAACTCCTATGGTTTAGGATTGAAGTACCCCTTCATCATCAGGGTTGAGGAGTTGAAGGTCAAATTTTTGATTTTATATTTTTGCTTAGTATTTTCTTTACATAACTGTAAGCACCAAATTGCCAACTTCTATGGTTTAGGATTGAAGTACCCCTCCATCATCAGGGTTGAGGAGTTGAAGGTCAAATTTTTCATCTTATGTTTTTGCTCAGTAATCTTATAACATATACGTAAGCACCAAATGGCTTATTCCTATGGTTTTGGCTTTAAGTACCCCTGCATCATCAGGGTTGAGGAGTTGAAGGTCAAATTTTTGTCCCATGAATTTGCTTAACAATTTCATTATATATTCGCAAACATCAAACGACCAACTTTTATAGTTCAGGCTAGCAGTACCCCTGCATCATCAGGATTGAAGAGTTGAAGGTCAAATTTTTCATAGTAAATACCTACATAGTAATTTTATTCTATATTTTACTCAATTGGACTTCTCCAGCTAAGGTTCGGCCGACTATCACTAATTTTATTATTTTGCTCCAAAAAGTTGAAGATCCTATGATTAGAACCTTATCAAACTCTTATCAGACTACCCCTGGAGTACATCCTTTCTAATAAAAAAAGAATCATCAAAATCGGTTGGCGGGATATTGAGTTATTCATACATTTATCGTGTACATTGAAAATGCAAATTTAAGACTTATGCGTTTTTCTTATGGATGCCCTAGTCAAAAAAATACTAAAAAAAAATGGGACCCTATGACACGCACTACCTTTCAAATAAAAAAAAAATCATCTAAATCGGTTCACCCAGTCCGGAGAAATGAGGTAACAAATATAAAAAAAAAAAATAAAAATACAGACGAATTGATAACCTCCTCCTTTTTGGAAGTCGGTTAAAAATCTAAAATTATCAGTGTTCCTTCCCCATATTATGCATGTATGATACATATAAATCTAACATTTTTATCAAGGAATACGGCTCACTCTACATTTTATTTTATCACTCTACATTTTTATCAAGGAATACGGCTATGCAGGGCTATTTACAATGCTGATTAAATGAAAAAAAAAAAAAACAATATCTTATACCAAAATTTTGACAAAAACTGTAGTAAATACCTTTACTACAGTTTTTATAAAAGTTTTTAGTTATTATTGCTTTCCAGGAAAAAGACATTTGTGGGCTATCGATTTATACACCAGCATCAAGTCAGGTTAGCCCAAGAACTCTTATAGGTAATTTTTACACATTTATCTGATATATAAGTATATCAGATACTTTTTTAATACTACAAATAAAGATAACACACCAGTCTCTATAACAAGTTAAATTGTTCTGTTTGTTTTTCACCTATTTTCCCAATTTAAGATATTTTTGAAGTCGTAATAGTCATAACAATGCCGTACTGTAGTAAATAGTCAATAAAGCGGTCCAAACATTTCCGCCATTATTTTTTGGGATAACAGCGACTATTCGGACAATGGGGAAATTTGAATAAAATAATAGTTTTGGGAATCGCTCGCCACATGTCAAAAGGAAACAACAATGGAAATCGTGACGTTTCCACGGGTCACTTTTTTGATGGCCCGGGAGCAGTCTCGTCTACTAAGTTTGAACCGTGTTATGATATCTTCGGTTGTATCGTAAGACATATTATAAAGGACATTGGGGATTTGAAGAGGTCCGCACTAAAAGTGCAAAACTAAGGGTGCTTCAATACGCATCGATTGTCATTATATAGGTGTCTTTAGGTACATTGGATTGTTTCGAATTCTTTATTCAGATATTATAAGAGTAAGTAAAATAGAGAACATATATTTATAAGGTGGTAGAACCAGTGTAGTTCGACCGGGGAAGTACCACCGCCACACCTATTTCTAGCGTGAAGCATTTCTTGCGTTTCCATAGAAGGATGTGGTTGCCGGCACACTTTCACATGAGGCGAACATCATAGTCCTCGGGAGTAGCAACGCATCTGTGATTAACTTCAGATGGAACCCATGTTCTGTATGAAGTTGATTACAGGTGTCCATGGGCGGCAGTGACCACTTACCATCAGGTGGACTGCATGCTCGTTTGCTACTTCAGTCAAATAAAAAAAATATATATATATGTGGGATCGTAAATGAGCAGCCGTGGTGATTAAACAAAACTTTTTTATTTTTTCTTTCAGACAGATCCAAGCGCGTCTTAGCATTACTTATCTACTACCCATTCCCTGTGTTGCCCGCTTAACTAATATAATTCCTACTATTTTTAAAATTAAAATTCTGATTATGGTATCCCACACGGTCATCCTGCTTATTCATCAGACCCTGATGAATCGTAAACATAATCTTGGTTGACCCATGGCTTCATAAGGTCAGCAGAGCTCGTGGTGTTGATTGGGCCCTCGCAATTTCCAACTTTTCTTAGTGCGTATCTATCATTGCGCTTCTTTTGGATGACTTCATAGGGTCCCAAAAACTTTGGATATAGCTTGCTTCCTTGTGTAAACTGAGTTCTTTTTATTGCAGTTAAATCACCAACATCGTATTTGTGGGCTTCTTTTCTATTTCTATTGTAGTATCTTTTATTTTCTTCCTGTATTTTTTGTATTGTTTCTTTAGCCTTTATTCTTAGATCAGATCTCTTTTCATTAAATTTTTCTCTAGTTTCCTCTTCAATCAGCTTCATTATGTTATCATCTTTGTTTCTCATTTCTACGCCAATAAGCAGCTTAAATGGTGTCATTCCGATACTACGATGGTACGTATTATTCAAAGAACGTTGTACATCAGCGACATGTCGATACCATTTTGTTGGATCAGCGATGCTGAGTTTACTTAAAACATCGATAACAATCTGGTGGATACGTTCTACTTGTCCGTTTCCTCTGGGTTGTCCTGTTGTTATACAAAAATGGGCGATATTCTCTTCCTTGCAGTAATTCTGGAATTCATTGGATGTAAATGCAGCGTTTCTGTCAGTTATTATTCTTTGTGGCGAACCAAAAGTTTGTTGTTGCATTATCAATTTACTTAAAGTTTCTTCTGTCGTCAACGTCTTCACAGGGTAAAGCCATGTAAATTTTGTAAAACCGTCGATAACAGTAAAAATATATTTATAATTTTTGTTTGTTGAAGTTAGTGGACCGAGGTGATCAATGTGATACGTCAACAAAGGTAAATCTCCTTTCTCTAGTGGATGTAAGTACCCTTCCTTTTTTCCTCTTTTATGTGAAATTAAAATGCACTCAACGCAATTTTCTAATACTTTTCTTATTTTTCTTTTCAGGTCTTCAATAAAATATTCACGGCTAACTAATTCTTCAGTCTTATCAACGCTAAAATGCCCTTTCTCGTGATTCCTTCGAATAATTTCATGCTGCATCTTCTTCGGTACTACAATTAGTTTTCTTCCATCTTTCTCTTTTATAAGTATGCCGTTTTGTATAACGTAATCTTTATAAGGTTCTTTCTCTAAAATTTTCTTTATCACTTCAATCTGTGTATCTTCGTCTTGAGCTTTTTTAATACGTGCGGTTGTTTCTGTAACTATTAAACAAATAGGGTTCCTGCTTAGGGCGTCAGCATGCTTCATTTTTATTCCAGGTCTGTGTTCAATCTCGTAGTCGTATTCTTCTAAAAGTAGGGCCCAACGTGCAACTCTTGGAGGTAGATCTTTTTTTTGCAAAGTCATTGTTAGGGCCGAACAATCGGTGACAATTTTAAAACGTATTCCGAGCAGATAAACCCGAAATTTCTTTACAGCTTCTGCTATTGCTAAAATTTCTAAAAAGTAGCTGTGATACTTTTCTTCGGTTGGTGAAGTCTTTTTGCTCATAAAGTGTACTGGATGCATCTGGTCATCTTTAGGACTTCTTTGTAGAAGTACAGCTCCAAAACCTTTGGCACAAGCGTCTGTGTGTAGCTCTGTCTCCAGGCTAGGATTGTAAATTCTTAGGACAGGCGAGCTGCACAATATATTCTTTAATTGTAAAAACGCTCTTTCGCACTCTTCGTCAATACAAAAATTGGAATTTTTCTTTAAAAGATCTGTTAATGGTCTAGCAATTAATGAGTAGTTTCTTATGAATTTTCTGAAATAGCTTGTGAGGCCTAGAAATGATTGTAACGATTTTATGTCTTTCGGAATTTTAAATCTTGATACCGCATTGGTCTTATCTTTCGATATTCGTACTTCATTGTCTCTTATTAAATAGCCCAAATATTCTACTTCTTTTTTTAGAAACTGACATTTAGCCCAGTTGAACTCTAATCCATATTCTTCAGCTCTCTCAAATATTTTCTTTAGTTTTATTAATCCTTCGTCAACATCGGTTGCAGGTATAATTAGATCATCGAGGTAAGCCAAAATTGTGCCATTCGCTATGAAATCATGAAAGATGTCGTTGATAAATCTTTGGAATACTGATGGTGCAGTGCAAAGTCCAAAAGGCATTTTCGTAAACTCATATTGTCCTTGTGGTGTTACGAATGAGGTGTACTTTCTGCTGTCTTCGTGGACATTTACATGTAGGAATCCATTTTTCAAATCTAGTGATGTAAATAATTTTGCTTCTTTTAACTGATCTAGTTGGTCTTCTATTAAAGGCAATGGAAATCTCTCTTTTATTATCTTCTTATTTAATTTTCTGTAGTCAATGCAGAGCCTGTATTGACCATTCTTTTTCTTCGCTAAAACTATGGGACTTGCAAAATCTGATTGGCTTGGTTGGATAATTTTTTGTTCTGTCCATTCTTTTATTTGCTGATTTACTACATTTTTCTCCAGAGGTGATAATCGGCGTGGACTCTGGTAAATTGGAGTCTCATCTGTAAGTATTATTTTCATTTCTATTTTACTATCTTTCTTAGCGTCTGCTGGTTTATATTCTTTAATTATCTTTTTTATGTTTTCAGATAGCTTAGCATCTCCTAACGTGTAGTCATCGTGAAAATCGTTCTCTTCGGTCAACAGTGTAAGATATGTTATCTTTTCTACAGTAATGCCATCAGATGTAAAATTAATCTTAAAATCGTGCAATATTGGATTTCCGAGTATTAAGCTGACAGGTATAGCCTCATCATTTACGACGTGTAATGTAACGTCAGCAAAACAGTCATCGATTTGGAGCTTAGCAGTAAAGTGACCTACTGTATTTATTTGCCCTTTGCCTACGCCTGTCAGACATAATTTAGAGCTATTTTCATATTTCGGTCTGTCGTTTCCGAATTCTGTTAATTTTGTCATCTTTATTAGATTTACGTCACTTCCTGTATCTATTAGTGCTGTCATTTCAACGTCATTCAATTTAATCTTCTTATAAGGAATCTTTTCTTCTACTTCTTTTTTTTGAATATTTAAAGATTTTCTACTCTGGTTAGAACATTCAGTTCCTTTATGTCCGTAGTCGTTGCATTTAAAACATTTAATGCCTTTCGTACAAGCTGGTGCCAGATGATCAGTATCGCCACAGTTGTAACATCTCTTTATAATTGGTTTTCGTCCTGGAGTTGTAGCAGTGGAAGAGTCTTCGCCAGCAAATTTAATTCGTCGTGTATTCGTCTTAAAGTTATTCTTCTTTTCAATTCTTCTTCTTAGTTCTTGATAACAGTCTAACTTAGCTCTGAACTCATTTAAGTTTTTAGCACCGTACAATATAGCCTTGTTTGTTTCGCTGTCATTGATGCCGTCAATAACATAAACCATAAGGGCGGCGTCTTCAATGCTGGCATGTAGGGCTAACTCCTTCATGTGAAGAAAATATTGTTGAAATGTTTCTTCATTCTTCATCTTACGTGAGGCCAGTTTTTTATGTATAATGGCGCTGTTCAGCTTCGGACTAAACTCTTCTTGTAGCAACTTCTTCAGAAATTCCCAATTCTTCACACTTCCTACAGATCTGAGAAATAGTTTAGCAGTACCGGCAAGCAGTCTTTTTCCATAAATAAGTTTTTCAATATCAGACCAATCCATGATTTCAGCTGTATCTTCGAATTCCTCAATCCAATTAGTGATCGGATACGTGTCGTCACCAGTAAACGGGATCATGGACTTTTCCAAATCACTAAAGGATATTCGCGGTCCCCCCGACTTTATACTTTCTACATCGTCTTTATCTCTTTTCGGCGGCATGGTAGTGAATTAACTTCTTAATCTTTTCTTCTTCTTCTATAATTCTTCATTAAAATAATAAGTTAACTTTCTTAACTTTCTTCTAAAAATCTTCGTGATAAAATAATTAAATATGACGTCAACAACTACGTCCCGTAGCATTCGGTTAGTACAGTGCGTACTAGCGAATTAATTGCGCGTCATCGTCCCGAAGCATTACTTGTTTACGTAAAGCGGTGCATCGCTCGTTGACCGGCGTGAATGAATAGATAAACTACTTGCCGCTTCTTCGAAATATCTTCGTAATCTTCATATCTTCGTCGTTAATCACCAAACTAGCACATGACGATATCCCGGACGAGCCCCCAAATTGTTGTGGGATCGTAAATGAGCAGCCGTGGTGATTAAACAAAACTTTTTTATTTTTTCTTTCAGACAGATCCAAGCGCGTCTTAGCATTACTTATCTACTACCCATTCCCTGTGTTGCCCGCTTAACTAATATAATTCCTACTATTTTTAAAATTAAAATTCTGATTATGGTATCCCACATATATACTTATTTTATAACGTTACTTTTATATGAGAATTGCTTACAAATGTCCATGGGAGGCAATGATCACTTATCACAAGATAGACTTCAAACTAATTTAGTAATTTAATCTTATAACATAAGAAGAATTAAATAAAAATTTTGATGTCTAAATTATGTGTAGATAATATAAAGATGAATATTGCACCATATTTCGATATAATTACCTATCCTCCTACTTTTCTTGGAAACTTAATTCTTTTTATTAGTTTATTAATTTTTTTATTTGTTTAATGTACCAACAAAGTAGAACTTCAAAAATCTTATCCGTCTTTTAACAAAGAAACTGTAAGTCCAAAAGCACATAAGAACATCACTCTGAACTAAAACGTTAATGCACACGATGAAAGTTTCTGATTGTAACTCGTCAGATAATGTTTCCGGGTACACTAAAAGGGTTTTATTGAAAGGGTTTAACTGGCACGAATTTCGAGGCCTTAAAAGTACCACATAAAGAATGATTTGTGGAGGTCTAATGGAAACGGAACCCTAGCGTAAACCACGCCATTTTCTACCTTCAAAAACTCCTCAAAACTTTGACTCAAGTAAGACCATCATAATTTATTCCCCCTGTCATACTCGGTAAAACATGATTAACAATTAAAACGTTTCTAAGCTTTTAGTGGAGTAGTTAATTCTTGTTGTCGTTTCCAAGTATGCAATTATTTATAAGACAGGAGTGAATTACGGTGAATTATGGCGAAGTCTTATGGAAGGTTCAAGTTATGAGCGACATGCTGTTGTTGTTTTTATTTATTAATAATTAGAACTAGCTTACTAGACAATAATACACGTTATGGTAAATGGCCACTACCACCCTATGGACATCTGAAATTAATTCTGGTATTATTAGACATAACCTGAGCTTTTTTATATGATTAAAGTAGCCTGATGGTAAGTGGTCATTGCCGCCCATGGACATCTGTAAGCAATTTCATATTGAACATAGGTTCTATCAGAAATCAATCACAGATGCGTTGCTACTTCCGAGGACTAAAAGTATGCCGGCAACCACAGCCTTCTATCGAAACGCAAGAGATGTTTCACGTTTAAAACTATTGTTCTACCAGCTTTTACTTATTAGTATTTGATACTAATAAGTCAAAGTAGACGTCAAAGATTTCAGATTCAGCCCTTGTTCTGTATGAAGTTATTTACAGCTGTCCATTGGCGGCAGTGGCCAATTACCATCATTTGGACTACATGCTCGTTTGCTACTTCAAATTTGAATAAAACAAATTGCAGTAACGCAGTATTGTAGTAAATATTCTATTTATATTACTAAGTAACAAAAAATAAATTAAATTGGTAAAGTAAGATTCAGAACTTAGTCTACTCTTGGAAACTATGAATTAATTGATATATTTTTACTGCATATAGCTTGCTGGATCACTGTATAAACTAGTTTCGTCATAAGCGCAGATAAAAAAATCCGACCAATAACCTTGATAGAAGCGGTGCCTTAGTGTAATACTCGTATGTATTTTCCTCTTTAAATTTAATAGGAGAAACAATTTCGAAGACAAATAATACAAAATTCCATCTTCTTTACTACAAAACCGCTGTTTCTCAGCACTTACGCACTGACGTTTTACAGGTTATCGCAGTAATTAGGAAGGCAAACGATGCACACCTGTGGACTGACAAGAAGCGGGGTCAAAACTCTATTTGATAATTAATTAACATTCATAATTAAAACGAATCCTAACATAATATTTTCGTAAGAAAACCGCATCGTACGATTGTGCTCATAACTTTGGGAAGCGCCTTGTTTGAGAAAGCGGTTTGATAAATTGCTGGAACTTTAATGGAAGGCATACGAGATATATTTGCATAAATAATTCATATACCTACGTCAAAGGAACAATGGAACTTCCGTAATTCGGAATAATTTTCATTTTCTGGGCAAATACTTAATTTAGTACGATTATTTCAATGATACATTCATATATATTTTTATCTATTTGTCTATATCAATTTTGATGGAACTTACGAGGAGACCAGTAGGTCAAAACACTGGTCTGAAATCATCCGCCTGATTCAAGAAAAAAATGATGAGCGGAAGTCTGCAATATATGTATAAAGTCCATTCACAAATATTTCAGAAATTATAAGAAAAAACTTCTATTGAACTACAATTGAACCTTTATCTCTTTTAGGACGAAAAAGTACACAATTTTCTTTGGAAGGCAAAAAGCCGTTCGAGATTTCTTCGAGGCGTCCCTTCAATATGATTTGAATAATACAAATAGTTTTGGAATCGTCCTCTTTATGGTCGGAGCGTGAAGAGAATGTTAAAGGTACAATCAGTCCCTTTACGAAGGCCCTAAAGAATTTTGAAGACGCCCGATTCGATGTTTATGGTATAAATAAAATGTAGGTTTTATTGGCATATTTTAGAAATACAAAGATTATGTCTTTTATACGATCATAACGAGTCTGTTAGTGGTCACCGTTTCATTATAAAACAGAGATTATATTTTAAGTTAAACACAAATGCGTTGCTACTTCCGAAGTCTGAGATGGTCGCCTCATTTGTAAATTTAATACGGCAGTTACTTTAATATTTAATATACGGTAGGTACACATACTTACAGTATAACAAAATGATGTATTCGCTGATACATGTATATTTTATTACAGCAAGAGATTGAACAATTCTACTTATATTTTTGAACCCATATATTCGAGAATCAAGGTACCTGCTACACATGCTTCACAAATATTTGTTCCTATAGTTAATGGAGAGACTGTAAAAGCCAGTCTCTTTTTCAGTAAGAGGTACACTCGATTTCCAATGTAGCGATAAGTTGTATGAACATTAATAATCAGAATTTAATTAACCTTGTGACATATACGTCCAAGTATTTATATTTGAGGCTACGTTTGACAAACATATTGGCGCCGACTGCCCAGTCTAATAAAGTGTGCGAACACGACATTCTTTATTGAAGAGATGATGCAATGGAAGTTAGTCTTTGTAAATGTGACGAGTTACTGGTAATAATATCTTAACTTAATAATATCTTAACATTTTGATATATACCAAAAATATGGTACCTTAGCATCTGTTCATCCATCCGTCAGCCTTTTAATATCGATTACATGTTTTGCCAATAGTCGTCTCGCTTGCTAGTGGGTGGGCATGACAAATACTAAGAGATCCGATTATCGTCATCGGCATGAAAACGATCACTTCTCATCAAGTAAACCAAGTCGTTATAAAAATTTGTGAAAATCCCCTTAAATCGGATCAAGACTTTCCTAGCTTTACATATCGTCAACATTATTATTTCATTATTGTTTCACTGCTGGGCACGGATCTTCTTTCAGAATGAGAGAGTTTTAGGCCATAGTCCACCGCACTGGCCAAATGCGAATTGGTAGACTTTACACACCTCCGGGATTTTTTTTATGGAATTCTCGAGTGTGTTTCCTAACGATGTTTTCATTCACCGAAACGCAGTGATAATTAATCTCTAATACGCACATAAATCAGTGGTGCGTGGCTTGGTTTGAACCTCAGACCTTCCGATTGAGAGGGTAAGTTTCAATCTATCACTGCTCTGTGTAGCTTTAGATATTAGTAGATAAAGAATACGGTTTACGTGCTGTCATTCCTTCTAAAAACCAAAGTAAAACCTTCAATCAAAATTTAATATCATCAAACATTTAACAAAGCGCCAAAGAAACTCCCTAAATTGCCTCCTCTAACTAATGTCACGTACGCACGTGCGTCCGTCGCATTGGAGATATCACGAAGGAGTTTAAATTAAAATCTTGTAGGAAATATGGTTCTCATTTGTCGCGCGCGTGTGGTGATTCAGGTGTAATTTAAGCGCCGTTACGCTTCTGAGTTACGGATGGTACGTGTTGACTCGCCAATTGTTTTAGGTGGCATATATCGCGCAGTGAGAAAGGGATCGAACTCGAAATTGGAAAAAAATTGTTTTGAAGTGAAACTTCTTTATCGGGGTTGGAAAAAAATTTAGTGTAACATTTTTTCGTTACGCGCCATCTTTTTCTGTTACGCGCCATCTTTTTTTTCCGTTACGCGCCATCTTTTTCTTATCCCTACCATGCGTGATATTAGATAGATTATTATAGATTAGATTATTAGATAAAGTTTAATAAAAGCCTTTTATTAAACTTTATCTAATTTAACTTTATTTAACCAATTTCTGTAAAGTTGCATATAGTAAATATTTTTTTGAAAAATAACGTCATAAAGAAGTTTCACTTCTTACGAGTGTACGCTAGTACACGCACACATTTTTTTTTATATGATTGAAGTAGCAAACGATCATGCAGTTCACCTAATGGTCACCACCCATGGACTTCTGTAAGCAACTTCATATAGAACATGAAGTTCTATCTAAAGTCAATTACTACTAGATGCATTGCTATTCCCGACGACTAAGATTGACATTTTTCTGGGGAAACAACTAGCAGAACATCTGCGATGACTTCACGCTTTAGATCAATCTTCTTCAAAGATTTTACAATAAATATAAGTCACCGAATTTAAGCGCGTTAAAAATTCTAAAAATCTAATAAAATGGGCTTTTTAACACATTATTTGCTTCATCCAAAAGTCGCTAAAGCTCCATTAAAAAGGTAATTAGGGGAATATGGAACCGGCTCAGGTCCAATAAAACGCGATGACAAAGTGAAATTAAAAATGCCTTAAGGTTCAGCGTTGATCGTGTCGCAATTTGGACCCGAGAACACGTGAGGAGACGAATTATTAATTAAAAAGAAAAAAGTTATTTTTTTCTATCGTTTACTAGCAAATGAGCAGTTCTCCTTAAGCTGATCACTACCGTCTGTGAGTAAGAAACTTCATATAGAACAAGAATTTTATCTGAAGTCTATTGAAGATGCATTGTTTTTCCGAAGGACTAAAATGGTCGCCTCATATAAAAGCCAGTCGGTGATTTTTTGTGTTTTAGTAAAATTGTGGGAGATGAAATTATTTTAAATCGCTCTTCCTTCATACGTTAGACATATAGGGCAATACCATTATTTCCTATTCTATGCGGACACTTTACGCAAGCGAATCTTACATTACTTTGATCAGAAAACCTAATCGATTTTTCTGATCACGTGATATAATTAAATACCCTCGTTAAGCCTAGTTTCCTTGTCCCTGTAGCCTCGGGGTCAGAATAGGGCTACGGTATCCCCTGCCTGTCGTAAGAGGCGACTAAAAGGGGCTTCCGGGGTTGCAGACGGCTAGAGTGGGAGCTCGAACCGTTCGGTCAGGCAATCCCGGGAAGGTCGGCGGTATGTGTGGTCGCATACCGTCGTAAAGACTAGACGGAGCGGTGGGCCCAGCCGCCCATCTGGGAGGAGCCCGATGGGGCAGCGCGCTCGGAGGATTCCGGTTGAAGTCGTTTCGAGATCCCGGAGTCCTCCTTTTCAGCGCCGAGGACGGCCACCGGGGGGTTTTAGTGCGGTAAAAATCTCACATAACCCTGCGTCGCTCCCACGGCGTCGGGTACCTTTTGAAGGTTTCCCCCTCGTAAACGAGAAATTCTACATTTTTCAAATTTGAGCAAGGCACCGCTTTATCAGTAATAACTGAAAATATTTGAACCACGAGACGTTGCCCAATCTTCCCATATATGTAGCAAAGCATCTAAAACATAATTTATAGATAACAAATGGCTCAATACATTAGACGGAAGATTAGCTGACTAATTGGGCCTCAGCCTATTTGTGTAATCTCGGGTTAATTGGATTGCATCGGTCAGGTGGAGTTTGCTTTGGAAAACCTGAATAGAGGTCAGTTAATGCCCACATTGCAAAAGGCTGTACAAGCGTGTATTCATGTGTTCGTAATTTCGTTTTGAATCATTCTTTTCAACGATCTGTGAAAAGATATCAACAATGTTCGCGTTTTATGTATTACTGCAACGTTTTCATGGTTTATCTTGATGAGGTCTACTTCTGCTTCGATGTAGATTGGAAAATATATTTGTTAGTAAATTCGTGTCGGATACTTAAACTAGTAAACTAGTTCATAAGAATATAGAGGCAATACTGTTATCTCCTGGCTCATAAATTTTCTATTTTTATTGTTCATAGGTTGATGAGGCTTGGTGACTACTTTTGCTTCAATGTGGATTGGTGAAAAAAAAATGGTTAGTAGAACCATGTCGGATACTTTAAACTAGTTCATAAGAATGTAGAGGACATACACCCTTTTAACACACATCTGAGAACTTTTTTTTAAAAACTCTCGGGTGTGCAGTTTCCTCACGATGTTTTTCTTCCCTGTAAAGCAGTGACAATTACTTTATAATACGTAGATAATTTTAGAAAAATCAGAGGTGCTTGCCTGGGATTTGAACCTTGGAACTCCCGATCGAAAGGGCAAGTTTCAACCATTAGGCTATCACAGCTCTAAATTTATTGGTGTTAGCGCGGCACTGAACATATTATTGTATAATTTGCATAATTGTGTGACTTAGTGTATTTGTGAACATAATGTACTATTCTGTTTTAGTGATGAATCATTAATTGTGAATCAATTATACTAATGTTTGGCATTAAATACATTAAAATACATAATTGAAGATATCGAGATATGATAGGTTTATGACAATTATTGTTGAGGACATTGTAAAAATACAATAGTGCCATATGATTGTGTGATTTTAAGAGTTCAAAAAGAGTATAGGGTAAAAATTAAAGGTTGACCACCAATAGGCTAGTTGGTCACTTTGAAATCGTCCATCTAGTTCCGGAATCAGAATAGGGCTACGGTATCCCCTGCCTGTCATAAGAGGCGACTAAAAGCGGCTTCCGGGGTTGCGGGCGGCTAGAATGGGAGCTCGAACCATTTGATTAGACGACCCCAGGAAGGATGGCGGTATGCGTGGTTGTATACTGTTGTAAACACCAGAAGCAGTGGTGGGCCTATCCGATCACCTGGGAGCCCGATGGGGCAACACGTTTAGAGGACTCCGGTTGCATTCCTTTGGAGATTCCGGAGCCCTCTTTGTAGCGCTGAGGACGGCCACCAGTGGGGCGGGAGAGGGTAAAAATCCCACATAAACCTGCGTCGCTCCCACGGCGTCGGGGTAACATTTGAAGGTTTCCACCTCGAGAGCAAAAAAAGTCAGTTATACGATGTATAAAGTTCTAGTTACTGTGCTTCATAGACAAAGTAATCAACACGGCGATTCATACTGTAGAGTAATCTCAGATTTGTTCTTTCTTGTGATGCTTAAGTGTGCATGTGTAATAGTATGTTTAGTCTTACCACGCGATTCAACCTAGAACATTTCAAGGAGAATTATAACGGTGTTTTAATAATGTAACTTATGAGAACTACACACTGGTTACAAAATGAAAAATAAACATAAAATATCCACAGATGCACAAACTTACACTAAGGCTAAAGGATATGACACAGATAAACAATACGGCAAAAGGCTCAGAATTACAGATAATATAATGACGACATACATTTATTATAATAAGTATCAATATATATTTCGGTTCGATTCACATAACGTTCCTTAAACATAAGATATCTGACACAAAACCAAGATGTACAATGGCATTATTGGGGCGCCGCTGAATTCCCGGATTAATCCCGCGGGAGAATCGAGGCTACCGGCGATGTTACCTGCCCGAATTAATTTTCCAAAATGGTTCATTTTGTAGGGAACCCCCTAGGGTTTGATACATTTCAAATTACAACAACGCCACTTAACCATTAAGGATATTTTGGGATCCGGGAATATTTAGGTGGGCGTTTATTTGTACTTGTATAGAATTTACTATTAATGAGAGAGCGCTATATTAACCATTGAGGTTAAGGGAATATCCATGTTTTACTTTCCGTTATAAAATTTAGATAATAAGGATGTTAGGTACTAATTATAACGAAATCTTTTAAAAAAACACAACGTTTAAGCCTCGCCGTACAGCAAGGTAATGCCGTCAGGGTTTTGGGAGCCATGACTCACACGGCCATTTCAGATGGTTTATTTTATTTGTAGTAATTCGTTTCTCTTTTATTTCTTTTTTAAAATTATTTATGTTCTTAATAAATGCTACCGTCATATAAAAAAAACACTCCTTATATTTAAATTTAACCGCTATTTTCAGCTTCATCCGTCACTAAAAATATAGTGAGTCTTATTGTAAGCACTGTTTACGACAGGATATCACGCAATTATATGTAGGTAGAAACAGGTATGACACCACGTGAGCAGTACCACGGTAACGACGTAATGTATTCTATCATCAATCAACTATCTTTTGAAAGTTACCCTTAATGGTCCGACTCCGAAACCATTATCGAAATGCTGTTTAATAATAACAGTGTTAAACTATACTGTAGTCTGTATGGGGACCTACGTATTTGAGGCTTCCGAATTTAGTTCCCTGTTCCCTCTTATTTCTCACCTAACAATGTCTTTTTCCGCGACATTTCAGATGGATGCATCGATTTCTATGCCGTCTAGTTTCTAGCTTGATTAGAATGTCTGGCCTGATGACACAGAAACTTATATTGATTCTTTAGAAATTTATGTTGTAGTCTAAAATATTAAGGATACACAAGAAAGTTTTAATATGTAAGGGATAGTCACATTAATTTCTTTATTGCCGATATTTCGATACAATTACGGCAGACTTTTATATGAGGCGACCATCATAGTCCTCGGGAGTAGCAACGCATGTGATAGACTTAGGATAGAACCTATATTTTGTTTGAAGTTGATTACAGTTGTTCATGGGCGGCAGTAACCATTTACCATCGGGTGGACTGCATGCTCGTTTGCTACTTCAATCAGATAAAAAAAAAACAATTGTATAGGATCATGCTCGCGTCCATATTAGATCAATGGATTGAAAGGACTAATTCCGTTATAATCGCAGTCTAAAACCATTTAATAATATTATCAGAGGTATTCAAAAGAGTAATTTTAGCTATAGCAATAGCAATGTTATAATAGCAAATAGTCGAGTCAAGAACATTGCCCGTGATTACCATCTATATCTATAGAGTGTCACTGCTCTAATGCGTAATGGTTGAAACTTGCCCTCTCAATCGTGAGGTCCGAGGTTCAAACCCAGGCACGCACCAATTATTTATGGGCGTATTATACATTAATTATCACTGCTTTTCGGTGAAGGAAACATCGTGAGGAAACCTACACACCCGAGAGTTCTTTATAAAAAAAAATAAAAAAGGTTCTCGGAGGTGTGTGAAGTCCACCAATTCGCACTTGGCCAGCACGGTGGACTATGGCCTAAACTCTCTCATTCTGAGAGAAGACCCGTGCCCAGCAGTGGGACAATAATGGGTTGACGACGACCATCTATATCTACTAGGAAGCGAACCTTGGTTCTTGGCGTGGTATCAGTAGCGTTAAACTGTTGCAAGTGCACATATTTGCGGCATTTTAATTTAGTCTTTAGATGCAGTAGCGTATCTTTCATCGATCTCAAAAAGGATTCTCATTTTAGCTGAAGTTCTACTTCTACAATTTATATACCTTCTCAGGTATATAGTCTGCTTAGGTGAAAGTTTAGCATCGTGGTGGTCACTACACCACGATGCTCAACTTTGACCTAACCGTCGTACCCTCCACTAGTTGCCAATGACATTCGCGCCCATTGGACATAAACAGGTCTAAGCCCTTTCATTTCATTTCATATATTTCGGTCCAAACAAATGTTACTCTGATTAGTTATTTCATAATATGTAGAACATACAGCATGATAGCGTCGTCAACCCATTATTGTCCCACTGCTGGGAACGGGTCTTCTCTCAGAATGAGAGAGTTTAGGCCATAGTCCACCGTGCTGGCCAAGTGCAAATTGGTGGACTTCACACACCTCCGAGAACTTTTTTTTTTTTTAAGCACTCTCGGGTGTGTAGGTTTCCTCACGATGTTTTCCTTCACCGAAAAGCAGTGATAATTAATTTCCAATACGCACATAAATCAGTGGTGCGTGCCTGGGTTTGAACCTCGGACCTCCCGATCGAGAGGGCAATTTTCAACCATTAGGCTATCACTGCTCTTATTAGGCTATCACTGCTCTTGCTCACAGCATGATAGCATATAACTGTAATTCCTCATCTTTGATGGCGAGTGGAAATCCATGCCTGCATCCAAATAATGAAAATATCAAGTCATTCCGAATTTTATTTACCAACTCTTTCTTTGGGTAATACATTTAGTCTTGATTTAAAGCACAAACAGCCGTATCAAGAACCTATTATAAATTCTTGGCACGGTTACTTATTCTCTGCGCAAGATTTATTCCGCAAAACGACAAAGATGGAGCTATAAGCAATAATTCTTCACCGCAATGTTTACTAACGGGTTTGAGCAAATTCGGTTAGGGCCAGAAAGAAATATAAATGGCCATAGAAAGGGGTCAAAGGGAAACCGCTGTCTCTGCGGTTAGTCCTTTCATATCCTGTCTCACTAATGGCGAATGCAGTAAACTGTGTACCTTATTTGTGAAACATATTTTTTTGACAAATAATGAAGATCTATTATATATGACGTTTGTCGAAATTATTGGCGTCCTAACTAATAACTAACTAACAGCTATAATATGTTGTAAGTATATATGGTTGTAGGATTTAAAGCACACATAATTCATAGAATCTCATACAAGTATTCAGATCTATACTTAAATCTGATTTCCTTATTAAATATTCACGGGCATCAACATATACTAATAAAATCTTAGTCCTTCTTTAAAAAATTAACACAAAAGTTGGAGAATTGTCGTAGAGGTCGGTCATACCTAAAAAAATTAAAAACTAGTTTTTTAGCAAAGGGAGATCTCTCACCAGGTTAGGTGATCATGCTTGGGGAGCAGCCGTGCTCCGACAGTCTATGTTCGGAACTTGTATATATGCGGGGTATTGAGAATACTTCGATAGCATGTTTCAGAAAAACTAATGGCGCCATCTCGTGATGAGTTGCGGAAAGTAGTCGCCACAGCGCCATCTCTTGATGAGTTGCAGGAGGTCGCCACAGTTTTAAACATACACCTAGCACAACAAAGAGTTAATTAAGCAGAACAAGCATATTTTAATTTAAAAATAAAAGTTGAAACTTAATTAAATATAATTCCTTGGTAGTAAGACAACCCCACGCTTAATTTAGAAGTTAATCCTTACTCTATCGCGTACTTAACACCAAATATAACACAAAAACAGTATCATTTCACAAAAACGGGAGAATAATCGTTTTATCTACACAGTACACCATCCTATTAAAGGATAGGGGAAAATAAGGCTAAAGATGTTAATCTGATATTATTTTGTTAGCTGGAGACAAAATAATGTTACTGATTAAATGAGTACGCTGAATACTCTGTTAGTATTTCCTTTTAAGATATGGCCCTATTAAGAGATCTCTTTTGATGTCACTTCTTATTATCTTTTGAAAGAAGTAGTGTAATTGCAGGAATTTCACGTCACTGGCTCTGGCTGTAATGGAAATTCATGTTATTGTATACTAGTAAGATATATACATATATTTGCAAAGGTAAATGTGCTCATTCGCTCATTCCGGAAGGAAAGTCACAACGAGGTATACTTTATTTAAGATCCACGGTAACAATACATTAAAAAAATTATGTATCTATCAGTCCTTGATATCAGTACTCTGTTATACATAGACTCCCAATTCGTTTTTGTCCTATTATATATTTCCACTCAACAAAGTCTAGAGCTATGACCAACTTTAAGAAGACTACATACGACCAAAGTGAATCAATAAAAAAATCATACATCTAAATGTAATATCAACTTCATTGAGGTTCCGCTCGTAAAATTGAGCGAAGTTCATTGTTGAAGGTAACTTTTAAATTCCACGACTTCAGTCATAAAGGCACTGATGCGAGCGTGCATTTGCGAGTGGGCGCGCCCCGCGTTGGGCGCCAGCAAACTTGGCCGATCATTTTACGCGAACTTTATCTCTCGACCCATATAGCGGAATTGTGAATTTATTTATAAGTGATACGAATATGTATTTTAAAATAGCAGAAAGGATATATGGAAATATACAATATATACATAGCGAAATTTTGTAACATGGCGTAATCGATGAACCATATTGTTTTCTTTGAGCACAGAACAAAAGGTGAATTGAAATACAATGCTACATAGATTCCGATTGCTAGAATGCTTTCAAATAAAATAGAAATTTAAAACTGATTTTAAAATTGAACAAGGTAAGAAATGTCTCGTATTTTGTAACGCAATACTCTCCGGACATCATTTGAATGCAATACAAGTCGCACAGCAGATTTAAGAATCTTTCCTCCTTTGCATTTAAATGCACTTATGTAATATGGATATTATTGTGAATTGCCTCTAGACCGGTTATATAAAAAAGAGTTTTTCAAGTTAATCAAGATATTCCTTCGTAATGCATATGAAAATGAATGGAAAAATTGTTGTAAATATCGACAAAAGCTTTACGCTCCACAAAAGCCTCAAATTGAGTTACTTGAAACAAGTCTTAATGATTGGTTAAAATATTTCGGAATATGAATAAATACATTTTCCTTATCGTTTTCACGATCTTCCAACATCTGTATTATCTGCTATGGGAGCAAAGTGCGGAGAAATATTTTCGTATATGCTGACAGTATCATTTATGGATACAGGAAAATGATGCTGCACGACTAAATCTCTAAGGGCCAATTTCTCTGCACATATACATAAATTTATCTCGAGAGCTAAAAGAGTATAAGAATAAGATGCTGAGGCAGTTTGTTGGTTATTTTGGTGGTTTACAAATATACTTTGTTTACTATATAGGATTTTTTTTTATTTTTTTATTTTGTGCACGCTAGATTTGCTTCTTATGTACCTATTCCGATCACAGGGCTGCTGGAATAAATTTCATTTTGGAATAAGTAGCCCTTTGTACTAAGTATTTTTGTAAATGTATAATTCCTGTAATGTCTCTGTATACAAAAACTTATAAATAAATAAATAAAACTAAACAAAGACGGTTTGCAATTTCAATATAATTTCCACATACTAAATACATTTGTTTTTTTTCATGCCTCAAAACTTCATTTGTTGTTAAAAACTGTTATTATTGGAAATACTAAACGGTTATTCAACATGCTCATTAGACTAATAAAGGTGATGTGTGGTATCCACGATACGCCACAGGATCTCTTGGAATAAATTTCGATAAAGATGAAATTTAGATAGATAGTGGATTGTCCTTGTGAAGTTTTACCTACTATAGTCACCGAGATCGATAGTTAATCACAGTGATTACTGTGAATCGTGGGATTACACGGCACGCGTCGACTTTTTACTGAAAAAAATTTGAGGTCTTGGACATAGGTACCTGATAAAAATGTGTTTTTATAAAAATACCATTAAGTATTTTATTATTCCATAAACTCTGTTTACTCAGACAGGCTGGAATATTCTAATTAACGTAAAGTCCATGAGATTTTGCGGGGATGCTGCCCCTGAAATTATCACATCAAAGGGAATTTGGGGTCGGCCTTTCGGATTTTGATTTACATTCAAAAAGCGGGCTTCGCAAGTTTTAAGCTGTGACGTCACTGGGTCGACAGCCCGTCCCAAACCTTTTGTTTTTGTGCTGAATCGCGGGAAATTAGAATTGTCTTTATGATAGCCAGCGCTGCAGCGCTGAACTGGGTTACAGTTATTTGATCTAGGAAGCCTCATTGTGTTAGGCAAGATATTGTCAGTGTCAGAGACCGCTTATTATTTAAAGCGCTTTAAGATACGAAAGCATTTTTAAAAGACTGCTTATTGTCACTACCTTGGCGACCAAGGTTTGTTAACGTCTTTAGTTGTGTTAAGAATAAAAACCCTGCGTCTAATTTATAACCGCTCCAATACAGTAATCTATTCAAAAGATATTTTATAGCAGAACACAGTGACGTGATTGTTATGATTTCCAAAAGTAACAATATCGTTCCAATATTGGCACTTGCTTCAGGAGGTACGAGGTTCAAACCCAGACATGCATCACTTATTTTTCTAAAATTATGTGCATATTAGAAATTAATTATCACTGCTTTTCAGCGAAGGAAAACACCGTGAGGAAACTTACCTACACACCCAAGAGTTCTTTTAAAAACCGTTCTCGGAGGTGTGTGAAGTCCACCAATTCGCACTTGGTCAGCGCGGTGGACTATGGTCTATAAATCTCTCAAACTGAGAGAAGACCCGTGCCCAGCAGTGGGACAATAATGAGTTGACGACAGTATAGAATAGTCGTTTTTACTGAAGTCCATCACAGACGCGTTGCTATTCCGAGGATTGATAGTCACCTCATGTAAAAGCGAGCCGGCAACCATACCTTTCCACTGAAACGCTAGAACTGCTTGATAGCAGCCCTAACAATAGGTGTGGTAATGGTGTCCCTGTAGTTCCAGGATTAGAATAGGGCTACAGTATCCTCTCCCTGTCGTAAGAGCTTCCGGGGTTGCGGGCGGTAAAATTGGGACCGGACTCGGACCATCCAGTCAAGTGACCCCGGGAAGGACGATGGCATGTGTAACCGCATGCCATCGTGAACACCGGGAGGCACGGTGAGCAAATTGGTCACCGAGGAAGGGCCCGAAAGGGGAATTGCGCTCGGAGGACGCCAGTTGTGTTCTGTTGGAGATCCCGAAGTATTCGTAGCGCTGAGGCCAGCTACCGGGGGGTTTTAGTGAGGTAAAAATCCCACATAACCCATGTCGCTCTCACGACGTCGGGTACTTTTTGAAGGTTTCCCCTTCGATACCAAAAAAAGGTGTGGCAGTAGTATCTCCCGGGTTCGTCCCTGTAGCCTCGGGGTCAGAATAGGGCTACGGTATCTCCTGCCTGTCGTAAGAAGCGACTAAAAGGGGCTTCGAGGCTAAAAGGGAGCTCGAACCGTTCGGTCAGGCAATCCCGGGAAGGACGGCGGTATGTGTAGTCGCATACCGTCGTAAAGATAGACGGAGCGGTGGGCTCAGCCGCCCATCTGGGAGAAGCCCGATGGGGCAGCGCGCTCGGAGGATTCCGGTTGAAGTCGTTTCGAGATCCCGGAGTCCTCCTATTCAGCGCCAAGGACGGCCACCGGGGGGGTTTTAGTGCGGTAAAAATCCCACATAACCCTGCGTCGCTCCCACGGCGTCGGGTACCTTTGGAAGGTTTCCCCCTCGAAAACAAAAAAAAAAGTATCTCCCGGGTTAAACCATACTCGTTCCATCTTGAAAAGTATAGTTATTATAACAATGCATTTATTACACATAACTATATTCTTCTAAGATAAACAAGCACCGCATCGCTAAACAAAGAGTTGTAGACGCTTTGTTCTTTGGTACGCTCAAATGCAATTTGCATCTGTCTCATTGTTTGTCATTGTTTTCTCGTTTTCTTCGTTTGCCCTTCTTTTTCGTGTCCTCAGCGCAGGTGGGAAGTAGGCAAAGTTTGCTCGCAAACATTGTTATGGCTAAGCTGTAATTCCAACGTATTGTTTTACATTTAAAACATTTCTCCGTTTGTTGGAAATCCATCCAAAGTCAATCCATTGAACTTTAAAGGTGGTAAAACGCTTTGTCATTTTACTCTTATGTGGCTTAGCATGCCTTGGACAGGTCCTGTATCAAAATTGTTTGGGAATCCACTTCAAGGGTAGATTTGTCAAAAGAAAAAAAAATGCTTGGATTATTTTACCGCTCAGCAAGTTCGTAAACATTTCGGCGAAAAAAAAGGAAAGTAGCCAGTACTATTACACCTATATCTCTGCAAATTAGAAATAGTTAAATTTGCCGCCCACCAAAACGTGACATCCGGGGCCCATAAAGCCCGGGAGCCCCATATCATTGATACGGCTGATACGAAGGAAGCTTAGTCCCTGCTCCTATCATATACAATGCAGTATTCGTTGCCCGGTTGTGTCTTCGTTTTCGGCCATGACTTGCAATATGCTTTAAAAAGATGGGTGAAAACGTAAACAATGATTGTTTCAAGAAAACATAAGAAACTGTTACTAAGACCTCTACATGCAATGCCACGTGACCTATTTCTGCTTAATAACAACAATGTTAATCGCGTCTCCGCTGTCCGAGACGTTAGTAAGCTCTCATCTTTAAGGATAGTAATGTATCCGTCAATCTCAATCAGACTCCTATTTGATTCTATTTCTAGCGTGAAGCATTCTTGCGTTTCGATAGAAGGGTGTGGTTGCCGGCACACTTTCACATGAGGCGACCATCATAGTCCTCGGGAGTGGCAACGCATCTGTGATTGACTTCAGATGGAACTCATGTTCTGTATGAAGTTGATTACAGATGTCCATGGGCAGCAGTGACCACTTACCATCCGGTGGACTGCATGCTCGTTTTCTACTTTAGTCAAATAAAGAAAAAAAAAATAAAAATACTAATCTTATACGGGGTTGATAATAGTAGCACGTGAGTAGCAGACCTACCATTGGCGTAGCGCGGACTAAGTAGACGTGGGCAAATTCCTATCAGCGAGGCCCCTCTGCATGATTCCATTGGAAGCGGCCCTTGAAAATGCCTGTCTCCTCCTCCAAAGAGGCTCCGCGAGGCCCCTCTAAGTGTAATATTATTAATTCTATTTTTTATTTTACCCACATTATATTATAATAATTAGTGTAATTGATTGTCAGTCGACTATGCTAATTATAATTATAAATAAATAATAAGTGACTAGTTACGCCACTGCAACCTACCATTAGGTAGACTAAATGTTACCTCATCCCTCCTAGTACGTTAAATAAATTACAAAGTATACGAAGCACTCTGTCTTTAAAATTTATTCGTGAAAATACACTTTGTAAATGTCTCATTGTTTATATTCTTAGCATAGGTGCCGAGCGGGAAAAGTCTAAGCAAACACTGTTACCTTGAGATTTTTAACACGCTTGTGAACAGGCCGTTAAAGGCTTTCTACACATTGTCAAATATTGTCTTACAGCTTATGAAAATGTTTTATTTGTAGTTTTATAATAATTTTCCTTAATTACGATTTTCTCCCATATTGTGGGTGCCGAGGTCCGGCCCAGTATACAGTATCATCTAGATATCTATTTGACCGGGAATAAAAAAATTAAAACCATCTTTGTGTCTCACTGGTTGCTTCTAACTTCTAACTTCTTTTGCGATTACTCCGTCTCGCTGGTCATCAAAGCCAAGCTAATTCATAAGCCAATTGTTTTTCAAACTTTCATTTTATGTTGATATTAAATCGAAAATCTTTTTTCTGTCATAGATTGACCTAAATAAGACTCAATAGAAATATGTGTGTATCTCATAAATTTAGCGGAATAAGTATAAGGTTATAAAAACTATAAAAAAATAACCATATCGCGTATAGCCCGCCTAACAGGAACGAAGAATATCGAAATAAAGGACGGTACAACCTTCATAAAGCGATGAATGCGAATTCAATTTCGTTAACAAAGAAAAATAGTCGAGAGAATTTTTTTTGGAGAAAACTTGTGAAATTGCCTTTGAATAAATATTTTACGCCGACGGGTACTCAATCGTTTGCTAAGAAGTTGATGTGTATTGACGTAGACAGTTAATATTAAAACTTACATATTTATCGACTACGTTAGAAGAAGGGTAAAGTTTTTCGCACGTATGTATGTATTTATGCATGTGCAAGACGTATCTTTGCAAATTGTCTTAATGACAAAGTTATAAAAACTTTTAAATGAAATAAAATGAAATGTCTTTATTTTGTATAGGCCTACGACGACAATTACAAATTGTCAGTTACAATTTTTTTTCTTACACTACCACCGGTTAGGAACACGACCTCAACTGAGAAGATTCGGCAAGGAACGCAGCGGGTTTGTCTCATTTTATCAATATCAATATGTTTTTCATCTGACAAATGGCCACTACTACTAATGCAAATTTGTAATCAATCTCATATTCGCATTGGAAGTCTTCCATGAGGATGGCCACACATGTGCCACACAAGTCTTCCAGAAGTAGTACTAATAGAAGTCTAGTGTAGGTCGTACTTATTAAGTTGCTCATTAAAAGTTGTATAACTTAGTGATTCGACTGCCATTGAACCATCCCCACATATATTCCTTGTTTATTATAATAGTTTTTTTTATTTGGCTGAAGTAGCAAACGAGCATGCAGTCCACCTGTTGGTAAGTGGTCACTGCCGCCCATGGACATCTGTAATCAAGTTCATACAGAACATGGGTTCCATCTGAAGTCAATCACAGATTCGTTGCTACTACCGAGGACTATGATAGTCGCCTCATGTGAAAGTGTGCCGGCAACCACGCCCTTCTATCGAAACGCAAGAAATGCTTCACGCTAGAAATAGGTGTGGCGGTGGTACTTCCCCGGTCGAACTACACTGGTTCTACCACCTTTTAAAGTTAACTGCTTCTGTATTCAGGTTTAGAAAGAACGTCCTAATTCAGTCTATAGGTAAAGCAACGCACTTGTGAACCCTCCAAGTTTATCTGGGTCGATTACATCCAGTCGTCCAGGGAGGAAATTACATACGATCAAATGTACTATATTACTAGTTCTCAATAATAATCCGTAATACAATCCCAGTAACATAAACCGATTATATTAATTCGAGTTCAGATTGATTGAAACTACCTCAATTTCGGTATGTTGAGTTAATTTAGCTCCAACTCGCCCCAATAATTCGGTCTTACGCTCCTACGAGATGAACAACAAATACGTTTAGTAATTGAATATTGTTTCTTCGCTTCGATGAATTAATTCTAGAATATGGTTGAATAACTAAAACATTGACAATAATGTACACTATTTAGCGTTACGTAACTTTATACGTTATAGGTATGTTGTCGTCCGCACTTCACATTGTTATAATAATGTATTAAAATAATAAGTCCCTCATTTGACTTATAATTGGAGAGGGTATGTGAGGTGGGGATGACAACATGGCAGTGCCGGAGTTCGGAGAGAGCGGCATTCTGATTCGAGACCTCAACGAGGATACACGATTGAAGTGGCAATATATTATATAACCTTTGCTAGTTCTGATTAATATTAACTATAAAATATAAATACCTACTGTTACTGTTATTCCTATGTATGTAGTGTACTTATACCAATTAATTAAAGGTACATCTATCGGCGACGGAGTTTTTTTATGGTTTTATGTGGTTCGACCGGGGAGGTACCACCACGACACCCATTTCTAGCGTGAAGTTGTTCCTGCTTTTCATTGGGTGTACTTTCTGGTTCACCTTTATTTGCGGTGACGATCTTAGTCATCGGGAGTCGTATCTGACATTAACTTTAGATGTAACCTTTGTTCTGTATGAAGTAGCTCACAGATGTCCATGGGCAGCAATTACCACTTACCAACCGGTGCATTGTATGCCCTTTTCCTACTTGAAACAAAAAAAAAATATATTTTCCTATAATCTATAAACATGCTATACATCTAATTGCAGTATCCTTAGTACGAATATGTTACTTTTGTTCTAAACGATCATCGTTTACATTAATTCTCATGAAAATCAAACAATTTCGACTAACAACCTAAACGGTGCACATTTTAAACATAATAAACTATGTATTAAAGGCACTGATTTCTGCCTTACATGGACATTCATATGCCAAAGGTACTCATCGATCAAGCGTTACGGGGTAGGGATACTAATTATCACTCATGTAAGTGTCCACTTTGTATATCCGTATATCACAGAGAAAACTCTTGTCACAGACGTTATTATGGTAGAGATGATATGAAAATGTAATGAATCATCTACGTATATTTAAAAAATATCTGAACATGAATCGTACGACAGCTGAAATATTAAACAATAATTTGACTGGAATTGTAATAATGTAATTCCATTTTCGATCATTTTTATATTTCAGAGAAATAATATAATTTCTCGAGACTACAAATACCGAGAACTGGAAATATTCAATTTCGTAACCAAGACAGGTGGGAAGATATTGGTATCTGCAGGAATTCAGAGGCTCAAAAATCACATGATATAACGCTGCGGTATTGTCTGATAATGACTGGGTAAGCGATAAACGAGAGGTCCGTGGCTACTCAGACAATAGACCTGTGATCATTAATAGATAAAATTGAAATCTTACCTGAAGTCGGCGATAGTTACATTGTTACCTCTAAAGACTAAGTTGGATCGCCTTGGATAAATATCTCCCTTACAACGCCTTTCAACCAGCAAATATATAGGTGGTAGAACGAGTGTACAATTTAAAACTTAACGGGTGCTCACAATATGCGGTTTTTGAATTCTTTTCCAATTTTTGTGAACCAGTGTAGTGTTGCCCGGGGAAGTACCACCGCCACACCTATTTCTAGCGTGAAACAGTTTTTGCGTTTCGATGGAAGGGTGTGGTTGCCGGCACACTTTTATATGAGGCGACCATCATAGTCCTCAGCAATAGCGACGCATCTGTGATTAATGAAGTTGTTTGTATGAAGTTGATTACAGATGTCCATGGGCGGCAGTGACCACTTACCATTAGGTGGACTGCATGCTCGTTTGCTACTTTAATCTTATGAAGAAATATACAGCAACGATTAACACTGCTATTATTGCCACATCACAAAGGATTCTACTCACTTAAATAGATTGGCATAAAAAAAGAGTAACTCAAAAAAAAAAACACTTCATTTTTCTAAAATTTAATATCAGTTTATCACCGCATATTTATACCACTTAAAAAAGGAGCTAGTAATACATCTGAAGAAGACAGAAAAATCGCTATTTAGGGTTTTTATCGCTTGACTTGTCATAGTGAGACATTTACTCAAATCGGAAGACACGAAACGTCGACCGGCGATAAATCAAAGGGGATGAAATTTAAAATATTTCGCCGCAAAGCTTTTAGCACAAAGAGCAATCTTCTAAAGCGTACAAAGTAACTGGTATGGGGGTGGAGCTTTATGTAGAACAAGCTGTGCCCACGGTTTCACCTGCATTCTTAAAATGTGGAATGACACAGTCACATAAAGAAATTTATTTTAATTTTTTTAAATCGTTCTTAGATAACTACCACTATGCAAAATATTATGTTAATCCCTTATTTTGTAAAAAACTGCCCCACTGGAATCGTATACTCTTCCAAGAGTCAAAGTAGCTTATCTGTTACTTCAGACAATAATCTGTGCTTGTGTCCAAATTTACCGAGATCCATCCATTCATAAGCCTTTTGAGATCCACAGTTGAGCATAGGCCTCCCCAAATGGCGCCACTCCAACCGGTCCTATTCCTTCTGTATCCAAAGGTTTCCGCTGTCTTCTTGGAACATCAGTCCACCGGGTGGGGAGGGGGCGACCTTTTGTCTAAACGTGGTCATTATTCGAGGAATTTTCTTCTCCATAGATTATCGGTCCTTCGAGCGATGTGGGCGACCCATTGCTTTTCAACCATTCAGGTTTTATAGTGTAACAGACAAACGTAAATCTTCATTCACTTTTATATTAGTAACATACTTTACTACATTGTAACGAGTTTGAATTGTTATGTATGGTACCTTTTAGGTTTTTAGGTCACTGCGCCACAGAAGTGTTTTAAGGGCGTTTTTTTAATAAGGAAGTCGTTAGTGCAAGTGTTACTTTAATGGAACCGGATTCTGCATTCTGTCTTTGTTATTTTGCAAAGCTCAAGGGAACTCGCCGCAAAACAAACATCTTGTTTTATCATTGTTATATGTATATTTGTAAAAGTGTAAAAGTGGAAATTTTATTAGGTTTTCAATATTAACAAAAAATACATCATACCAATTACCGCCGCCCATGGACATCAGTAATCAACTACATAGAGAACATGGGTTCTTTTTGAAGTCAATCACAGATGCGTTGCTACTTCTGAGGACTATGATGGTCGCCTCATGTGGAAGTGTGCCGTAAACGAAACGCAAGTTCATCTAGCAATACGTGTGGCGGTGGTAATTCACACTGTCACGGTCAACTACACTGGTCAACTACACGGTCGAACTACACTGGTTCTTCCACCATGTGGTGGTCTATAGCCTCTAATCTTCTAACTTAGAAACGAGAACGATCCAATAGTGTAACAGCTGTTGGAAGAAGCAAATTCAATACCAAGATCAGATAGCTTCAAACTCACTCATCTAAATGGAAGGGCGTGCCTACAACTTTCGGTGACAAATTATTACTTTATTACGGCCATAAGAAGGAAGGACACTCTGAGAATTCATTAAAGGTAGCGAGAATTGTAATACGAAAGTTATTTTTTGAAGGTTTTCAGATATTTTTAATACACTACAATACAATATCATTTATTTGTCGGCATAAGGTATATTACAAGGATGGTCAATGATATGGTGTATTAGTCCGCTTACTCTACCCGTTATGGGTGTACTTTGCTTTTATAAGTATTCTTTTGCAAACAGGATCTATTTTTACACATTTCTGCTTGGAATTAATCATAACATCAACCAAAAGCGCAATTTGACAGGAGAGTCAACTGAAAATTAAACAATGCTATTTTTTTAAACAAAGTTAAAATACAAAAAAAAGTTTAAATACCATTCACCAGCCAGCCAGTTTAGTCAGTAGAGCATCAAGTTTTCAATCCTATAACTATCTTTAACTAAAAATGTACGAATTTTAAATCTTTAAATATGTATTATTTGTGGACCAGGATGTTATAGATACAAATAAATCCAGAACAAGTAAAAATAAATCTATATATATGTATATGTTTTAGTAAATTTGATCAATGTATGGTGCCAACCAATTATTGTCTCACTGCTGGGCACGAGCCTTCACTCAGAATGAGAGAGTTTTGGGCCATAGTCCACCGAACTGGCCAAGTGCGAATTGTTGCATAAACTATAATATGATCAATGTATAATTGACATCAGCTATCCGTCGAACATAAAGTATGTTTATATGCGAATATTTACCATGAAACCAAAATTAAATCAAAACACGCTCAAAATGAGTTACTTTCCGACCAGTTAACCATCAAAAGATTTTCTTCAAAAGGCAAACAGTCTCATATCTTAAGTAATTATGAAAATGAGGTCTTCGCAACGGCCGGAACACGACAATATTGTGACGGGTCCTTTGTCCAGGGAAAAATTGTGGAAATTGCAAACGTAACTTTTTAAATATGTGTATCTTTCATTGTGAATGTGCGGGGATTTTGTTTGTCTTTATTATCTGTATAACCCTTGTGGCCGTGATTAAGCCAAGCTTTGACACGCAAAGGGTTCAGTGTTCAATCTCGGAACATGCAGAGATTTTAAGGAAAGAATTAGATCGCTATTCTGGGTTTATTTATATTCGTTTGTATTCATATGATCATCACTCTTATTGCTTAAGTTATTATAAATAGTAAATAATAACATTTATGCAACGATTTGTTACTTGAACTTGTTACTTGAACAGTTACTTGAACAGTAAACTGTATTACCTGTGTTACTCTGTTCTTGTTGGTATTACTTAGCTTATCTTTATGTTTAGTTTTTAAGCTTATTGTGTATCATTCATCGTGAATAAATACGATTTCTTTCTTTCTTTCATATGTTCTGCAATTATGACACCGGTAGGCATTTTTTGGGAATGGGCTCAATATATGTAGGAGTTCACGTCTACAACATGAACAAACATAAAAAATCTCACACATATTGAGCTATGTATGTATACGTATGCATGAGTAGGTTTCAATGTACCTCCTGGGATAGTTGTTACCTTGCGGCACCTATGGTCAAGCTTGGGACCGATCAAGCGCCATGCAATATTTAACAACCCTATAAAATAAGCGGCCAAAACAACTCGCTACATCAATAGACAAAAAGTAGTAACTTCTTAGAAAAAAGTCAAGATAGAGAGCGAATATAAAAACGGAATCTTGCTTCAAATATCTCGAATTAAGTAGAAACGGTGATTCAAACGAAACGAAACGAGCCCGTTACCGTTAAAGAGAAAGGCCGGAATACAAAAAAAGATGAAAAAGATAAAAAGATGAAAAATAAGCATACAGCATTTCCGTGGCCGTGCCCCAGTTACATTCAATTTGAACTGCAAACAAACACTGTCTATGGAGGTAAGCCAACGCTTTTAAAACATTGTGGTTTAATTATATCATACATGGGAAATGAAACGATAAAATTCCTGTTTTTATGCTTTCACAAAAATAACATCGTGTCTTTAACAGACAATTGCTTTATGGTAATTAATTTGGTTATTTGTTATACTTCAAATGGTCGGAAACCCGTGGCACATGAACATCGCTCTGCGGTCCGCGGATATTCTTAGAGCAGTTTTTTTGCTGTCAAATATTCAGAGCGACTAGTGGTTTTGCCGTTAAATTTCCTTAAACGGTTTTTCGACGTATTTTTTTTCCGAATTTGGTACGCAATTTCCTCAGGTATGTAATATGTAGGCCGCGTTACCGAAAGGTTACCAACGCTTATTTGAATTATATAATAGATTTCTGATACATTGGGAAATATATATACGTGTATCTATTACAGTATTAAATAATAAAAATTACTGCTCCTAGAGGCTAGGCAAAATATTTTTTGATTTTTATGAATTTTAACTTGAAACTATTTAAAGTGTGACTAAATACACCACTGCTTTTTCAAAATTTGTTTACTAGGTTCCTAACAGAGGTTAAAGTATTTTAGTCAGAACAAATAAAAAAATAACTACAAATCTCTTATAAAAAATATGGTGACAATAGGCCTGTTCTGTAAGGTTCAATCATCCATGATAAGACAAATTTGCTTAAGACCTTATTAGTTTCAGGTTTCATTTCTACTATTAAGTGCGTGATTGTACAGGAATCAAATCATCAAAAAATAGCCTAATAAACGCTTCATCCCATTGAATAGCCCACAATTCTTTCTACAGCGCTTACATTACTACAATTGTCTTCCATTTCCTCTACTGTAATGCTTTCCTGTAGAATTCTATATAAAATTCAATGTTCCGTAAAGTGAGTGCATTCATAATACAGTTGTAGCCTGCATTTGATTTTATTGCCTTCTCAAATATTCCGTCTGTCCTATTGTTTATTTCTGCATATTTGAAACCTACTCGCTGTTGGCTCGTACAGCGATATGTCTGGCAGCCATTTTGATTTGAATTTTTTAGAACTTCCTCCCAAATCGTGTTCAATTGTACCGAAATACATAGAATGTTGAATCTGACAATGAGCACGGAATAATTTAAAATGCATGAATACGTACGACTATTATTACATAGAGCATTATATAGAAACACATATAATAATGTATTACTAGATGATAACCTGGATGAAGCGTAATTCTAGATTTAATTTAGCGATAGTTCTTTTGTATATACAAAGTAAATCAACTTTAAATTCATACATGGCGTTCGTTAAATATTTCACTCTTTGGGAATTATTAATATAGATATAAATATTCTAGCTTATGAGCTAGATTCAATGATTTTGCTAACAATCTATTAAAGTATGTCAATTGATTGTTAGCAAAATAATTGGATCAAAAACAAGCCTCTCAAATAATTAAAAATAAAGATACCAGAGCAATATATTAGTTTTCATGTGATTAAAAAAGCAAGATGGTATAAAAAGTTAAAAAAAATCAACTAAAATATCTACTTACTGTACAAGAAAGAACTGATTGCAAAGAAAAACGACGAACCTTCCGAGTTTCTTACTGAATCTTTTCGGTTGAGGTCGTGTTCCGATCTCGTGTAGTAAAAAAATATATAATCTATACTAATATTATAAAGAGGAAAACGTTGTATTTTTGTATATTTGTCATGAATTAACTTAAAAAGTACTGAACCAATTTTAATAATTCTTTCACCATTAGAATGCTACATTATTCCTGAATAATATAGGCTATAATGGTTGGATATATTATATTATAGTCTGCGCGAACGAAGTCGCGTGGATTCTGCTAGTAACTGATTTGTAAATGCGTCAGTATATACGAAATTAGAGGATTATTTCATTTCATAAAAATTAAACAAAAAATTAGCGTCGGCATGCAGAGGAAACGTTGCTAGCGTTCTGGGCACTATGCCATAAGTTTAAGTTTTTAATGGTGTACCTAATTTATACGTGTTATTTTGTTAATTGCAGTTATGCTAATTTTAAAGCTTTAGGTAATATTTCGTTTATTTATTGCAAGTTTTGTTTATCTGTTAGAAAAATAACGTATTTTTTTTGTGGTTGCCGACACACTTTCACATGGGGCGACCATCATAGTCCTCGGGAGTAGCAACGCATCTGTGATAGACTTCAGATGGAACCCATGTTCTGTATGAAGTCGATTACAGACGTCCATGGGTGGCAATGACCACTTACCATCAGGTGGACTGCATGCTCGTTTGCTACTTCAGTTAGATAAAAAAGTATTATATCATAAAACGATAATTGAATTTATTACATCGATATTAAAATTTTATATTGTTTGAACACATGTACTTCAAATATTTAAAGTGAGCATTAAATTCACGTATTTTTATGAAGCTAGTAAATATATCTTAAAGAAAAATAGGCATAGCTTTTAAAATCGTGAAAAAATTAAACCCCGAGATTTTTGGATTTATGATTTTTTTAATTTACTTGATTATTTTGTGAGAAACGTTAAAAAATCCCTGGTTTAACTTTAATTGAGTCCACGGAGTTTGATATCTATTTATGATTTTATTTAATATTTCTAGCGAATTTTACCCTTTTCCCTTTAAGTGGCTGTAGGTATATATATTATTCCGAGTTATCATTAAGTCAAAATTGTTACTTTTAACCTATGGATATATTATATTGTCATAGTTTCTAACTATGACTTTAAAATATATTCATATATTAATTCAAAAATCCCCAAAAAAAAATTTTTTGAAAATGTAACGATCGTAATATCCCACACAATTTTTGTGTAGTGGGTATATATAAAGAATAATATTTATTGATTTGCAAAATATTATTTGTTGTTAACTTCATTTACTTTTAAAATTATTTCGGCTTTATGCGGTAAAAGAAATAAAAATCAACTTTTAAATATTTGAATTCCAAGAAATATTAAAAAAATAAGTTGCGATAAAAAAATCCGAACTCAAAACTAGTATAGGTACACAAAAAGACGAACAAACCTGTACCGGTACAAATTGAATAACTCATTTAATTGTGCAGCGCTAGAATTTAAATTTTCCAACTGGCGCCCACAGAGCGAGTAGTTTTATTGGGGCTCGCGAATCGATGTCCGAAGTCAGATGTTTTATTCATGACACTCGTTTACACTTACAGGGGGCGCCACTGTTGCGCAGTTAGTATCCAGTTAGTAACTTGATAAATTAAGCAGGAATTACATATAGTATATTGCGTTTTATTCTTACTATCAAATTTGTTGTACCTACCCAAATATTTAAAAAGATATTAAAGATTAAAAAAAAAAGATTTTTATTGATCAAATATACATGATACACGGATTGTATTATCGTAAACAGCTACAATAGTTAAAAAAAAACTGTGTCGCTTATATATTTAGAGTATAAACATGCAGTCCACTCGATGGTAGATGGTCACCACCGCATATGTACCGCGCAAAAAGTACAGAGGTTCTCTCGTCAACCCATCATTGTCCCACTGCTGGGCACGGGTCATCTCTCAGAATGAGAGAGTTTTAGGTCATAGTCCACCGCGCTGGCCAAGTGCCAATTTGTGGAGTTCACACACCTCCGAGAAGTTTTTTTTTAAAGAACTCTCGAGTGTTTTCCTTACGATGTTTTCCGCCGAAAAGCAGTGATAATTAATTTCTAATACGCACAGAAATTAGTGGTGCGTGCCCGGGTTTGAACCTCGGACCTCCCGATTGAGTGTGCTTGATAAGGCCAGAAGCACATCATTATTGTGGTGGAATTGTGCTTATAGCTCGATTCCCTAGTCCCTACGACTCAAAATAAAAATATATACGTTCAATACAGTCTTTATGCGAAAATAATTGAATAATCTTCAATGTATTATAAGAGAATGAAGTCCTTTTTTAGCATATCCCTAGGAGAAATAAGTATGATATATGACATAATTTCAGCTAACAAACACAGAAAAATAAAATTTGTACATAATTTGTCTTTTAAAATGGTCGAAATTACGCAAAATAAAACATTCATTGATTGCATCCTCGTACTACTACGTATTGTACTATATCAACACAATAATTCAGTGTTAAGAAGTGGAAATGTATTTTTCAAAAACGAGTAATTGTCTTTAATTGGCCAAGGTAAACCTCATTCTTTCATTGATTTTCAAATAATTCGAAAATAATAAAAAAAAAACATGCGTGCGTACAAAGTACACATGTCAGAACTAATTTATAAATCTTGTTTATATTTATACAAATCTAAAACTTTAAATTTCCAAGATTAAGAGGAAGGGAAAAAGGCGTGATACGACGTTCGCTCTGTCTCACTTTTTCTCTCAATCTTTCTCACTCGCTTGCTCCCTACTCTCACTCCACGGCTAGTTGCTCATGCTACGTTCGCCCTGTCTTACTCTCTCTCAATCGGTCTCGATCACTCTCTCTCTCTTTTCCGACACTTCCGTTGCATACCGGCGTGACGTTTCATCTGTAAAAATGTTACCCTCATGCGCCTAAAGAAGTTTCACTTCAAAAACGTTCAATATTAAACTCTCCCTCCAGGCGAGAGCTTAAAGATTACTATCGCCCTAATCTCCCTTATTATATTTCAAACCAGATTATACATTTATTAAAATTGTTCTTTTAACGTAGCTCTCAACGTTCTCCCCTATTTCAATTGATGGAATGATCCATTATCGAAATAGTGTTATAACAAAAAAGCGAAGTTTTTGAGGATAGATGGTTGTTTGCTATATTCGAAGTAGGTAATTTAAGTATTACGAAAGTGCCAAAAAAGGTCGGAGGTCGCCCCTTCGCTTATTTTTGATGACATGGGAGCCGGTGGAGTCATCTGTGCCTTATAAAGAAATAAAGCCCTCTTCAGAATTTTACAACGTATAAAGAAACTAAAGAAAATATGTAATTTCCAACTAAAGATATCTTTTATCTTTAGCTGGGCTCATATTGTATGTTATAATGGTAGTTGTTAGTTCACATTTTCACATGTGAAACATAGATTATAAGTTTATAATGTTACTTTTTAAAACGAGGATGAAAACGCGGTCAGAGCTAATTATTATCATATGTTAAAAATTTTAAACAAAAAATACAACCGACTTCCATGCCACATAAAAGTAAAAAATAATTTAAATACATGTTGGTTTAGAGCAAACACAGTTCTTAGTACATAGTCTCGAAGTCGGCGCTCACCATATTTTGCTGGATCATGACGAAACTACATGTATCTTATATGAGCGCCGACTTCGGGACTATGTACTAAGAACTGTGTTTGCTCTAAACCAACATGTATTTAAATTATTTTTTACTTTTATGTGGCATGGAAGTCGGTTGTATTTTTTGTTTAAAATTTTTTTTTTTCACGCTTTTCAGTCACGATAAAATCAGTTATGGCTGTTGCTAGTCGTCCGCTAACCGGATGAATAAAATTAATTATTCGTCCGATTTTCGGATGAATAAAATTATGTGCTGACGTCATCATATAAAAATAGACTTCTTTGACACAACCGGTCGGGGGCGCTACCGCGCCCCCTCCCTTAGGTTCTGAATTGGAAAAATCTGTTCGAACCTAACCTAACCGAATAAAACAACTTTTTCTGAGTAAACATTTATTTAAAGAATAGACCTATAATTATCAATATTTAAAGTAGAAAAAGTAATATAAACCTTATAACTAAGAGTATAATTCAACTGATACTGATAAAAATAACCCATCCAATTTAAAAAGGTTGGAAGTACTCTTGCATCTTTCAGGTAATTGTATTCAAAGTGGAATTTTTGATCATAATTATATCCTCTCCGAAACTCATTGTTGGTATTGTGAACAACAACATTATGTATACGTAAGCACAATATGGCCGATGCCTACGGTTTAAACTTGAAGGACCCCAGCATTATCAGGGTTGAGGACTTGAAGGTCAAAATTATCATGTCATATCTTTGCTTAGTAATCTCATTACATATACGTAAGCACCATATGGCCGATGCTTATGGTTTAAACTTGCAGTACCCTGCATCATCAGGGTTGAGGAGTTGAAGGTCAATTTTCTTATCATACGTCTTTGCTTTGTAAATATATTACATATCCATAAGTATCAAATGGCCAACGCCTATGGTTTAAGCCTGAAGTACCCCTGCATCATCAGGGCCGAAGAGTTGAAGGTCAAAATTATCATGTCATATCTTTTCTATGTAATCTCATCGCATGCACGTAAGCAACAGATCCCCAACTTCTATGGCTTGGGCTTACAGTACCCTGCATCAATAGGGTTGAGGAGTTGAAGGTCAACTTTTTTATCATACGTCTTCGCTTTGTAAATATATTACATACCCATAAGCATCAAATGGCCAACGCCTATAGTTTAAGCCTGAAGTACCCCTGCATCATCAGAGTTGAGGAGTTGAAGGTCAAATTTTTCATTTTATATCTTTGCTTAGTAATCTTATCAGATATACGTAGCGATCATGTAGCTAACGCCTATAGTTTAAGCTTGAACCACCCCAGCATCATCAGGATTGAGGAGTTGAAGGTCCAATTTTCCACCGTATACAACCATTTTTCTAATGTTTTACCTTACATTTTTTTAAATATCATTTTGAATGCGTAAGATTGAAATAGCTAAGTTTTATGGCTTAGGCATTCAATACCCCTGCATCATCAGGATTGAGGAGTTGAAGGTCCAATTTTTCATCGTATACCTTTGCTTAGCAATGTTGTTACAAATCCGTGAGCAACAAATGTCTAACGTTTATGGTTTAAGCCTGCAGTACCCCTGCATCATCAGGGTTGAGGAGTTGAAGGTCAAACTTGTCATCGTACATCTTTGCCTTGCTATCTTATTATATATCCGTAAGCACTAAATGGCCATCACCTACGGCTTGGGCTTACAGCACCCTGCATCATCAGGGTTGAGGAGTTGAAGGTCATTTTTTTTATAATATGTCTTTGCTTAGTATTGTTATAACATACCCATAAGCACCAAATGGTCAACCCCAATGGTTTAGGCTTGAGGCACCCCTGCATCATCAGGATTGAGGAGTTGAAGGTCAAATTTTCATCACATGTCTCTGCTTAGTAGTCTTGTTACATATATGTAAGCACCAAATAGCTAATGTTATAGTTTAGGATAGCTGTAACCCTGCATCATCAGGATCGGAGAGTTGAAGGTCAAATTTTTCGTCAACCTATATAAGCATAGATATATAATACATATTCCAAGTTTCATAAGAATCGATTCGGCAGAAGCCAAGTTATTTCAAATTATCTAAAAAACTTGAGGAGTGGTGGTGGTTTCCACCCCATAACTCAAAGAGTTAAGCATCACAGCATACCCATGTCCAAGAGAAAAAGTTGCGTGACGAAATTTCCTATCAAATGAAAGAAAGAAAATGGAAATCGGTTTATAAACACCCAAGTTATTCAAGATTTTAAGAAACCGACATTTTCCAATTTTCCGGGAAAACCGCCGGAAGGTTTTCATTTTCCTCAATATGGGACTGCCTGTGAAACTAGCCGCATACAATGTCGTATGAATCGTGTCGGTAGGTCGACGATTTCTAGCCATTTCGCCCGAACATACATAAAAAAAAAAAAAAAAAAAAAAAAAAAAAAAAATATACGTGACGAATAGATAACCTCTTTCCTTTGGGAAGTCGGTTAAAAAGAAGATAACATTAATAAAGATTTTATGGAAATAAATCTATTTTTGAGTAATAAAGCTTGCCATAGGTAGACAATGTTTCTCATATATTGTAAGCTAATAATATTCCTATTTTATGTAATGCTAGCTGTACCCTGCGCGCGTTGCTACGCCATTACAAAAAAATACACCAGAAACCTTCGCGAGCTCATAAATAACAACTTTAATGAAGATCAAATGAATAGTTTACGATTCTATAAAGGACATATAGACAAACATTAATTTTCATAAAGAAGAAGAAGATAGAAGTTTCAAACGAGCAATGTGGTTTATCTGATAGTAAGTATCACTGCTGCCTATGAAATTAGTATGTAATGAACTTTACATAGAAAATGGATTTTATCTGTGGTCACACGTGCGTTAGTTACTACTCCCTAGGACCAAGATAGCCTTATTTCTAGTGTGAAACATTTCTTACGTTTTGGTGAAAGGGTGTGGTTGCCAGCACACTTTAATATGTGGCGACCATTTAGACAGAACTCACGTTTTGTATGAAATTGTTTTCAGATGTCCATGGGCGACAGTGATCGCTTACCGACAGCTTAAATTGCATATATTTTATTATTCTAATTGTATTTTTCTTTACAGTTCTTTATTTTTGAGCAAACTAGTTTGATGTAAGATTTCTTAAAGATGTTAGCAAACGAGCACGCCGGTCACCAGAAAGTAGTGTAAATGTCCTTGCACATCAACCCCCGACAAAATAAGGCTAGACATGGTTTGAAATGAAATGAAATGTCTTTATTGTGTATAGGCCTACGGGTGCACTTATAAATTGTCAGTTACATTTTTTTTCTTACACTCAACTGAGAAGATCCGGCAAGAAACTCAGCGGGTTTGTCTTTTTTGTTATTTATATATTTTTTTTATATAATTACAATCATGGTACTCCTATAAATAAGTTAAAAAGCCGCAGATAAATGTATTCAAAAATACGAAAGCTTTATCTAAAAATCGAATAATATAACGAAGTCTTGACTCGTGTAACGCATCAAAATAATGAACAGGCGATACTCAACAATCAACTTATAATTACGCCGGCTTGCCAACAAAGGAGTTTCGTTAAAATGAATTCATTAAGCGCACGAGCTCCCCGCAGGTGTCGCCGCACTGTTTCAGTTCGCACGCCATGTTTACTGTAACTGAAACAAGGTAGAGCTAGACGGTTTATTACTTTATAGATCTCTTTTTAAATTGTGATGAAAGTTAATTCAAGGTAGAAGAAATATGTCGATTATGTCGAAGATACCTCTTACCTTCTGATATTTGGAACGAAGTTCCTTAGACTGTTTAGTACTTTATAGATGGATCTCTTTTTAAATTGTGATGAAAGTTGATTCAAGGTAGGATTTAAGGTAGAAGTATGTTGATCGGTAAGATACCTCTAATCCTTTAATTTTTGGAACGAAGTTCCTTATCGCGCGTTGTGTATCGGCTAGACGGAAAAAAATCAGACGAAAAGTTGTCACGACAGTTTTGCTATAGTGTAGTAAGCCGCGCGGCGTGCCCATGTTTCTCTGTCTAAGCAAGTAACCCATTGGTATAGTAAGAATTCAGGAAAAGCAATATTCGTCATGCTTTATTATTGCTTTTTTATGCTTTTTTCGGCGAAGTTACAAAATTACAACGCCAGTCACGTTTTTTAAAAACACGACTCGTTCAGATATCGTTTCTTAACTAAAATCCAGATAAGATGCCATACCTACAAGTGCTATGCGCTCTAAATAAAGTTGTTTAAAATGAGAAAAAAAAACAAAATTCCTTATCGAGAAAGAAGTTTTGTAAGTGTAGAGGATTCATATTATGATACTACAAATAAAAATGCCTTTTGAGAACAGTGTTTTACGTACGCACATTTCTTTTCGTTTTACCTTAATTAAATTTGTATAATAACGTAATCCTCAATTGTACATTGTAAAAGTAATTTTGACAGCGTCCGCACTTTATTGTCCCACTGCTGGGCATGAGGTTTCTCTCAGAACGACATGGCTAAAAGGCGATAGTCCACCGCGCTGGTCATGAGCGAACTGGTAATGTTTGAAGAAATTTGTGTAATGACCGCGGTTACCATAACGAAATTAAATATTCCTAAACATTTCTATTAAACGAGTCTCATCGGCAATTTCGTGCAAATTTGTAGTTGCGGTTCCTAATTAAAGCAACAGGCCCAAATTAAGATGTTTACGGAGGTTGAACACACAATATTCAGTCCCGAATAAATAGTACTATAACGTGCAAATATTTGTACCGGATCCTGTTTGTATATACGTCTTCACTCCATATTATTCTTAGCACAATCGTACCTGGAACAAGGAAAGCGTTACATGAAATACATATTAAAGACAGGGAAAAGATACTTGGTAATAATAATGGGTCAGCTCGTTCTGGCTAATAACAGTGTTATGCGCTGCTGTTTTGGTATCAAGGATGTCAGAGAGACAAGACAATCAAGACATTTCAACTTGTCTTCAGAGATTCTAGAAACGCACCTGGACTTGTCGACCATGGGCGCAGATAATATTGGAAAAACTATACAGGAACATCGCCACATTCATTTCTTTTTAAGGTATAGCTTGTATCGCGGCGACCGAATCAAGAAATTCCGTAACGAAAAATCCTACACCCGCACTCCGCCTACCATATAGAGCGGCCGAGCGTTCGCTTAACGTGTATGTATACGGTATGACAGTACGAAGCTCGCACGGATTGAGACGAGCTGCTCGGAAATCGGACAAATATGTAAGCAGCTGTTTGTGAGAAAGCATATACTGTAAAAATACTACATGAATAAATAATTATAATTGCATTGATAAAAAGTGCTTTTATCAATGCAATTATAATTATTTATTAAGCAATAGCTTTACCGCGGCAGTCCCCGAGAGCCGCACGTTTTTTTTAATAGAAGCAACACTTTTATGTATTAAAAGATACTGTTTTTTTGTTTAGAAGCAGCCAACGAGCTTGCAGTCTACCTGGTAGTAAGTGGCCTTGCCGCCGATGGACATCTAGGCCACAATTTATACACAATATGGATCAAAATCAATGTTCAAGTCAAAATCACTTTATCAAAGTGAACTTCCAAAGCCTTCCACCGAAACGCTAGAACTGTCTAACACGTAAGCAATAGATAAAAAACGGAAACGTAAACAAAGTTTTTGGCAAATATCAAATGGACGTGTAATTTAGTGTCGTGAGCTGCGAGCCTCGATACCGACATTAACGGCCCTGTCACCGTTTACACCATGTGCTCCATAAATCATATGGTCCTATATTGCAAACACTTATCGACCTTTCTTGAGTAATTTTACTACAACGTCTGTATCTTGAAAATTATAACGCTTTCTTTTCACACAATGAGCGTATATTTACACTTATTCCATACTAATATTTTCCCTGTGTCGCGATTGCTACGGACAAACACGAGATGCGTACACAAACACTCAAACCGAGAACAGAAATCTAAATTTATCATTCAAGTATTTATCCACCAAGTATCGAAACGCCGAAACGCAAGAACTGTCTGCTACGTAAACAATAGAAAAAAAAACGGTAACGAAAAGTTTTTGGAAATGCTCGTATCATATAGGCGTGTGATTTAGTGTCGTGAGCTGCTAGCCTCGATACCGACATTAACGGCCATGTTGCCCTTTGCACCACTTGGGCCATAAATCATATGGGCCTATATTGCGCACATCGGCACTTATTGACCTTTCTTGAGCAACATTACTATAACATCTGTATCTTGAAAATTATAATGCTTTCTTTTTACACCGTGAAAAACCACCGCGAAAGAAAATAAAAACGCTAACGAAAACAAAGTTTTTGGGAATGCTCGTATCATATAGGCGTGTGATTTAGTGTCGTGAGCTGCGAGCCTCGATACCGACATTAACGACCGTGTCGCCGTTTTCGCCACTTGGGCCATAAATCATATGGGTCTATATTGCGCACATCGGCACTTATTGACCTTTCTTGACTATAAAAAACTTAACGTAAAATTATAATGCTTTCGTTTTACACCGTTAGCAGACATTTACAATTTTAGTCTGATACTAATGTCTTGGTTGCTATGGACTAATACAAAGACGACTAGACAGACATTCAGACCTAGAACAGTAATACCAATTAAACATTCGAATATCTTTCTGGCTGGGAATTGAACAGCGTGCAGGGAATTAAACCCGAAATCTTCTGCTGGTCATACTGGTATTCTCGTCAGTAGTCCTAAAACGTATTAAGACAACAAAATAATAATATATTATCATGAATAGCGACAGGAATAAATGGATAGGTAGCCATGATCGTCAATTGCTTATACAGATAATTTCGTGTTCGTCTGATTATTATCTTGGCTCGCCGCTACAGTTCCATTCTGTGAATGATTGTTTCAATATCCGGCTTTCTAAGAAGACGGGAGGCAAGTATTTATAATTGTTCAAATAACTTAATGTCTATTTGTAATTGAAGAATAATTCCTACTACAAAATCCGACCTTGATAACACCAAGTTGATAATATTCAAATAATTTGGTCAATTATTTGAATATTATCAACTTTCGTCCACCAATTCGCACTTGGCCAGCGCGGTGGACTATGGCCTAAACTCTCTCATTCTGGGAGAAGACCCGTGCCCAGCAGTGGGCCAATAATGGGTTGATGCGATGCGAATTTGGTCAAAGCAGTTTCCTTACAGAATAATTTGTGAGCGTCGGTAACGTACCACTACCGCGCATTGTTTTCTTATCTTGATAAGTGACAAAATGACTACTGGTAGTCATACCTTTATAAATCAGCCTTGTTATTCAATCTTGATTATAAATAGCGATCCTTCGTTAAACAGTACGTCTAATTCATTTACAAAATCTAGGAAAATTACTTTCTACTAAACACAAGCAAGGACGCAGTGATCACCAATCCTATTAGATGTTGTTCATATACCATATACTCACTAACTTTAAAATCAGCCTTGTTATTCAATCTGGGTTATAAATAGCGATACTTCGTTTAACAGTACGTCTGATTCATTTTCAAAATTTAGGAATATTACTGAACACAAGCAAGGACGCAGTGATCACCAATCCTATCAGAAGTTGATCATATAACACTATCAGATAAACTGTGAGAAATAGCGCACACTGGTGATTTTTGTCACCGTGACTGTTGCGTCACTGTCACCATGTACGTTAGGTTGCCGTCCTCCGCGGACAAAAAGTCACCTAATTGTCACGCATCGAAATGCGCGCACCTTCATTAAGGGTAATGAACATGGTGACAGTGACAACAGTCACGGTGACAAAAATTAGGAGCGCGCGCTATCTCTAAGCCCATACCTTAATCCCATAAGAAACACAAAACAATAGGTATAACGGATAAAACATATTAAAATAAACGCAACAGAATAATGCGCCTTCATACTCGTAAATCTTAATAGAAATAATGTCGCGTCTTAAGTAACAGGTTCACTGCAATAATTCACATTAGTTGCGAAAACAATGAAATGCAAAGGGAAAACTTGGTGCAATAATTCTTTTAAATACAGCATTCCCGCTCACATTTGCAGTAAGCTAGACATCGCGCCGCATAAAAACTGAGCAGAAAACTTTATTCCTTCGAATTCGCAAAGTTCTTTAAACCAGCGAAGCGCGGACATAGAAAATTATAGTGTGCTTTACTTAAAATATCGTTTAAGGTTCTTCGCGGTTTAAAACGGGATCTTCGCCACAGCTATGCAATTTAACGTCCATCTGTTGGAAATGGGTATTTCTTAACAAGTTTAGAGTTTGATCCATAATGTATCATGTTTATCCAAAGTCCAGGTAAGTAGAAGCTGTCCCTGTAGTTTCAGGATCAGAATAGGGCTACGGTATCCCCTACCTGTCGTAAGAGGCGACTAAAAGAGGCGTCCGGGGTCGCGGGGCTAGAGTGGGAGCTCAAATCCTTCGGTGAGGCTACCCCGGGTAGGATGGCGGCATGTGTGGTCGCATATCGTCGTAAAGACCAGACGAAGTGGTAGGTCCAGCCACTCACCTGAATGGAGCCCGAAAGAAGAGTAGGCTAGTGACTAACACGAGAAGGGTTAATTCAAATAGCCTTTGATAAGGTCGATCAAAAGTGCTCTCCTACAGATGTACCTATGTGTATGTGGTTTTTGCGTAAAAGAGTAACAAACACTTCCTCACAAAACTTCGCAACTATAATATTAATAAAGTAATAATAATACTACTAAGATTGAACAGTAATGGTTAAAACTTGTCTTTTCGGAAGTTCCGAGACTCAAATCCCAAGTACGCACCACTGTTTTTTACACCGACTTCCCAAAGGAAAGAGGTCATCTATTTGTCTCGTATATTGTTTTTCTAAAATTATGTGCGTATTAGAAATTAATTATCACTGCTTTATGACAAAGGAAAACATCATGAGGACTCTCTCAAAAAGTTCTCAGAGGTGTGTGAAGTCTACCAATTCGCATTTAATCAGTTCGATAGTCTAACTAAAGCCTATTTATTACTCTTTCATTCTGAGAGAAGACCCGTGGCCAGCAGCGGGACAATAATGTGTTGACAACAATAAATTTAAATGCCTATAATTTTCTTAAAATTTACATGAAGCCTGCTAATCCGAGCTTGGCAAATTGAAGACCCTGACCTTATAAACTATGGGTCTAGAATAGGATAGTAGCTTCATATCGAACGAGTACATATTGGATAACACCCAACACCGAAATCCAAATAGTTACAGTACCAGAAACTTAAAGGAAATTCGTTTCCACATTATAACAATTGTTTGTGGGATTATGCGGAATGGGTTGCGACCGAAGCGAGTAATAAATCCATTTTATATGTATTTCATGCAATAAAACCGTAACTAACTCTGCTTCGTGCGTTGAATGTATTATGGATAAGCGATTTGTTCGTGAAGTTGAAACAACTTTCGTATCGTTATGTATACGTCCCTACATATTGAATGTGGTAAGAATGTTACAAGATTGAAATTCGTAGAATTGTATTTACTGTTTGTTGAACTACTGGCAGATCTAGGGTTTTAGAATTGGTTATCTTCAAAAGTTCCGTAAAATCAACCAAAGTAAATTTCCTACACTCAAATTAGGTTGGGCCAATTTATGTACAAAAATGTAGCCGCAAACGACCTTGTTATCATCGGATGTTATGACCACCGCCACTCATGTACATGTGTAATCTCTTTTACACCTAAACGCTAGAACTGGTTTATGCTGGAAATTTTGCTAGAAACAAATTTATACTTTACCAAAATTTTCTTTAAAATTCGATGGCACATTAAACCATCAATCAAACACTTTGATAAAAGATTTGCTGTAAGTATTGTAGCGAAAACAATCTAATTACTAATATTATCAATGCAAAAATGTATGAAGATGTATGTTGTACATCTTCATACATTTTTTACCATTTACTTCACGAACGAGGTTTTTGCGTGAAAGAGTGCAAGTATATGTGTATTTGCCATTTTTTCACGGTTTCACAAAACTTTCAGTTGAAATTCGTTGAAATTTGGCTCAACCATAGTTTACGACCTAGATCAGCACAAAGGATACTGATTGTTAGACGTAACTGAAGTAGACGAAGCTTCAGGAATTACCTAGAGTTCTACAATAACAACTAAATGATAACTATGAAGATAGTTAAGAGCTTAAATAGATAATCGCTAGAGTTGGATCAAGAATGTGGTTGTCTCAATATTGTCTTGGCTCGCCGCTACAGTTCCATTCTGTGAATAATTGTCCCAATATCCGGCTTTCTCCGAAGACGGTAGGGAAGTATATACCTATATTTATTCTAATAACCAAGCGTCTATTTATTATTCCGGAATAATCACTATTCCGAAATTCTACTGCCTTCAAGAATGTAAATTAATTAAAATTAATATTGTTGATATCGAGGTAGACGCACTTTCATATAATACATCTTAGACTTAAGGAGCATGTGCGTAAAATCTTTAAGTTAACTGAAAGTATATAATTTCTTACATAAGTCCATTTTTCAAGGTGGTAGAACCAGTGTAGTTCGACCGGGGAAGTACCACCGCCACACCTATTTCTAGCGTGAAGCATTTCTTGCGTTTCGATAGAAGGGTGTGGTTGCCGGCACACTTTCACATGAGGCGACCATCATAGTCCTCGGGGTAGCAACGCATCTGTGATTGACTTCAGATGGAACCCATGTTCTGTATGAAGTTGAATACAGATGTCCATGGGCGGCAGAGACCACTTACCATCAGGTGGACTGCATGCTCGTTTGCTACTTCGTCAAATAAAAAAAAAAAATGCTGGAAATCAACGCCTCCTCACTCGTACAAATGGACGGCAGCCAGTGACGACATACTCGTACAATGTGTATTCTCAATTCAATTAAAAAAAGAAATAACTCATGTTATACGAGTGAACATAAGTTATTGACACCAAAAACATTGTAATGTACTCAAAAACCTCCATTAAGACCTGCCTAAGTCTTGCATTGGACCCTAATAAGCTGTTGGATAGAGCAGTGATAGCCTAATTGAAACTTGCCATTCAATCGGGAGGTCCGCGGTTCAGTCCCAGGAACGAACCACTGGTTTATGTACGTATTAGAAATTAATTATCAATGCTTTTCGGCGAAGGAAAACATCGCGAGAAAACCTACATACCCGAGAGTTCTTTAAAAAAAAAGTTCTCGGAGGTGTGTGAAGTCCACCAATTCGCACTTGGCCAGGGCGGTGGACGATAAAAACTCTCTCATTCTGGGAGAAGACCCGTGCCCAGCGGTGGGACAATAATGGGTTGTACTACGAAGCTGTTGGATAGAAATAGTCTTAACTTCACATCATTTGCTGTTTCAGGGCAGAAAATAGACAAGTTGGGCAAACATTAGGTTAAAGCGTGAAATAGGTACGATCAGACAAATCACAGAGTGTTCTACGTGACATATATAATGTAAATAATTATTGATCGCACTGAGTAAACGGACAGCGTTCAGTAATATATTACAAATAGGGATGTTACAGATACGTTATTTCGGATTTGGAGACGGACAATAAGAGTTAAACCGGTTTCAGATACGGTTACGGGTATGAAGTTAACGGATTATTCGATAGTTCCGGCTAGTTTCAGTTTCGGTATCCGGATATCCGTATCTAGATCCGATCAGATCCAGATCCGATATATTTCTTTTCACACATGTGAAAAGAAATATATCGGTTTCAAGTGCGGTTACGGATTATCTGATAGTTTCAGAATCGGATATAAGATTTTTAAAGAATAGTTGAAGAAAAAGAGGGATGATTTGCTTAATTGAAATTATGGAACACGTACGGGTACTGTGTCAGGTTGGTTAGACGAAAATCTGGCATTATGTGGCTAACTCCGTATCTACGCAAAATTATTTGACTTTCTCAACTCGTAACATAGTAAAAAAAAACCGCTATTGTGTGTCTTATTTAAATTATATTATTTATATTATATGTGGTTTCGGATATATTTTCAATTCGAATACCTGGATTTTTCGGATACGGTTACAGAGTTCCATCACATCTCTAATTTGAAGCAGTTCTGAAACTCGAGAGCAATGCCGATAGTGTTTTAGCTCGCCGCTGGAGTCCAGTGTAAGTATCTCAATTTCGCCTCAAATTTCTCTTAAAACCGCAACGGGGTGAGGTTGGCGATAATATCTATTATGTTTATAGATATAATAAAAATAAGTTGTTTTAACTGTCCGTGATTTTAATGCAATAATGATTTTAATCTTTTACTAACAGATACTAATGTACATCGTAAAAAAGCATATTTGAATCATAGAATTATTGAAATTTTTCATTCGATAGTTAAAACCTGCTAGTGTATCTTATTTAAACTGTTTGAAACGTTTATATCGCATTCGGTTTCGGATACACTTCGAATACTCGAAAGTTTCGGATACGGTTACGCAGGTTCACATCCCTAATTTAAAGCAGTTCTGGAATTCGAGAGCAATGCCGATAGTGTTTTGGCTCGCCGCTGGAGTCCAGTGTAGGTATCTCAATTTCCGGCCTCAAATTCCTATTAAACCCGTGGCGAGGTAAGGTTGGCGATAATATCTATTTTGTTTATAGAAATAATTAAATTTCACTGTTTTCTCTGTTCATGATTCGAAATTAAATTTTATAGTGAGATTTATTAATTGGCGATGTAACAAAACATATTTTGATACCTATGTCTATTTGTTTCTGTAAACAAATTAAAAATTAATTTCATTAATAAATGTAAACTAGCTGAACCCCGCGGCATTGCCCGCGTTAAAAAAATCGATGTATCGTGAATGTGTGAATGTCCCGTGGGAATAAGATATTTTCCCACAATAAAGTAGCCTATATGTTAATCCAGAGTCTCAGCTAACTCCCTACTAAATTTTATGAAAATCGCTCCAGCCGTTTAGACGCGAAAAAGTAACAAATATACACCCTCACAAACTTTCGCCTTTGTGATATTAGTATGAAGTATGATAATTTACATATACATGCTATGTTATATTACAGTCCGTGAATCCGTTTGTACTGTGAAGTGACAAAAATAATTGCCATACACACATATATGTATGTAGACATAAAAACATGCATATAAACGCTCGAAAAACAAATCAATTTTTTTGTCGCAGTCGGGTAATAAGATAAAACAATTGAAGCTTAAATACAATAAAGTGGCTTTTTCTTTAGATTAAATCGTCATAATTGAATCATCTAGTTAAGCGTAAGCGATTATTGCCGCCGATTTGTCATTGGTCCGGCTTGATCGATCCTTGGAAGCTATTAGACGGTTAACGCAATTTTATGAGCGTTACCTTGCTTCAGATGGGCCGTTAAACTGTCGTCCTTGTCGTTAAAGCTTATCAGACGCCCAAAACGCTTAAAAACTTTGTACAGACGATTTCGAACAACTTTATAGCTCCAATGTTTCCATGTTTTGATATTTTACGGCATTTATAATATTTGCTGACAACGTGTATGTTGCGGTTACCGTATTAATCTCGCGTAGGTTTCACGTTCGATACCCGGTAAGACAAATATATAAATCCTAACGATTAATTTATACCTAAATATAATCAGAAATCTGTTTATATATTTTTTAACATTGAAGTGGAAAACGCGCATGCAGTTCACCTGGTGGTAAGTGGTCACTGCCGTAAATCTGTAAGTACCTTAATACAGAACAAGGGTTTTATCTGAAACAGATGCCTTGCGACTCCCGAAGACTAAGAAGTCCGCCTCATATGACAGTGAGCCGGTAATCACACCTTTCCATCAAAACGCAAGAACTGTTTTACGCTAGAAATTTACGCGGTGGAACATCTCCGGAGGAACCATTCTTGTTCTTCCATCAAATTATACATATAGTATTATTTAAGCAATGTTAAAATTTTGTCCATTTCAGATAAAGCTAACACTGAAATGAGTATTCTATAACTACTACAACCGACTAAATAATTATAAGACATTAATATTAGGTATATTTAGTCCACCTCCTTCAAGGACATGATGTCAGCGAAGGAAGACGCCGAAAGGGCCAAAGAGCATGCTCAACCCGCTCCAAGAAGGAACCGCCGCGGCCGCCGGTAACCGCGCCTCGTCCCTGTAGTTCCGGGATTAGAATAGGGCTACGGTATCCCCTGCATGTCGTGAGAGGCGACTAAAAGGGGCTTCCGGGATTGTGGGCGGCTAGAGTGGGAGCTCAAACCGTTCGTTCAGGCGACCCCGCGAAAGACGACGGTATGTATGGCCGCATACCGTCGTGAAGACCAGGCAGAGCGGTGGGCTCAGCCGCCCATCTGTGAGGAGTCCAGTGGAGCAACGCGCTCAGAGGACTCCGGGATCTCCAAAGGAACGCATCTTTTGGAGATCTCGGAGTCCTCTTTGTAGCACCGAAAAATCTCACATAACCCTGCGTCGCTCCCACGGCGTCGGGTACATCTTGAAGGTGTCCTTCTCAACAACAAAAAAGGTATATTTAGTCAGTAATGTTAGTAAGTTAAGTATATAAAGGAGAAACGTGTATGCATACGGATATACCATCCCATCCGGGCTTTTCCACCGAGTGAGCAAGTAACGTGTTAATCGTTTTTGCCGGCCACGATACCTTGTAATTTATTAGCCGGAACATTATATAACTCTTCCCTGTCGATATTAACAAAACGGAAGGTACTAAAACAACTACTAACTTTGTTTTTCTATAATTTCTGTACTGTTACATTGGAATGAAATATGTACTCCATTGTTTATTAAATTTTAAATAATTCTAGATTTTAAGGCAACGTTTTATATGTTTTCTAAAATACGTGTTGAATCTCATGTCCGTCAAACGAATAAGTCGACTTGTCAAGTAAATAAAGTTGTCGGGCGGGGCAAATGAGGCGACCAGTTTAACTCTCAGGAGTAGTAATGGCGGTGAGTGGCGACTTTAATCTGACTTCATAGGTGATTATAGGTGAAGTTGCTTGCAGATGTCCATGGGCGGCAATGACCGCTTAGCATTAGGTGGATCGCATACTTGTCTGCTACTTATTTCTTATTAAATAAACACAAGAAACGCTATTACGGATAATTAATTTGACTGCTATTCTGATGATGTCCACCAATTCGCACTTGGCCAGCGCGGTGGACTATGCCCTAAAACTCTCTCATTCCGAGAGAGGACCCGTGACCAGCAGTGGGACAATAATGGATTGTACCGCAATGACTGACTGGTCTGTCACTCGAAGTCTGACCAAGCAATACTTCACAATATGAGGAGTCGTAAGGTATAAAAACATACAATCGTGTAATAATAAAAATATTCTTTAATTTAATCAAATCAAAAGATTATACATAAATATAGATTACAGAAATGTAGAGATAAGTTTAGGGTTAAATTATTACGTGAATGGATTAATTTCCCCTTTACCTTCGAGAGGTTTAGAAAATTTCTCGTAGGGTGTGCGAGAATACATAAATCTCACCCGAAAATTTTCAATTTTCGGGTTCAACAGCTTATATAATCCTATCAGTTTACCATAAATATATTTCTAATATTTAATGCGATATTTTGAAACGATAAAGTGTATGGGTATTGGTGCAATGTCAAATCAGGTCATGAAATAGGTATTTCAGTTTTGATTAGTTAGTGTTTTTTCGTGTTGTGTATTTCTATTTGTGAACGAAGACGGCAATGAACCACTCAAATTTTGCGATAGACAACAGCATCTTTTAGCAAGTGGTAGCAGAGTCCCCTTTTTTTTCGAGGGGGAAACCTTCCAAAGGTACCCGACGCCGTGGGAGCGACGCAGGGTTATGTGGGATTTTTACCGCACTAAAACCCCCCCGGTGGCCGTCCTCGGCGCTGAAAAAAGGAGGACTCCGGGATCTCGAAACGACTTCAACCGGAATCCTCCGAGCGCGCTGCCCCATCGGGCTCCTCCCAGATGGGCGGCTGGGCCCACCGCTCCGTCTAGTCTTTACGACGGTATGCGACCACACATACCGCCGTCCTTCCCGGGATTGCCTGACCGAACGGTTCGAGCTCCCACTCTAGCCGTCTGCAACCCCGGAAGCCCCTTTTAGTCGCCTCTTACGACAGGCAGGGGATACCGTAGCCCTATTCTGACCCTGAGGCTACAGGGACGGTAGCAGATTCCCTGCTAATCTTTATATCCTCTGTATTGGTTAATGTATTAATGTATAATGTGGACCACATTATTATTTAGTATATTATTTATAGTATTGTTATATTTTAGTAATAGGTACATAAGTAGACACAAATACTATTGAATTATTATAAAGGTTATTGTTATTTTTTATTTAATTTGGAAACAAGTTGATGTTGCATTAAAATAATTACCTATTAACATTTCTTAAGTTATTTTTATAGCGGAAAATTTCTCACGGATTCCCTATTTCTATTCTGTTTCTATACCCCGAATAGTTCACCATGTCCTGTGACTCCTGTACAGGGCCTGTTGTGCTCTTACCAATTAAATCTCGTCGTTTCTTTGGACGCTATATGCCAGGTTCCTACGCTAATAGCTCGATCTTGTAATATGTGTATAATATACATAGATTAGTAGGTAAACAAACTTCCAGACCCAACAAAACTCTAAATTCATTATATCTCTGTCTGGCAGGGGACCAAATCTGGGATACTTTGCGTATCAAACCCATATCTCGTCCATATGCTAAGCTTATTACAACATTACGTTCATACATAATAAATGTACGTAACATAACATAAAGTTTATATATTATTACTGTTTCCTCTACGTATCGCGATAGTACATACCTTTGTCCTTTCCCGACTGCGTGAGAAGGAGGTTAATATTTTTCGAGTGTATTGTGTGTACTTTATGTATGTCCATTTCTTTGACACGCACTATGATACAAACGGCTTGACGGATTCTAATATATATGTATATTTATGTGTATATAATTGAACGTGGCGATAAGGGCTACCCGATGGAAAGTAGTTACCGTCGCCTATGGACATTTGCATCACCAGAGGAGTTGCCAATGCATCGCTGGCTATAAAGGAGAGCTCTTTTCGCACCTTTTTTGAAGAGCCCTATGTAATAACTCTCCGAGAATACCTTCCCGTGGCAAAAACTAGCGTGCAAACCGAACCGTGGAGGACCGCCACGGGTCTAGTTGATGCGGATGGAACCTCATCCTTCGGCGAATGGTGCGGAGGAGAAAATGTGACGTAGGCACTAGGGTATAGCATATAATTGCAATCGACATAGCTTGCGTGGTGATATACCTAGGCTATATAATTTTCAAATATGACGCCTGCGATCAGAGAAAAAGGGAGGTGGACGGACGGTTATTTGTGCTATTATAACAATATTAGTTTAAAATGAAAGCTAGTAAATAGATCACTGCAAGAATATGGTTATTATAAAACTTTTGTGTTACTATTTTAAAACAAACTTCTAAAAATGGTTTAATAAGCAACTGCAAATTTTGATGAGAGCCAGATCAGAGTTGTTATTGTGTGAAGGTGATTGAACCACACAATAGCATATTATTTACCTTAATTAACCTATGTCGTCAACAGGTATTAATTATTTACTAATGAAGAAGTACAACTTCTTCATTAGTAAATAATTGTTGTAGGTTATAGTAGAAAACGAGCATGTAGCCCTCCTGATAGTAAGTGGTCGCTGCCACCGATGGCCATAAAGCAAATTCACAGAAAAACAAGGAATCTATCTGAAGTCACCATCTATATTTAGATTGTAGAGTATATCAGAATTAAGACCAACTACGGATTGAAGGTTGAGCGACTGGAGTCCCGCCATAAGGTGAACTTCAATTCCTATGTGGTGGGAGTCCCAACGGAGCAGATGTCAACCTTCATGAAGGAAGAGTTTTGAACGAGAGGTGTTGTGTTCCGGCGATTCCGAGGCCGGATACCTGACACCGCGCGTAACACGACGCCGCATATTCGTGCTACTTAATTTTTACATATTGTTTATTTATAGTATTATATTATAGTGTTAAATTTTATATTTCTATTTTGTATAGTATCATTGTTTTATTATGTTGTATATTAATTTGCCATATTGTTTATTTGTATTTGTGTATTACTTTCTATGGGCCTTTGTAGCCTGAAATAAATAAATAAAATAAGCAACTTCACACAAATACAAGGATTCTATTTGAAGTCAATCACATGCGTTGCAGCGCGTTTTACTACCTTGCTAACTATTAAACAGTAATAGTTATAATATTCCTTGTGTACAACCTAAAGTTATGTACTAACCGAACTCGGTCGAGTTTACCCGCGCGACTGAATTCATATGAATTTCAGTAGTCATGTTGCATACGTAAACTACTCGAAAACTTGCTCTAACTTAACTCATATCGTAGTAATACGCATTCCAATTACATTCAGAATATAGTCTTGCTGTAAAGTAAAATACTGTATAATTTAATGGTGGTAGAATATTTTATTTATTAAATCTTTATTGACCATAGAAAACAATAGATACATAAATAGCTAATATATATATTACTATATATTTACGAAAGAAGTAAATACTTTGAATAAATTCTAAGGTGGTAGAACCAGTGTAGTTCGACCGCGCAAGTACCACCGCCACACCTATTTATAGCGTGAACCATTTCTTGCGTTTCGATAGAAGGGTGTGGTTGCCGGCATACTTTCACATGAGGGGACCATCATAGTCCTCAGGAGTAGCAACGCATCTGTGATTGACTTCAGATGAAACCTATGTTCTGTATGAAGTTGATTACAGATGTCCATGGGCGACAGTGACCACTTACCATCAGGTGGACTTCATGCTCGTTTGCTACTTCAGTCAAATAAAAAAAATATAAAGTGATACATACATAAGTAAAACACATAAAATCAACTAAAAACACATTACACACACTACCGTGCATTTGTCACAAACACATAAATAATAAACGAAATAGAACATTCAATGTTTTACTATGGAAGAAATGTCAGAACTTTAGAAATGTCAGTGTCTTTGTCAAAATATTGCTCTAAAATGCGGTTTAGCTAATTTTACCTCTTTTTATATTAAACGGGTGCTTTCAGAATTACTTGAAAATTATTACATTTTAATTGAATTTGAGAAATATTCGTACTACTTTGTACAATATGAAGTTTAGTTTTTTAATTTAAATTACGGTCGAATTTCGACCGATGTGACGGGTGACTAGTAGATTAATACTTATAATTAGGACAGCACTCCATTTTTCCTAGGTTGTATGGTCTAAGAGTTATCTGGGGGTTGATAACACATTCTATGGGCAGCGACCACTCACCATCAAGTAGATTACTTTCTTGTTTGGTACTTCTATTTCATAATCTCATAAAAATGTATAATATAATACGGTTCACTCAGTTTGTACCGCAGTTTTGATAGGTAGTAAACTATGCTGCATAAAATGGGTTGGGGATTCTCTTGGAGATTAAATTTCAGTAAGCTGAAAACTGAAATTAAATTACAAGGAAGCAAAGAACGCTTGTTCCGGCTTGGGAGATTGCTACTGATATTTTGTGTAACAATATTGGGTTGTGCTTTATTTTATACTATGCTTTTGACTTACTGACTTTTAGATTTGATGGGTAAGTAAATTGGTTTAATATTTGACAAACCAACGACTCGCGTGACTGAGGTGTCACTGAGCCAATTTCACACGCAGTGGGTTCAATTTAATTTTTTAGCGAATTTTGACGACCCGCGTGACGGAGCGGTTACCATACCGGTCTGACGCGCAATGGGTCCCGGGTTCGGTTCCCGGCCAGACAGGTATCTGAATAATGAGATTAGGTTCATGTTCTGGGTCTGGGTGTTTGTCTATTCGTTTTGTGTGTATCCTTGGTACGCACGACACAGGAGAAGAAAATCCTAGTGTGGGGCTATGAGTGCAGAAAGCGTGTTGTTTTTAATTCCCGGTAAGAGCGATATCTTAATAAGCGTAATTAATTAAAAATTCTGTTCTGAGTATGATTGTTGATGAGGTCCACGTGGCGAAGCGGTTTAACGTGCAGGTTTCGGGTTCTATCGCCGGTCAAACCAATGCCTTTAGAATGAATTAAGGATTCTGTTTTGCATTTCATTGTTATGTTATATGTATATGTGAGTTTATGGAACCCACGACATAGAAGAAAATTCTAGTAAGCATCAATCTTAGACGCATAGACATAAGGATTCAGATAATTAGCATGATGAATAGTATTGAATACTTAGATAGTCAAGAAACAACTCAAAAACGCAAATTTTGCAGGAGAGCCAGATAAAATATAATTAATGGTTTTTATCCGTGTAAGAAATGAAATTAAATAATATAATACAATCATTAACCACGTGTAGTTAAAGCACTGATTTTTCATTTCAATGTCTCTTTTGAATGAAATGAAATGTCTTTATTTTGTATAGGCCTACGGGGGCACTTACAAATTGTCACTTTTTTACAGTACCACCGGATCGGAACACGACCCAATCTTTTGACTAATGTGTATCATTAAAATATACCTATGAATTATGAAACGGCGTCACCATACTCTTCCTCCAAAACACAACAATTTACGCTAGAAATAGATGTCACGCCTAACCTTCCTAGTCAAACTATATCGGTTCTTTTAATGACTGACCTCACATAAGACGTCGATTTTTATTACAATTGACTACAAATACAATGAACTTACCATATAATGAACCAAATACTCAAATCTCAAAATATATTGTTTACAACATTAATATTATTATTATATACTTCTTTCATTCTGGAGCAATCGAAAAAGTAAAAGAAAAATTCACAAAGAAAAATCATTTGTACCACCAGCTTTACATATCCACTTGAAAATAAAATATGGCGCCCTAAAAAGATTTAAGGGTACATTAATTAGGCGTGCCCAAAGCTTTCCATGCATATTTACATTACAAAAACGAGAAGCAATGTAACGGTGAAAAAACAGAAAAAGCGAAATAAAATATATTCCCTTTTGGTGAGCGAACAAAAAGTTTCTCCGTAATTAGATACAGTATCATCCGGGGTATTAAAATTTATTGTCTTAGGGTGCGGTTATAGAGATGCTTGTTTATGACGCCGGTGCTGGCAGTGGCTTTTGTAAGGAACAATTTTTCTTTTTAAGATTCAAGTAGCAAACGAGTACCCAGTCTATCCGATTGGAAGTGTGAATTGCCCATCGACTTCTGTTAGCAACTTTATATAGATAAAGGGTTCTACCTGAAGTCGACCACAGATGCGTTGCTACTGCCAAGGTCAAAGAAGGTCGCCTCGTGAAAGTGAACCGGCAACTACACCTTTCCACCGAAATGTAAGAATTGCTTCACGCTAGAAATAATGTTGACGATGGTACCTCCCGGGCGAATCATATACCTATGTTCTACCACCTTACAGTTTGATCTTGTCCAACATGGCGCGTTTGTGGTATAGTAAATTTCTGCATATTTAACTTTTTTTTATCTGATTGAAGTAGCAAACGAGCTTGCAGTCCACCTGATTGTAAGTGGTCACTGTCTCCCACGGACATCTGTTAGCAACTTCAAATAGAACATGGGTTCCATCTAGAGTCAATCACTTATGGGTTGCTACTCCCGAGTACTATGATGGTCGTCTCATATAAGTGTGCTGGCAACCACACCCTTTCATCGAAACGGAAAAAAATGCTTCACGCTAAATATAGGTGTGGCGATGGTACTTCCTCGGTCGAACTACACTGATTCTACCACCTGCTAAAAAGTCAAACTCCATAAAATAAAATTCTAAGATTTATGTATAACGAAAAATTCTTTGTAACAAATATATCTCTATGTTTTTATGATGAGATGAGTTTAAAAGTTTTAAAACTCTGACGATGACATCGTATTATCGGGATAAATGAACCAATTAAACTTGACTTAATAAGTCTTTAGTTAATAAGAAATTCGAGATGAAACTGATTGAGTTCTAAATTACATTTTGATGCTCAGTCAAGCGCACTTTTTAAGTTGTTTTTGCTATGTATTTTTAATTTGAAAGCATTACGGTTGTAAATGAATCACGTCTTCAGATAACGTACAAGTGCAAAATTATGCAATGTATACTTATTGCAATTTTTATTGTATTTTTTTTACAAGGTTGAAATAGCAAACGGGCATTTATTTATTTATTTTTGATCACATACATAGTTTACACCAATTTTAATGTAAAAAGAACAGTAGTCTACAATAAAGAAAAGCTAGTTGCAACTACATTTATGTGCGAAGACTGCTTGCTTGACATGCAGGCCTTTTGGTGGTAAGTGATTACTGCTACCCGTGGACGTAAGCAACTTCATAGAGAACAAGTTTGTTTATTTGAAATCAATCACATAAGTGTTTTCACTCTTGAGGACTAAGGTCGTCTCTCGTCAACCCATTATTGTCCCATCGTCAGGCACGGGTCTTCTTTCAGAATGAGAGGGTTTAGGCCATAGTTCACCGCGCTGGCTCAGTGCGAATTGTTGGACTTTACACACCTCCGAGAACTTTTTTTAAAGAACTCTCGGGTGTGTAGCAGCGATAATTAATTTCTAATACACATATAATTTTAGTAAAATCAGTGGTGCGTGTCTGAGTTTCAATCTCGGACCTTCCGATCGAGAGTGCAAGTTTCAACCATTAGGCTATCACTGTTCAAGACTGCTGCTGAGGACTAAGGTCATATGAAAGAGAGCCGGCAACCACACGCTTATACGAAAAAGCAAGAAACACTGATTAACTTCATATTTACATATCTATAATTGCAAATTCATTTTTTTCAACAGCTTATAATAATATGTTTCTTATTTCTGCTACGTAAACATATACATAGCAAAACCAGCATACTGGCAATCAGAGCCGAAATCGGCATCTTTCTCGCCTTACTCTTACATAAAGCGAGCATTATATTTGCTCAAGCGCTATTTATTTTCTTTAGTATATACATATTTTATAAAAACTCACATAAAAATATTTTACAACGCCGATTGGAGTCTTTGTCCGACCGCAATTAAACTTTTTATTTTATCTGTGGTATTGTACTTTCTTAAATTCTTCGTGGCTTGGATGCTGTGTACTGCAAATAATATTAAAGTCATTTTCTTTTTATGGTGGAAACTAGTGACATTATATTTGTCGGCGCGACACTGCGTATATATGAAAAACACGTCGCCGAAAATAATTATTTTAGTTAGTTTAAAGATCGAAAACTGTTAGTTTATTAAATTAGCAATATTTAGTGATTTTAAGAATTGTAATTTAGTTTACCCTCCATAAATTTGTTATTGTCACCTCACCAAACATTGTTATAAAAAGGCGAGCGTCTGTCGGTAGAAAGAGATTCTTGTTTAACCGTCGAAGCGATCGGACCTCCTAAACTTTGAATAAATCGAAGAAGGTTACTCCTGGGTCTTACTTGAAATCTTCAAAAATGGACAGTAATGAAGACCCCTGACCATCCTGACGTCACGCCCTCTTTGTTATATTGTGATTGTATATTTTAACAAAGATTTCACATTACTAAAACAATTACCGTTAGAATTCGACACTTTTTTACACTGTTTTAACCGTTCGATTAATGCCGCCGGATCCAGTCGGATCCGGCCGGATTGAGAAAAAAACGGCCGGATCCGGCCGGATTGCAATCCCTACTTGGAACCCATATATTGGTTTATATCTTGAAGTTTTAATTAATTATTTAACGTTTTTAAGTAATTAACGTTCCCTATATTATTATGTTTTTTTTAAATATTGATTACACGTATCAAATTAAAATCCAAGTCTAGTGTTCTACTCTCTTCTATCTCATACTATATGTATGGGAGCGTTTAATGTAAAGTTTTTAGATATTTCTAGTTTTATTTTTAAAAAGTTATTATTGTCATTCTACTCAATAGGTAAAGTACTTTTGATATCAGCTTAAAGTTTTTTGATATCTGAAATAGTTACGGAATAATCGCCTGTGCACACTTAACGATTACACCCTGTATATAATTTGTATCGTACAGATGATATATGAAATTATTACATTCGAATTAACAAGATTTTTTCTATAATATTATTAAAATAGTTGATATTCATGTAGATACGTACGCTTTAATTTAAAATTGTAATATCTAAACAACATACAGAAGTAGTAGTATTTGTATTGAACAATAGAAATTTACAAACAGGCGGTACAAAAGTTACAATTCCCAATAAACTGCGTGCTACGAAGTTCGTAGCAGTGCTACGAACTCGTGTAGGCTTGAACAAACTTGTAGCTACAGATGGATATCAGAATTTGGAGCCAATTGTGCACCGTTCTTGCTATTATTTAGCAAACAAATTTAAATTTACAATTCTAATATGAAACAGTTTTAAAAATGTATACTTCCCTGAGACTATCAAACTTTGTTATGCACCTAAGGTATTCCCGGAGCGTTATGACATGAGGTACAGCAAGAAGTAAGGAAGGTGTAAAAAGATTTCTCCTTTATAACCGGCAATGCCTTGGCGATTTCTATGGTGCTGCTTATGTCCATAGGCCAAATTTTCCACTTTCCATCAGGTGGCCTGTCGGCCTGATCGGTAAGTGCAACTATAAAAATGCTATACTTGGCTATCAAATAAGTATTGCAAGGAAAGGCATGACTATTCCCAATAATCTAGAGGTGTCAGGTAGGATTCTAGTTTGATTAATATTTTTGATAGTTACCTCTTATCCCGATTCAAAAAAAAATATGTTCCTTTTATTTATATATTTAAAAAAAAAAATTAAACTCATCAAGTTAGTATGTACTTTTTAGTTGCAATTTAACTTGAAGATATTTTATAAGAAAGGATATTCATCAATAATATCCTTTCTTATAAAATATCTTTGATATCATATAACACTAACTGGTTTTTATAAAGGTGAGGTGGTAAATCTGGCTTGTTTGTACTTAAGGACACATGCACTCAACAGTGTCTACTCTATTAATATGCAAAACGTCAGAAAGCAATTTGAGATACTATCATCGTTGTCATATCCCTCAGTGGTCCGAAAAAAGGTTATACGAAATTTAGATAAAATAATTTATATTTTATTTATTTCTCCCTGTATGATGATAGTAGTAACAAATAAGCATGCAGTTTACATGATGGTCAACGGTTACCACTGCTTGTGGTAGTGACTATTATAATGGTGGTTAGATTTTACTGTTACACACAGGTGCGTTGCTACCCTGAGAACGACCAGTAAGTTGGAACTTCTGGAATATGTATCTCTTCATCTCCTCTCCTCTTTTACATCTTTCAAATACTCACAAACGTCGTTCTAACGCTTTCGAGTATGCATCTTTGCATATGTAATAAAGAACATAAACATACCATTTTCTTGAATATAAAACAATACATAGAATGAGAAGCAGTCCCGCCCATAAAACACTGTTAATGTTTCACTAATAGTTCAATTGCAAAAGAGGCTCAATCAAATATCTTCCCGAGGGAACAGTCGATTGACCGGGACCGTGCAACTATGAACATACGAACGATGGGTAAATCCGTTTCTTAGAAGGAAGTAAACAATGACATTTTACTTAAAGTACTGAGGGTATCATGTTAAACAGTGATTAGTATGCTGCGATATTCACATAGTTAACGATCGTTTAAATTGTGCCTCTTAATCAAAGGGTCCGAAGTTCGAGTACCAGGCA